>JADLZK010002109.1:1200000-1865680 GCA_015847255.1 Hyparrhenia diplandra
AGGCGAAACTTAGAACAACCCGAAATCTAACATCCGCTAGGCCTACATACGGGGGTGGATTGCAAAGGACTCAATGATACTGTCACTACCACGATCTACCACACGACCCGGCATATAGGGTGCAAACGCAGTAAATAAGATCTAATCACCACGATTACATCGTCTCTACCACTCATCCCTGATATCAAAAGATGAGTGCTATACGAATCCATGCATAAACATAACAAGAATTCAACTATGCTAAATATGTAATCAAAGTAAATACTAGAACAAATAATCTCGAATATAAACATGATCAACATATTCATATTAAGAACGTGTGCGGAACTTGAAGACTACTTACAATGAAGAACTTACAAGAACGAGGCGAATCTTGAGCGACCTCCGACGCGATCGAGGCGGATTCCTCCCTTCCTACTAGATCTAACCTTGATTGCTACTCTTCCTAAAGCGATGTTTCTATAGCGTGGGATGGATGACTTGGATCTTGAAGCTTGATGAACTTGATTGACTTTGATGCCTCAAAGGGGGTCCTAGGGGTCTTGTTATATAGTAGCCTCAGGCCTGTCATCCTCGTTCTTCAGGCAATATGGTACTAATCCTTCCACCATGTATTACACATCCATTGGATTTATCTCCGCCCTCGGATCAAACCGACACGTAATAAGTGGTTTTAATCGCATCTTAGAGTCGGTGGAGGAAGCTTCGAAGCGGGGCGAAACGGAGCGAGATGGGAGGCCTACCGGCTGAATATAAGGCCCGGCCGGCCCGCAGTGGAGCCCACTCGGGTCCCGCCCTCGTCATGGCTTCGGAGTCTTCTAGATGATGAATTTCTTGGTTATGGGCCTCTTTGACGTCGGGTTGAGTCCGAGCCTTCTAGGATCTTTCTCGGAGTTGAATTGCGTTACGTCGCGTAGTCGTATGACTCACGAATTCTGGTGTTTTCCTGTTTAGTCCCTGCAATTCATAACTTAACCAAAACTGGTGGAAATATATTAGTGACACCCTATTCTAAGTTTGTTATTATGTTTTCATACCCCTTTTCATGTTTAAATAATTAATAAAATTGTATGATAACAGGTGTCAACAAACTCCCCCCAAGCTTACCCTTTGCTAGTCCCTAGCAAAGCTTTATATATTATAGTAGGATCGGGAGTTGCTACTACACTTTCATACCTCGGAAATCTTGTGTGTTTATCGAAATAAATTCTCCTCTTAACCTGATTGCTCTCTCATACTGTCTACCATGGGGCGTAGCCTTTTTCACGAACCATAAGCAAGATAAAACAATCAAGTTAAGTATCATGTCTCAAATTCTTGATCAACTATCATCCTAGGGTTTTGCAATATTTTTCAAAAGAAACTCGGAGATCCTATGTATGACCCTCTTAAGTAGATGGTATGTAGTGGAGTTACGGGTAGCGGGACATACATAGTGGGATGATAGTGGTGAAATGGATGAGGATGAAAGGTAGTAAATAGCCTTTAGCCTTATATATATATATTTATTTTTACTAGCATCTTGGACTATATCTCTCTTTCTAAAATTTGCTAAGACACGAGCTATCCATTCTTGGAGAGGTGGGCTTTGCCCCGGACTTGTGTCCATTTTTTCTCTCTCCTTAGAGATGTGGGCCTTACTCACCCTCGGACACTTGTCCATTATTCATCTCTAAATATATTTTTATTATTAGGGAGGTAGGCCCTTCTCGCCTAGTATGACTTTTGTCCGTTACTCTCCCTCTCTCGTCTCACTTTTATCTCTAAATTTTTCTTTTTTTTTTTTCGAATGTAGCCCGTAATCTAATTAGCATAAAAACATTGAGAGAGACATATCCAAAATTGCTAAAATTTTATTATTATTTGGCTAACGGCTTAATGGAATATGGGGAGGCGTACTTCAGATTAGAAGCGGCGTTATTTAATGGAGTGGGATGATCTTGATGTGAATGATAAACTTTTAAGGGTCATAGCTAAGGAACTCATCATGTAATATTTTAATAATTAAAAATAAAAACCAGGAATCAAGTATCTCTAGGAATGTGATAAAACGTAAGCTCAACTTTTCATGTACTTTTATCTTTCAATGCTAAGACTCAGATTAAGCATGTGCTTCCCACAGGTATTAGGTTTAGAGCAAATTAAGCATTTAAAGTTTTGAGAGAATCTAAGTCCAAAGTGTAAGTACTTCTAAGAGGAATTAAAGCGGAGCAACTATTCATCATTTCCTTAGCATATATCATCAAGATCATAATAAAAAGGAAGAAAGTAATCTAACAAAGTTCCAAGCATTTATTTGACTCTTTAACACTAAGACTTTAAGACTCATTAACTCTAAGCAAATATAACTAGCTAATAAATAAGACATAGGATAGTGATACTTATAGTGATAAATGGGGGTGCTCTCCCCCAAGCTTGATCTTGAAGTAGTCCTTTGTTCATCCTTGGAACTTGCTCCTCTTACGAGGTCGCCTTCAATGTTCTCCCCTGTTAATATTAATTTCGCACATACCCGAAGGAACAAAGTCTAGGATGTTATTGTGAGCCTTCATGTGCTCACTTCTTTTTGAGAATTTTTCTATGCAATAAGGATGCTAATGCAAAAACATATGAATGCAATATTTTTTTTTGTATTTTTATATTTTATGCCTCCACAAAGAAGGAGTGCTTGCATGGGGCTTTAAGAGAGCGATGCAAATGCAAAGCAAACATATTTTTATAATTTTCTAAGTGCAGATTTAGGAAAAGTAAATATGCTAATTGAAACATGCTAATCGAAATATGCTTTGCAGAAAATTAAATATCTTGAGATAAATACCAAGTTACCTTTCGGCGAGAGTTTCGAATACTTACTCCCATGGCGTGGTGTCGTCTATGGGCCCTCGTGTAAATGTTGTACCTGGCAAGGGTCCTTCAAGGATTTCAATGATTGGCGTAGACGGAGTAGCCGATGAAGTTGATGGTTCAGCTGACGATGCCTGTGGCCGATGTACTCTTGTTCTTCTTAGTAGGCGCAACTTCTTTCTTTTTCCGGGATTGCTTCTTGGGTGGAGATCTCTCAGGTGTAGCCGGTGCGAGTTCAAGATGGGTAGAAGTTGAGTGTACTTTTCCTTTATGTCCTTCTCTATCCTCTCGATGTGCTCCATCTTTGAGTCCAACTTACGTTGTAGTCTCAGGAGACGTTTCCGGCCTTTGGTCTTTTTCGAAAACTGTTCATGGTTAGTGTAAGTATTGAAGAAACAACGTATCTTCTTACCCTTAAACTGGAAGTGGATCTCGCCCGTCCTGATGTAGATGATAGCTCTTGTAGTGTTCAGGAACGGTCTTCCAAGTACTATGGGAGGATCTTGTTCTTCTTCTCCCATGTCCACGACAAAAAAGTCAGTGAGGACATAATTGTCTTTGATTGCAATGGGGACGTCTCGTGCAATTCCTTCCGGATATCGGTATGATTGATCCGCCATCTGCAGCATCACATAGGTAGGATACAAAGGATAATTTCCATATATTAGTTTATACGTTACCTTTGACATCAAGTTGATTCCCCGATCCTGTATCACACACGACTTCTTTGGAAGTTATATTGGAAAATAGAGCAAATTGGATTGATGGAACTCCGTGGTCGTCTAGCTTCTCTTGTTTTGGTGGAGTCTTTGTTCGACGAGTTGACCTGATTTATCATCAAGACTTTCTCCACGTGTGGTCGAGGCCGACCGGTTCTTATTGTTCTGCTTCTTCTTCTTGTTTTCTTTGACGGTGCGCGTGTACTTACGGATACGGCAATGGTGGAACAGAGGGAGCTAGGGTCTTGTGTTTGCAGTTGAATCTCTCCCCTCTTTTTTGTTGACGGTGAAGACGATCTTCGCGGTGTCGGCGTAGATGATGGCCTTGGTGGTTGCAAGGAACGGGCGCCCCGAATGATCGGGCGTTCTTACCTTTGCCCGTATCCAAAACCACGAAGTCGGTGGCCACATAGAGCTTACCGATGTTAAGGCAAATGTCTTCCAGGATCCCCTCGGGGTAGCATAACGACTGATCTGCAAGTTGTAGACACATGGTTGTGTATAATAAAGTTGAATCGGCTCAAGGTTTACCTTAGGCATGATGTTGACACTTGAGCCAAAGTCGCAGAGCGCGTCGTAGGTGCGGGCGCCAATCCTAATGGTGATGACGGGTCTCCCGATCTCCTTTCTTGGCGGGCATGTCCCGGTCGATCCACTTAGGTCCTTCTTGTGCACCCTTGGTCCGAACACCTGCATAGTAGATATCGACAAGATTTGCAGATTCTAATTCTTCCCGGTGGCCCGAATCTTACCTGGGTTAGGCATAGGAGTAGATAAAAAACTGAGATAACTGAGATTCTATCATTTTATTAAAGCTATCTTGGGTTCTTTATTATTGCGAAGAAAAGCTTTCCATTTTAGTACTAATGGTTTCTAGCATTTTATCATTGGAAGCTAACTTCTTAGGCAGTTATCCATGACTCTACCTTGGTTTTGTACTAACTCTCTTAAAGGTGGAAAATTATTGAAAGAGTTATTACCTTGATAGTTACCAGTAGTTACCTTGGTAGTTGGGTCTCTGTTGACTCCATCCTTGATTCGGGACGGGCATTTGGTTGTTGTTATTGATGTAGTTCACGTCCTCTTCCAGCTCGGGACACCGACGCCCGAGTGTCCAGTGTTGCCACATTCTTCACATGTCATGCGGGAATCGAAGAGTTGCATGACTTCCTTCTTCTCGGGAGCTTTGTCCTCAAGTCTTTTCATAATTAGGTCCATTTTAGCAGACAGCATGTCTACCTCCTTCAGCTGGTGCATTCCCCTCTCTTTCTTGCGGGGTTGACGGTCCTCATTCCAAGCTTGGTTTGACGCCATCTTCTCCACAAGTTCAGTAGCTTGATTCAATGTAAGGGGACGGAAAGCACCTCCAAAGAAGGTTAGCGTCCATGGTTTCACGGGTGTTGGTGTGAAGCCCGTGATAGAAGGTCTGCATGAGTAGCCGAGTTCTCCATTCCATGGTGTGGGCATTCAATGATGTAATCTTGAAAGCGCTCCCATGCCTCTCGAACGGATTCATCGTGTTGCTGCTGAAAGCTTGAGATTTTCCCTCGTAAGGCGTTGGTCTTGCCTATAGGGAAGAATTTTGCCAGAAAAGCTGTAGAGCAAAGTGCCCAAGTAGTGAGTTTGCTTTTGTTGGCGTAGAACCATCGCTTCGCTCATCCCAAGAGTGAGAATGGGAAGCAGGCGAAGTAGGATTGCATCGCTTGGGACATCTTTGATGGTGAAAGTGCCACAGATCTCCGTGAAGTTCGTAGGTGGCGTTGGCATCTTCATGAGCTTTTCCACAGTAATTGGTTGGCTTGTACCATGTTGATGAGTGCGGGGCTTGAGCTCAAAAGCTTTGTCTCCCACATCGCATCGTTGGTCAAAGGCGGATGTTGGCCGTAGTCGGTCTGCAGTACTCGCGGAGGGTCTTATTCGCCATGACTTCATACACAATGATGCCAAGTTTCGTTTAATGGAGGAGTCTTCGAGGCAAATGATCGTGGGTTGAGGCTTCAACTTGGATCTTGCACGCTTCAGAGTCTTTCTCGATCGAAATAAAGTTTTCGGAAGATTCCTATTCATACATAACCCTGAAATAGATAGAAAGAATAATAACAAGGGTAAACTTGTTTAAGCAATTAGTGATAAATTTAATACTAAAAATACGTGAGAGAGATGCATGCTAGTTATTCCTACATTTATATTTTATTAGGTTAAAGACTTTCTTTCCCGCAACGGCGCCAAAAAATGCTTGTTGGTATTTCTAATGTCACTAACTAGAAACGAGAAATAATCCTATCACTAGCAATGGCATTAAAAACATATATCGATGTTGCTTGATATAAACTAAAAGAAAATATTCATTGCAGTTCATAGCATATCGAAAAAGGTTGTCATCCCTCTAGTTAAACTACTAATATGCAAAGAATAGGATATTTGAACTATGCCTTGATAAACTTCTCAATAAGTAAATAAATAAACTGGGTATCATAAGTTTACTTTAGATATGAATATACCATTGTAGCATTTTAACCGGGAGTAAAGATCCAGGTGTTAATTTATACCTCGAGGAAAGAAGTCTATTATCATGAATTAACTATGCATATTAACCATCTCTCGTATGCAAAGCTTTAGTATTAAATATATCAATTACTTAAACAAGGATCAAAAGTTCATGATAAATATTCTAATAAATAGATTCAACCAAGTCATATCCAAGTGTGCAAAGAAAGTGTCAAACATTGGATGATAGCAACTCATAAGCTAGCTAGCATTAGAAACTCCAATATGTAACTCTAAACTATAAGTTAGGATCTACGATTAGTGCAATACAATTAACAATCATTGAAGAAAGACTAATTAAATCCATACATGAGGACGTAATCCGTGAAGACTAAGGCCGAAACTTAGAACAACCCGAAATCTAACATCCGCTAGGCCTACACATACGGGGTGGATTGCAAAGGACTCAATGATCTTGTCACTACCACGATCTACCCACGACCCGGCATATAGGGTGCAAACGCAGGTAAATAAGATCTAATCACCACGATTACATCGTCTCTACCACTCATCCCCGATATCAAAAGATGAGTGATATACACTAATCCATGCATAAACATAACAATAATTCAACTATGCTAAATGTGTAATCAAAGTAAATACTAGAACAAATAATCTCGAATATAAACATGATCAAGATATTCATATTAAGAACGGTTCGGAACTTGAAGACTACTTACAATGAAGAACTTACAAGAACGAGGCCGAATCTTGAGCCGACCTCCGACGATCAGAGCGGATTCCTCCCTTCCTACTAGATCTAACCTTGATTGCTACTCTTCCTAAAGCGATGTTTCTATAGCGTGGGATGGATGACTTGGATCTTGAAGCTTGATGAACTTGATTGACTTTTGATGCCTCAAAAGGGGTCCTAGGGGTCTTGTTATATAGTAGCCTCGGGCCCGTCATCCTCGTTCTTCGTGCAATATGGTACTAATCCTTCCACCATGTATTACACATCCATTGGATTTATCTCCGCCCTCGGATCAAACCGACACGTAATAAGTGGTTTTAATCGCATCTTAGAGTCGGTGGAGGAAGCTTCTGGAAGCGGGGCCGAAACGGAGCAGATGGGAGGCCGGCCGGCCTGAATATAAGGCGGCCGCCCCCGAGTGGAGCCCACTCTGGGTCCCGCCTCTCGTCATGGCTTCTGGAGTCTTCTAGATGATGAATTTCTTGGTTATGGGCCTCTTTGACGTCGGGTTGAGTCCAGAGCCTTCTAGGATCTTTCTCGGAGTTGAATTGCGTTACGTCGCGTAGTCGTATGACTCACGAATTACGGTGTTTTCTGTTTAGTCCCTCGCAATTCATAACTTAACCAAAACTGGTGGAAATATATTAGTGACACCCTATTCTAAGTTTGTTATTATGTTTTCATACCCCTTTTCATGTTTAAATAATTAATAAAATTGTATGATAACAGGTGTCAACAGAGAGCTCGTTCCGTCTCACAGAGAGCTCGTCTTTACTGTTTATGCTGTCCGTATGCGGGATTCTAGGAAACAGCCCCCCGATGTGCCCCCGCCTGGATCGGAATCGAATGGGCAAGTGTCTTATCGTCAAGGTTTGACCCTGGGCCGTATTGTCTTGTCGGAAGACGAGCTCACCATCCGTTGGAGAGCTCGTTCTAGGTCGAAAGGGAGAGCTCGTCGGCACTGTTAATCTCCCTTCGCACGCGGGATTCGCGGGGCTCAGGATGGCCGGCGTCCTCCTCCGTCGAGGAGGCGCGGCGGCGTCTTGTCGGGGACGTCGTGTCCGGGATGGGGTGACGCCACCGCACTGAGCTCGTCTTGTGGCCATGATTGCGTCGCTGTAGAGCGGGTCGGGTCAGACCCGTCACCTGCGTCAATCACTGTGATCGAACAGTGTCTGTCAGGAGCGGTTGACCTAACCCGTACCCGATGTCCCCTTGCGGAGATGCTCGGGCTGGGGAGCTCGTTCGCGGTGGAGAATCGTTTCCCCAACGAGCTCCGCCAGGGGAGTTCGAGCTCGTTCCCCGAGCGGGGTGATGAAGTGGGATCGGTATCCCTCCGAATCGCCCGAGCTCGAGCCCGTTCGAGTCGAAGCCTTCCTGGATCGTGGAGTATTCCTCGGTGACGCTCGTGGGATGGTGGCTTTGTTTTGACTTATCGCCGTATTTAGGTCGTCCTAAATATTGATCCCCACAAGTAGCCCCGAGCGACTAAGGGAGAGTTGGTTTCTCCCTTGGTTGCTTTTATCGAGCTCGTGCTCTCCGTCCACCGGTGGTGAAGGATACGCGATGTTTTGCCGGGGGTTTCGACGGGCTCGAGCACGTCGTCCGTTTGCTGTGGAGGACACGCGGCCGTCGTTTATTGTGGCGGTGCCTCGGAACCCGAGGCGTTGCAGGCCGTGTCGCGGTAATTAAGGTGAGTTAATGCGGGAGCCACGCGGCTGTCTCGCACAGGCGGGGATTCCTTGAGTCCCGAGCGAGGTTGGTGCGGTAGTGGTGGGCCCGCCCACGTCCGCCGTCGCGCGCGGGAAGTGAACGGTCGCCCACGGCCTATAAATCCCACAGTCCGAGGTGCAGGTGACGGCATCGTCTCTCGCCTGTTCCTTCTCTTCCCCCTCTTCTTACGCTCACGCTGCCTTGGAGATGGAAGGTGAAGGCTCTTTCGCGGGGGAGGGCGTCGTCGTCGCCGCTCGGCATCGATGGAGGCGGCTCTTCGCCGTCGGCGTTACCGGCCGCTCCTCCGGTGCTTGGGAGGGCGCTCTACCTCTTCCCGCGGCCCCTGCACCGCCTCCTCCTCCACGCCACGCCCGCAAAGATGTTGGCCGAAGCCGCCACGACCTCGGGCTGTACCGCGGCCAGGGAGATCCCCGGGCGCGGTTGATCGACGGCGTGGAGCACGAGTGGAGATGCGGCGCATCCGGTGCGAGAATGCCGACGAGTTCGCCACGGGTAGGTGATCGTTCGTGGCTTCGTTTCTTCTTGCCTTGGCGTGCCTTCTCTAAAATCCTCCCTGTTTGTCCGCAGCTCGCGTTCAGGAGGTCGATCTTCTCTAGGAGCGGCTCCCTGTGGTGGCCGCTGCGGCGTCCATTGCGGGCGGTGTCCGTCTTGGTGATGGCCTCGTCGGCGACCGAGGCTGACGATAAGGGTCGAGAGGTTTCCGCCATGGGCACACCCTCGAGTCCTTCGCCGGTGAGCTTGAGGACTTCGAGGCTACGGCGGAGGCGGTGGTGGAGAGCATCGATGTGGATGCTCGTCGCGGAGGAGTGACGCGCCGAGTCGCCGTCGGGGTGAGGAGGAGGTCGGGCGTGCGAGGCATGTCCGACCGCAAGCGCTCTTGGTCCGCAAGGCCCTCCTCGACCGCAAAGGGCGCCGCCCGCAACGAGCTCGTCGGAGGTGGTCGTCGTCTTAGGGTAGTTCTTTGCTAGAGCTCGTGGTCCGCCCCACTTTTGTAATCCCCGCGGGGGCCTCAAAAGCTATCTACATATATTCAAATATATATTAGCATGGAGGTTTTCGTCGACCTGAAAACTCGGGCGAAGTTTTTGCCACGATTTGTCGCCTTCTCGCCCTATCGCGTTCGCATCGTGGTGATTTTGTGTGCAGGACGCATCGTGGGGGCTGGTAGGGTTCGTCCATCCTAGAGTGCGTTAGGACGCCCGGCTGAGGCCGGCAGGGATTGTCCGCTCCTTGGGTGTGAACTCAGAGGAGCCGCCTCTTCCCTTGTCTTCAAGGTCTTCTTTCGGGGAGCTCGTCTACTCCGAGGGCACCCTTAGGTGTAGCCCCCGAGGCCCCGAGTGGATGAGAAACCCACCGGGGGACTTAGAATTATCACGGATTCGCTTACTCGTTTCCTTGCGGCCTCGTGGGAAAGATGAGTGAGTTCAGGCCTCGGGGGATCTCGGAGCTCGCTTCGGGGCCCGTGATGCGTCGCGTATTCGTTTTCCGTTACTACGCGAGATCGTAAGGGGGTGAGCTCGAACTCGATTTTACCACATTGGCCGAAATCGAGCGCCGGTGAGCTATTAACGGGTAGTTCGGGAGGCCACGCACATGCTCGTTCGATGTGGTCAGCTAGTGGACCGACCTCGTATTCCAAAGGCACGTCCTCTTCGGCTCCCGAGCTCGTTCGACGAGCTCGAGGACTAGTCTCTCCCCTCCGCGGGGATAGCCTGAGGTCGTCTTTACGCTTCCTTTGGCAACCCAAGCGGCTCGGGGGCGGAAGCCCTCGAGCTCCCATGAGAGCTTGAGGTAAAAGCCGTCGTCTTGCTTCCCCGAGCCCCTCGCTCGGTTTGTTCGGGCGGCCGTCAAACCCTCGGAAAGGGGCCGGCCTTGAACCTAGGAGAGAATCGTCGCTGCTGACCTCGCACTTTCGGGTCCGCCGAGCGCCGGAACGAGGTCGTGCTCGAGCTTCCTGCGGTAAAAACTAGCCGTTAGATTTCTAGCCGTTGGAAAGTTACCGTTTGAGCGATCGCGATTACCGCCGCATTGGTCGCCTCGTGCCGTTAGCGTGCGCGTCCCCATTCCGCCGCGGCGAAGGGAGGTTCCGGGCGCCCGTTCGGCGAAGGGCCCGCCATGCGGGCCCGTTCGGGAGGCCCGTTCGAGCTCGTTATAAATAGCGAGGCGAGGGCGGACGACCCAATCTTTTCCGCCGTCTTTCTCCGGATTTCCAATCTTGCTCCTCCTCCGGCTTCCCTTGTTCGCTTGCCCGCACGAGAACCCGCGAGGATGGGGAGTGGTTTCCCACGACGGCGGCGAGGTGACGCTGCGGCGGCGGTGGATTGCGGCGGGCTTTCCTCCCACGGCGGCGAAGGAGTGGATCATCCCTCAAAAATGCACAAGACCCCGATCCGCCGGAGGGGTACGTGGTGTCATTCGTCGCGTTCCACACCGGGATTCGCCGTCCCCGGTCCGACTTCCTTCGAGACCTGATGGCGGCGGGGAATCGAGCTCCGACATTTTGTGCGAGCGGCCTTTTTTTCTCGTGGCGGTGTTCGTCGCGTGTGCGAGGGTCGGCCGGGGTTCCCCCAAGCGGGACCTCTTCGCCACTTCTTCTCGCGAGATTGATGCGCCTCCGTGGCGGCGGCGACAAGATCCCGGCGCCCGATCGGGGCCGTGACGATCAAGCTGGGCGGGTCGGTGAGGAAGGCGTTCCCAAGGGCAAGCTCCCGGACGACCAACTCCGGTGGCGCGGCGATTGGTTCTACTCCTCCGGGGCGACAGCGCGCGCCCTCTTCCTCGGTTTACGGGAAGACGTTCTCGAGGGGAGCGCGAGGTGGCGGCGATTCGCGGCGAGGGAGGCGTTGGGAGGCGTCCCGTCCGCCGAACGGAAGATGAAGGCCTTGTGCGACGCGGTCGACCTTCGGCAATGTCGTTGGCGCGTGGCTCGGCGTCGTGTCATCCCGCTCCGCCACCGGGGAGCTTGGGATTTGGGAAATGACCCCGGGACAAGTCTCCCTTCCGGGCTGCGATGGCGCCGGTGATGAGCTCTTCGCGGTCAAGAGGTACATCCGGGGGGTGATGCGCTCCCCTGAATCGTACTCCCGACGGGCCCGGTCTCCTCCCATGTGATGCGACGCTGGCCTTGGTGAGTCCTTCACCGCTTGCTTCGTTCTCATGAGCGTTGGTTGCTTCTTGCGCCTAAAAGCTCACGCTTTCGCGATTTTGGTTGCAGATCGCCGGGCTGGAGCTGCTGCCGTCACACCCACCCCCCCACCCAGCGGCTTCGGGTGGTGACGAGGCGAGGTCGGGCTCCGCAGCGGCAGAGGACGCCGACGACTCGTCGGGTGCCGATGAAGACTTGAGCTCGGCTACATCGAAAAACCACCCCCGGCGGGAGCCGTCCCGTGGTGGAGACTTCGGAGGGCGGCGCCGAGTCATCCCTCCTGTGACGGCCGGGCGGCGACAAGCGACGTCGATGCGTCGGTGGGAGCCGTGGTGCCATTGGGGGAAAAACAGCAGGTGCCTGCTGCCGTGGCGGCGACCCGTCGGGTGAGGCCCCGCCGAAGTCGCTCCCGCGCCCCCGTTACTCGCAGCCATCGTCTCCCCTTGCCTCCTTCCGTGGCGAAGGCAGCGGAGGCCCGGAAGAGGAAAAGGAGGACAGCGCCCAGCGTGAGTCTCTCACCCTTGTTGCCTTACGTAATGTCGTCTTTGTTGCTCTTACGCTCACTTCGACGTGGTTCCTTGCGCAGCTGGCAAGCCTTCCGTGAAGCGTCTTCGAGCTCGGCCGCAGGAGCTGCGAGTTCGAGCCGCTGGCACAGCGACTCCTCGGCCGGTGCGTCGAGCTCGGCGGCGCTTTCTCCAGCTCAGCGCTGGTCGCCGA
Source organism: Hyparrhenia diplandra (assembly GCA_015847255.1). NCBI lineage: Eukaryota > Viridiplantae > Streptophyta > Magnoliopsida > Poales > Poaceae > Hyparrhenia > Hyparrhenia diplandra. The sequence goes on from JADLZK010002109.1 coordinate 1,212,401, forward strand.
GCTCCATGTCGGGCGCCCTCGGACAAGGTCACCATCGCCGTCCACTCGCCGCTGCCCGAAATGACGGGCTCGGACTCACGCAGTGACGGCGTTCGCGGCGTGATGACCGGCTTCGTCGGAGCCCCGCCGCCCCTCGGGGATGGCGGCGGGAGTGGTGATGGTGTCCGCCGGGCGGCGGCGGTGTCGCTCGGGAGAGAGTCGATGTTCGCCTCTAGGCTCGGGCCGGAGGCGACGTGCCCATCAACGCGGATGGGTGTCGGGGGTGCCTCAGCGGCTGCCGGGGAGGAGGTGCTCGTTGGCGCCGACGAGCGTCCGGGCGCCTCGCCGTCCGCCCGGTCTTGGCGAAGGCGGGACAGTTCCGTTGGGCGGCGGCTCCGGACGCGCCTTCCGATCCCAAGTTGCGCCGCCCCGATCAACGAGGTCGAGGTCGTTTGCGTGGACTTCGGGGGATCCGAATGAGGAGGAGCTTCAAGGGCCGGGTCCGACTCGCCTGTCACGCTCGGGCCATCAGATCAAGTCATCTTGAGCCATCCGAAGAGCTCGGATGTCCAGGGGCGGCGGGCCACGAGTCTTCCCCCTCCGGGCGAGTACCCGATGTGATGACTGGGATTCTGCTGTGGCAGGTCCCTCGTGATCCCGCCCCGCTGATGGGGACGAGCGACGCAGGCCCGTCGTACGACGTCTCCGTTCCTCCATGCCTCAACCGAGCTGCCAAGGTAAATAGCGTTTTGCTTTCGTTGTGTTTCCTTTCTCTCTAATGACCTCGAGGTCGGCCGGTGCTGATCCCCCGTTTTGCTGATTCGCGCAGGCTCTTATGGAGGAGTCGAAGGGCTACAACCGTGTGGCCCTCCAGTACATATGCATCGACGATCTTCTCGGGAAGGTGGTGAGTAGCCTGACGCAAATGAGGTGCGGGCTGGGGCAGGCCCGTGCTTACCATCGCGCCGCCTGCGCGGATCTAGTGGAGACCGGGCGATACATCGCCCAGTCCGAGGAGGCCGTCCGGGAAAAGATGGACAAGGAGTTCACCAAGTTCGTGGTCAAGGTGGGCGAGGACCATAATCGCGAGCTCGGCGACAAGAAGGAGAAGAACTTGTCGCTCTTGAAACAGCTCGCTGAGGCCGAGACCAAGCGGGCGGAAGCTGAGTCCCAGGCGAGCACTGCTCGGGAAGAGAAGGCGTCCTTGTCGGAGGAGCTGGAGGCTTTGAAGAGGAGGCTCGCGGATCGCGAAACCGAGCTCGCCGGTAAGCCCCTCCCTCCTTGTTGAGACTTTTTCGCTAGCCGTAAGACTGACCGACCTCATCGATGGGGCCGTCAGCTTACGACCGGAACTTCGCGGAGTTGGAATGTCACCACCACGCCTCCCAGGCGCTCACTGCCCGGGTTGTCGCCGAGAATGAGCGATTATGGCACTATCATGAGGGTCTCTATGATGCGTTGTGGTGTAAGCACGTAATTCTGCTGTCGCTACCTCCCTTTTTGGCCTCCTTTTGCTGAGCCCGAGCTTTATTTCGCAGTCGAGAAGGAGGAGACGGCAAGGCTGAACCGCGAGCTCCGCGACAAGGACGGGTCTCTCGCATCCTCCGAGGCCGCCCTGAAGCAGGTGCAACAAGAGCTGCAGTCAAAGGAGGCCGAGCTGAAGGACCGGACGGCGAGCCTCGTGGCTGTCACGTCTGATTCGGAGGCGAAGGATGTCGAGCTCTCCCGACTTCGGGAACGAGTTCGGGACGCCGAGGGCAAGGCGAAGGAGGCGGAGGCGAGCGCTTGCGCCCTTGACTTGGACATCGTCCTCGACCTCGTCGGGGTCCCGGACGCCGGGAGCACCTCAGACCGGGTTTCCAACGTCGTGTCCTCAGTGCGGGAGAACATGCAGAGCATCGTGCACAGGGCGGTGAGCGTCGTCATGGCGCACTACCCGGAGCTCGACGTCCCTATGATGATGCTGGGATGGCCTCCTGGGAAGGGCGACACGGAGGCGGATCGCGACGCGGACAGGGACCGGAAAGCTGCCGCGGCCATGAAGGCCTCCGAAGCACTGGCGAAGGAGCTCTTCGACCTCGGGGTCGAGGAGGTCGGAGTCTTGTATGACACCCTAAATTTTGCTTTTCAAAATTAGAATTTAATTTGAATTTAAATTCATGTTTCGTTTCACAACATAGGCCAAAATAATTATTTATAAAAATATTCTAAAATGAATATACGGTAGAAACCATGTTTTGTTGCATTCATGCTGCTGCATTATTTTTCTTGTATTGCTCTTGATTGTTTTGTAGTGTTTAATCTTTTATTGCATTGCAAATTCCATTCATTAGCTAAAATAGTAAATGGGAAAGCCATTTCCTTTAGCTTGGGCCAGCTGGGTGCATTTTGGCCCGCAGCCAGCAGCAGCAGCAGCAGCCGGCCCAGCCCAGCAGCCGCGGCAGCCAGCAGCGCAGCGCGTGGGCGGCCCATCAAGCGTAGCGCGGCGCAACCCAGCCCGCTTCGCCCTCGCCGTGCGTCGCAGCGCGCGCGCGCAGCGCCCGGCGCACACCCGCTTCGCCCGCTGCCGTTGACGGTGGACCATGCCCGGCCGTGGGGCCGCAACGATGTCGTCCCCGACCTCGCGCCCGGTCGGTTTCGGCGCGCCCGGCGTAGCCAGCGTGGGCCGCCGCGCGGCGCCCAACCCGAGGTTCCCGCTGGCTATAAAGCCCGTGCCGCCGCCCGCGCCTCCCCTTCTCAACCCTAGCTCAAGCCCGCCGCTGGCCGCCCGGTCGACCTCGAAACCTAACTTCGGGATTCCGCCGCCGCCGTCGATTTCCGCCTCTCCCGCCGCTAATCGCCTAGGTGAGCCTGTCCCGAGCCCGCCCACGCCGAGAGGAGCACGCCGGTGCCCTCGGCCGCCTCTAGCCTCGCCTACGGCGTCGCGCCCAGCGCGCCCGCCGCTCGCCCGCCGCAGCCATGGCGCGCCGCGCGTGGAATCCGCGCGACACCGCCGCCTTAGCGCCCGTTCCTAGCGCGCGCATCGCGCGCATCGCCATATCGCATCGCCCGACGAGTGCATTCGCACTACCAAATCGCGCGACCGCAACGCCGTTCCGGCGATCCGCCGCCGCTCTCCGGCGAGCCGCGCGCCCGCGGTCCACCATGGACCGATGGACTCGGTCCCACCGGCGGTCCACGGCCGGTCCACCGATCCGATCCGATCCCAGCGCGCCGCCGCAGCGTCGCTGGCGTCAGCGTCAGCCCGCGAGTCGCCCGGCAATCTTGCAAAATAGCCCCTGCAGTTTCCTTTATTTACAAATATGCCCCTGCCGGCGTTTATTTAATTAATTTAATTCGGTTACTGTTCAGTCTATTTACAGTTTTGCCATCAGATTTGTTTAGGCCATAACTTGCTCATTCTAGCTCCGTTTTTAGCGATCAATATATCTACGGAATCGTCTCAACGAGTAGAACACTTTTTATGATATTGTTTGCTGATAATTCTGTACTGGTGTATTGCCTAATTATGAAATGTTTGTTTGCATGTATTGCTCTCGTCTATGATGCTTGATGCGTATAGAAGAGGAGACGTACGTGACCGACGAGCAGATCAACCCCAAGAGCTTTGAGCAGTACGACTCGGACCAAGGCAAGTGCAGGCACCGTTTGATCATTTTGCTCCTATACATTAAATGCAATGTTTACTATTCATGCATGTGTCTTAATTTGTGAACCCTAAGGACCTACTAGCCACCATTATCCAAACATACCTTTTGGGGGGTTTTATGGGTAGATAGGCTGCTTTGCTTAGTATGCTCCGCTCATCTACTCACCTTCTTTAATGCTATTAAAGATGTTGCTTTAATATGACTATGGAGATGTTTCATGGTTGCGACCATGGTTGGAGATGTTGGATGCGGGATGCATCGTGGTGGTGGGTTAAAAGGGTGGTACGGATTGCTGTAGTGTGTCTGGTTTGCCAGAGGCATCCGTCTGCTCTCCCTAGGACCCGGTTCGTGGAGCGGCCACCTGGGACTATAGTGCAACTTCAGACCTAATGGGCTCTGGCTTGACTAATTATCAGGTCCCTCGCTATAGGGTGGATCTTTCCACTGGGATGGCGTCTGGAGCTCACAGGTTCAAGTATGGTAGTGCGGGTTGACCCGGGTGTGTTGACCGTGAAGGCGAGCCCGGGGACGTCTGCCTTACGCCTGGGTTCTTCCCGGCGAGTGAACCCCTATCTTGAAACCTGTGAAAGGTCTCGTAGTGATTTCCCTGCCTGCTCTCCTTGGTAGAGTTTTGGGTCTAGCTAACCCGGGCATTTGGGCTTTCACGACTGAAGGAAAAGTGCACACCTCTGCGCAGAGTTTGATCAATCTGGTATACTAGCCGTGCTCACGGTTACGAGCGGCCCAGAGCTCTCACATGATTAGAAATTGATCTTTTCTCTTTTCTAAATGATGGTGGTGTTCGCGAGGTTGGAGCCTCGTGTTGTGCGGGATGGATCTTCCCGTGTTGCTTGAGTTGGTGCTCAAGTGTTATTAAAAGATTTTTACCTTCTGTTTTCAAATCAGCTTAATGTCAACTTACACCTTAACTAAGGGTTTGGGCTTTCTCAACCAATGATTAGTAACAGGTTGTCTTATAAAATGAATCAAGATTAATAAGCTACCTGCAGTTCACCGTGTCGACTTTACCTTGTTTAAGCCTTGCATGTCATTACTTTCGCTTTGTACTTGTTGAGTTCGACATGAACTCACCTTGCAATAATCACATTAAAGGTGGCTCGAGTGATGAGGACTACCGGAGAACACGCCGGGTGTTAGCTACGTGGTACCGCCGTCAACCTTCCTGCGGCGTGTGGATCCGCTACGAGTTATCTTTACGTCGTCGTCGTCTTTTTTTTTAGAAACTATTGAACTATTTTGATGGTTATCTTTCCGCTGAACTCGAGACTTGGATGTAATAAAGTACGTTATACTTTTTTTATTATTTATCTCGTTGTAACACTGTGCGTGATCTAATGAATGTCGTTATATGTGTGTAAATTGATCCTGGCGCACATATAATTTGCACCTGGTTTACTCCTTCAAAATCAGTGTGTGACAGATTGGTATCGAGCTGTGTTGACCGTAGGACCACGCAGCCTTAGTTAGAATGGCCGTTTTTAGAGTCTTTTATGGGTTATATCATCTTATATCCATATTTATCATATTTATCATTACCTTGATGCATTTATTGTCCTTTATTATCCATCATCACTTTAATTATCCTAGTCCACATGTTTACTTTGCTTTTATTAGTATCATTCACTTGCTTTTGTTTCATTACCTTGATCAAATGCTTTTGTTTCATTGCCATAAATACCACATATGTGTATATCACTCACATGTTACGTATTTATTTCCAGCTTCACCACTCATTTATTCATTTTATTCATCTATCTAATTATATGCACTGTCTTTTTATCCTATTGATCATGTTTATTTATTATTACCTTCTTTGATCATGAGTTCCTAATCATGTGTTGCATGTTTCTTACTCTCTTTAGACAATGGTGCGACGCCTGACAGCCCGGAAGAGTACTGGGGGTTATCACTCAGCCCGCCCCGTTGAGTTTCCTTTGTTCGGTGACGTCGACAACGTTGTGTTCCATCCTAGGCAGCGCATTGATGATGGGGCCAACCTTTTCAACGGTCCTCCTATGAATGCTGAACAGATACATGCTGCCCTGCAACAGGCTGGATATGATGTCCACCAGATTCCACTTCAGCAGGCAGGAGGAGGAGGAGGAGGAGATCCTTCTGATGGTGATGACAGTGCTGACGATACTGCTAGTGATGAAGAAGGAGGTGGAGCTGGTGCTGGGAATGGTGGCCCAGGTGGACCACCAAATGCGCTAGAAGCACAGGGACAGCACATCCAGGCTCCAGGGGGGTGGACCATCACCCTGATCGCTAGAGATGAGGGACACTGCTTCTTCCACTCAGAGCTCAGACGCCTGCTAAACCAACAGTATGGCTATGGGGTCTACGCAGTAGAGTACCGCGGAGAGCGTTGGACTCATCCGGATTACCCTGAGTACTGGAGGATGAGTGCCTACGTTGGGAGGTCCAATGGAGAACTACGTGCTCTTCGGGTGGCTTCAGTGCACGCCGCTTCTGCAGCAAGGGATACTCAGGCAGTAGCCATTAGTGACGCAGCTCGCATGGCCTTCACCGCCTATCAGGATGACTTCTTTGAGGTGATTGGGGATGATGTGCGACGCTACTATCCCCGTCGTCGCTGTGGGGAGCTGGCGTCTCGCATTGCAGCTGTGGAAGAGGAAGATGGCGCAAGGATGCTACCTACCGTGCGCTTGGTAGCTGCTCTGGACACTGAGCTCACTGCTGCTCAGGTGGAGATAAACAACTTGAGGGCACAGCTGGAGGCAGCCCGCAGTCGGATTGCACATCTTCAGATGCAAGCCAATGGTCAAGTGGAGCTACCACCTCAGTATCCCGCTCTCTCTCCGCCACGCGAGCAACCTGAGTACGGTGATGAAGCCGGTCATACCACGATTGAAGAGTAGCTGCCCTTCTCCAGTTAGCTATATATATATATCGTTAGCTCGTTAGTACGGTCTTAGTGCGAGTCTGTGGTGAGTCTAGTGCTTAGTTTGGATTGAGAGTGATATGTCTTCTTGAGTGTCATTTATGGATTGTTATTATGATACTTGTGTGATTCGGATCTTTGTGATGATTGTGATATGACTGTGGGAATTGTCCGCAGCTTATCAAAACCATATTATTATTAAGGTTATGAATAGTTAGATCGGGGTTTTTGGGTCCCTATTATATTGCTTTATCATGTCTCCAACTTTATCATACATGTCCTATCATATCATATCACCTGTTATATTTCTGCTCGGAATTGTCATACATGTCAGTCATGTTTACATCATTGATACATCAGAATTGGTTATGGTCAGCTGTGTATTTATCATTCAACTGCAGTTACAGTTTCTATTACAGAGCAGATTTATTATTCAGTGTGGTCTATATGTATGTTCTTATGCCATGCTATTTTTATAATCAGATGCCTACGACTACGAGCGGTGCTGGTGGCGCTGGAGGGAATCCCAATGCCAACAACAACTCTGGCTCTAATCCTCCTCCACCACCACCCCAGCCTACAATGGAGCAGATGATGGTTATGCAGACTCAACTCCTATAGGGTATTACTGCCATTCTGCACCAGAACCAGACCCAGAACCAGAATCTCAACCAGAACCAGCCGCATGGTAACCATGGCGCCAACCCTCCACCACCTCCACCTCGCGACAAGCGCGGGGAGTTCATGAAGGGGCGCCCTCCCAAGTTCAATCACGCTGCCGATCCGATGGAGGCAGTGGACTGGCTTAAGGAGGTTGAAAAGCAGCTGGTGATTGCTCAGTGCACCGACAGGGAGAAGGTGCTATATGGATCTGGACAATTGTATGGATCAGCTCAGTCCTGGTGGGAGGGCAAATGTTTTGCCCATCAGAATCCCGAGACAATCACTTGGGATGAATTCAAGAGGGCCTTTGAGAAGGACTATGTGCCCGCAGGGGTAGTGAGGATGAAGGGGAAGGAGTTTGAGGAGTTGAAGCAAGGCTCCATGTCTGTCTGTGAGTACCACGACAAGTTCACTGAGTTGTCGCGCTATGCCCCTGAGTTGGTCAGGGAGGATAAAAACAAGCAGTACTTGTTCTTGGAAGGTCTGAATGATGCTCTATCTTATGTCATGTCCAATGTCACCTATGCTAGTTTTCAGGACATGATTGACAGGGCTCTTGTGCTGGAGAGCAAGCGCAAGAAGATGGATGAGAAGAAGCAGAAGAAGCGGAAGAGAGACTACTCCCACAACCAGGGCAACAGCAGCCGCCCATACTACAACAACAACCAGAACTATCAGCGTTCTAGTTATCGGTCGGGTGGTCGGGGATCTTCTCAACGCCGGGGGAGGCTACAACCAGATGCAAAGCGTCCTAACAACCAGCCTCGGCCCACAAGCCCCCAACAACCAGGTGAAGGTCAATGCTAATCCTCCACCTAATGGCCCCACTTGCTTCAAGTGTGGTGGTGCGGGGCACTTTGCAAGCTCATGCCCCAGCAAGAAGCAGAATGGACAGAATGGACCTCCACCCCGTGGTCAGAATAGCAACCCCAATCGTAATGGAAAGGGACCGAGGCATGGGAATGTGAACCATGTCAAGGTGGAAAGCGCTAAGGAGGCTACAGATGTGGTGCTTGGTACGTTCCTCATCAACTCCTATCCCGCTACAGTTCTTTTTGATACTGGTGCATCACATTCTTTCATGAGTAGTCAGTTTGTTCGTAAGAATAAAATTCCATCTGAACTTATGCCCGATCTTATGAATGTTAAATCCCCTGGGGCCAATATGCAAACAAATGTCCGTGTCCATCTGTAAGTGTTAAATTAGGGGGGTAGAGTTCCCGTTAAACCCATTGTGCTTGAGTCAGAAGGATTAGATTTAATTCTGGGAATGAGTTGGTTGTCTAAGTGGAAGGCAGAGATTAAATGCTCAGAGAAGACAGTGTCTCTTGTTGCACCTGATGGGAACAAGGTAGATGTGATTGTCAATAAGTCATCCACGCCTCAGGGTACAGTGAATCACCTTAGCCGCACGGTAGAAGATATCATGATAGTCAATGAGTTCCCCGATGTCTTTCCAGATGATTTGCCAGGTATGCCACCTGATCGTGACATCGAGTTTGTTATTGATTTATTGCCCGGTAATCGCTCCTATTTCTAAAAGACCTTATAGGATGGCTGTGAATGAATTAAATGAACTTAAGAAACAACTTAGAGAGTTGCAATCTAAAGGGTACATTAGACCTAGTTCATCACCTTGGGGAGCACCAGTTATATTTGTAGAGAAAAAGGATGGAACTCAGAGAATGTGTGTAGATTACAGATCCTTGAATGAAGTAACTATTAAGAACAAGTACCCACTGCCTAGAATTGAGGATTTGTTTGATCGAGTGGAAAGGAGCTTGTGTTTTCTCCAAGATAGATTTGAGGTCAGGTTACCATCAGTTGAAGATCAAGCCTAGTGATATCCCTAAAACTGCATTCACCACCAGATATGGACTCTATGAGTACACAGTCATGTCATTTGGGTTAACTAATGCTCCTGCTTACTTTATGTACTTGATGAACAAAGTTTTTATGGAGTACTTGGATAAGTTTGTGGTAGTCTTTATTGATGATATTCTGATCTATTCTAAGAATGAGAAGGAACACGAGGAACATCCGAGGTTAGTATTGCAGAAATTGAGGGAACATCAACTCTACGCTAAGTTTAGTAAGTGTGAGTTTTGGCTGGAAGAGGTTTCTTTTTTCGGGTCATGTTATCTCTAAGGGTGGAGTTCTTTGTCGGTCCAGAAGAATGTGTCGATGTACTAAAGTGGAGTCCGCCTCGGATCGTGTGAGTGAGATCGAAGTTTTTTCGGGAATGGCAGGTTACTACAGAAGATTTATTGAAGGGTTCTCTTCTATTGCTAAACCAATGACTGCTCTGCTAGAGAAAGGGAAACCATTCAAGTGGACGGATAAATGCCAAGCCAGTTTTGAGGAATTGAAGAAGAGGTTGACTACTGCACCTGTTCTAGCTTTGCCTGATGTGTCAAAGGACTTCTCTATTTATTGTGATGCTTCTAAGCAAGGTTTGGGTTGCGTGTTGATGCAAGAGGGTAAGGTGATTGCTTATGCCTCTAGACAGTTGAAGAAACATGAGGTCAACTACCCGACTCATGACTTAGAGTTAGCAATTTGTGGTATATGCTCTCAAGATTTGGAGGCACTATATTCGGGTCATAAGTGTGATGTCTATACCGACCACAAGAGCTTGAAGTATATTTTTACTCAGAATGATCTGAACTTGAGGCAGAGAAGGTGGTTAGAACTTATCAAGGATTATGAGTTGGAGATTCATTATCATCTCGGTAAGGCTAACGTTGTGGCTGACGCACTAAGTCGCAAGAGTCAAGTGAATCTAATGGAAGTCAGAGAGTTGCCGGCTGAATTACTTGCAGACTTTGAAAAGCTCAACTTGGGTTTTGTAGCCAACGTTGAGGGGACTTCTATGGATGTAGAACCAACCTTGGAGCAGGAGATCAGAAAGGGTCAGAGGACTGATGAGAGGTTACAGCAGATTGTGAAGTTAGTAAAAGAAGACAAGGCACCTGGGTACAGTGTTGATGAGGATGGTACAGTCCGATACAAACAAAGGTTATGTGTGCCAGATATTCAGAAGATCAAGGACACTATACTGAAAGAGTGTCATGAATCAGCTTACTCAATCCATCCGGGAGGTACCAAGATGTATCAAGATTTGAAACAGTATTACTGGTGGGTTGGTATGAAAAGAGACATTGGCGAGTATGTGGCTTTGTGTGATACTTGCCAAAGAGTGAAGGCTGAATATCAAAGACCATCCGGACTGTTGCAACCATTGAAAGTACCAGAGTGGAAATTTGATGAAATTAGTATGGACTTTATTGTGGGGTTACCTCGAACACAGAGAGGATTTGACTCTATTTGGGTGGTAGTGGATCGTTTGACTAAAGTTGCTCATTTCATTCCTGTCAAGACCACTTACCATGGTGATCAATTGGCTGAGAAGTACATGGAACGGATTGTGTGCTTGCATGGTGTTCCAAAGAAGATAGTCTCTGACAGAGGTACTCAGTTTACATCTCGGTTTTGGGAAAAGCTGCATGAAGCAATGGGGACTCGATTTGAGTTTCAAGACGACCTATCATCCTCGGTCGATGGCGGACCGAGAGAGTGAATCAGATAGTAGAGGACATGTTGAGAGCTTGTGCGATACAATACGGTGATAGTTGGGATAAGAGTTTGCCCTATGCTGAGTTCTCTTACAACAACAGCTATCAGTCTAGTCTTAAGATGTCTCCTTTTGAAGCACTATATGGCAGGCAGTGTAGAACTCCGTTGTTTTGGAATCAAACAGGAGAGAGGCAAGTCTTTGGTCCTGATGCACTAAGGATAGCAGACCGACAAGTTCAAATTATTAAGCAGAACTTGAAAGCAGCTCAATCTAGACAAAAGAGTTATGCAGATGCCCGAAGGAAGCCATTGGAATTCAATGTGGGTGATTATGTCTATCTTAAAGTTTCACCTATGAGGGGAATTAAGAGGTTTAATGTTAAGGGTAAGCTAGCACCACGGTACATTGGTCCTTTTGTGATTCTTGAGAGAAGAGGCGAAGTAGCTTACAGACTTCAATTGCCTGAGAGCTTGTCCAACGTTCATGATGTTTTTCATGTGTCCCAATTCAAGAAGTGCTTAAGAGTGCCTGAGGAACAGTTAGCAATGGAAAAGTTGGACTTGAAAAGTGACCTTACCTATAAAGAGAAGCCAATTAAGATCTTGGAAACAGCAGAGAGGGTAACTAGAAGCAAAGTGGTTCGTTTCTGTAAAGTACAGTGGGAACATCATACAGAGGGGGAAGCAACTTGGGAAAAAGAGGATGAGTTAAAGGCAGAGTATCCTGAGCTATTCTTCGAGTCATCCAAATCTCGGGGACGAGATTCCTTTAAGGGGGTAGGTTTATGACACCCTAAATTTTGCTTTTCAAAATTAGAATTTAATTTGAATTTAAATTCATGTTTCGTTTCACAACATAGGCCAAAATAATTATTTATAAAAATATTCTAAAATGAATATACGGTAGAAACCATGTTTTGTTGCATTCATGCTGCTGCATTATTTTTCTTGTATTGCTCTTGATTGTTTTGTAGTGTTTAATCTTTTATTGCATTGCAAATTCCATTCATTAGCTAAAATAGTAAATGGGAAAGGCATTTCCTTTAGCTTGGGCCGGCTGGGTGCATTTTGGCCCGCAGCCAGCAGCAGCAGCAGCAGCCGGCCCAGCCCAGCAGCCGCAGCAGCCAGCAGCGAGCGCGTGGGCGGCCCATCAAGCAGCGCGCGCCAGCCAGCCGCACGTGCGTCGCGCAGCGCGCGCAGCGCCAGCGCGCACACCCCTTCGCCGCTGCCGCTGACCGGTGGACCCGCCCGGCCGTGGGGCCAGCGACAAGCAGTGTCGTCCCGACCTCAGCGCGGTCCGGTTTCGGCAGCGCCCGGCGCCAGCGCAGCGTCGGCCACGCCCGCAGGCGCCCAACCCGAGTTTCCCGCGGGCTATAAAGCCGTGCCGCCGCCCAGCGCCTCCCCTTCTCAACCCTAGCTCAAGCCCGCCGCCCGCCGCCGAATTCGACCTCGAAACCTAACTCGGGATTCCGTCGCGCCGCCGTCGATTTCCGCCTCTCCCGCCGCTAATCGCCTAGGTGAGCTGTCCCCGAGCCGCCGCGCCGAGAGGAGCACGCCGGTGCCTCGGCCGCTAGCCTCGCCGCCTACGCGTCGCGCCCGCGCGCCGCCCGCTCGCCGCCGCAGCCATGGCGCGCCGCCGCGCGTGGGAATCCGCGCCGCGCGCCGCCTAGCGCCCGTTCGCCAGCGCGCGCGCGCGCGCGGCATCATATCGCGATGCGCGCCGCGAGTGCATTCGCCGCGCCAAATCGCGCGCCACCGCGCCGTTCTGGCGATCCGCCGCCGCTCTCCGGCGAGCGCGCGCGCCCGCGGTCCACCATGGACCCGATGGACTCGGTCCACCGCATGGCGATCCACGGCGATCCACCGTCCGCCGATCCACGCGCCGCCACGCATCGCCGACGTCGGCGGCCGACATCAGCGATCGGCGTAGTCGCCCGGCAATCTTGCAAAATAGCCCCTGCAGTTTCCTTTATTTACAAATATGCCCCTGCCGACGTTTATTTAATTAATTTAATTCGGTTACTGTTCAGTCTATTTACAGTTTTGCCATCAGATTTGTTTAGGCCATAACTTGCTCATTCTAGCTCCGTTTTTAGCGATCAATATATCTACGGAATCGTCTCAACGAGTAGAACACTTTTATGATATTGTTTGCTGATAATTCTGTACTGGTGTATTGCCTAATTATGAAATGTTTGTTTGCATGTATTGCTCTCGCCTGCGTGATGCTTGATGCGTATAGAAGAGGAGGCGACGTGGACCGACGAGCGAGATCAACCCCGGGAGCTTTGAGCAAGACGACTCGGACCAAGGCAAGTGCAGGCACCGTTTGATCATTTTGCTCCTATACATTAAATGCAATGTTTACTATTCATGCATGTGTCTTAATTTGTGAACCCTAAGGACCTACTAGCCACCATTATCCAAACATACCTTTTGGGGGTTTTATGGGTAGATAGGCTGCTTTGCTTAGTATGCTCCGCTCATCTACTCACCTTCTTTAATGCTATTAAAGATGTTGCTTTAATATGACTATGGAGATGTTTCATGGTTGCGACCATGGTTGGAGATGTTGGATGCGGGATGCATCGTGGTGGTGGGTTAAAAGGGTGGTACGGATTCTTTGTAGTGTGTCCGGTTTGCGGAGGCATCCGTCACCGCTCTCCCTAGGACCCGGTTCGTGGAGCGGCCACCGGGACTATAGTGCAACTTCAGACCTAATGGGCTCGCTTGACTAATTATCGGGTCCCTCGCTATAGGGTGGATCTTTCCTTTGGGATGGCGTCCCGGAGCTCACGAGGTTCAAGTATGGTAGTGCGGGTTGACCCGGTGTGTTGACCGTGAAGGCGAGCCGGGGACGTCCGCCTTTACGCTGGGTTCTTCCGGCGAGTGAACCCCTATCTTGAAACCACCGTGAAAGGTCTCGTAGTGATTTCCCCTGCCGCTCTCCTTGGTAGAGTTTTGGGTCTAGCTAACAGGGCAAATGGGCTTTCACGACTGAAGGAAAAGTGCACACCTCTGCGCAGATTTTGATCAATCGGTATACTAGCCGTGCTCACGATTCTGGCGAGCGCCCGAGCTCTCACATGATTAGAAATTGATCTTTTCTCTTTTCTAAATGATGGTGGTGTTCGCGAGGTTGGAGCCTCGTGTTGTGCGGGATGGATCTTCCCGTGTTGCTTGAGTTGGTGCTCAAGTGTTATTAAAAGATTTTTACCTTACGTTTTCAAATCAGCTTAATGTCAACTTACACCTTAACTAAGGGTTTGGGCTTTCTCAACCAATGATTAGTAACAGGTTGTCTTATAAAATGAATCAAGATTAATAAGCTACCCGCAGTTCACCGTGTCAGCTTTACCTTGTTTAAGCCTTGCATGTCATTACTTTCCGCCTGTACTTGTTGAGTTCGACATGAACTCACCTTGCAATAATCACATTAAAGGTGGCTCGAGTGATGAGGACTACCCGGAGAACACGCACGGGTGTTAGCTACGTGGTACCGCCGTCAACCTTCTGCGGCGTGTGGATCCGCTTACGAAGTTATCTTTACGCCGCCGTCGTCTTTTTTTAGAAACTATTGAACTATTTTGATGGTTATCTTTCCGCTGAACTCGAGACTTGGATGTAATAAAGTACGTTATACTTTTTATTATTTATCGCGTTGTAACAGCATGCGTGATCCAATGAATGTCGTTATATGTGTGTAAATTGATCCCGGCGCACATATAATTTGCACCTGGTTTACTCCTTCAAAATCGGTGTGTGACATCTTCGAGCCCCCGAGTTCCCCCTCGGCCGGGAGAAGGAAGAGCTCTCCGTTGAGGAAGCGGCCCCCGTGCGTGACGTGGAGCCCCGTTCGGGGTCGGCCGGGGAGGCTTGGTAACGCCGAGTAGTCTTTAGGGTACCGGGGCATGGCCCCGTTTTGTAGAAAATGAAGTCCTCGATTTTGAGGCAGCTAATGAACTGTTTGTTCGTAGTTTCGAGGTCGTGGATGGTTTCCCTTTCATTTGTGTTCGACGTTCGTTCCTTCCCGCCCGGGTTCTTGAAAGGTCAAGACGAAAGAATAGTAGTTTTGAGGGTCGAGAGGTTCCTTGCGGGGGGAAAAAGGGCTCTCGAGCTCGTTTTTATCATATCCCGCATGAGCGAGAAGGGCGTCTCCCCTCTTAGTCTAAGGAAAGCTAGCCTGCGTCGGACTGTTCGGTCGGTCGGTCGGACCATTAGCCCTTTTTTTGGAGCCACGGAGGCGTTGGAGTTTGGGCGACCCTGGTGATTTCTGACCTTGAGAACGGGCGGGGCCCTCCTTAGCGAAGACCAGGATTTCGTTTTCGTTAGCTTGCACGTTTTTAGCACGAAGCTCAGGTCTTTTTCTACCGAAGTAAGAAAACGGCCCGTCTCAAAGGGTGTTGAGCTCGGGGTCCTCGGGGGCGCTTTACGAGACCTCAACCGGCCTTCGAGACGGGAGGCCAACTTAGACTTTTGATAATAAAGACCTTGAGATTAGAACTAACCACGGATTACATGCATGATTTCTTAATACGGAAAAAGACATCTAACTTGGGTTCAACGGACGGCCGTGTTATTGGTGGGGCTCTTAGGAGGCGAAAACAACTACTTAGAGGTCCTAGGGATAGTTGACATAGCTGTTGTCGCCGTGTCGACTCCGTTGTCATCTCATCGTCCCTCTTGACCATGCCTTTCGAGCTCGGTTGGGATCAAAGTCGTTGAGTTCATGGCGGGGCGCAGATCTCGTCGTCTTCCCGGTCGCGGCCTAGTCGAGGTTGAGGTGGTCAAGCTCGACACGGGTGGCGTGTTTCCTCCTCCGCGGCCGAGCGTCGATGGCGGAGGGCCCCTGGCGGCGATCTGGTGGCGCGTGCTGATCGTCGGTTCTTCGTCGGGGGTAGAGGTCGATCGGCGGTCGGGGCCTCCCTCGGGTGATTGGAAGGCGGCCCGAGGGGCGGTGCGGACAAGTGGTATGTTGCAAGGGCGGCGGAGGCGGCGTGCCGAGTCCCGGTTCGTACACACCGGGAAGGCGGTGCCGCCCACGCTCGGGAGACGCAGCGTTGCGCGCGGGCAAAGTGGCGACGAAGGAGCTCGAGGCGGTCCGAACCGCCTCCGGGCCCATGGTCGTCGGGGTCCAGCTGCCGGCGAGCCCGGGTGCTGAGCTCGAGCTCCGTCACCGGGGGCGCGATGTCGCCGCTGGGCCATTGCCGCGGAGCTTGGACCGGGCGGGCGGCGTGGGCGTGCCGCCAACACCGTAATGGCGGCGACGCCCGCGTGGTGGTCACGTTGTCGGTGGTTGGGGGTACGACGCCTCTTCAGTCCTCTTGGCGTCGCACGCCAGGAGAGGGCGATGAAGAGTGTTGCGCCGCTAGCGGCGCCCGTGCACCGCAAGGCTCTTGAGCGACCCAAGTCGATGGCGTCAAGGGACGCCGTGGGACTTGCAAGTGGTGGAGGCCCGACCTTCCCCTGCGCTCCCGGACCGTGGTGAGGGCGGCGCGGAGCGGAGTCGAACGAGGGCCAACAGCCCGGCCTCCGCCGTAAAGTGGACCGAAGTCGTCGATCGTGGTAGGGATCTTGCGCGGGGCCCCCATAAAGTGGCGTGGGAGCGAAGACGTTGCCAGGGGGGGGCGGGCGCGTGCTGCGTCCGTGCAGCGGCCTGACCGCCAAGGCACGGGATGTGCATCGGCGCCCGGCTGGCGGGTGGCGTCGGCGTGCGGGCGCGTATGGGGACTCAGCGCGGCTGCTTTCGGCGATGGGAGGAGCATCATCTTTGCAGCCGTCGCCGGTGGCCATGAACCTCAGGGAGCCGAACTGGAGGATCATGGTCGTCGGAAGTGAAGCAGATGAAAGGGCCATCGAAGTGGTGGAGTCACACTAGCGCTGCCCCTACCTGGCGCGCCAACTGTCGTGGTCTAAGATCAACGTGACCACGGTCACAGTAGTCGAGTGGCTAGTGTGTGCAACGATGGCCTAGCTCAAGGGACATGAACGCAAGATTTTATACTGGTTCGGGCTAATCGGCGCCCTAGTCCAGTGTGTTCTCACTAAGTCCGAGCTCAAAGACTCGTAAAGGGGTGATTACAAGTTGATCGAGAGAGGGAAAGGATCCCAGGTCTCTTTTGATTGAGCCGAGTGCCAATATCTCGGGATGGAGGAGTCTAGCAATGCGTGTGTGTTGTTCTCCTGCCCTCAACCACCGGCTGAGTCTCCCTTTTATAGTCACAAGGGAGGCCTGACAATGAGACCGGTGTTGAGGACTTAATAGTAACGGAGACTAAGATCGTAGGGGGTTATTCGTGAGGTTCGTTGGATATATTGAGCTCGTCACGTTACCTGGCGAGCTCGTTTGCCAGAGGGAGAGCTCGTGATAGGTGCCACGCGGGTTGTCCGTACGACCGGATCGTGGCCGTACGCGGGATTCTGGGCGGAGGCCGCTGCCCTGCCCTTCCCTGTCAGGAATCAGGATGGGCAGGGGTCTTGTCGCCGTGGGTTGACTATTGTGGCGCTGTCTTGTCGTAAACCGAGCTCACCATCCGAAGAAGAGCTCGTTCCGTCTCCAGAGCTCGTCTTTCTTGTTTATGCCGTCCGTATCGCGGGATTCCAGGAAACAGTCCCTGATGTGCCCTGCCCTGGATCGGAATCGGAATGGGCAAGTGTCTTATCGTCAAGGTTTGACCCCAGTCGTATTGTCTTGTCGGAAGACGAGCTCACCATCCGTTGGAGAGCTCGTTCTAGGTCAAAAGGGAGAGCTCGTTGGCACTGTTAATCTCCCTATGCACGCGGGATTCGCGGGGCTCAGGATGGCCGGCGTCCTCCTCCGTCAGAGAGGCGCGTGCGCGTCTTGTCAGGACGTCGTGTCCGAGGATGGGGTGACGTCACCGCACCTGAGCTCGTACTGTGGCCATGATTGCGTCGCTGTAGGGCGGGTCGGGTCGACTCGTCAAGCTGCGTCAATCGCGTGATCGAACAATGTCCGTCGGGGCGGTTGACCTAACCCGTACCCGATGTCCCCTTGCGGAGATGCTCGGGCTGGGGAGCTCGTTCGCGGCGGAGAATCGTTTCCCCAACGAGCTCCGCCCCGGGGGAGTTCGAGCTCGTTCCCCAAGAGCGGGGGTGATGAAGTGGGATCGAAGTATCCCTTCGAATCGCCCAAGCTCGAGCCCGTTCGTGTCGGAGCCTTCCTGGATCGTGGAGTATTCCTCGGTGACGCTCGTGGGATGGTGGCTTTGTTTTGACTTATCGCCGTATTTAGGTCGTCCTAAATATTGATCCCCACACTTATGAACTAGAGTATAGTCATAGACATGTTCTTGTGTTGGCATATGAACTAGCATATAGTTTACATGTCATAATCATAACATGTTCTTATTTGTTCTTCATCGATCATTGTATGCTTAACTTTGATTTAGAGGTGGGGTAACGGTTCGTTGTGCCTTCGGGCTTGCTCTTGTCCTATGTCGTCCATTCGTAGAGTGGGGCTCCCGGGAGGGCAAGAGTAGTGCTCTAATATGCGGGCATGGTGCCCGGGTATTACGACACCAGCGGATATGAGGGCATGCCACGGTTGAGGGGGTAGGCGGCTGGGTTGTGACAGCCTTGACCATCCTCCGAAATCCCCCCACGTTCGTATGTTCTGTAGGAGTTCGTAAATGCTTTCCATTGGGCCGTATGGTACCGGGAAGTCTCTCAGTTATCCTAGACCTAACCTTGCATATATCATGTTAGCATATGATCCTAACTATTCATTTGTATGGCCAGGACTAGATACATTAGAATCACTCCATTAGATTATTCTTTTATTCTTTATCTATTTTCTTTATCCTTTTTTTTTGGTGGATTTCGAATGTGTGTGTCACACTATCCAAATACCGTATTGCTTACCCCTGTTATGAATGAGTTGGTCTAAACAAACACATGTTCCTCTATTCAAATGCCATGCTGGTTTTATTAATTCACAAGCCTTCCTTTGGGAAAATATAAATAACGATACCCTGAATACTTCCGACGATACCCTGAATACTTCCGGGTGAAATGCTACAATGATAGATCCGTGCGCTTTGCGGATGAATATCTTATAAGGCAAGATCTATCCTGTGCCGATAGTCTAAGTCGGATCACCGACATGGTGGTTCCACTCGGGCTACTCGGCGGTCATTTCTAAGCGTGGTCGCGATGACGGATGGGTTTCATTGACGGTAAACAACTACTTACCAAAATACCGTCAACCAACACCAAAACAACCTAGAGATAGATTTTATCACTAATATATTCCATAGTTTTGGTGTTTTTCCGGGTTGGCCGATTCCCCTTGCAGAGACCAAGCATCAGAGCATTTTGCCCTTAGTTATCCCGAAGATGCATTACTCGGGGTTGAGTCTGAGGCCGCTTGCTCTGAGGTTGCGAATGTCTCCTTTAGGTCCTCAATGTGTGAGGCCTTCTTTTCGCCGATGACAACAATGTCGTCTACGTAAGTGACAAGATTCTTTCTCTTCTTACGCTCCCCGAAGACCCTGTCAGACATCCTGGAGAAGGTAGACCCTGCATTTCTTAATCCTTCCGGCATTCTCCGGAAGCGATGACGTCCCCAGGGTGATGAAGCTTGTTTTCTCCTCATCATTTGGGTCCATATGTATCTGGTGGTACCCTGAGAAACAATCCAAGAGGCTCAGCCTCTCTGAGCTGGAAGCTATGTCGATCAGGGCGTCGATCCTGGGCAACGGGTATGGGTCCTTCGGGCAGGACTTGTTCAGCGTCGTGAAATCTACGCACATCCGCCATCTTTTGACATCCGGTTCCAGAGACTTTTTACGTACCATGACCACATTCGCTAGCTGTTGACACTTGTTAAAGCATAATATTATTAGTCAACTAAACATGAACTAAGGGCTTAAAAACAAATAACAACATAGACTAGGGACTTAAGCGACATATTTTTCACGAGTTTTGGTATTTTCTATCTTTACGAGGGGACTAAACGGATAAAAGCGGCTAAGAGCGGTGAAAAGCCCATCAACTACTTGCCATATGAAGAAGAGACTTGACCGTGAAGTAATCTTATCCAAAAGGTGGACCAATACATTCAGGGAAGATACCGAGAAGACACCGGGAGGAAGGAGATCTCGAGGATCAACAAGATCCTGGCGTCGCCGAACCTTCTGGCGGCCGCCAGTGGGGCCCACATGTCATCCTCCCCTTCCTAGGTCGGTTTACTACCGACATTGGGATGAGATCTACACCACTCTTCAAGGTCGGTTTGATCCAAGGGACTCTTGTTCATCGCCTAGGGCTATATAAGCGAGACCCCGCCCCTAGGGCAAAACGCTAATCAATACCTATTCATTATTCATTTAGTCTCATCAATAGAGAGCCAAGTCTAGATACTAAGCCCTAGTCCCTCATAATAGAGCATTAGCCAACCTAGTTAGATCTAGAAGAAGTCAAGCTTGTCTTGATTCACGATAGTCAAGAAGTTGTGGGAGCCAGAGCTTCTTGCGACTTTTCTCTTGTATTCACTCGTAAGTACCTTTGAGTTTGAGTACATTTGTTATGACTTTATTCTATTCAATGATTATATTCTTAGTTATATGCTTGAATGCTTATGATGATTATATATCTAGATTAGTAAGTTTGTCTTTATATTCAAGCATTGAGTTGTATAGCGCTCACTTGATAGGCCATTGGGTGGGTGGTCAACAATGTGTAAACATGGTGTTTATACAAAGTTTACTCAAGTATTTTGCATCTTATATTCCGGGTAGTGTGGTAGATCGCGGGAGTGACAAGTCTGTTGAGTCCTTTGTAGTCCATCCCGAATATAAGACTAGTGGAACGATATTGCTATGATAGGCTGGTTTCACTCGATCTTTCTTAGTAATGTTCACAATGTGTAGATATATTGCTTCCTTGCCATGATAACTAGATGTCTTGCACTAATCATGATAATCATTCACATGTAATTATGAATAACATAGGAATATTCTGTCTACTCTCTCTATAACAAGCTAACGGCCGTTATGATACTAGTGGCCCACCAATATATTAGACTTCGGTTATTTATCATTGATTATCACTTTCATATCTTTATATTCATATATCTTTTTATGTGACTTACCTGTACAAAGTATTATGCGAATATATGGTTACTCGGCATTATCATCATTGCAAGTGAATCTACTAAATCATCTAATAAATCAATAGCCTATAGCTCTCCTTTTATTTCCATAGCTACCCCTTCCTTGTGGTAAAATATAAATACGATACACGGAATTACTCCGGTGAAGTGCTACAAGTGGTGATTCTATCGTGCGCTTGCGGATACATTTCATATTTATTCTATAGAAGACAAGGCATATATAAGAATACCATGCACGCATTTCTTAGAGCTTTGCTGCTAGGGTGACAGATTAGTGCGTAGGCAATG
Organism: Hyparrhenia diplandra; assembly: GCA_015847255.1. NCBI lineage: Eukaryota > Viridiplantae > Streptophyta > Magnoliopsida > Poales > Poaceae > Hyparrhenia > Hyparrhenia diplandra. Next base: position 1,233,615 of record JADLZK010002109.1, read on the forward strand.
CTTAGGAATGTATGGTATACCTCTTGTTCCTATCCTAGTGAGATTAACTCCACTATGGATAATGTTGCAAAAAGCAATACATACCATAACTAACACCGTCTAACTCTTTCATTGACTTTTTCCTAACATTGGAGTGTGAGATTTATTCCACATCCAAGCTAACATTAGATAGATACCATTTATACATTTCTTTCGCCTTCCTAATAGAGGATCGTGTTGGAGATGTCAACACTAGCCACTCCCGGTATTGGACCGGTCTGATTACCCTGGCGTCCAGGAGCCTTTGGACTTCGCAGGCTGCAGCTGCGCTTCTTTCTTCTGACAGTTGCCGGAGCTTTTGCCTCCTTGGCCTGGCTGCCTTGTCGACGTTCAGGCTGTGTTGCGCCAGATCTCTGCTTACACCTCCCAAGTCTTGAGCGGACCAGGTGAAAACGTCTCTGTTGTCGTTCAGGAAAGCGACCAGTTCCACTGCTTCTTGCTCTTGCAGTTCAGCCCCAATGATTACCTTTCGGTCAGGGTAGGCTGCGGACAGTGGTACTTCCCTTGTTTTTTCGGCCGTCTCGACCTTGGGCGCCGAATGCTTGTCTCGGCCGAATCTTGCCACTGGACCATCGTGGTTGAGATTTTTCGGCTATGGCGACCTCGTTAACCATGCTATAGCTTTGGGATTGGTCTTGCGTCTATTTTGCGAAAGCGACTTGGCGATCTCCCCAGATAGTGATCACTCCTGAAGGAGATGGCATCTTCATGCACAAGTAACTCTGCTTGATGATAGCATCAAACTTGCTGATGACTCCTCTGCCAAAAATCTCTGTGTATGGGTAGTCTATGTTGACTATGTCGAAAGTGATGGTTTACGTTTCGGCTGGGACCGATCTCACCGAATGTGACCTCTATGTCTTTCTTCCCTATGGCGTCTATTCTTCTTCCGTCGAAGCCAAATAGGGCATTCCCGGCTGGTATCAGGGACCGCCTGTCGAACCCCATGGTGTCAAAGCTTTTTGACGAACAGTATGTCCGCCGAGCTTCCATTGTCAATCGGGATGTTATGCAAGGTGCATCCGCTACGTGTGCCGTTGCTACGAAGGCATCTGTATGGGGGTAGTCTCTGACCCTGAAGTCCTCCTCGCCGAATGTGATCGGTACCGTAGACCAAGCTGGTTTGTTGAGTGGCCATCTCGGGGACACTGCGTGGACCCTTTGGATAAAGTCTCTCGGCCCTTTTCTTTGTCGTGTTCTAGGTTTGATCCGCCCGGTGATTGCGAAGATCGACCCTTGGATGGTAGGACTGCATTGACGAAGTCGTTCTCGTGGTTGGCGTCGAGGTTTGCTCGCTTTGTTGTTGGTTGAACTGCATGTTTGCTGGAGATGATGCTGCTGGCGATACATTTTGTGCCGTTAAAGGTGGCGGCAACGGTAGCTGCTCTGTGTGAGACCATGCATACCGGGCCGGCGGGGAGCAAGCGGAAATTTGGGAGGCTGGGACTGGTACTTGAGGATATGTGTACTGCAGGCCTGTGCCATGATGGCCGAATCCCTGACTGGATTGACCGCCTCCCGAATCCCTGGAGTTGTGAAAGACGTGTTTTGGCGCATGCACGCCTTGACCGCTTTCTTCTTTCGTCTTCTGGTCTTTTGCGAACTGGGCGTACTTGCAATCTCTGCTGTAATGTCCCTGATCCTCGCCGCATATGAAGCTTGATGCGGGTCTTTTCTGTTCGTCTCGACCATTACCACGGCCTCGGCCTCTTCCACCTCGGCCTCCCTCTGTTGGGTGACCTGCCGATTCGGACCGGCCTTTTGATTGGCGTCTTTGCGGGTTGATGCGGGCGGATTCCTCGAACGTTGTTACTGGCTTGAAATTCTTCCCCTCTTTGGTCGTTTCTGCGGTGCGGGGTTTGGCGAGAACTGCATTTCACCCTTTCTGGTGGCCTTCCTTCTCTTTAGCCCCTCTTCGGACTTGGCGAACCTTTTGATTCGGTCATAGAGCTCTAGCAATGTTTTTGGTTCCTTTCTGTCCAGATTTGCGGCGCACTGGCCGATGTTCATGCCTTCGACGGCCGCCAGGATGACCATCTCATCTGATACGTTCGGAGTCTGGGCCCGAAGCTTGACGATCTTCTCTAGGTACTGAGTAAGTGACTCATCCTCTTCCAGTTTGAGTTTGAAAAATTCTCTGGCACTCTTTTGGCTTGTCTTGAAACCCTCGAAGGCTAAGATCAGCTGCTCCTTGAGCTGCTTCCAGTTGTCAATGGACAGTGGCTCAAGCCCAATGTACCAATCGTGTGCGACATCTTCGACGACCATGATGAGAGATTTGGCCAAAGTTGCGCTGAGTCTCCTCCTGCCGAATGCACTGCTGGCGCCGGCTGGCAATGAACTTTTCTGGGGTACGCTAGGCCATCGAAGAAGGCGCCGTGGCCTATATCCTACTGGCCATGGCTCGAGCTGCAAGTCAACCGATAGCGGTGAGTTGTGATCGATTCCTTCAGTTTCGGAGTCATAGTCTTCGTCTTCTTCGTCCTCCGGCTCTGAGGGGTGCTTGGACCTTCGTTCGCCCCTGCTCCTTACGATGCACTCCCTTGCGCTTTCCTCCATCTGGGCGATTTCGCCGCAGACTTGTCTTTCTCGATCTTGCGGCAAACCGATTCTTTCGATCGAGTTACGGCGTTGCCGGGGCGGCTTGCTGCTGAGCTAGGACTTCCCTTCTGGATCTCGGCTCGTTCAACTCGGCCTCTTGCGCGCTGAGCTGCCGAGCTATCCTCTCGAGTTCCGCCGGATCGTCCTCCGGTAGGATCCCTTCGCCTTGGACGTCGTCGTCCCGGGCCTGGCCTGCGCCTGCGCCTGCCGCTGAAAGGCTGGACGATTGGTTCACGCGGCTCTGTGGCGCCTCCTTCGGTAGCCGCCTGTAGCTGGGTGGAGGGCATGGCGCCTTCGGGCGGTGGGTCCGTGGGCTCCGGCTCCGAAGTTGTCGCCGAAGGTGTCGCCGCCGGCGGTCGCCCCCTCGGTGGCCTTGCCATTGTAATGCCCGACACACAACCACGGTGGGCGCCAATGTTGAAGGTAGCCTGAGCTGGCTACCCGAACGAGAGTAGAACTGGAACACAAGTGATGAAACTGGCTATTGTTGTATTCCAATATCATCTGTCCCTTACACTGCCCTTTGGGGGTCTTTTTATAGCGGACCGTAGACATCTATATGACCAAACTACCCCTAGCCTCTCGAGGCGGTTCGTGCCGCCACGCCGCCATCATCGCGCGTCTTATGAGGGCATCTTGGTCCTTTTGCGTCTCGGTCCGCCACCAACTCCCTCGGGACCACGGGCCCTTTCGGCGATGCACGCAGCGAAAAGCAAACGCGGGGCGTAATACAAGCGGCTGGACCATCGGTCGCGTGATGTTAGGAACCGAATCGTTGGTCATTCGGCTCACCCGGCGAATGGGAAGTCGTTCGGCTCCCTTGTGCTCCGCCCGAGGGCGGCACCTGGGGAGGCGAGTCCCTCTCACATTCGCCCCGACCCGAATGAGGCGCGCCCGGCACGCCATCCGAGGCGATCTTCTCCCCGGCGCCCCCGGTCGGAGAGGGGCGGCCCGGGAGGGACCCTTCGTCCGCTCGCCCGAAAGCGCGCCATTCGACGCTTTCGGACCGCCGGCGCTCCGATTGCCGTTCGTCCCGGCTGCGCGCCGAAGGAGCGGACATTCGGCCTCCGCCACCGGACGATGCCGTCCCTCTCCGTCCCTGCGCTGCTGGGGCGAATCAAGGGTGGGGGGCCCCATTGCCGGGGCCTCCCCCCAACAATAGTGCTTGGAATCAATTGGAATTTCTCTTTACCCCCTCTAGACATGGTGATACAAGCAAGAATGGATTTTGGTACTCCTTTCTTCAGAGAAGTCTTAATTGCAGCCTGCTGGTCAATTTAGAATATAACGAATGATCTAATCTTTGAAAACAAGAATTGCACCTACGCAGCCTGGAGTCGTCACTTCAAAGATTCTGTTAGTTCGATTTGCATCAAAGCCAAACCTAGCCTTGCTGGCCCCCTCAATTCTTGGTTGGAGAATATCCCCTAATGTTGCTCCTTTTTCTGTTTGAGCCTGATTGCTCTAAAATTTTTCTTTTTTATTGCACCCCTCGTGCCTTGTAACAGACCTTGTTTTGTTTCCTCTTATTTGAAAATACAAAGATTAGGTGGGGGTTTACCCCCACTGATTCCTTCAAAAAAAATCATGCGATTATAAAGCTAAAGGTTTCTTGGACGTTCACTATCTATATCTATACCTACTAATAAAGAGAGAAAATTTCTTCCCACTTTTTCCGTCTGCCTTGCTTACATACGTACGTACTGTATATACGAATCAAAAGAATCCTAATCCAAATCGATCTACTCCTCGGGATCTTCCCTGCGTTCGCGCTCTCCAGCGCGCCCGCACCGGTAGCCGCTGACATGGTGTCACGTAGGTGCTGCTCGGGGACTCGATTCCGTTCCCAACTCTCGCTGCTGCGCTTGGTCCGGCTAGCAGGGGGTGGCCTTGCCGCCATTGGAGCGAGAAGCTGCATGCGGTGGATAAGACCCTTCCGCTCCGGTGGAGTTTTTTTTTTTTTTAGAAATCCGTGATCCGTGTAGAAGTGGCCCAACCGGATTGGGAACAAGTGAGGAAGAAAAATAAAGAAAACAAATAGAAAAGGAGAAAAAGAAAAAGAAAAAAAAACAAAAGTTTATTATATTCCATAGCTAGCAATAAGCAAATTGGAATGATGTCCACAATATCGACAAACTATATACGGGGTCACGTATTTTGTATTTGGGTCCCAAATATTTTTATAATTTTCAATATCCCTTTCCCTTGAATCTTATGAATAATCCCTAACAAACTTATATACCGGTCATCAAATAAATTATAAATTTAAAATTTAATAAAAATGATAAAATAGAAATAAATATGCATTATGTCTTATTAATAAATATATGTATTACTTCCGTCATTATTTTATTGACATCCGACACTTTTTTTTTCCTCCGTTGCATCGCACGGGCAAATTTCTAGTACATTAATAAATAATGAAGCATGCAATGTAACGATTATTTATGTTGGTTAAATGGTTTCATCTGAACTTCTTACATGAATGTGTATTAGCGTTTCTCTGGAGCTGATAAGAGCACTCACAGTAGTAGACTCTACTCATAGTTTCTATAATCTTGGATTTTGTATCAAGAAACTATCTCTCACGGGTGCAACAATTTAACCCTAGAGTCTTCCAATCATTCATACATTTCTCTTCCCCGGATCCTTTGTTCCCGAAATAGCAGCACACCATCCACGGCGGCTACCGCAGCGGCCCAAAGCGCGGCGAGGTCCTCTTTCGAAAATAGCCGCATGTTGCATGTCCATGGCCTCCCCCGGCACAGCAGCGGCGGCTCCACCGTAACCACACACCCCTCTCCCATCGCCGCCATGCGCAAGGTCAGATCTGAACATTGCTCTCCCGTCCGCCCCCATCTCCATCGAATCTGGCGGCACAGCAAGCATGGCGGTGGACGTCGGTCCCCGTCCCTTCCCCATCCCCACAAAGCTAGCCGCAGAACTCGCATGGCCCGCCGCCCGGCGACGTTGTGGAGCTCGTAAGCCTCGTCGGCCGCTGAAAGGTTTGCGCGCTTGCATGCCTAAATCGTCGCTGCCTTTTCTTGCGGGCACAAAAAGCGCGGCGCGCCACACAGGATCAGCAACGCGAGACCGGCGTCCTCGATCTTGCGCGTAGGCGTCGAGTCTAACATAGACGTCGTTTCTATGTTTTCCCCTCTCTTTCCTCATTAAATTCCTTGCCACATCATCAAAATGCATACGTGGCGGTGTATTTAATAGAGACGAACTCTAAGGTAGTTTCTGCACTGTGTGGTGGCCTAATAGGTTTGGTTTAGTTGCTAATTTATCAAGTAGTATTTGATATTTGCCTATGATCGATGTTTGGTAATATGTAATGATGTGATAAGATGTTATTTTATATTTGCATGGATGAGATGTTTTATTTCAATTACAATAGATCCAATAAGGTAATTATATGTTTTGAAAACATTATTTAAGCAACTACAAATTGTTTTTTACCCGTGGCAACGGACGGGCATATTTCCTAGTAATTCTAAAAACTAAAAGGCTAAAAGAAAATCAAAGAAAGAAAATCAGCAGCACGTGCCTATTCTTGGACGTTCACGTGGCAAAAAAACCATTGGTCAGGACTCCACGTTGCAAAAAAAGGAAATAAAATCCGACAGCAAGAAAAATCTGTTGCAAGGCAACAAAGAAAAAGAATCGGAGTCAATCACGACTCCACGAGACCGAAACAGCCAAAAAAAAAAATCGGACGAAGAAAAATTGGAAAATTTCGGTCAGCAGCAGGGACTCATGGGACGCACGCGCAAGCGGGAAGGGCCTGCTCGGGAGGCTCGGTGCTGGCGCACCAGGCGGGCCTGGCGGGAGGATCGGTTACTGATTATTTTTTTTTTTTTTTTAGATTACACAGTACAACGTAGACGCTCAACACGCACGCACACTCACCCCTATGAGCACCACGTCACGCAAACCCTACCCCTATGAGCACCTTCGAAGGACCGGGCCGGCAAATCTTGAAGTTCGAAGTCACCACGGGCGCCTCGCTATCGGCGGGGACGTCGCCTACCACTTAATGCATAGCGTAGGAAAATCTTGAAATAAATCCGGGTATAAAGTGTCGCACTTTCGGAATTTGAACCCGGGTGGGAGCCCCTAACCAATGGCCTTTACCATTGAGCCATGAGCCCCTTGACATCGGTTACTGATTATTAATCAGTCCCCCAAGGGACTAATTAGTGCAGCTCTATATATAAAATATTTGTTATATTATTATAATATATATAAAAACAAAAAAAGCAGAATATATTAAAATTGATAAAATAAGAGGAAGGCGGCGGCGGCCTAGTCCTCGTCTTTCTTCTCCTCCTCCTCACCTTCTTGGCGAAGGCCTTGAGGGACGATACCCACCAACTGCGCCACTTTCGAGGCTAGGTGATTGATCTTTTCCTCCAAAGGTGGATCCACCGTTGGCTCTAGTTTATGGCCGTTCGCCAGCTCCTTGAGGTCTCGGAAGGTAGGCTTGAGGAAGTTGAGGGTGAAATCCCTCTCGAACATCAGCTGACCGCGGAGGTCATTAGAATTGGATGCCTCCTCTATCCTTTGGACCGGATCGTCCATGCGATCCGGCTTAGGAGAGGGCAGGGGCGTAGGAGTCGAAGTCGTCGTCGGAGGAGGATCCATCAGGCTCGAGGTCGGTCGGCGGGCGCCTACACCTCCTCCTCCCCAGTGCAATTGTTCGCCTTTCCCGACGAGCGGCCGCCGCCTCTAGCTCCTCCCTAGTGCGCTTGTTTCTGATCCCGAGCCAGCCATGGGTGATGCTTGCAAAGATAATATAACTAGATTAGAGAAGTACTGGAATGGGATGAACGCCATGATCAGAGTGCGTGCTTAAATAGAGGGTTAGCGGGATGTTCAGTTCCCCACGAATGTGCTGTCAACGCAACCACTTGGAATCGGCACGATCGCGGGTTGAATTCCACAATCACTCTGCTGGCACTGCGTTTCCCAATGCGGTTGCGCTTCGAATTCCTGGGCGCTGTTTCCATGGCGCGCGGACGACAACCAGGAGTCTCCACCTTCATTGATCATTGCTGGGCCCACACATGAACCGATAGTGATTACCAAAACAGTGAAACAAAAATAAATATATATAGTTAAAATCGCTCCTTTATTTAAATTTGCTACTCAAAAAACAAAATAAGTAAATTAATCATTATGAAAGTACTATTTCTTAGACTTCTAACAAATTTGAACTTCAACGTAATTTCAATTTTCATTATATCATATAAAATGCACCGCCCAATGGATATATACAAGCTGTCACGGTTGGAGTGCGGTGTCGCTAGGTGGGTCACGGCAGTCAGAGGGTTGTGATAGGTCATGGCTATCAGAGGGTTGTGATATTTCATGGCTACGGTGCTCATCGCTAATCAGCGTTGCACTAGTATTCACTTTGCCGGTTATAATTTGAACAACCAACGGTGTCTCGCTCCGATGTGCACCTGCGTCATCATCAGCGAGTTATATCAATGTCGGATATAACTTTGCGGTGCAGTTCCACACCCGGCGGTGATCTTAGACATGATTGCTGGGTTACAACTAATACGGCGGTGATTTCACATCAAGCTGGCGCCCCACGATGGTGCGACCACTGCACCAATGCAGCAGCCCTGGTGCCGCGTTCTCCATACCACGGCCCACGGCCTAACCCGACACCTGGCCTCACGGTACAAAGCGGCCATATCGGCGCTTTGTTTATCCGGAGGGCACTGATAATCCATATCACTGCCGTGGCACAACTTTAATTAACCCGGCAGTGATCAGTGCTTACCACGGCAACTCCAGCCCTTCATCTAGCCTATAAAACTGCTAGTGCTGCGTTTAGTTTTGCATCTCAGCCATAGCAAATATGCCCTGTTCATCTTCCTCCATCTTCTTTCCTTCTTCCTAAATATATATAGCCTCTCGGTGGCAGAAATTCCTGCCCAGTTCATCGTCCTCGATCTTCTTTCCTCCTTTCCAAATACATATAGCCTCTCTGTGGGAGAAACTCCTGCCCAGTTCAACGTCCTCGATCTACTTTCCTTCTTTTCAAATACATATGGCCTCTCTCTGGCGAAATCCCTCCACATACAGCTACTCCCCACTGAAATGTTTCACAGAACGGATGCTAGAAGTGTCTTGCGAAGATTGAGCAGCGTCGAAGGTTAGATCCGGCTGTAGGTTGACAGAGCCATCCGGTTCTATGTGCTCGAGAGAATAGACTCTAGATTTACATTTACATGTCCATAAGAGACATCAATGCCATCCTCCGGAGAAGATCTTTTCTATCTATAAAAATCTCCTTTGATCAAGATCTTAGAGATCTATGAAAATGTCCTTATTTGATCATCAAAGGAGATCTTTATAGATCGATATTATTTTGTCCTCCGAATGTCTTGGGTGGATCGGAGCCTATCCAAACTGGCTTTATGGACTAACACAGCTTGGCTACTGTCATGGCAAAGAAAATTTGCATGACGCTTGCTGTCTCCTCCGTCCTTACTGTGTTAAATGTAAACCAGAGTGATGCCGTCCTTATAGATCGAGCACAAGAAACCTCAAGAGCACCAATGGGACCTCAACGGCCACCAATTGACCTATTTGTGGAAAGGTCTTTGTTATCATATATGTAATCAGCGATGCCTTAGACGAAAGGCAACAGCATTGTGCTGGTGTACATCCTACGCCAAACAGGCCTAGAATAGGAGGATTTCATATGCGTATCCAAACAGGCCCGCTCTGGAAGAGGCGCGCACATGGCTGTTTGCCTGTTTCCTACTGGACGTGCATGCGTGCAAAGGTCTTCTCTCTTAAGATTCCGGCTGTGCAGTCTCAAGTGGAGAGACCTATGCATGCGGCTTCAGTGTTCACTGTAGAGTAGTGTCAGAGGTATATGTTCGATCAATGTATACGTTCTTGATCCGTGTGACATGTGCGCCCTGCAAAACGGAATGAGGGGAGGGGGGAGCACACCCTGATCTCGTGCCGCTCGAACCCGTACGCTAGCTAGCAGCAGCCTTGTCTCTTTTTCCTGGACACACGCAGCAACGCACACTCACCCAACTGGCATTGCGGTCCACCGCATGGTCGTCGCATGGATGGCCCACCGACCGTACACTAAGGGTCACAGGAGCCGAGCAACTCGTTCGTGCAGGCGTGTAGCTGGGCTCGGGGCTCGGGGCGCACATCGACCCGCCCGCGGAGCAGCACGCGCACGCGCACGTCCACCTACCTTCCAGACATGCGCGTTGGAACGAACGAACCAGGCCCGAGAGATAAGGCGACCCCTGCCTGCTGGCTCTGACTAGCAAAACCTGTTCAGTCATCTCACTCTGAGCACGCCGCAGCAGCAGCCCAGAGCGAGCCACCCCATCCCCGCCATCCGAGCGCCCCGAAACCCTAGCCCCCACGCGAAGCTGCCCAGCCTCTACGGCGGCGTCGCACGCGCGGCTTCTTCCTTCTCGCGGATCGATCGATCGAGAGTGATACAAAATCGCCCCCACCACCAGAAGCCCTCGATCGGTCGCCGATTCCAGAACCCACACTCCTTTTTCTCTCTCGCGCAAGGTAGCTGAAGCTAATAAGCAAAGCAATCCATGGCGGCCGTGGCGTTGGCGCCTCACCAGGGGTTCCCGGAGACGAAACCGACGATCCTTCTCAGCGAAGCATGGCCGATCATGAAGCAGTACATCACCATGACCACGAACCACATCGAGCGCAGGCCCGAGAGGGAGATCCTAGTGGATGAGTTCGAGAAGATCTACAGGTGCGTCGCCCCTAATTCCCCGGTGCCCTTCGATTCGACTTCACCTGATTCTAACTAATATAGGGTGCGCATGCAGGATGTTCTTAGCCATGGTCACTCAGGACTCGCCCCACAACTACAACAGCGAGCTCTACGAAAAGTTCCTCCAGTCAATCTGGGAAAACATCCAATCTGAGGTGAGCTGCTACTTCATCACCTCTACTCAACTGTTAAAAGGTGCCCTTTTTGTATGCGCTGCTTCTAGCTAGCTACCTGGTATTGTCTTCCAGTTAGAATATGTAGTGTTGTTTCTAAGATCATAGAAAACTGGATGAGCATGTGTATGCTGTGTTTCTATCTCGCTGATTTTCCATTCCTACGGTTGCTACGTTGGCCCATGATGTATAATTAATGCTGGGTTGGATAATATAGTAACCAATCTTTAATACCCCAGACACACATAACCCAAGAAAGGGAATCTCCAAGAGTGGCTTTTGAGGAGTGTTTTCTTAAATGCACCATAGTAGTACACCGAAATGAGTTTATGGTTTCTTTGGAACTTTATATATTATTGATGATCTTCTGAATTTATGTAGTACAAAATTTTAGACTGCATGGTTTGGCTGCTCAGCGGCAGATATTTCACTCAGTAGGTAATACTTTTTTCGGTTGCAAATAAATAATGATAACACTTGTGCAGCACAGATCAGTTGTTAGAGTCACGTATAATCATGTGGACTGTTCCTATTGAAGGGCAGAAAGTTTGCAGTTCCTGTTTTAGATGAAGGAAGTTTAACTTCCGGCCTCTGCACCAAGTAGGATGCACACAACTATTAAACCCCACACAAACATCTAAATAGGTAGGCACCAGGACTTGAACACCGGTGGGTGGAGTCATGCACCCACTCCACCACCACATCAATGGTGCTTTCCTCTGTACTTGGCTAAATTCATATGAGGATTATTTTACTATTTTTATCTTTGATTGTTGGAAGACCTAAGTTATTGGTTTCGAGTGCCGTGTATGTACCATCACTTTTAAATATGGCAAACTTCTTTTCGCTACATGTTTCTTTGTCAGTTTATTTGATAATGATGTACCTCTGATTTATGAAGTAAACGCATATATGCTCTAACCCAGATTTATTGACACGTTTATCGGTCTGTATGTGGTTGTATGAATGGAGGCTTTGAACCTCTATTGTAATTATCATTATACCCTGATTCCATTTGAGATTTTATTTTAATAGCATTATAATGTTGCACGGATTGTGTCCACGTTATAGTATAATCATCACAGTAATTGTTTGTTCATTGGAGAAATTTTATCACTTCATTTCAAATAACAACAGGTATTGCCATCATTAAGGACGAAGCATGATGAGTTATTTCTGACGGAGTTCGTTCAAAGGTGCTCGAGATATAAATCCATGTCTCAGTGTCTCTTTTACATGTTCCTTGCTCTCGACATATACTTCATCCCTTATCAGCCGGGCTTGCTCCACTTCAAGAAACTAGTACTGCACACTTTCGAGATTTTGTAAGATATACCACTTGGTTTCTGAATTTTATTTTCTGTGTGCCCTTCATACTTCCATATTCTTATAAGTTTAAATTTCATGTATAACAGGTTTTCCAGGAGGTGAAAGAAAAATTAAAATATGCAATTAAGGCCCTGGTGAGTCTTCGCATCTCAGAGTAAAAGGTTCGTACACATATTTTGGTAGCATATAAATAATATTGCACATGCAATACTTTTTTTAACAGATAAAGAAAGAGTGTGAGGGTGAACCGATTGACAGGGACTTGTTGAAGAATGTCCTAGATATATTTGTTGCAATTGGGTTTGATAATCTGGAATGTGATTTTCTTAAGGATGCTACTGATTCCTATTTGAGGTCACCACATTATTTCTATAATAAGGACAAGTCTTTGGAGGTTTGTTGAGAGTTTGATATTCTTATTATATATAGTATTTTGTGAATAATATTTCTTACTGATTGTATTTCATAGGATTTTTTTCATGAACATCTTAATTAATGCTATTATATTTATCTATTTCCATAGGACGTGCTAAGTGTATTATCTGCCCAACTGTTGGTGGACGAGCCATCGATCTGTTTTGCATTATTTCAAGATGGCAAGGTTTGATTGAAAGATGGCTTGTATATATTTCCTAAGATATATCATCTTTCAAATGTGCAATAACAATATTGACTACCCATCCTATTGTCACTGCAGGTTAATAGCCTTTCCAGGACGTACAAACTCTTTAAAAAAACTATAATCTTCCAAAACTTCGCAAAATGTTCAGAATGGTACGACTCGCCTCCAAGAGTGCATGCATCATTCCTAGCTATTACGTTTAAACCATTTTATTCTTTGAAACACATTATGATGAAATTGTTCTTCTCTATGCAGCATCTGACGAATGAGGTGACCGATTTGCTCAAGAAAGCAGGAGATCCCGTTAGCAACAAGGAGGTGCATAATTTACTTAAGTAGATGCATTAGTTGTGTTCCCTTCATTATGGTTATTCAAGATATCCATCTATGTAAATTAGCCTAAATTTACTTATGCAGCATCTAACGAGTGAGGTTACTTATGTAGTTTCAAACAGCTCCACATTATTAGCCACTATTTACAGATGATCACTCAGTGCACATATTACCACTATAGTTAGGTTGCTAAGAAACTGAATTCATAATAATTATTTTTCTACGCATTCCCTTTGGTGCATTGTTTTCTCAAGTGTGTGTAATATGCTTGATGCTTCTGACTTCACTAGTACCTGATGTCCTGTGAGATATTTGTTTAATTTTGTGGTATTTGTTTAATTCTTTTATTTTTTGCTCCGTGATTGAATGGTATGATGTAAATTATTTTTAAACCAAGAGAAGGGTATGGTTGGCGTGCATTATCTTTTTTTGTATTATGTTTCCATTGAGTCGTTCCCTTATATTCTACTTGCTTTTAGGTTGTTCTATGGGAAATGGATGAACTGTATCGCAAACATGTCTTATATGTCACAGAATATTTTGAGGGTGATACACTCTTCCTTGAGGTATGGAAATCAACACGCTCACATTTCAATTTTTAAAACTAAATTGAAACTATGCATATTCTCAAATATATCTTACCACAGGCCTTGAGGGAGAGTGTCTCTAGCTGTTTGACTACTCAATTCTTTACTACCATCAGTGACGATTTCCAGAAGAAGTATCGAAATAGAAACATATGTCATGAAACAAAAGGTTAGTCAGAAACCATTAGGTTCCTGAGGAGGTACATCATTGTATCCTGTTTTGCAACTACTCTGTAACATATTTCGTTACATGAATGAGGGTTTATGAACTCCATTTGAAAAAAGATTGGCACAAGTTAGAGAAAAGAAGTTTATTGACTTTGGGCTTCTGTTTTGTGCGTGTGTTTTTGAAACTTCCATGTCTTTATCAGTTTAACTCATGCGTGTAACAGATATCTCAAGCGTTCAAAGTAACAGTAAATGATAAGGTGACAGCTCTGGTGAGGCTATGTATACATATTTGTTAGTTCATGTAGAATGGCTTTTTTAGCATATACCATATGATTTCAATACTTTGATTCAACAGATAGACGAGCAGCGTAAGTGTGAATTCATAAAGATCTGTAACGTTGAAAAGATTCTTGAGGGTCAAAAGATTAGGATGGCCATTTTGAAGAAAGTCCTGGACATGCTATATAGCATTGAGCCTAAATCTTACGAGAAGGACTTTGTAGTTCCCTTTATTGACAGAATTAAGGGTTATTATTCTAAGAAGGCGGAAAGCTTGTTCTACGAGAATTTTCCTGATCTAGATAGCTACATAAATTGGGTACGTTTGAAAATTCTTCAGATGCTTGTGTATGAATTTATGCATGGAACATTTTAATGGATATTGTTTATTTTATTAGGTTGATAAGTATTCGATGCTAGAGATGGAGAGAGCTAACCACTATTTACCTTTTACTAATATTAAGGACAGGTTATTACAGGTTTGTTCAAAGATTTCTGCTCCAATGTCATTGTATTTCTTGATTAAAGTTACAATATATTTCATGAAAAATGTTCCACACACATGGGATTAATATCCTCGTATTTTTTGCACTTCTCACAGGAAGTTGTATCTGAGTTGGTTGCCACATATTTTGTTGCATTGCTTCGTGATGAGAAGGTTAATTTGTGTAAAACATTACTTGTTTCCTAACATCATATATATTAAGATCCATGATTGTATTATATGACTACCCATTCCTCTATTACTTCAGGTCAATGACCTATCGAGAATGTACATACGCTATTCTGAAATCTGTGGGGGGTTGGAACTTATTTCAAAAACGTTTAAAGGGGTATTTGACTTCCTTTCAAAGTGCCTCATTCTCTTAATTTATACCACATATTCCTTGGAATTACTTTCATGGTTTGACTAAATAATTCTTGTCTGCAGTATCTTAAGAAAGAGATTAAAGGCTTGCGCAACCAAGAAAATGATTCTGCCAGTAATATACAGGTGTAGTAGTTCAGCATTTGCATTGTTTTTGGTCTGTATTAGTTACCGTATTTAGAAGAGCAACTGATGTAATCCAAATTAATTTTTGTATGACAACAATATGTGTAATTCCAAATATCCACAAGCTGACCGTTGAATTTAGATTTCTAGGTGGCTCTAAATATTGTTCCATTCCTCTTTTTTCTTATTGATGTGTCATTAATATTCACCAAGTAGTCGTAATCATGATTATGGATGTTGTTCGGCAATGCTTATGCCTTGTCACCTAGTCAATTTTTAGTTTTGTGTTATTGGATTAGTTTTCCCTCGAAGAATTAGGCATTGTTTCGATGGCTAAAAATTAGCAAAGCGCACTGTTCCAACTCCTGTAGCACTCCTGTAGCACTTTCGTTTGTATTTGATAAACATTGCCTAATTATGGACTAACTAGGCTTAAAAGATTCGTCTCGTGATGTACAACAACAATGTGTGATTAGTTATTTTTTTACCTACATTTACTGCTTCGAACATATGTCTTTTAGTGTATTTAATGTGATGTGATGGAGAGAGAGTTGAAAAAGTGGCAAATTTTGGCAAAAATTTGCCATCTAAACAAGGCCTTATTCTCAAGTTAACTATTTGTACAACCAATAGCTGTGTATCAATTACTGTGCAATTTGGAGCTGTGTTTCCTTATAGTTTCTTCTTACTTTTTTAGATTTTTCTGTGGAACATTGTTGTTCTGGTTAACAAATACGAAGCATATGTTACAGAAATTTTTCAGGGTCATCCGTCATTCCATAAGGTCTTCTAATCTACACTCAGATTCATTTTGTTTCTCTATAAGTTCATGTGTACTAGGTTGATCCTCATTCTCGAAATTTTCTTAATACAGGCACTCCAAAAGCACTTAGTGACATATTTAAACGTGGTGGTGTCCTAGCCAAGAAATCAGGTGCTGAAAAGCTTGCTACCTTCTGTATTGATATTCTGAAGGAAGGTTGCAGTGAAATGCCCATTGAAGGTGCCCTCTATAAATTCATTGAAGGCTCCCTAGATAAGGTATAAGGGATCTTTGTTCTTTTTTGCAGCAAATATATTTTTACTGAGTACAGGGATCTTTAAGCATGGCAGTGATTGATTTTCAGGTGGTGAGATTGCGCGCACACATCACTCATAAAGACCACTTTGACAAGATATGCAGGTAGATCCTTCTCATTCAGCATAGTATTTGCAGAACTCGCATCCTCCAATATGTGATCGCAACTTGAATTTATGTTTACTTGCAGGAACAAGCTTCCAACAAGATTGCAAACATGCTTTGCATTTCCTTTTGATGCCTGGGTTTGATGCACTCATTTTGTACTGTACATCATGATTCATATATCCATTGACGATAATATTGACTAATCATCGATCCCTCTGGTTCTATAGGATGATGATTTTATTTGTAGGACGTACAGACTCTTCTCCAAAATCAGCATTGGTCAGGAACCTTTTATTAGATTGTTTGAAACGGTATTGACTACCTTTACTCCTTCAAAGCCCCTCCTCAATCCCATATTATCCATTTTATTCTCAGAACACATTTATGATTGAATTATTCTTCTCTGCAGCATCTTATTAGTGATATTGAACACAATATGCAAGCAACAGGTTCTGTTAGCAACAAGGAGGTGCAGTATTTCTGTAATAGTTGCAATATTGTGCCATTTTAGTTACGGTTATTTAGGATAACATCATTTACTTAAAAGCATATATAAACACTAATATCCCTTATAGCTGTACTACCTCTGGTAAACACATAACTGGAGTACTATTTAGCTGCATATATTGTATAGCTATGCTGATAGGTATCCTCTCTCTCTCTCTCTATAACTAGTTCTTACTTTTTTTCGCTCATTGCTTCTTGGTTAACATTTAATCAAGATTTCTTAGGACCTGTTTGGATAGAAAATCTAGCTTATAAAATCTGGCTTTTTCTTTGATTTTAAAAGGACTTAAAAAAGCTGAATATGTGTTTGAATCATGGGTGACTAAGAGAGATTTTAAAATTAAGCTAGATAATCTAGCTAAAACAATTCCAGGCCAGGTGTCTTGTCACCTATTAATTTAATTTCATATTATTTGATTAATTTGATATGTTTTCTTAGATTAATTTATGATTTACTTTTTTCTTGATGAAATGTTCTGGAGTTAATTATTTTTTAACCTGAGAAGGAAATGGTTGGTGTGTATCTCAAGTGCGCTGTGTTCTTTTGTGAGTTGTGTTACCTTACATGTTTTCTTGCTTTTAGGGTTTTGTGCAGCAAATCATTAAGGTGCTTGAGAAATATGAAGCATGTATCGCAAACTTTTTCCTCGGTGATAAACTTTTCCATAAGGTTTGCCAATATACATGCTCACACTTTATTAGTTTTTGCAAAATTGAAAATGGTGGTCATCACAGATACTCCTTTCTGAAGGTACTTGATGAAGTCTTCGAGGTCTTCTGTAATAAGGATGTCTCTGGGAGTTCAGTTGCTGAATTGTTAGCAACCTTCTGTCACGATATTATGTGCAGCGAAAATCTCTGCAATGAAGGCTTTGAAGGCCACCTTGATAAGGTACAGCAATACAACACATGCTTTTGCATGGCTCCTGTTAATTTGTTATTAATTGCGAGTACAGGATTTTTTAAGTATTGTTATGACTGACAATCAGGTGATGAGATTGCTTGCATACATCAATGATAAAATACTATTTGCCGAGTTCTACAGGTAAGTCCTTGACTCCTTGGTCACTCAGCATGATATTTCCAAGGCCCATTGGCCATCCAATTATGGCAATGAACTTAATATTTTCCACCCTTCAGAACTTGATATCGGTGTTATCTTTTGTGAACTAAATTGCAGGAAGAACCTTGCAAGAAGATTGCTTTTGAAACAAAATGCTAATTACGAACATGAAACAAGCATGCTGAGCAAGCTTAAGCAACTGTATGGGTTCCAGATAACTTCACAAATGGGTGACATGATTACTGGAATGGAAGGCATGATTACTGACATTACAGTTTCTAGAGACAATCAAACTAAATTTGAAGAGTATGTAGCTGCACATCCTGAGTTGAATTCTGGGATAGACTTGTCTGTCAGTGTTTTGACAAAAGGGCTCTGGCCAGGCTATGAAACTTTTGATATAAAACTTCCTGCTGAGATGGTAAATTCACTTCTTGATAATTATATTCCTAGCTTAGAACCTTCATATTGTTCTCTTCATTCAATTTGTTTGATAATTCTTTCTTTCGAATGAACATTGATATATTTGTTCTTGGTTTAATTTTTAGGTGAAACCAATGGAGATTTTCATGAAGTTTTTTAAGACAACAGAAAATAGGAAACAACTTACATGGCTATTTTCCACGGGAACCTGTCATATCTGTGCGAAGTTTCAGACCAAGGAAATTGAGCTCATTGTTACCCCACTTCAGGTAATTTTGATTGTATCCCTATACACCAATGTGTTATGCTAAGTTTCTGAAATGTCTGACATGTTTCCACATGCCCTCTCTCTTTGACAGGCTGCATTGCTACTGCTGTTTAATGAATATGAGAATCTTAGTTATACTGAAATTGTAGCACGACTAAACCTGCAAGACAATGTTGCAACGCCTGGTCTCGAATCTCTCTCTTGTGCAGAATACAAGATTCTTAACAAAGAACCGGATAATGGAACTATTTCGCCTAACGATCTGTTTATGTTCAACTCTAACTTTTGTCATGAAGAGGGAAGCATTAAGGTATTTGTATTTCTGTTGTTCTTTTATTTATTGGTTGGTCAGAGAGCTTATTAACCGTGTTGGAAATGCAATTTATTGCCTCTGCTTGCTTTTCTTTATATATAAAAAAACTGTGGCCAGATACTTGCACCTGCTTATCTGAAGAAAGAGGTTGTTGAAAAAAGTTGATAAAGACCGGAAGTATGCAATTGATGCATCAATTGTGCGCATTATGAAGAGCCGCAAGGTTATGGCACATCAACAGCTAGTTTCAGAATGTGTCGAGCAGCTTAGCCGCATGTTCAAGGTGCTGATATCTCAGATCCTATATGCAACATTCTTAGTACCCTGCTTATTAGATCTTGGAGCAAGTCACTTGCAATGATTCCTTAGCTCTTGCACTTATGGATTCTATTTTTGCCTATCAATCTTTTGTTTAAGACCCTGGCTGATGCATGATGTTCCATTTGTACTTTTGTAATGTTGTCATATATTACCATTGAGATGTAGCTGTTACATATGAATGCCATATGCTTCGGACATCCATCCAGTAATACCTCTTTTTGTTTGCGCCTGTGGCTGTGAAAACTGAAAACTAGCATCAGATCATTATTGGTTTAGTTGCACTCACATATCCTGTCCACTTACTTATTGGTGGTTTATTTCTGTGTAGCCTGATGAAAAAGCCATCAAGAAGCGAATTGAAGATCTAATCACGAGGGAGTACTTGGAGCGTGACAAGGACAACACCAACGTTTACAAGTACCTTGCTTGATCGGTGGTTATGGCCGAAGTCAGGACATTTTTGCACAACGAAGATTTACAGTGTCGTGGTGCTTCAACAAACTTAATTTTGCCATGTATATCCTTTTTGGGATTTCCATGTGTGCTGTTGCTTATCCTTCCCTCCTGTCATACATTCAGCATTCCATTGATGCCAAACATTTTCCATGCGCATGATGTTGCTTATCGTTTCATCCTGTCATAAGTCCGGCATTCCCTTAATGCCAAACATGTCCTTTGTATCATGTTGTAATAATATGTCATCGCACTTGAATGATGTAATAATATATCATCGCACTTGAACGATTGATAATGGGAAGCTTGTGTTTGAACAGATGTTTATCTTTTTTTTTTAAGAATATATGGAGAGATAGGATCATTTGTATGGGGTCTTATCTTCTCTATTTTCTCCTTACATCTCTTGTTTTTGACTTATATTTTTTATTATCCCTATTCGAGTTGATACATTGAACAATTATACTAGTAAAGTCTACGTGCAATCCACATATAATACAAACCATGCACGCTAAATTCTCTATCACAATTTTCCAGGAAATATTATATTGAAGCTACTTGTATGGTTCAAAACATAGCATAATTTTTTTTCAACTATAGTACTTTAATGGTATTGTGGTTGATCCAGAGGTGGGCTTCCTTCTGGCATTTTAGCCAACGCTCCTCATCCAGTCATTCAAAAAGCCCTCACACCCATCCTTCTTCTTCCCCACATCACCACCCTCTCTCTCCCTCCTTCTCAATCCCCACACCGCACTGTCTCCGCACCCTGCCCCTCCGATGGTTGTGGCGGCGGGCTCCCACACACCACCACCAGAGTGCCCTAGTAGCACGTGGCAGGTCCCCGACCCTTCCACGACCAGCGGTGACCCTTCTCCTTGCCAGACTCTGAGCGGATCTCACCGCCCCCACCGTCGGGATCGCCCCTTCCCTGGGGCCCTATCCTCGACACCACCGAAGCGCGCCGTTGTACCTCGAGAGAGCCATCAGATTGGAACTTGTGCTTGAAGATCCACTTGCTAGTGACCACATTTGCCCACGGAGGACGGGGCAGGAGATCCCAAGTGTGATTCTACAGTAGGGCATTGTGTTCCTCTTCCACAGCTGCTCGCCAGTTGGGGTCGGCAAGAGCGCTACGGAAGGTCTTCGGCACCGGAGAGAGCGAGGTGGCGTGGAAGGCGGCAGGCATCCGGAAGCCACTCTTTGCCCGCGTGGCCATGGCGTGCTGGTTCGCCATAGGAGGCATGGCAACGGTGCCCTTAGAAAGGAGGGCAGCCGGTGCAGGTGCGGCTGGTGTAGCGGTAGGCGCTGTGGCGGGCGGCGGCGGTAGTGGTGCTCGAGAAGAACCGCTCCGGCCATTCGGCGGGAACCCCAGTGGAGGACCAGCGCCCGCGCACGGGGCGGCGGAATGTAGACTCGCGAGGATGTCGTGGCCCGCAGCGTGCAACGCTGAGGTGGGGGAAGCGGTCGGTTGTGTGTGGCGCGAGATGAAGTCCCCCGGCGCCGCGGCGGGAGGGATGTAGAGCACGGCGCGCGCGAGGCGGCGTCGGTGTAATCGGCGGCGGTGAAAGAGAAAGAGCCACGGTCATAGGACCGGCGGGGGCCTTGGAGCTAGCGGTGACAAGGGCGCACTAGGCGGGGCCACACGGGGCGCGCGGGGGCGCTGGAGGGAGTTCCTACGAGAAAAAAGACGTGTATCGATCCGATGGGAGGGAGCAGGGGGGTCGATATTATGTTCATCGATCGGGAACTAGAGATCCATTTGGAGCACTAGGACCATGGCGCTCAACAAAGGGAAAGGTCGTTTCATCAAAGATGATGTGCCGGGAGACGATGACTCTATTAGAAGAGAGGTCAAGGCAGTGGTACCCTTTGTGATGAGCAGAATAGCCTAGGAAAACACATAGGACAGACCTAGGGCCGAGTTTATGTGGAGCAGTGGCCGACATCTTGGGGTAACATTTGCAACCAAAGACTCTCAGATGATCATATGTGGGTGGCTTGCCGAACAGGGCCAGGTGTGGGGTGGATAGCTGGAGAGTCTTGGTACGCAGGATGTTGAGCAGAGCAGTGGTCATGGAGAGGGCCTCAACCCAGAAGGATGGAGGCATGGACATCTGAAAGAGTAATGAGGGAATGACATTATTTATAGAGCGAATAATGCGTTCAGCTTTACCATTCTGAGGCGAGGTGTAGGGGCAGGACATGCGGAGGTGAATGCCCTGTGAAAGGAAGAAATGGCGGGAGCTGGAGTTAACGAACTCGTGCCCGTTGTCGCACTGAACAGCCTTGGCGCGGGCACCAAACTGGGTGGAGGCATGGGCGATGAAGTGAGCTGGTGTGCTGAAAGTGTTAGATTTGAGACGTAGAGGAAAAGTCCACAAGTAGTGAGTGCAATCATCAAGTAAGACCAAATAATATTTATCACAATGAGCACGTTCAAACTTATTGGACGCACGAGGTGGACACAAGAAAGGCAGACGAACATGTCGCCCTAACTGACAAGCATGACACAAATCTGAACAATCCTGAATATGACATGACACACTAGACGCTAGCTTAGACAAAGCCTCATAACCAGGATGACCAAGACGCCGATGCCATAGTGGGGAGGACGCCTGGGCGACAAGGGAGTGTGCCGGTGGAAGCCGAAGTGGGTATAGCGGCCCTGAGCTATTTCACCTAATGATCTCGGTCCGAGATGGAAGAACCTTCATAGAACAACCAGCGGGGTCAAACTCAACAGAACAATTATTGTCGATGGTAAACTGATGAACAAAGATGAGATTCTTAATAATTTGTGATGACACAAGGACATTATTAAGATGTAACGTGGGTGATAACTTTGTGGAGCCAGTGATAGTGACAGGCAAAGTGGAGCCATTACCAATGACAATAGCTGAAGGAGTAGGGTACTGTGGGAAAAGAACATATGAAAGAGAGCACGACAGAGAGGTCATGTGAGAAGCACCACCTGAGTCAAAATACCAGTCGTTAGGTGTGACAGAACCTCCTAATTACTGGGCCCCACTTTTGTCATTGTCCCAAAACCTCTGACAGCTGTGCAGATGCACCCAATAACTTAAGAAGCCTGTCAGGTGTGACAGAACCTCCTAATTACCGGGCCCACCTGCACATATGTAGCACTTAAGCTTGCATATATCAACCTTCTCCCAGTTTGTCCAAAACGGGAACGAGGCCTATGTCACCCGAGAATACAGTACACCTCCAATCCGGGACTTTAACCCACGAGGGTAGCTTGTACTCCCGCCATCTCTCCACGCCCAGTGCGCGTTGCCGTTCCCGATTTGGCTCCCTCGGGATCGGGCTTACCGCGGTATGTAGATAGAACTACTTTCGTCTAACCTGGGATAAAGCCCAGGCAGATGTGCCATTGACCAACAGGCCGCAGGTGCAACATGCGTTCAATAGTCCCGATACACGGTGGCTTACAACGAACGGTCCTTAACCGACACAGTCGGAAACACTACAATGAGACTCCATTCTCAATGCAAGTTACCCGACCAGTCTCGTATTAAATAGTATCATATCCGTCATCATAGTATTATCTCTTCCCATAAGTGAGCTGAGAAGAACAAAGATAAAACCTATATCTCGCGAACGGTGAAACAACCATTCGACTTCTACCGATATCTAAGCATTGCTAAGCATTAAAGATATCGACCTATTCATACTAGTGGGATATCATTTGGAAATAACTGGAATTCAAGGTAGTCATGCAACAACGGTATCAACCAACTCCTACTAACTTAATGCACATTTCACTAGACTTAAGGTGAATAAAGTATTTGTAAAATAGAGAAGGGTTTATGCTCCGGGGCTTGCCTGTGTTGCAGGTAAAGTTAGATTCCACAGCCAGATCACCAAGGTCGAACTTGACATCAACACCATTGGTGGACGAACTTTCTCCACAACTTCGTGAGCATGATCCGACTCACTCTCGTAGATGCTACACGCAAATGATGATGCATGCCTTAGCATGATGGAATGCTTGGTATGATGTATGACAATGAATTGACAAAAGCATAACAAGATAAGCTAACTTAAGTACTACTTTCCTTCACGATAAAATTGCAACCTTACAAAACCAACTTGATGAACTACTCTATAAGATATCATCACATCATTCTTCTACAAAAAGACAACGAACTACTTAACTAGGCACATAATAATACTTTATACTATGAAAAGTATTACCTACCAGATTTCACATGATACAAAGCTACCATTACCCAATACAAGAATTTACAAGAAGTAGCAAACCTGAACTACTCATAGAAATAGCATTTTCTAATTTTACAAAACAAGGCATAAAACTACATTTTCTAATTTTTCAAAACAAGGCATAAAACTAAGCCTACAACAAACATCACAATTCCAGCACATAACATAGCAGGTTTCCTATTTTTCCTAAACAGAACAAGTCATAAGAAGACCAACAAAACAAGTTTCACAATTTTCTGACCTTTCTACAAATACTTATGCATTTATCTCTAAATAAAAAAATAAAGCACTTTATTCAAAACTACACATAAAAACATTCTAAGCACGACATTTCATAATTTTGACAGAAACTAGGGATCATAACAATCACACTGCAAGTTGAATCACTCAAAACGGATACTCCTAGCTCAAGTTATGAATTTCCAAAGATTCAACTAATCATACATAAAAGAAAAACGAAATTTCATATAGGACAAACACTTTTTTTTAAAAAGAGATACCTCTGCTTTTATAAAGCAACGAACAACAAACATCTGGCTGGGGATACCAGCTTACAAAAAAAGCTCGCCCCAACAAAGGGAACCGATCAAACAAGAGAAAACCAACTACAAGAACGCACAGAAAGACAAAGATACTAAAGTTCCACAATGTCTGTTGCCTCAGTTTTAGTTGGTATGAAGTCCTTGAGCCATCTCTTGATCTCCTCCAGAAGAACTTCAATTCGCTCCTTGTCCTTGCCCTTCAGGAGCCACCCCCATTTCTGCATATGAGTCATAGCAATATATATGATATCAGCTGGAGTGTTAGGGAATTTTTGCTCAATAGCCACTTTGTTACGAGTCGTCCACAAACTCCAAGCGAAACAGGCAAATATGAACAACAACAATTTCTTGGGGAGAGGGCCCTTGCCCTGGATCCACCTCAAAGAAAAATCCTCAAGAGATTTAGGCATGTCAACAATATTGAAAATAATGCTAATGACACCCCAGCACCACTTTGCCATTTTACAATGAAAAAGTAAGTGATTGACAGTTTCAGTTTTATCACAGAGGCAACATTCGGCCTTGCCTTTCCATCCTCTTTTGGTCAGGTTTCCAGCAACCTGCAACTTGTTATGAAAGGCTTGCCAAAGGAAAAATTTGACTTTCAGCGGAATTTTGCATTTCCAGAGGGTTCCTGCAATTTTACTAGGACACCCTCTATCTGTCAGGAATCTGTATAAGGACCTGGTAGAGAAATTCCCTTTGGGTTCCAGCGCCCAAATCACAGAGTCACATATATCAGAGTTAGGAGCGAAGCCTTGTAAACTATCTATCAACTCAGTCCATTCCTCATGGTCCTGAGCAGTCAAAGATCTTTTAAACTCTATTTCCCACTCCTCCCCGTCCCAACAGTCAGCAACAGAGACATTTTTATCTCTAGCTAGCTTGTAAAGATTTGCATAGGCCACCTTTAAAGGAACTTCTTGTGCCCAACAATTAGTCCAAAACCTACAGTGATGCCCATTGTTGACCTTAAATTTCGAACCCCAGTGAAACAGGTGCTTGACCTTATGTAGGCCATGCCAAAATTGAGAAACACCTTTAGTTTTTGATTCAAAGAAGCCCCCTTCACCCATGTATTTGGCTTTAACTATCTTGAACCATAACTCATCAGGTTCATTCTGAATTTTCCAAATCCACTTTACTAACAAACAGTCATTCATTAGTCTTGTATTTATGATGCCTAGACCACCTTGGTCCTTGGGTCTACATACCATTTCCCATTTAGCCATGTGATACTTAAATTTTCCCCAGCTCCTTGCCAGAAAAATTTAGTTCTGCTTCCATCCATGCTCTTGTGCATCCCATCAGTTAACCAATAGAAGCCCATGCAATATAATGGGATACTACTTAAGCAGGAATTAGAAAGAATCTGCCTACCACCACTTGTCATGAATTTCCCTATCCATGGGTCAAGTCTATGTATCAATTTCTGTTTTAGGAAGTCAAAAGCCCCCATGGCCAGATGATGATCACTAATTGGAATTCCTAAGTATTTGAGAGCTAAAGATCCTAGCTGACAGTTTAGCATGTTAGCTTTCCTCTCCTTTTCCTCCTGAGTGAAGCCAAAACAGAAAACTTCACTCTTGTGAAAGTTGATTTTCAAGCCTGTTAGCCATTTAAAACAATACAGGATCAGTTTCAAATTGGTGATGGATGTGTCAGACCCATCCACCATGATCACTGTGTCGTCTGCATATTGGATATGAGTGATGCCCTCAGGTAAGATATGATCTAACACACCTACTATATGGCCTTTTGCCACCGCCTTGTTAAGAAAAAACCCCTAGGACATCAGCTACTATATTAAAAAGGAGGGGAGAGAGGGGATCTCCCTGTCTCAGCCCTCTTAGCGATTTGAAATACTTGCTCCTCTCCCCATTCACATTAATACACACCTTGCCATCCCTCACAGTACTCATAAGCCAACCAATCCAGTCATCAGGAAACCCTTTCCCCGACATTACTTGCTCCAGGAATGTCCATCTTACCCTGTCATAGGCTTTTTCAAAATCTATTTTCAAAATTAGGCCCTTCTTTTTTGAAGCTCTCAGTTCATGTAACACTTCATGCAGCACCACTACTCCATCTAGGATGTTTCTTCCTTTGATGAAGCCAGTCTGCTGTTTGCTAACCACCTTCTCAGCTATGGGTACCAGCCTATTAGTTAGGATCTTGGTAAAACACTTAAAGTCCACATTGAGGAGGCATATGGGTCTAAACTGTTTGATACTATTTGCTTCCTTAAGCTTGGGGACTAAAGTGATAACACCATAGTTTAGTCTTTTTATATCAAGTTGGTGACTCCTAAAGTCCTGCAACATAGTCATCAAATCCTCTTTAATGACTTCCCAAAAGTGTTTAAAGAAAATGACCCCATACCCATTAGGGCCAGGAGCAGAATTTTCTTTCATGTTGCTAACCACACCCTTAACTTCCTCTATGGTGAAGGGTTGGGTTAGGGACTCCTTGTCCCCTTCTTCTAGTATAAGATTCTCTGGCAAAAAATCTGGTTTTAGTAACATGTTACATGGATCATTTTCCCCAAAAAGTTCCTTATAGAAATTGACTATATGATCAGTTAGAGCTCCTTGCCCTCGATTTCTCTAATTCACTTTCTAAAACATTTATAGTTTTTTTCCTCCTTCGCCATTCATGATCCGGTGGAAAAACTGGTATTTGCATCCCCTGCAGAATCCAGTTTTTGCCCACTCTTTTGTTTCAGTGGAGATCCTCAATCTTACTAATACGCTCAAACTCCTTTTCTAGTTCTATTCTCTCCTCCCACTCGGTATGTGACAGGATCCTTTTTTCTGCCTCTAAATCAATGAGCTCGATTCTTCTTGAGATATCTTCTAACACCTTCTTCTGAGCCCCAATCCTCTGCAGATTCCAGCCCCTCAGGAACTTCCTAAGGAATTAAAGGCAGCCATACCAGATATCCAACGAATAAGTTCCTGGGTTAAAACTATGCTTCATATCCTCCCATTTGGATCTAACTAGGTTATAAAAGCCCTCCTGATATAGGACAAACACTTTGCACGGGGACCCCTGAGTTTTACCGAAATCCACAAAGACCCGATCTGTAAAAACTTGTATCTAGCAATTTTGCATCGGGATCCGAAGAAGAGTTTCTATTTAAATATGGGTCCTCTTCTTTCTAATCCCTTCCTTCTTCTTCTTTCTTTCTTCGATACGGCGGGGGCAGGGGGGGCGGGGGCGGCATCGGCCGGCTTTGCGGGCCTCACCGGTCGGCGAGGGAGGGCGGCGAGCTGTGGCAATGCCATGCCGCCGCACGCCACGCCCGGCCTTGGCCCGACCGAAGACAGCCCTTGAGGAACGACGACCACTCAGCGCCGCGGGTCATGGCGGCGTCGCGGCGGCCACGGCGGCGTCGCGGCTCACCGGAGCCATGTCCGGCGAGGGCGAGCACACCAACAGCTTCAGCACCCTCGGGCGGACCTTTCCCCTCACTTAATCGAACCAAACCCGGCCTCTACGGGGGCCGCCACCACGCGGCGGGACAGCGAAGCGAGCTTCGCCGGCGGCCCGCGTTCCCCGCGGCTACGATACAAGAATCGGACGAACTAAGCGCCGCGGTTAGCACCGGAGCTCACCAAGGTGATGATGCTTGCGTTGGTTGCGGCGGGGACGAAGTCGGAGATGGACGGGCGGCGGTGGCGGCAAGCTCCGGCGCTGGCAATGGCATTCACGTGCGACGGCGCTCCGGCCGCTAAAGCGGGCGGACGCGAAACGGGCATCGACGCGAAAGGAAAATCTACTACACAAGTCGGTTTGACGCGAAGCTCACCAGGACGGCCCGGCGACGGAGCGGATCACGGCGCGCCCGGCGGCTGCGGAAGATGGCGGCGCCCACGCGGCTCGGACCGTGAGGGACGGGTGCGAGTTGGCTCAATGGATGCGCAACGGCGGGCGGAGCTAATGGCGCGATCAATTTGGTGGGTTGGAGTTCGACGGCGGCGGGGCGTTTCGCGTGATAACGCGGGAGGTGACCGCGGCGACGGATGGGGAAAAGATGAAAACGACGCCGGGCGCTGGGTCTTTGTAGGGCAGCCGGCGCAAGCGATAGGAAGACGCGCAGCTCCTTGCTCGGACACGTCGAAGCAGCTGGCGGCAAGACGGCACGACGCTGGAAGTCGATCGAAGGGCGTCATCGACGGTGAGCGTGCACCAAAGCAGCTCGGTGGCAACAACGATTGTTTCGGAAGTTCTGTACTAGTGCATCTTTCTTCCTTCTCCTCCAAAAATTCTCTCAAATCCAAATTGTAACTTGAAAACGGAATTCTATAGCTCACCGGGTGAAACACACGCGTGCTGTTCACCGAAATTTGTGCCGCCTCGATCTGCATCGCCGCACCGCACGCTCGATCCTGCCTCCTTGTCTTTCATTGTCTCTGTCATCTAGGCCCCACATGGCGGTGTGTGCGGTGTCATTTTGTTTCTTCTTCATTTCTCGGGCGTTCTTCCCGGTGGCAACCAGAGGCGATTTTTGCTAGGGTTTGTCATTCTACGCCGATTCCATCCATTTTCGCCGTCAGTTTGCTGTAATTAGTTGTGTAGATGTTAATTCGACTATGGATTTGTTTGTCGTCCTTCCATCTTGTCTACGTTCGTTGATTTCTCTCGGATCGGGCAATTGATTTCGCCTGGCGTTCTTCATGGCGGCGACGAGGAGGCGATTTTGCTAGGGTTCGTCATTTCCCTTCTAATCCTTCCATTTTCGCCTTCAATTTGATGTAATTAGTTGTGTACATGTTGAATTTGGTTGTGGATTTGCCTCCCCCAACCCCCTTCTGATTTGTGTCTGTTCTTCGATTTTGCTAGTCATCGTACCTGACCTGACTAGCTTGGCAATCCGGCGATCTGGTTTGGTGGGATGCGTGCGCACATCGCGGCCTTGTGAGCAGCCAGCATCACGTTGTTGATCCATCGAGTGCATGCACTCATGCAGATGAAACAAGTTGTTGCTGTGTGCACAAAGAAGAAGTTGGGCCGGGTCAATCATGTTGGGGATCAGGTCATCATGTTCCTGGTCGCATGCTGATCGAGATTTACCGACTCGCAGGCGCTTAATGACCACAGGTTAATCTATGGTGGTTTATTGGAAGAGGTAATCTGCCTTTCATAATTAACATTTGCTATTTGTCTTGCATTTGCATATGCAGATTTGCCATCTGTATGATGTCTGTTTGTATGTTTTATTAGTTTGCATTTCCCAATTATTTCAATTTGCCTTCCATAAAAAATATATGTTATTTGTCATTTGTCTTTGCATAATCTGTCATTTGTCTGAATGATTGTCTGTCGGTGGGTGCAGGAGGAGGCAAGGGCTATTGGGCAGCTGGGCTAGCTAATATGATTGGTTGCTGCTACGAGAGCAGCGAGCGTTCGTTCCTGTATCCAATCTTGTTGTAGAGTTTATGCCGCACGAGACCTTGGCAAAGCATCTCTTCCACTGTATGTTCGTTTTCTCCGTCCTCACTCTCCTCTTACATCAGCTGCAACTAGCACATTTGGGCTTGCTAGTCAGTGTCGATTCAATGTAGCATCTAGGTGATGGTACTGAGACCCATATTTAAGGATGTGTGTTTCTCACCTGTATCCAATGTGCAAGTGTTGCCTTAAGTTGTAGAGGTTTGTTCAAGTTGGCAATCTGCCAATCTGTAGTTCAGCTTGTTATATTTATGTCACTTCTAAATTATATTACTATATTCTATAACTTGCAGTATAGAAATCATTGTAAATTTACTATTTAAGGTGATCTAAATTTAGTTATATAATTGTGTAAGCTGGTAAATTTGTATCGGTAAATCTATACATCAACTGAGTGACTTTCGGTTTTCTGTCACCCGATTTTGGTGCCGTCGGATGTTACCTGAACGGAGGCGACAAGGTGACGTGCTGTTGTGTTTCAATGCCGTAGTGTAGGTGGTCGGGATGACGTGCTGTTGAACTGTCCATTGTCTTGCTGCGTCGTCATGCGTCTGGTGGGGCGTTCATCTCTGTCCTCTCGTTGGTGCTCCGTTGCATGATGCATGACTCCAGGTGTTGCGCATGCATTCAGCTGTACGGAGTACAGGTCAACCCAGAAAAACATGACTAGTTTACATCTTATTAGAGTATATTTTACTTCATTTATTTCGGCGTAAGTTCTATATTCGGTTGGTGTAAATTGTAAATCCGACCAACCCTTTGAATCCCATTGCCATTTGATTCTTTGATTTGATCATTTTCTAATTCGTCTTGAATAGATATGATTAAATCATTTTCTAAGCTTGTATGTTAAGCTTCCCATGCATGGATCTATTATTGTGAGTTGTTTCTCTAAACCAAGAAAATGTGATATGTTGCTTGATTACTAGATGCATTTGTTGATGGCACTTCAGTGGTTGCTGTTGCATCTTGGTTGTTGTTGCATCTTGGATGCTTGAACAGAATAAGTCCTTGACTAGAGATTTGTATGTAGGCAAGAGATGATAGGTCCTTGACTACAACTCAATGCCTGAATTTCTTACTACTGTTTATTAGGGAACTTGAGATGTCGCATCAACTCCTTGCTTTCTTTTATTTTGATCTAATTGCTTGCTTCTTTTCTAGATGAAGGAGGCTTTGAGTTCTAGGTGCAGAAGACTCATTTCAGTTTGGACCAGCATCATTTCTTTGGTATTGGCGCCTGCATGGTAGTTTCTATTTAGTTTTTAGGTTTTTTTTTTCCTGAGATGTTACATGAATAAACTGCTAGCTCATACTAAATTTGTAAAGAAATAGTGTGTATGTTTTATAGGCCAAGTCTTGTATTTACAGTCTCCTATGACTATTTTTACACTGTTTTTGTAATTGTAAATTTAGTGTAATAGCGGTGTAATTTTTGATGTGCCCGATTTGTAATTTTTTCCATCTATTTTTCTGCTTAGTTTGAAATTTGAATATCTCTAAATTTTCCTTTCATAAAAAAAAATTTGCAATATATATTTATGCTTGCAATCTGCTATTTATGTGTGTAATACGGTATTTTAATTTTTATCTGTTGATTATATATCCTTTGGCTAGAAATCGGGTGTTAGCCTTCCATATTTCACCTGAATTTGCTTTGTAGGTAAACTCAGGTGATTTTTGAGGTCCTGTCACCCGGGTGACAGATGCCACCAAATCATCCGGGGTTGCAGGTAGACAGACCCCTTGAAAAACGTCAACATGAAAGTTGCTCAGCTTGACAAGAACTTCATCTTTCCTTTAAGGACCATCCCCAAATTCTCAATAGTTTAAAAAATTACGGATATTGACTTGTAAGAAATTTTCAAAACACAAGGATCGATATCATGATTGCAACTAGAATCAAAAGGTGGTTGCAATCAATATAATTTTGGAAATTCCAAAGAATTACGGATATGAATTTTCAAAGGAGGTAACAAAGAAGGAGAAAGCACATAATTGTGTACTATAGTAAATCATGATCGTAGACCCGACATGAGCGAGCGCCTAGCAGTATTTCCTTATGGCTGCAGTCCACGGGGAGACCCCAGGTTTTCGACGCTATTTCCCGGTCATGGATCATGGTTCCACCATAGGACACAACTATTGTAACTTAACCAACACATGTTGGCTATCCAAGTGAAGGGAAGAACATGTGCCGGAATTAAAGAAGTCAAAGTATGACATGTATGAATTGAGAAATTAGGGAGTAGGATGGCTTTTTTTATATAGAGTTGTCAAGGTAGAAGTTCCCAAAGATTAGGAACCCATTAACCAAAGGTTACCAAATGGAAGCTCATTAGGAAAAATGTTGGTATGGGACGAAATTCATTAAGATAAACAACTACAAAAAGAAGAATAGTTGTTTGAATGCAAGGAGGAAGTCGCAACATTATATGGATGATATGATGCATGCAAGGAGGAAGTCGCAACATATAGGGCAATATTACATCATCGTCTCTGATCTTGGCAGATTGGCGAATGGCTCTCAGTAGAACTTTATCAGCAATATTCGACTCTCTAGTTGTTCTCCAAAAGGTCTTCAGAAGACGAGATGAAAACTCCTAAAAGTCTTTTTACTTGAGGCATCAAAAATCTTCTCAAAGTCTTCCAGCAAGCATAAGGAAAGATAGGAGATCATTTTCAATTTGTTGCTTGCAAAAACTTTTAGATTACAAAATCATTTTGAACTTTTCAAAAGTAATGTCATAGCTGATACTAAGTATGAGCTTGTTGACGGTATCCAACTACATATTTTATACGTCAACATTCTACCATAAGGGAGTAAAACTTGACTTTATCATATTCATATACCTTTGCTACTAATACAATTCCACTTGTAGTGCTAAGAATATTATTTTGCAGATATTATACAAAAGCAAGTGAAAAAAGCACCAAAAGGCGCCTCCCTGGAAAGCGCATTCCTGAAGAATACCAAGCCCAATGGAGAAATGGACCAAAATGACAAAACTGGGCCGAGCACACACCGCCACACAACTTATCAAGCCCAACAACGATGGCCGGCCAAAACTCGGGCCGAACGGGGCCCACAAGGGTGCGCGCGCACCCTAGGGGTGCGCCCGCACCCATCCTGAGGCCGTTCGGGCCCAACTTTGGCGAGGCGGTGCATTAGCCTTCCAAATGTGCGAGGCGGCCGTGGGATGGTCGGTTCAAGCAGATGAGGAAGGTGTCCAAGGTCGGTTTTGGCTCCTTCCATGAGGGGAGGGACATTTTCCAAAGAGCCCCCTCTCCTCTACCTATAAATGGAGGCCCTCTCCCCCTCATTCAACACACCATTTGGAGCCTCCTCTCTCATCATTCTTCCTCTCTACTCCTCCTCTCTACTCTTCTACCTCTCTAGTTTTCTTTTAGTCTTAGTAGTAGTTGGAGCAAGGCTAAGCTTCATTGGAGAGCTTGTACTTGGGAGAAAGGAATATTGGTATGAATACAACTATGGTTGATTCCCTTGTCTTGTTCTCATATGCTTGTGCAATAGAGCTAGAGTATTTCCATGTTATAGACTTGACATATGAACTAGCATATAATCTCTGTGTTATATTCTTGACATGTTGTTCTCGACACAATCATGACAGAAGAACTAGTCTATAGTTCCTATGTCTTGGTTAGTCGTATAGAACGTAGGGCCTAACCATTCATGCCATGTATTTGGGTAGAGTAAGTGTTGTGCTGAGGTGGCGGTTCGATGAGGCCTTCGGGCCTCGTCTGTATCGTAGCCCGTCCATCCGAAAGGGTGGGGGTCTGCAGGGGATATGGGTCGTACCTTAACACGCAGGCATGGTGCCTGGGTGAGCGGGGACCTTTGGATATGAGAGCATGCTACGGTTGAGGGGGTAGGCAGTTGGGTCGTGACAAGCCTTGACCGTCCCTTGAAATCCCCCCACGTTCGTATGTGATGTAGGAGTTCGTAAATGCCTCCCATTGGGCCGTATGGTATCCAGGTGGTCTCCCCGTCCATCTCACTCTCAGCCTAAAACTCTAGTCATCTATGTTTGCGTGATCATTAACTTGTTCTTTGCACCGCTACATTAGGATTGCCTACTCCACTTAGGATTATTCTTTTATTCTTTATTTTCTTTTTATCCTTGAGGTTGGCCCAAGTGTGTGTCACACTATCTTAACTATCATGACTTACCCCTGTATTTAGTATTGGTCAACTGCATAGACATGTCGTCTTGTTCATGCCCCTGCTAGAGTCCTACACCATGCCTTCCTTTGGGAAAATATAAATAACGATACCCTGAATATCTCCGGGTGAAATGCTACAACGGTATTTCGTGGCGCTTTGCGGACTTGTTACGTAAATGTTCTGAGAATGCCACCCGACATCCCGTGGCGATGGTAACTGGAATGTAACAATTCCGGTGAAGTCGTTGTGGGAAGTCAACCTGTGGTTCCCAGTGCTCTTGCCTTTTTGGCACTTGCGCTTAGGAAACGCAACAAGCATTTCTAGCGCCATTGCCAGGGATGGGTTTTTAACCTGTCTCTAGTGATTGCGCATAAGAATTGCAACAAGCAATTCTGGCGCCGTTGCCGGGGAAGGCATTGGTTATAAAGATTCTAGAAAGACATGTTCATAATGATGTGCATGTGTAAGTAGCCATTACTCATGCAGGCTAATCTTTTATGTTTTCTCCTGTTGTGGATGAAGACTGGATAGTGTTCGATTGGTTTGTCCCTATTGAACAACTACATCGCAGATCTAGAGGTACTCCTAAGGAAGAACCCAACTCATATCACATCTTCTCCTGCTACTCCACCAACAAACAAACCAATCACCCCAGCATCATCTACTACTTCACTCATGGCCAAGTCGATCCGTGATCACTCCATCCTCTTTGTTGCCAACGTGCCCGTTGGGCCCGCTGTCAACACGGGAACCGAGAACTTTGAGCTCCGACCTGGCCTAATCAAGATGGTGCAGGCAAACCTATTCTATGGTTTGCCAAGTGAGGACGCAAATGCACATCTGCAACACTTCCTCGAGCTCAGTGACACCATTGTCATCCAAGGTGTCGCACCAGATGCCATTAGACTCCATTTGTTCCCCTTCTCCATCTCGGGGAGGGCGAAACAATGGTTCTACAAAGAGAAGGAAGCTGTCAGCACATGGGACAAATTTTCCACGGCGTTTCTCACTAGATTCTTCCCCATGAGTAAAACTCACACCTTGAGGGGAAGAATTGCCAACTTCCAGCAGAATTCCATGGAACCCATACCTGCGGCGTGGGAAAGGCTACAAGAGTACATCCAAGCATGCCCGCACCATGGGATGGAAAAGTGGCTCGTGATACAGAACTTCTACAATGGGTTAACACCCATGTCAAAAGAGCACATTGATGCCACTGCTGGAGGTGCCTTCCTCTCCCTCACCATTGACAGAGCAATAGCTCTTGTGGAGAAAATAGTGTCCAATCAAGCTTGGTGGGAGGAAAGTGTTGGCAAACAAGAAGATAGCATACGTACCGCGGAGGAGACAGACGTGCCTGCTACAATGGATCTCCTAATGAAAGAACTTGACAAGCGTGCCACCGAAGAAGAAGAAACACACGGCACTGTCAAGGCCATAGACTCACATATAACATATGAAGTCTGTGGCAATGTTGGCCATTCAGGAAACGACTGCCCTGAAACCCGTAAAGACGTCACTCACATTGACAACGGGTTTCGTCAACAAGGAGACCATAATAGGTGGAACAACCTGTCGTGCCCACAAAACCAAGGAGGTAATTCAAACTCAAGGTATAATTTGAATTCTCTTTCCTTGGAAGACTTGGTCTTAGACCAAGCAAAAATAATTGAAGATCTTTCAAAGAAGTTGATGCTTAATGATAAAACAATTGAAAACATGGTTTTCAAAATTAAAAGTTTAACTTCTTCTTATGAAAGACAACTGAGCTTTAATAAAAAGATAGAAACCCGATTAGCTCGGTTGCTCTTTGCTTTTGCACTGTTGCTAGTTCAGGAAAAGTTTTGGGGCAACCTGAATCTTCTCTTGAATTTGTTGAAATGGTCTCAACGAGGTCTGGTAAACCTCTGTGTCGGGAAAATAGCGAGTCTCCTACCGAGCCACCACTCATCGTCAAGAAGGAGGACCCTGGCCGCCCGACAATCACATGCTCAATTGGCCCGCATGTCATCAAGGATGTCTTTTGCGACCTTGGATCAAGCATAAACATCATTTCCAAGGTAACATATGATGAAATATTAGGTGGACCTTTGTCCCCTGTACATTTTAAAGCTGCGGATGGCAGATCTATCACTAAAGAAGCCGGAGGGAATGGCGAGAACATTATGGTGAAAATCCGAGAAGCATCCATCCCAACGAACCGTAATCCTAGACATGGGTCACAACGAGAGAGCTGCCCCAATACTTGGGAGACCATTTCTTAACACTACAAATGCAGTTTTGCACGTGGGAACAGGGCATGCTAGTTTCCATATGCAGGGCCAAACAATGAGATGCCCATTCAATGGATTCAAGAAGCATAGGAATGCTAAAAACAAGCAGCCCAAGAAGGTAAAGCCACAAAGTGTTAAGCAGGCATGGCAAGCAGAAAGGACGACATCCGCATCCACTTCTCCGGATAAGGGTGATACTCCATCAAGCACAAAGTAAAAGGAGAAGAGTCCTGCTCAGCGGACTTTAAAAGGTGAGTCCTTGCCGAAGGTAAATCGGTAGTTATATTTTACTTTTATTTACAATAATTCTCCCAAGTAATAACTCCATAATGCTTGCAATAAAAATAGTAATTAAGAATAAAATATTTTTGTCTACCTCGTTGGATGAATCTTATTTATCTTTTCATGCTTCTTTTATCTATATCAGCATGCTGTGGTTTGAAAGACTTGGTCATTCATGATGATCATTCTTTCATAGACTCTTTTGAATTGAGCATGGTGCTTAGGTCAAACAGTCTACCTTGATCAGATTAGACATGGAGTCGAGTCCGGCATTGCCGGGCGGCTTGCTGGCTGAGCTAGGACTTCCTTACGGATCTCGGCTCGTTCAACTCGGCCTCTTGCTTGCCGAGCTGCCGAGCTATCCTCTCGAGTTCCGTCGGATCGTCCCTCCGGTAGGATCCCTTCGCCTTGGACGTCGTCGCCCCGGGCCGCCCTGCGCTGCGCCGCGCCTGAAAGGCTGGACGATTGGTTCACGCGGCTCAGAGCGCCTCCTTCGGTAGCCCAGCTGGGTGGAGGGCGTGGCGCCCCTTCGGGCGGCGGGTCCGTGGGCCCGGCCCGTTGTCGCCCGAAGGTGTCGCCGCCGGCGGTCGCCCTCGGTGGCCTTGCCATTTTAATGCCCGAGCACAACCACGGTGGGCGCCAATGTTGAGGTAGCCCCGGCCTGGCTACCCGAACGAGTAGAACTGGAACACAAGTGATGAAAGCGGCTATTGTTGTATTCCAATATCATCTGTCCTTTACACCGCCCTTTGGGGGTCTTTTTATAGCGGACCGTAGACATCTATATGACCAAACTACCCCTAGCCTCTCGAGGCGGTTCGTGCCGCCACGCCGCCATCGCGCGTCTTATGAGGGGCATCTTGGTCCTTTTGCGTCTCGGTCCGCCACCAACTCCCTCGGGACCACCGGGCCCTTCGGCGATGCACGCAACGAAAAGCAAACGGGGGCGTAATACAACGAAGCTGGACCATCGGTCGGCGTGATGTTAGGAACCGAATCGTTGGTCATTCGGCTCACCCGGCCGAATGGGAAGTCGTTTGGCTCCCTTGTGCTCCGCCAGAGGAGCGGCACCTGGGAGGGGGCGAGTCCCTCTCACATTCGCCCCCCCCCGACCCCGAATGAGGCGCGCCTCGGCACGCCGTCCCGAGGCGATCTTCTCACCGGCGCCCCGATTCGGAGAGAGGGCGACCGGAGGGACGCCATTCGTCCGCTCGCGCCGAAAGCCGCGCCATTTGACGCGCTCGGACCCGCCGGCGCTCCGATTGCCGTTCATCCGCGCGCGCGCCCGAAGGAACGGACATTCGGCCTCTGCCACCGGACGATGCCGTCCCTCTCCGTCCTGCGCTGCTGGGGCCGAATCAATGGTGGGGGCCCCATTGCCGGGCCTCCCCCCCAACAATAGTGCTTGGAATCAATTGGAATTTCTCTTTACCCCCTCTAGACATGGTGATACAAGCAAGAATGGATTTTGGTACTCCTTTCTTCAGAGAAGTCTTAATTGCAGCCTGCTGGTCAATTTAGAATATAACGAATGATCTAATCTTTGAAAACAAGAATTGCACCTACGCAGCCTGGAGTCGTCACTTCAAAGATTCTGTTGGTTTGATTTGCATCAAAGCCAAACCTAGCCTTGCTGGCCCCTCAATTCTTGGTTGGAGAATATCCCCTAATGTTGCTCCTTTTTCTGTTTGAGCCTGATTGCTCTAAAATTTTTCTTTTTTATTGCACCCCTCGTGCCTTGTAACAGACCTTGTTTTGTTTCCTCTTATTTGAAAATACAAAGATTAGGTGGGGGTTTTCCCCCACTGATTCCTAAAAAAAAAAAAAATCATGCGATTATAAAGCTAAAGGTTTCTTGGACGTTCACTATAATTCTAAAAACTAAAAGGCTAAAAGAAAATCAAAGAAAGAAAATCAGCAGCACGTGCCTATTCTTGGACGTTCACGTGGCAAAAAAACCATTGGTCAGGACTCCACGTTGCAAAAAAAGGAAATAAAATCCGACAGCAAGAAAAAAATCTGTTGCAAGGCAACAAAAGAAAAAGAATCGGAGTCAATCACGACTCCACGAGACCGAAACAGCCAAAAAAAAAAAAAATCGGACGAAGAAAAAATTGGAAAATTTCGGTCAGCAGCAGGGACTCATGGGACGCACGCGCAAGCGGAAGGGCCTGGCTCGGGAGGCTCGGTGCTGGCGCACCAGGCGGGCCTGGCGGGAGGGGATCGGTTACTGATTATTAATCAGTCCCCAAAGGACTAATTAGTGCAGCTCTATATATAAAATATTTGTTATATTATTATAATATATATAAAAACAAAAAAAGCAGAATATATTAAAATTGATAAAATAAGAGGAAGGCGGCGGCCGGCCTAGTCCTCGTCTTTCTTCTCCTCCTCCTCACCTTCTTGGCGAAGGCCTTGAGGACGATACCCACCAACTGCGCCACTTTCGAGGCTAGGTGATTGATCTTTTCCTCCAAAGGTGGATCCACCGTTGGCTCTAGTTTATGGCCGTTCGCCAGCTCCTTGAGGTCTCAGAAGGTAGGCTTGAGGAAGTTGAGGGTGAAATCCCTCTCGAACATCAGCTGACCGCGGAGGTCATTAGAATTGGATGCCTCCTCTATCCTTTGGACCGGATCGTCCATGCGATCCGGCTTAGGAGAGGGCAGGACGTAGGAGTCGAAGTCGTCGTCGGAGGAGGATCCATCAGGCTCGGGGTCGGCCGCTGGCGCCTACAACTCCTCCCTGGTGCAATTGTTCGCCTTTCCCAACGAGCCCGCCGCCGCCTCTAGCTCCTCCCTAGTGCGCTTGTTTCCTGATCCTGAGCCAGCCGTGGGTGATGCTTGCAAAGATAATATAACTAGATTAGAGAAGTACTGGAATGGGATGAACGCCATGATCAGAGTGCGTGCTTAAATAGAGGGTTAGCGGGATGTTCAGTTCCCCACGAATGTCTTTGTCAACGCAACCACTTGGAATCGGCACGATCGCGGGTTGAATTCCACAATCACTCTGGCCGGGCAACTGCGTTTCCCAATGCGGTTGCACTTGAATTCCTGGTATTTGTTTCCATGGCGCGCGGACGACAACCAGGAGTCTCCACCTTCATTGATCATTGCTGGGCCCACACATGAACCGATAGTGATTACCAAAACAGTGAAACAAAAATAAATATATATAGTTAAAATCGCTCCTTTATTTAAATTTGCTACTCAAAAAACAAAATAAGTAAATTAATCATTATGAAAGTACTATTTCTTAGACTTCTAACAAATTTGAACTTCAACGTAATTTCAATTTTCATTATATCATATAAAATGCACCGCCCAATGGATATATACAAGCTGTCACGGTTAGGCGCAGTGTCGCTAGGTGGGTCACGGCAGTCAGAGGGTTGTGATAGGTCATGGCTATCAGAGGGTTGTGATATTTCATGGCTACGGTGCTCATCGCTAATCGCGTTGCACTAGTATTCACTGCCGGTTATAATTTGAACAACCAACAGTGTCTCCGCTCCGATGTGCACCTGCGTCATCATCAACGAGTTATATCAATGTCAGATATAACACCGCCGGTGCAGTTCCAAACCCGGCAGTGATCTTAGACATGACTGCTGGGTTACAACTAATACCTGGCAGTGATTTCACAGTCAACTGGCGGCCCTGATGGTCTGACCACTGCACCAATGCAGCAGCCCTGGTGCCACGTTCTCCATACCACGGCCATGGCCTAACCACGACACCTGGCCTACGGAGTACAAACGGCCATATCGGCGCTTTGTTTATCCGGAGGGCACTGATAATCCATATCACTGCCGTGGCACAACTTTAATTAACCCGGCAGTGATCAGTGCTTACCACGGCAACTCCAGCCCTTCATCTGGCCTATAAAACTGCTAGTGCTGCGTTTAGTTTTGCATCTCAGCCATAGCAAATATACCCTGTTCATCTTCCTCCATCTTCTTTCCTTCTTCCTAAATATATATAGCCTCTCGGTGGCAGAAATTCCTGCCCAGTTCATCGTCCTCGATCTTCTTTCCTCCTTTCCAAATACATATAGCCTCTCTGTGGGAGAAACTCCTGCCCAGTTCAACGTCCTCGATCTACTTTCCTTCTTTTCAAATACATATGGCCTCTCTGTGGCAGAAATCCCTCCACATACAGCTACCCCCACTGAAATGTTTCACAGAACAGATGCTAGAAGTGTCTTACTGAAGATTGAGCAGCGTCGAAGGTTAGATCCGCTGTAGGTTGACAGAGCCATCCGGTTCTATGTGCTCGAGAGAATAGACTCTAGATTTACATTTACATGTCCATAAGAGACATCAATGCCATCCTCCGGAGAAGATCTTTTCTATCTATAAAAATCTCCTTTGATCAAGATCTTAGAGATCTATGAAAATGTCCTTATTTGATCATCAAAGGAGATCTTTATAGATCGATATTATCTTGTCCTCCGAATGTCTTGGGTGGATCGGAGCCTATCCAAACTGGCTTTATGGACTAACACAGCTTGGCTACTGTCATGGCAAAGAAAATTTGCATGACGCTTGCTGTCTCCTCCGTCCTTACTGTGTTAAATGTAAATCCAGAGTGATGCCGTCCTTATAGATCGAGCACAAGAAACCTCAAGAGCACCAATGGGACCTCAACGGCCACCAATTGACCTATTTGTGGAAAGGTCTTTGTTATCATATATGTAATCAGCGATGCCTTAGACGAAAGGCAACAGCATTGTGCTGGTGTACATCCTACGCCAAACAGGCCTAGAATAGGAGGATTTCATATGCGTATCCAAACAGGCCCGCTCTGGAAGAGGCGCGCACATGGCTGTTTGCCTGTTTCCTACTGGACGTGCATGCGTGCAAAGGTCTTCTCTCTTAAGATTCCGGCTGTGCAGTCTCAAGTGGAGAGACCTATGCATGCGGCTTCAGTGTTCACTGTAGAGTAGTGTCAGAGGTATATGTTCGATCAATGTATACGTTCTTGATCCGTGTGA
Organism: Hyparrhenia diplandra; assembly: GCA_015847255.1. Lineage (NCBI taxonomy): Eukaryota > Viridiplantae > Streptophyta > Magnoliopsida > Poales > Poaceae > Hyparrhenia > Hyparrhenia diplandra. Next base: position 1,275,052 of record JADLZK010002109.1, read on the forward strand.
CATGTGCGCCCTGCAAAACGGAATGAGGGGAGGGGGGAGCACACCCTGATCTCGTGCCGCTCGAACCCGTACGCTAGCTAGCAGCAGCCTTGTCTCTTTTTCCTGGACACACGCAGCAACGCACACTCACCCAACTGGCATTGCGGTCCACCGCATGGTCGTCGCATGGATGGCCCACCGACCGTACACTAAGGGTCACAGGAGCCGAGCAACTCGTTCGTGCAGGCGTGTAGCTGGCTGGGCTCGGGGCTCGGGGCGCACATCGACCCGCCCGCGGAGCAGCACGCGCACGCGCACGTCCACCTACCTTCCAGACATGCGCGTTGGAACGAACGAACCAGGCCCGAGAGATAAGGCGACCCCTGCCTGCTGGCTCTGACTAGCAAAACCTGTTCAGTCATCTCACTCTGAGCACGCCGCAGCAGCAGCCCAGAGCGAGCCACCCCATCCCCGCCATCCGAGCGCCCCGAAACCCTAGCCCCCCACGCGAAGCTGCCCAGCCTCTACGGCGGCGTCGCACGCGCGGCTTCTTCCTTCTCGCGGATCGATCGATCGAGAGTGATACAAAATCGCCCCCACCACCAGAAGCCCTCGATCGGTCGCCGATTCCAGAACCCACACTCCTTTTTTCTCTCGCGCAAGGTAGCTGAAGCTAATAAGCAAAGCAATCCATGGCGGCCGTGGCGTTGGCGCCTCACCAGGGGTTCCCGGAGACGAAACCGACGATCCTTCTCAGCGAAGCATGGCCGATCATGAAGCAGTACATCACCATGACCACGAACCACATCGAGCGCAGGCCCGAGAGGGAGATCCTAGTGGATGAGTTCGAGAAGATCTACAGGTGCGTCGCCCCCTAATTCCCCGGTGCCCTTCGATTCGACTTCACCTGATTCTAACTAATATAGGGGTGCGCATGCAGGATGTTCTTAGCCATGGTCACTCAGGACTCGCCCCACAACTACAACAGCGAGCTCTACGAAAAGTTCCTCCAGTCAATCTGGGAAAACATCCAATCTGAGGTGAGCTGCTACTTCATCACCTCTACTCAACTGTTAAAAGGTGCCCTTTTTGTATGCGCTGCTTCTAGCTAGCTACCTGGTATTGTCTTCCAGTTAGAATATGTAGTGTTGTTTCTAAGATCATAGAAAACTGGATGAGCATGTGTATGCTGTGTTTCTATCTCGCTGATTTTCCATTCCTACGGTTGCTACGTTGGCCCATGATGTATAATTAATGCTGGGTTGGATAATATAGTAACCAATCTTTAATACCCCAGACACACATAACCCAAGAAAGGGAATCTCCAAGAGTGGCTTTTTGAGGAGTGTTTTCTTAAATGCACCATAGTAGTACACCGAAATGAGTTTATGGTTTCTTTGGAACTTTATATATTATTGATGATCTTCTGAATTTATGTAGTACAAAAATTTTAGACTGCATGGTTTGGCTGCTCAGCGGCAGATATTTCACTCAGTAGGTAATACTTTTTTTCGGTTGCAAATAAATAATGATAACACTTGTGCAGCACAGATCAGTTGTTAGAGTCACGTATAATCATGTGGACTGTTCCTATTGAAGGGCAGAAAGTTTGCAGTTCCTGTTTTAGATGAAGGAAGTTTAACTTCCGGCCTCTGCACCAAGTAGGATGCACACAACTATTAAACCCCACACAAACATCTAAATAGGTAGGCACCAGGACTTGAACACCGGTGGGTGGAGTCATGCACCCACTCCACCACCACATCAATGGTGCTTTCCTTTGTACTTGGCTAAATTCATATGAGGATTATTTTACTATTTTTATCTTTGATTGTTGGAAGACCTAAGTTATTGGTTTCGAGTGCCGTGTATGTACCATCACTTTTAAATATGGCAAACTTCTTTCGCTACATGTTTCTTTTGTCAGTTTATTTGATAATGATGTACCTCTGATTTATGAAGTAAACGCATATATGCTCTAACCCAGATTTATTGACACATTTATCGGTCTGTATGTGGTTGTATGAATGGAGGCTTTTGAACCTCTATTGTAATTATCATTATACCCTGATTCCATTTGAGATTTTATTTTAATAGCATTATAATGTTGCACGGATTGTGTCCACGCTATAGTATAATCATCACAGTAATTGTTTGTTCATTGGAGAAATTTTATCACTTCATTTCAAATAACAACAGGTATTGCCATCATTAAGGACGAAGCATGATGAGTTATTTCTGACGGAGTTCGTTCAAAGGTGCTCGAGATATAAATCCATGTCTCAGTGTCTCTTTTACATGTTCCTTGCTCTCGACATATACTTCATCCCTTATCAGCCGGGGCTTGCTCCACTTCAAGAAACTAGTACTGCACACTTTCGAGATTTTGTAAGATATACCACTTGGTTTCTGAATTTTATTTTCTGTGTGCCCTTCATACTTCCATATTCTTATAAGTTTAAATTTCATGTATAACAGGTTTTCCAGGAGGTGAAAGAAAAATTAAAATATGCAATTAAGGCCCTGGTGAGTCTTCGCATCTCAAAGTAAAAGGTTCATACACATATTTTGGTAGCATATAAATAATATTGCACATGCAATACTTTTTTTTAACAGATAAAGAAAGAGTGTGAGGGTGAACCGATTGACAGGGACTTGTTGAAGAATGTCCTAGATATATTTGTTGCAATTGGGTTTGATAATCTGGAATGTGATTTTCTTAAGGATGCTACTGATTCCTATTTGAGGTCACCACATTATTTCTATAATAAGGACAAGTCTTTGGAGGTTTGTTGAGAGTTTGATATTCTTATTATATATAGTATTTTGTGAATAATATTTCTTACTGATTGTATTTCATAGGATTTTTTTCATGAACATCTTAATTAATGCTATTATATTTATCTATTTCCATAGGACGTGCTAAGTGTATTATCTGCCCAACTGTTGGTGGACGAGCCATCGATCTGTTTTGCATTATTTCAAGATGGCAAGGTTTGATTGAAAGATGGCTTGTATATATTTCCTAAGATATATCATCTTTCAAATGTGCAATAACAATATTGACTACCCATCCTATTGTCACTGCAGGTTAATAGCCTTTCCAGGACGTACAAACTCTTTAAGAAAAACTATAATCTTCCAAAACTTCGCAAAATGTTCAGAATGGTACGACTCGCCTCCAAGAGTGCATGCATCATTCCTAGCTATTACGTTTAAACCATTTTATTCTTTGAAACACATTATGATGAAATTGTTCTTCTCTATGCAGCATCTGACGAATGAGGTGACCGATTTGCTCAAGAAAGCAGGAGATCCCGTTAGCAACAAGGAGGTGCATAATTTACTTAAGTAGATGCATTAGTTGTGTTCCCTTCATTATGGTTATTCAAGATATCCATCTATGTAAATTAGCCTAAATTTACTTATGCAGCATCTAACGAGTGAGGTTACTTATGCAGTTTCAAACAGCTCCACATTATTAGCCACTATTTACAGATGATCACTCAGTGCACATATTACCACTATAGTTAGGTTGCTAAGAAACTGAATTCATAATAATTATTTTTCTACGCATTCCCTTTGGTGCATTGTTTTTTCTCAAGTGTGTGTAATATGCTTGATGCTTCTGACTTCACTAGTACCTGATGTCCTGTGAGATATTTGTTTAATTTTGTGGTATTTGTTTAATTCTTTTATTTTTTGCTCCGTGATTGAATGGTATGATGTAAATTATTTTTAAACCAAGAGAAGGGTATGGTTGGCGTGCATTATCTTTTTTTGTATTATGTTTCCATTGAGTCGTTCCCTTATATTCTACTTGCTTTTAGGTTGTTCTATGGGAAATGGATGAACTGTATCGCAAAACATGTCTTATATGTCACAGAATATTTTGAGGGTGATACACTCTTCCTTGAGGTATGGAAATCAACACGCTCACATTTCAATTTTTTAAAACTAAATTGAAACTATGCATATTCTCAAATATATCTTACCACAGGCCTTGAGGGAGAGTGTCTCTAGCTGTTTGACTACTCAATTCTTTACTACCATCAGTGACGATTTCCAGAAGAAGTATCGAAATAGAAACATATGTCATGAAACAAAAAGGTTAGTCAGAAACCATTAGGTTCCTGAGGAGGTACATCATTGTATCCTGTTTTGCAACTACTCTGTAACATATTTCGTTACATGAATGAGGGTTTATGAACTCCATTTGAAAAAAAGATTGGCACAAGTTAGAGAAAAGAAGTTTATTGACTTTGGGCTTCTGTTTTGTGCGTGTGTTTTTGAAACTTCCATGTCTTTATTAGTTTAACTCATGCGTGTAACAGATATCTCAAGCGTTCAAAGTAACAGTAAATGATAAGGTGACAGCTCTGGTGAGGCTATGTATACATATTTGTTAGTTCATGTAGAATGGCTTTTTAGCATATACCATATGATTTCAATACTTTTGATTCAACAGATAGACGAGCAGCGTAAGTGTGAATTCATAAAGATCTGTAACGTTGAAAAGATTCTTGAGGGTCAAAAGATTAGGATGGCCATTTTGAAGAAAGTCCTGGACATGCTATATAGCATTGAGCCTAAATCTTACGAGAAGGACTTTGTAGTTCCCTTTATTGACAGAATTAAGGGTTATTATTCTAAGAAGGCGGAAAGCTTGTTCTACGAGAATTTTCCTGATCTAGATAGCTACATAAATTGGGTACGTTTGAAAATTCTTCAGATGCTTGTGTATGAATTTATGCATGGAACATTTTAATGGATATTGTTTATTTTATTAGGTTGATAAGTATTCGATGCTAGAGATGGAGAGAGCTAACCACTATTTACCTTTTACTAATATTAAGGACAGGTTATTACAGGTTTGTTCAAAGATTTCTGCTCCAATGTCATTGTATTTCTTGATTAAAGTTACAATATATTTCATGAAAAATGTTCCACACACATGGGATTAATATCCTCGTATTTTTGCACTTCTCACAGGAAGTTGTATCTGAGTTGGTTGCCACATATTTTGTTGCATTGCTTCGTGATGAGAAGGTTAATTTGTGTAAAACATTACTTGTTTCCTAACATCATATATATTAAGATCCATGATTGTATTATATGACTACCCATTCCTCTATTACTTCAGGTCAATGACCTATCGAGAATGTACATACGCTATTCTGAAATCTGTGGGGGTTGGAACTTATTTCAAAAACGTTTAAAGGGGTATTTGACTTCCTTTCAAAGTGCCTCATTCTCTTAATTTATACCACATATTCCTTGGAATTACTTTCATGGTTTGACTAAATAATTCTTGTCTGCAGTATCTTAAGAAAGAGATTAAAGGCTTGCGCAACCAAGAAAATGATTCTGCCAGTAATATACAGGTGTAGTAGTTCAGCATTTGCATTGTTTTTGGTCTGTATTAGTTACCGTATTTAGAAGAGCAACTGATGTAATCCAAATTAATTTTTGTATGACAACAATATGTGTAATTCCAAATATCCACAAGCTGACCGTTGAATTTAGATTTCTAGGTGGCTCTAAATATTGTTCCATTCCTCTTTTTTCTTATTGATGTGTCATTAATATTCACCAAGTAGTCGTAATCATGATTATGGATGTTGTTCGGCAATGCTTATGCCTTGTCACCTAGTCAATTTTTAGTTTTGTGTTATTGGATTAGTTTTCCCTCGAAGAATTAGGCATTGTTTCGATGGCTAAAAAATTAGCAAAGCGCACTGTTCCAACTCCTGTAGCACTCCTGTAGCACTTTCGTTTGTATTTGATAAACATTGCCTAATTATGGACTAACTAGGCTTAAAAGATTCGTCTCGTGATGTACAACAACAATGTGTGATTAGTTATTTTTTTTACCTACATTTACTGCTTCGAACATATGTCTTTTAGTGTATTTAATGTGATGTGATGGAGAGAGAGTTGAAAAAGTGGCAAATTTTTGGCAAAAATTTGCCATCTAAACAAGGCCTTATTCTCAAGTTAACTATTTGTACAACCAATAGCTGTGTATCAATTACTGTGCAATTTGGAGCTGTGTTTCCTTATAGTTTCTTCTTACTTTTTTAGATTTTTCTGTGGAACATTGTTGTTCTGGTTAACAAATACGAAGCATATGTTACAGAAATTTTTCAGGGTCATCCGTCATTCCATAAGGTCTTCTAATCTACACTCAGATTCATTTTGTTTCTCTATAAGTTCATGTGTACTAGGTTGATCCTCATTCTCGAAATTTTCTTAATACAGGCACTCCAAAAAGCACTTAGTGACATATTTAAACGTGGTGGTGTCCTAGCCAAGAAATCAGGTGCTGAAAAGCTTGCTACCTTCTGTATTGATATTCTGAAGGAAGGTTGCAGTGAAATGCCCATTGAAGGTGCCCTCTATAAATTCATTGAAGGCTCCCTAGATAAGGTATAAGGGATCTTTGTTCTTTTTGCAGCAAATATATTTTTACTGAGTACAGGGATCTTTAAGCATGGCAGTGATTGATTTTCAGGTGGTGAGATTGCGCGCACACATCACTCATAAAGACCACTTTGACAAGATATGCAGGTAGATCCTTCTCATTCAGCATAGTATTTGCAGAACTCGCATCCTCCAATATGTGATCGCAACTTGAATTTATGTTTACTTGCAGGAACAAGCTTCCAACAAGATTGCAAACATGCTTTGCATTTCCTTTTGATGCCTGGGTTTGATGCACTCATTTTGTACTGTACATCATGATTCATATATCCATTGACGATAATATTGACTAATCATCGATCCCTCTGGTTCTATAGGATGATGATTTTATTTGTAGGACGTACAGACTCTTCTCCAAAATCAGCATTGGTCAGGAACCTTTTATTAGATTGTTTGAAACGGTATTGACTACCTTTACTCCTTCAAAGCCCCTCCTCAATCCCATATTATCCATTTTATTCTCAGAACACATTTATGATTGAATTATTCTTCTCTGCAGCATCTTATTAGTGATATTGAACACAATATGCAAGCAACAGGTTCTGTTAGCAACAAGGAGGTGCAGTATTTCTGTAATAGTTGCAATATTGTGCCATTTTAGTTACGGTTATTTAGGATAACATCATTTACTTAAAAGCATATATAAACACTAATATCCCTTATAGCTGTACTACCTCTGGTAAACACATAACTGGAGTACTATTTAGCTGCATATATTGTATAGCTATGCTGATAGGTATCCTCTCTCTCTCTCTCTATAACTAGTTCTTACTTTTTTCGCTCATTGCTTCTTGGTTAACATTTAATCAAGATTTCTTAGGACCTGTTTGGATAGAAAATCTAGCTTATAAAATCTGGCTTTTTCTTTGATTTTTAAAAGGACTTAAAAAAGCTGAATATGTGTTTGAATCATGGGTGACTAAGAGAGAGATTTTAAAATTAAGCTAGATAATCTAGCTAAAACAATTCCAGGCCAGGTGTCTTGTCACCTATTAATTTAATTTCATATTATTTGATTAATTTGATATGTTTTCTTAGATTAATTTATGATTTACTTTTCTTGATGAAATGTTCTGGAGTTAATTATTTTTTAACCTGAGAAGGAAATGGTTGGTGTGTATCTCAAGTGCGCTGTGTTCTTTTGTGAGTTGTGTTACCTTACATGTTTTCTTGCTTTTAGGGTTTTGTGCAGCAAATCATTAAGGTGCTTGAGAAATATGAAGCATGTATCGCAAACTTTTTCCTCGGTGATAAACTTTTCCATAAGGTTTGCCAATATACATGCTCACACTTTATTAGTTTTTGCAAAATTGAAAATGGTGGTCATCACAGATACTCCTTTCTGAAGGTACTTGATGAAGTCTTCGAGGTCTTCTGTAATAAGGATGTCTCTGGGAGTTCAGTTGCTGAATTGTTAGCAACCTTCTGTCACGATATTATGTGCAGCGAAAATCTCTGCAATGAAGGCTTTGAAGGCCACCTTGATAAGGTACAGCAATACAACACATGCTTTTGCATGGCTCCTGTTAATTTGTTATTAATTGCGAGTACAGGATTTTTTAAGTATTGTTATGACTGACAATCAGGTGATGAGATTGCTTGCATACATCAATGATAAAATACTATTTGCCGAGTTCTACAGGTAAGTCCTTGACTCCTTGGTCACTCAGCATGATATTTCCAAGGCCCATTGGCCATCCAATTATGGCAATGAACTTAATATTTTCCACCCTTCAGAACTTGATATCGGTGTTATCTTTTGTGAACTAAATTGCAGGAAGAACCTTGCAAGAAGATTGCTTTTGAAACAAAATGCTAATTACGAACATGAAACAAGCATGCTGAGCAAGCTTAAGCAACTGTATGGGTTCCAGATAACTTCACAAATGGGTGACATGATTACTGGAATGGAAGGCATGATTACTGACATTACAGTTTCTAGAGACAATCAAACTAAATTTGAAGAGTATGTAGCTGCACATCCTGAGTTGAATTCTGGGATAGACTTGTCTGTCAGTGTTTTGACAAAAGGGCTCTGGCCAGGCTATGAAACTTTTGATATAAAACTTCCTGCTGAGATGGTAAATTCACTTCTTGATAATTATATTCCTAGCTTAGAACCTTCATATTGTTCTCTTCATTCAATTTGTTTGATAATTCTTTCTTTCGAATGAACATTGATATATTTGTTCTTGGTTTAATTTTTAGGTGAAACCAATGGAGATTTTCATGAAGTTTTTTTTAAGACAACAGAAAATAGGAAACAACTTACATGGCTATTTTCCACGGGAACCTGTCATATCTGTGCAAAGTTTCAGACCAAGGAAATTGAGCTCATTGTTACCCCACTTCAGGTAATTTTGATTGTATCCCTATACACCAATGTGTTATGCTAAGTTTCTGAAATGTCTGACATGTTTCCACATGCCCTCTCTCTTTGACAGGCTGCATTGCTACTGCTGTTTAATGAATATGAGAATCTTAGTTATACTGAAATTGTAGCACGACTAAACCTGCAAGACAATGTTGCAACGCCTGGTCTCGAATCTCTCTCTTGTGCAGAATACAAGATTCTTAACAAAGAACCGGATAATGGAACTATTTCGCCTAACGATCTGTTTATGTTCAACTCTAACTTTTGTCATGAAGAGGGAAGCATTAAGGTATTTGTATTTCTGTTGTTCTTTTATTTATTGGTTGGTCAGAGAGCTTATTAACCGTGTTGGAAATGCAATTTATTGCCTCTGCTTGCTTTTCTTTTTATATATAAAAAACTGTGGCCAGATACTTGCACCTGCTTATCTGAAGAAAGAGGTTGTTGAAAAAGTTGATAAAGACCGGAAGTATGCAATTGATGCATCAATTGTGCGCATTATGAAGAGCCGCAAGGTTATGGCACATCAACAGCTAGTTTCAGAATGTGTCGAGCAGCTTAGCCGCATGTTCAAGGTGCTGATATCTCAGATCCTATATGCAACATTCTTAGTACCCTGCTTATTAGATCTTGGAGCAAGTCACTTGCAATGATTCCTTAGCTCTTGCACTTATGGATTCTATTTTTGCCTATCAATCTTTTGTTTAAGACCCTGGCTGATGCATGATGTTCCATTTGTACTTTTGTAATGTTGTCATATATTACCATTGAGATGTAGCTGTTACATATGAATGCCATATGCTTCGGACATCCATCCAGTAATACCTCTTTTTGTTTGCGCCTGTGGCTGTGAAAACTGAAAACTAGCATCAGATCATTATTGGTTTAGTTGCACTCTCACATATCCTGTCCACTTACTTATTGGTGGTTTATTTCTGTGTAGCCTGATGAAAAAGCCATCAAGAAGCGAATTGAAGATCTAATCACGAGGGAGTACTTGAGCGTGACAAGGACAACACCAACGTTTACAAGTACCTTGCTTGATCGGTGGTTATGGCCGAAGTCAGGACATTTTTGCACAACGAAGATTTACAGTGTCGTGGTGCTTCAACAAACTTAATTTTGCCATGTATATCCTTTTGGGATTTCCATGTGTGCTGTTGCTTATCCTTCCCTCCTGTCATACATTCAGCATTCCATTGATGCCAAACATTTTCCATGCGCATGATGTTGCTTATCGTTTCATCCTGTCATAAGTCCGGCATTCCCTTAATGCCAAACATGTCCTTTGTATCATGTTGTAATAATATGTCATCGCACTTGAATGATGTAATAATATATCATCGCACTTGAACGATTGATAATGGGAAGCTTGTGTTTGAACAGATGTTTATCTTTTTTTTTTAATATATATGGAGAGATAGGATCATTTGTATGGGGTCTTATCTTCTCTATTTTCTCCTTACATCTCTTGTTTTTGACTTATATTTTTTATTATCCCTATTCGAGTTGATACATTGAACAATTATACTAGTAAAGTCTACGTGCAATCCACATATAATACAAACCATGCACTCATATCCAACTATATCCCAAGTGTGATTTTCTCCTCATCCAGTCATTCAAAAGCCTCACACCCATTGTGTTCTCTCCCTCTTCCCCACACCGCCTGCTCACCCTGCCCCCTGATGGGTGGCGGCTCCCACACACCACCACCAGAGTGCCCTAAGAGCGCTTCCACGGAAGGTGACCCTTCTCGCACCGGAGAGAGCGCCCCCAGGTCGGCGCGTGGAAGGCGGCAGAGCATCCTTGTGCTTGAAAGCCACTCATTTGCCCGAGGGCAGAGATCCGCCATGGCGAGGGGCTGGTTCGCCATAGGAGGAGGCGGCAATGGCAACGGTGCCCCGGAGAGAAAGGAGGGCAGCCGGCCACTTTGCGGGGTGGCGCGCGGCCTGGTGTAGAAAGGAGGGCGCCGCGTGGCGGGGGCTTAATGGTAGAGTAGTGGTGCTCAAAGAACCGCCCGGCCATTCTCGCAGGAACCCCGGTGGGGACCAGCGCCCGCACACGGGGCGGGCGGAATGTAGACTAGCGAGGATGTCGGTGGCCACGCGCGGGCAACGCAGGTGGGGGAACCGGTCGCCGCGTGTGGCGCAGATGAAGTCCCGGCGCCCGCAGCCGCAGAGGGATGTAGAGCACGGGCGCGCAGAGGCGCCGATGTAATCGGGCGGGCGGTGAAAGAGCCCCAGGCACAGTCATAGAAGGACCGGCAGGGGCACTGGAGCTAGCAGGTGACAAGGGCGCACTAGGCAGGGCCACACAGGAACTGGCAGGGGCGCTGGAGGGAGTTCCTACAGAAAAGACCTGTGTATCGATCCGATAGGAGGGAGCACTGGTGGTCGATATGTTCATCGATCAGAACTAGAGATCCGCCGAGCACTAGGACCATGGCGCTCAACAAAGGGAAAGGTCGTTTCATCAAAGATGATGTGCCGAGACGATGACTCTATTAGAAGAGAGGTCAAGGTAGTGGTACCCTTTGTGATGAGCGTAATAGCCTAGGAAAACACATAGGACAGACCTAGGGCCGAGTTTATGTGGAGCAAAGGGTCGACATCTTGGGGTAACATTTGCAACCAAAGACTCTCGATGATCATATGTGGGTGGCTTGCCGAACAGGGCAAGGTGTGGGGTGGATAGCTGGAGAGTCTTGGTACGCAGGATGTTGAGCAGAGCAGTGGTCATGGAGAGGGCCTCAACCCAGAAGGATGGAGGCATGGACATCTGAAAGAGTAATGAGGGAATGACATTATTTATAGAGCGAATAATGCGTTCAGCTTTACCATTCTGAGGCGAGGTGTAGGGGCAGGACATGCGGAGGTGAATGCCCCGTGAAAGGAAGAAATGGCGGAGCTAGAGTTAACGAACTCGTGCCCATTGTCGCGATCAATGTACTTTGGTGCGGCACCAAACCGGGTGGAGGCATGGGCGATGAAGTGAGCTGGTGTGTTGAAAGTGTTAGATTTGAGACGTAGAGGAAAAGTCCACAAGTAGTGAGTGCAATCATCAAGTAAGACCAAATAATATTTATCACAATGAGCACGTTCAAACTTATTGGACGCACGAGAGGTGGACACAAGAAAGGCAGACGAACATGTCGCCCTAACTGACAAGCATGACACAAATCTGAACAATCCTGAATATGCATTGACACACTAGACGCTAGCTTAGACAAAGCCTCATAACCAGGATGACCAAGACGCCGATGCCATAGTGGGGAGGACGCCTGGGCGACAAGGGAGTGTGCCGGTGGAAGCCGAAGTGGGTATAGCGGCCCTGAGCTATTTCACCTAATGATCTCGGTCCGAGATGGAAGAACCTTCATAGAACAACCAGCGGGGTCAAACTCAACAAAACAATTATTGTCGATGGTAAACTGATGAACAAAGATGAGATTCTTAATAATTTGTGATGACACAAGGACATTATTAAGATGTAACGTGGGTGATAACTTTGTGGAGCCGTGATAGTGACAGCAAAGTGGAGCCATTACCAATGACAATAGCTGAAGGAGTAGGGTACCGTGGGAAAAGAACATATGAAAGAGAGCACGACAGAGAGGTCATGTGAGAAGCACCACCTGAGTCAAAATACCAGTCGTTAGGTGTGACAAAACCTCCTAATTACTGGGCCCACCTGCACCTGTCATTGTCCCAAAACCTCTGACAGCTGTGCAGATGCACCCAATAACTTAAGAAGCCTATCAGGTGTGACAGAACCTCCTAATTACCGGGCCCACCTGCACATATGTAGCACTTAAGCTTGCATATATCAACCTTCTCCCGTTTGTCCAAAACGGAACGAGGCCTATGTCACCCGAGAATACAAGACACCTCCAATCCGGGACTTTAACCCACGAGGGTAGCTTGTACTCCCCGCCATCTCTCCACGCCCAAAGGCGCCGCTGTCGTTCCGTTCGATTTGGCCCCCGGGATCGGGCTTACCGGGTATGTAGATAGAACTATTTTTCATCTAACCGGGATAAAGCCCAGCAGATGTGCCATTGACCAACAAAGCCGCGGGTGCAACATGCGCTCAATAGTCCCGATACACGGTGGCTTACAACGAACGGTCCTTAACCGACACACGCTTGGAAACACTACAATGAGACTCCATTCTCAATGCAAGTTACCCGACCAGCCTCATATTAAATAGTATCATATCCGTCATCATAGTATTATCTCTTCCCATAAGTGAGCTGAGAAGAACAAAGATAAAACCTATATCTCGCGAACGTGAAACAACCATTCGACTTCTACCGATATCTAAGCATTGCTAAGCATTAAAGATATCGACCTATTCATACTAGTGGGATATCATTTGGAAATAACTGGAATTCAAGGTAGTCATGCAACAACGGTATCAACCAACTCCTACTAACTTAATGCACATTTCACTAGACTTAAGGTGAATAAAGTATTTGTAAAATAGAGAAGGGTTTATGCTCGGGGCTTGCCCGTGTTGCGGGTAAAGTTAGATTCCACAGCCCGGATCACCAAGGTCGAACTTGACATCAACACCATTGGTGGATCTAACTTTCTCCACAACTTCATGAGCATGATCCGACTCACTCTCGTAGATGCTACACGCAAATGATGATGCATGCCTTAGCATGATGGAATGCTTGGTATGATGTATGACAATGAATTGACAAAAGCATAACAAGATAAGCTAACTTAAGTACTACTTTCCTTCACGATAAAATTGCAACCTTACAAAACCAACTTGATGAACTACTCTATAAGATATCATCACATCATTCTTCTACAAAAAGACAACGAACTACTTAACTAGGCACATAATAATACTTTATACTATGAAAAGTATTACCTACCAGATTTCACATGATACAAAGCTACCATTACCCAATACAAGAATTTACAAGAAGTAGCAAACCCAAACTACTCATAGAAATAGCATTTTCTAATTTTACAAAACAAGGCATAAAACTACATTTTCTAATTTTACAAAACAAGGCATAAAACTAAGCCTACAACAAAAATCACAATTCCAGCACATAACATAGCAGGTTTCCTATTTTTCCTAAACAGAACAAGTCATAAGAAGACCAACAAAACAAGTTTCACAATTTTCTGACCTTTCTACAAATACTTATGCATTTATCTCTAAATAAAAAAATAAAGCACTTTATTCAAAACTACACATAAAAACATTCTAAGCACGACATTTCATAATTTTGACAGAAACTAGGGATCATAACAATCACACTGCAAGTTGAATCACTCAAAACGGATACTCCTAGCTCAAGTTATGAATTTCCAAAGATTCAACTAATCATACATAAAAGAAAAAAACGAAATTTCATATAGGACAAACACTTTTTTTTTAAAGAGATACCTCTGCTTTTTATAAAGCAATGAACAACAAACATCTGGCTGGGGATACCAGCTTACAAAAAAGCTCGCCCCAACAAAGGGAACCGATCAAACAAGAGAAAACCAACTACAAGAACGCACAGAAAGACAAAGATACTAAAGTTCCACAATGTCTGTTGCCTCAGTTTTAGTTGGTATGAAGTCCTTGAGCCATCTCTTGATCTCCTCCAGAAGAACTTCAATTCGCTCCTTGTCCTTGCCCTTCAGGAGCCACCCCCATTTCTGCATATGAGTCATAGCAATATATATGATATCAGCTGGAGTGTTAGGGAATTTTTGCTCAATAGCCACTTTGTTACGAGTCGTCCACAAACTCCAAGCGAAACAGGCAAATATGAACAACAACAATTTCTGGGGAGAGGGCCCTTGCCCTGGATCCACCTCAAAGAAAAATCCTCAAGAAATTTAGGCATGTCAACAATATTGAAAATAATGCTAATGACACCCCAGCACCACTTTGCCATTTTACAATGAAAAAGTAAGTGATTGACAGTTTCAGTTTTATTCACAGAGGCAACATTCGGCCTTGCCTTTCCATCCTCTTTTGGTCAGGTTTCCAGCAACGTGCAACTTGTTATGAAAGGCTTGCCAAAGGAAAAATTTGACTTTCAGCGGAATTTTGCATTTCCAGAGGGTTCCTGCAATTTTACTAGGACACCCTCTATCTGTCAGGAATCTGTATAAGGACCTGGTAGAGAAATTCCCTTTGGGTTCCAGCGCCCAAATCACAGAGTCACATATATCAGAGTTAGGAGCGAAGCCTTGTAAACTATCTATCAACTCAGTCCATTCCTCATGGTCCTGAGCAGTCAAAGATCTTTTAAACTCTATTTCCCACTCCTCCCCGTCCCAACAGTCAGCAACAGAGACATTTTTATCTCTAGCTAGCTTGTAAAGATTTGCATAGGCCACCTTTAAAGGAACTTCTTGTGCCCAACAATTAGTCCAAAACCTACAGTGATGCCCATTGTTGACCTTAAATTTCGAACCCCAGTGAAACAGGTGCTTGACCTTATGTAGGCCATGCCAAAATTGAGAAACACCTTTAGTTTTTGATTCAAAGAAGCCCCCTTCACCCATGTATTTGGCTTTAACTATCTTGAACCATAACTCATCAGGTTCATTCTGAATTTTCCAAATCCACTTTACTAACAAACAGTCATTCATTAGTCTTGTATTTATGATGCCTAGACCACCTTGGTCCTTGGGTCTATGTACCATTTCCCATTTAGCCATGTGATACTTAAATTTTTCCCCAGCTCCTTGCCAGAAAAATTTAGTTCTGCTTCCATCCATGCTCTTGTGCATCCCATCAGTTAACCAATAGAAGCCCATGCAATATAATGGGATACTACTTAAGCAGGAATTAGAAAGAATCTGCCTACCACGACTTGTCATGAATTTCCCTATCCATGGGTCAAGTCTATGTATCAATTTCTGTTTTAGGAAGTCAAAAGCCCCCATGGCCAGATGATGATCACTAATTGGAATTCCTAAGTATTTGAGAGGTAAAGATCCTAGCTGACAGTTTAGCATGTTAGCTTTCCTCTCCTTTTCCTCCTGAGTGAAGCCAAAACAGAAAACTTCACTCTTGTGAAAGTTGATTTTCAAGCCTGTTAGCCATTCAAAACAATACAGGATCAGTTTTAAATTGGTGATGGATGTGTCAGACCCATCCACCATGATCACCGTGTTAATCTGTGATATTGGATATGAGTGATGCCCTCAGGTAAGATATGATCTAACACACCTACTATATGGCCTTTTGCCACCGCCTTGTTAAGAAAAAACCCCTAGGACATCAGCTACTATATTAAAAAGGAGGGGAGAGAGGGATCTCCCCTGTCTCAGCCCTCTTAGCGATTTGAAATACTTGCTCCTCTCCCCATTCACATTAATACACACCTTGCCATCCCTCACAGTACTCATAAGCCAACCAATCCAGTCGTCAGGAAACCCTTTCCCCGACATTACTTGCTCCAGGAATGTCCATCTTACCCTGTTATAGGCTTTTTCAAAATCTATTTTCAAAATTAGGCCCTTCTTTTTTGAAGCTCTCAGTTCATGTAACACTTCATGCAGCACCACTACTCCATCTAGGATGTTTCTTCCTTTGATGAAGCCAGTCTGCTGTTTGCTAACCACCTTCTCAGCTATGGGTACCAGCCTATTAGTTAGGATCTTGGTAAAACACTTAAAGTCCACATTGAGGAGGCATATGGGTCTAAACTGTTTGATACTATTTGCTTCCTTAAGCTTGGGGACTAAAGTGATAACACCATAGTTTAGTCTTTTTATATCAAGTTGGTGACTCCTAAAGTCCTGCAACATAGTCATCAAATCCTCTTTAATGACTTCCCAAAAGTGTTTAAAGAAAATGACCCCATACCCATTAGGGCCAGGAGCAGAATTTTCTTTCATGTTGCTAACCACACCCTTAACTTCCTCTATGGTGAAGGGTTGGGTTAGGGACTCCTTGTCCCCTTCTTCTAGTATAAGATTCTCTGGCAAAAAATCTGGTTTTAGTAACATGTTACATGGATCATTTTCCCCAAAAAGTTCCTTATAGAAATTGACTATATGATCAGTTAGAGCTCCTTGCCCTCTGATTTCTCCTAATTCACTTTCTAAAACATTTATAGTTTTTTTCCTCCTTCTGCCATTCATGATCTGGTGGAAAAAACTGGTATTTGCATCCCCCTGCAGAATCCAGTTTTTGCCCACTCTTTGTTTCCAGTGGAGATCCTCAATCTTACTAATATGCTCAAACTCCTTTTCTAGTTCTATTCTCTCCTCCCACTCGGTATGTGACAGGATCATTTTTTCTGCCTCTAAATCAATGAGCTCGATTCTTTTTGAGATATCTTCTAACACCTTCTTCTCGAGCCCCAATCCTCTGTAGATTCCAGCCCCTCGGGGAACTTCCTAAGGAATTGAAGGCAGCCATGCGGATATCCAACGAATAAGTTCCCGGGTTAAAACTATGCTTCATATCCTCCCATTTGGATCTAACTAGGTTATAAAAGCCCTCCCGATATAGGACAAACACTTTGCATGGGGACCCCTGAGTTTTACCGAAATCCACAAAGACCCGACCTGTAAAAACTTGTATCTAGCAATTTTGCATCGGGATCCGAAGAAGAGTTTCTATTTAAATATGGGTCCTCTTCTTTCTAATCCCTTCCTTCTTCTTCTTCTTTCTTCGATACCGAGCAGGGGGGGGACGGGACGGCATCGGCCGGCTTTGCCCGGCCTCACCGGTCGGCGAGGGAGGGGCGGCGAAGCTGTGGCAACGCCATGCGCACCCACGCCACGCCCGCGGCCTTGGCCCGACCGAAGACAGCCCGCAGAACCTGACCACCCGCGCGCAAGACGGGTCATGGCGGCGGTCGCGGCGGCCACGACGGCGTCGCCGCGCTCACCGGAGCCATGTCCGGCGAGGGCGAGCACACCAACAGCTTCAGCACCCTCGGGCGGACCTTTCCCCTCACTTAATCGAACCAAACCCGGCCTCTACAGGGCACAGCCACGCGCGCGGCGGGACAGCTGGCAGAAGCTCACCCGGCGGCCCGTGGTTCCCACGGCTACGATACAAGAATCGACGAACTAACTGTACGGTTAGCACCCGGAGCTCACCAAGGTGATGATGCTTGCGTTGGTTGCGACGGGGACGAGTCGGAGATGGACGGGCGACGGTGGCGGCAAGCTCCGACGCTGGCAATGGCATTCACGTGCGACGGCGCTCCGGCTGCTAAAACGGGCGGACGCACGGGCATCAGTACGACAAGGAAAATCTACTACACAAGTCGGTTTGACGCGAAGCTCACCAGGACGGCCCGGCGACGGAGAAGCGGATCATGGCGGCGCTCTGGCCGGCTGCGGAGAAGATGACGACGCCCACGCGGCTCAGACCGTGAGGGACGGTGCGAGTTGGCTCAATGGATGCGCAACGACGGGGCAGAGCTAATGGCGCGATCAATTTGGTGGGTTGGAGTTCGACGACGACGGCGTTTCGCGGTAACGGGAGGTGACCGGCGGCGACGGATGGGGAAAAGATGAAAACGACGCCGGCGCTGGGTCTTTGTAGGGCAGCCGCGCAAGCGATAGGAAGACACGCAGCTCCTTGCTCTGGACACGTCGAAGCAGCTGCTGGCAAGACGGCACGCGCTGGAAGTCGATCGAAGGGCGTCGTCGACGGTGAGCAGGCACCAAAGCAGCTCGGTGGCAACTACGATTGTTTCTGGAAGTTCTGTACTAGTGCATCTTTCTTCCTTCTCCTCCAAAATTCTCTCAAATCCAAATTGTAACTTGAAAACGGGAATTCTATAGCTCACCCGGGTGAAACACGCGTGCTGTTCACCCGAAATTTGTGCTGTCTGATCTGCATCGTCGCAATCTGCACGCTCCAGTCCTGCCTCCTTGTCTTCTGTCTCTGTCATCTAGGCCCCACATGGCAGGTGTCTGGTGTCATTTCCCCTGTTTCTTCTTCATTTCTCCGGGCGTTCTTCCCAGTGGCAACACAGAGGCGATTTTTGCTAGGGTTTGTCATTCTACTTCGATTCCATCCATTTTCGCCGTCAGTTTGCTGTAATTAGTTGTGTAGATGTTAATTCTGACTATGGATTTGTTTGTCGTCCTTCCATCTTGTCTCTGTTCGTTGATTTCTCTCGGATCCAGGCAATTGATTTCGCCTGGCGTTCTTCACAGCGGCGACGAGGAGGCGATTTTGCTAGGGTTCGTCATTTCCCTTCTAATCCTTCCATTTTCGCCTTCAATTTGATGTAATTAGTTGTGTACATGTTGAATTTGGTTGTGGATTTGCCTCCCCCCAACCCCCTTCTGATTTGTGTCTGTTCTTCGATTTTGCTAGTCATCGCACCTGACCTGACTAGCTTGGCAATCCGCGATCTGGTTTGGTGGGATGCGTGCGCATTATCGCGGCCTTGTGAGCAGCCAGCATCACGTTGTTGATCCATCGAGTGCATGCACTCATGCAGATGAAACAAGTTGTTGCTGTGTGCACAAAGAAGAAGTTGGGCCGGGTCAATCATGTTGGGGATCAGGTCATCATGTTCCTGGTCGCATGCTGATCAAGATTTACCGACTCGCAGGCGCTTAATGACCACAGGTTAATCTATGGTGGTTTATTGGAAGAGGTAATCTGCCTTTCATAATTAACATTTGCTATTTGTCTTGCATTTGCATATGCAGATTTGCCATCTGTATGATGTCTGTTTGTATGTTTTATTAGTTTGCATTTCCCAATTATTTCAATTTGCCTTCCATAAAAATATATGTTATTTGTCATTTGTCTTTGCATAATCTGTCATTTGTCTGAATGATTGTCTGTCGGTGGGTGCAGGAGGAGGCAAGGGCTATTGGGCAGCTGGGCTAGCTAATATGATTGGTTGCTGCTACGAGAGCAGCGAGCGTTCGTTCCTGTATCCAATCTTATTGTAGAGTTTATGCCGCACGAGACCTTGGCAAAGCATCTCTTCCACTGTATGTTCGTTTTCTCCGTCCTCACTCTCCTCTTACATCAGCTGCAACTAGCACATTTGGGCTTGCTAGTCGAGTGTCGATTCAATGTAGCATGTAGGTGATGGTACTGAGACCCATATTTAAGGATGTGTGTTTCTCACCTGTATCCAATGTGCAAGTGTTGCCTTAAGTTGTAGAGGTTTGTTCAAGTTGGCAATCTGCCAATCTGTAGTTCAGCTTGTTATATTTATGTCACTTCTAAATTATATTACTATATTCTATAACTTGCAGTATAGAAATCATTGTAAATTTACTATTTAAGGAGATCTAAATTTAGTTATATAATTGTGTAAGCTGGTAAATTTGTATCGGTAAATCTATACATCAACTGAGTGACTTTCGGTTTTCTGTCACCCGATTTTGGTGCCGTCGGATGTTACCTGAACGGAGGCGACAAGGTGACGTGCTGTTGTGTTTCAATGCCGTAGTGTAGGTGGTCGGGATGACGTGCTGTTGAACTGTCCATTGTCTTGCTGTGTCGTCATGCGTCTGGTGGGGCGTTCATCTCTGTCCTCTCGTTGGTGCTCCGTTGCATGATGCATGACTCCAGGTGTTGCGCATGCATTCAGCTGTACGGAGTACAGGTCAACCCAGAAAAACATGACTAGTTTACATCTTATTAGAGTATATTTTACTTCATTTATTTCGGCGTAAGTTCTATATTCGGTTGGTGTAAATTGTAAATCCGACCAACCCTTTGAATCCCATTGCCATTTGATTCTTTGATTTGATCATTTTCTAATTCGTCTTGAATAGATATGATTAAATCATTTTCTAAGCTTGTATGTTAAGCTTCCCATGCATGGATCTATTATTGTGAGTTGTTTCTCTAAACCAAGAAAATGTGATATGTTGCTTGATTACTAGATGCATTTGTTGATGGCACTTCAGTGGTTGCTGTTGCATCTTGGTTGTTGTTGCATCTTGGATGCTTGAACAGAATAAGTCCTTGACTAGAGATTTGTATGTAGGCAAGAGATGATAGGTCCTTGACTACAACTCAATGCCTGAATTTCTTACTACTGTTTATTAGGGAACTTGAGATGTCGCATCAATTCCTTGCTTTCTTTTATTTTGATCTAATTGCTTGCTTCTTTTTTCTAGATGAAGGAGGCTTTGAGTTCTAGGTGCAGAAGACTCATTTCAGTTTGGACCAGCATCATTTCTTTGGTATTGGCGCCTGCATGGTAGTTTCTATTTAGTTTTTAGGTTTTTTTTTTCCTGAGATGTTACATGAATAAACTGCTAGCTCATACTAAATTTGTAAAGAAATAGTGTGTATGTTTTATAGGCCAAGTCTTGTATTTACAGTCTCCTATGACTATTTTTACACTGTTTTTGTAATTGTAAATTTAGTGTAATAGCGGTGTAATTTTTTGATGTGCCCGATTTGTAATTTTTTCCATCTATTTTTCTGCTTAGTTTGAAATTTGAATATCTCTAAATTTTCCTTTCATAAAAAAATTTGCAATATATATTTATGCTTGCAATCTGCTATTTATGTGTGTAATATGGTATTTTAATTTTTATCTGTTGATTATATATCCTTTGGCTAGGAAATCGGGTGTTAGCCTTCCATATTTCACCTGAATTTGCTTTGTAGGTAAACTCAGGTGATTTTTGAGGTCCTGTCACCCGGGTGACAGATGCCACCAAATCATCCGGGGTTCCAGGTAGACAGACCCCTTGAAAAACGTCCAACATGAAAGTTGCTCAGCTTGACAAGAACTTCATCTTTCCTTTAAGGACCATCCCCAAATTCTCAATAGTTTAAAAAAATTACGGATATTGACTTGTAAGAAATTTTCGAAACACAAGGATCGATATCATGATTGCAACTAGAATCAAAAGGTGGTTGCAATCAATATAATTTTTGGAAATTCCAAAGAATTACGGATATGAATTTTCAAAGGAGGTAACAAAGAAGGAGAAAGCACATAATTGTGTACTATAGTAAATCATGATCGTAGACCCCGACATGAGCGAGCGCCTAGCAGTATTTCCTTATGGCTGCAGTCCACAGGAGACCCCAGGTTTCGACGCTATTTCCCGGTCATGGATCATGGTTCCACCATAGGACACAACTATTGTAACTTAACCAACACATGTTGGCTATCCAAGTGAAGGGAAGAACATGTGCCGGAATTAAAGAAGTCAAAGTATGACATGTATGAATTGAGAAATTAGGGAGTAGGATGGGCTTTTTATATAGAGTTGTCAAGGTAGAAGTTCCCAAAGATTAGGAACCCATTAACCAAAGGTTACCAAATGGAAGCTCATTAGGAAAAATGTTGGTATGGGACGAAATTCATTAAGATAAACAACTACAAAGAAGAATAGTTGTTTGAATGCAAGGAGGAAGTCGCAACATTATATGGATGATATGATGCATGCTCGTCCTATACGTTTTCACCTCATTAGTCGGGATGTAAGTTAGACATATAGGGCAATATTACATCATCGTCTCTCGATCTTGGCAGATTGGCGAATGGCTCTCAGTAGAACTTTATTAGCAATATTCGACTCTCTAGTTGTTCTCCAAAAGGTCTTCAGAAGACGAGATGAAAACTCCTAAAAGTCTTTTTACTTGAGGCATCAAAAATCTTCTCAAAGTCTTCCAGCAAGCATAAGGAAAGATAGGAGATCATTTTCAATTTGTTGCTTGCAAAAACTTTTAGATTACAAAATCATTTTGAACTTTTCAAAAGTAATGTTATAGCTGATACTAAGTATGAGCTTGTTGACGGTATCCAACTACATATTTTATACGTCAACATTCTACCATAACGGAGTAAAACTTGACTTTATCATATTCATATACCTTTGCTACTAATACAATTCCACTTGTAGTGCTAAGAATATTATTTTTCAGATATTATACAAAAGCAAGTGGAAAAAGCACCAAAAGGCGCCTCCCTGGGAAAGCGCATTCCTGAAGAATACCAAGCCCAAGGGAGAAATGGCCAAAATGACAAAACGGGCCGAGCACACACCGCCACACAACTTATCAAGCCCAACAACGATGGCGGCCAAAACTCGGGCCAAACGGGGCCCCAAGGGTGCGCTAGCGCACCCTAGGGTGCGCCCGCACCCATCCTGAGGCCGTTCGGGCCCAACTTTGGCGAGGCGGTGCATTAGCCTTCCAAATGTGCGAGGCGGCCGTGGGATGGTCTGTTCAAGCAGATGAGGAAGGTGTCCAAGGTCGGTTTTGGCTCCTTCCATGAGGGGAGGGACATTTTCCAAAGAGCCCCCTCTCCTCTACCTATAAATGGAGGCC
Organism: Hyparrhenia diplandra; assembly: GCA_015847255.1. Taxonomy (NCBI): domain Eukaryota; kingdom Viridiplantae; phylum Streptophyta; class Magnoliopsida; order Poales; family Poaceae; genus Hyparrhenia; species Hyparrhenia diplandra. The sequence continues at coordinate 1,298,159 of JADLZK010002109.1, forward strand.
CTCTCCTCCTCATTCAACACACCATTTGGAGCCTCCTCTCTCATCATTCTTCCTCTCTACTCCTCCTCTCTACTCTTCTACCTCTCTAGTTTTCTTTTAGTCTTAGTAGTAGTTGGAGCAAGGCTAAGCTTCATTGGAGAGCTTGTACTTGGGAGAAAGGAATATTGGTATGAATACAACTATGGTTGATTCCCTTGTCTTGTTCTCATATGCTTGTGCAATAGAGCTAGAGTATTTCCATGTTATAGACTTGACATATGAACTAGCATATAATCTACGTGTTATATTCTTGACATGTTGTTCTCGACACAATCATGATGATAGAAGAACTAGTCTATAGTTCCTATGTCTTGGTTAGTCGTATAGAACGTAGGGCCTAAACCATTCATGCCATGTATTTGGGTAGAGTAAGTGTTGTGCTGAGGTGGCGGTTCGATGAGGCCTTCGGGCCTCGTCTGTATCGTAGCCCGTCCATCCGAAAGGGTGGGGGTCTGCAGGGGATATGGGTTGTACCTTAACACGCAGGCATGGTGCCTGGGTGAGCGGGGACCTTCGGATATGAGAGCATGCTACGGTTGAGGGGGTAGGCGGCTGGGTCGTGACAAGCCTTGACCGTCCCTTGAAATCCCACCACGTTCGTATGTGATGTAGGAGTTCGTAAATGCCTCCCATTAGGCCGTATGGTATCCAAGTGGTCTCCCCGTCCATCTCACTCAAAAGCCTAAAACTCTAGTCATCTATGTTTGCGTGATCATTAACTTGTTCTTTGCACCGCTACATTAGGATTGCCTACTCCACTTAGGATTATTCTTTTATTCTTTATTTTCCTTTTATCCTTGAGGTTGGCCCAAGTGTGTGTCACACTATCTTAACTATCATGACTTACCCCCGTATTGAGTATTGGTCAACCGCATAGACATGTCGTCTTGTTCATGCCCCGCGCTAGAGTCCTACACCATGCCTTCCTTTGGGAAAATATAAATAACGATACCCTGAATATCTCCGGGTGAAATGCTACAACGGTATTTCGCGGCGCTGCGGACTTGTTTCAGAACGTTATGAATCGCCACACCCGACATCCCGTGGCGATGGTAACCGGAATGTAACAATTCCGTGAAGTCGTTGTGGGAAGTCAACCCGTGGTTCCAGTGCTGTTTGCCTTTTGGCACTTGCGCTTAGGAAACGCAACAAGCATTTCTAGCGCCATTGCCGGGGATGGGTTTTTTAACTGCTCTCTAGTGATTGCGCATAAGAATTGCAACAAGCAATCGGGCGCCGTTGTCGGGAAGGCATTGGTTATAAAGATTCTAGAAAGACATGTTCATAATGATGTGCATGTGTAAGTAGCCATTACTCATGCAAGGCTAATCTTTTTATGTTTTCTCCCCGTTGTGGATGAAGACAGATAGTGTTCGATTGGTTTGTCCCTCGTTGAACAACTACATCGCAGATCTAGAGGTACTCCTAAGGAAGAACCCAACTCATATCACATCTTCTCCTCGCTACTCCACCAACAAACAAACCAATCACCCCAGCATCATCTACTACTTCACTCATGGCCAAGTCGATCCGTGATCACTCCATCCCCTTTGTTGCCAACGTGCCCGTTGGGCCCGCTGTCAACATGGGAACCGAGAACTTTGAGCTCCGACCGCCTAATCAAGATGGTGCAGCAAACCTATTCTATGGTTTGCCAAGTGAGGACGCAAATGCACATCCGCAACACTTCCTCGAGCTCGGTGACACCATTGTCATCCAAGGTGTCGCACCGGATGCCATTAGACTCCATTTGTTCCCCTTCTCCATCTCGGGGGGGTAAAACAATGGTTCTACAAAGAGAAGGAAGCCGTCGGCACATGGGACAAATTTTCCACGGCGTTTCTCACTAGATTCTTCCCCATGAGTAAAACTCACACCTTGAGGGGAAGAATTGCCAACTTCCAAATTGAATTCCATGGAACCCATACCGCGGCATGGGAAAGGCTACAAGAGTACATCCAAGCATGCCCGCACCATGGGATGGAAAAGTGGCTCGCGGATACAGAACTTCTACAATGGGTTAACACCCATGTCAAAAGAGCACATTGATGCCACTGCCGGAGGTGCCTTCCCTCTCCTCACCATTGACAGAGCAATAGCTCTTGTGGAGAAAATAGTGTCCAATCAAGCTTGGTGGGAGGAAAGTGTTGGCAAACAAGAAGATAGCATACGTATCAGCGGAGGAGACGGACGTGCCTGCTACAATGGATCTCCTAATGAAAGAACTTGACAAGCGTGCCACGAAGAAGAAGAAACACACGGCATCTGTCAAGGCCATAGACTCACATATAACATGTGAAGTCTGTGGCAATGTTGGCCATTCAGGGAACGCGGCGCCCCGAAACCGTAAAAAGACGTCACTCACATCGACAACGGGTTTCGTCAACAAGGAGACCATAATAGGTGGAACAACCTCGTCGTGCCCACAAAACCAAGGAGGTAATTCAAACTCAAGGTATAATTGAATTCTCTTTCCTTGGAAGACTTGGTCTTAGACCAAGCAAAAATTATTGAAGATCTTTCAAAGAAGTTGATGCTTAATGATAAAACAATTGAAAACATGGTTTTCAAAATTAAAAGTTTAACTTCTTCTTATGAAAGACAACCGAGCTTTAATAAAAGATAGAAACCTAGTTAGCTCGGTTTTTTGCTCTTTGCTTTTTCTGTTGCTAGTTCGGGAAAAGTTTTGGGGCAACCTGAATCTTCTCTTGAATTTGTTGAAATGGTCTCAACGAGGTCCGGTAAACCTCTCGTGTTCGGAAAATAGCGAAGTCTCCTACCGAGCCACCACTCATCGTCAAGAAGGAGGACCCCGGCGCCCGACAATCACATGCTCAATTGGCCCGCATGTCATCAAGGATGTCTTCGACCTTGGATCAAGCATAAACATCATTTCCAAGGTAACATATGATGAAATATTAGGTGGACCTTTGTTCCCTGTACATTTTAAACTGCAGATGGCAGATCTATTACTAAAGAAGCCGGAGGGAATAACTGAGAACATTATGGTGAAAATCCGAGAAGCATCCATCCCAACGAACTTCGTAATCCTAGACATGGGTCACAATGAGAGAGCTGCCCCAATACTTGGGAGACCATTTCTTAACACTACAAATGCAGTTTTGCACGTGGGAACGAAGGGCATGCTAGTTTCCATATGCAGGGGCCAAACAATGAGATGCCCATTCAATGGATTCAAGAAGCATAGGAATGCTAAAAACAAGCAGCCCAAGAAGGTAAAGCCACAAAGTGTTAAGCGTGCATGGCAAGCGAGAAAGGGCGACATCCGCATCCACTTCTCCGGGATAAGGGTGATACTCCATCAAGCACAAAGTAAAAGGAGAAGAGTCCTGCTCAGCGGACTTTAAAAGGTGAGTCCTTGCCGAAGGTAAATCGGTAGTTATATTTTACTTTTATTTACAATAACTCTCCCAGTAATAACTCCATAATGCTTGCAATAAAAATAGTAATTAAGAATAAAATATTTTTGTCTACCTCTGTTGGATGAATCTTATTTATCTTTTCATGCTTCTTTTATCTATATCAAAGATCTTTGTGGTTTGAAAGACTTGGTCATTCATGATGATCATTCTTTCATAGACTCTTTTGAATTGAGCATGGTGCTTAGGTCAAACAAAGTCTACCTTGATCGAGATTAGACATGGAGTCGAAGTCCGGTTATTGAATCCAAATTGCTAGTGTAGATCTTGGTCGATCATACGGACTAACCCTCGTAGGAAATTATCAAACTTCATAAGGGTAAGTCTTGAAGATGACAAAAGAGTTGACAATAAAAAAAAAGAGGAAAAAGAAGAAGAAGAAAATAATAACAAAAAAAAGAGAGGGTAGAGAAGAGAGGAAGGAGAGAAGAGAGAGAGGAGACAAACCTTTCAACTCCAAGTTCTTGTCCCGCCACTCTAATGACATCAAAAGACAAGAGGAGGTGGAGAAATGGGGATGGAGACAGAGGCGCCAAGAGGAGAAACACCGGTTGGTGAAGTGTTATTTATAAACCGATTAGACCCCGGCTTTTAAGCCTTCCAAACGAGGAATTTCCTTGTAACGCCATTTGAAATCAAATCTCCGTAGACAAAACCAAGAAAGATGACCGTAATTGAAGCACATATTACAAATGGGCTTGCCTTTTACATTCTTTCCAAATATGGCCCAAAGCAAGGCATTTTCTGCACTGGATAATCTTGCTCGGCCTAACAAGCCGTTCGGAGTTGGGAGCTGATACTTTGTTTTTGATATAGTTCTGGTCCAGCCCATAATTTGAATTTGAGGAGGTATGCATAGCATCAGGCATGCTTCCCGGCTTGACGAGGGACCGTTTCTCTGTATGTTTCACTCGATCATTGTTGACGGTAGAAACACCCAGTTTTTACATAGTCAAACCGTCAACAAAGTACTCCTTTTGGAAGCTAACATGCATATAAACAATGATTTCTTATCCAAAATAACCTGGTTCCATATGTAGATGTCATTATTTGTATGCAGATGTGAAACTAGAGGAAATCTGGCTAAAATAACGCATTTGGTCACCATCCAGTCGACACTCCAAGTGTGACCATTGGACAAATTGATATGACCATCATGATCTCCATGTTCTAGGATGCTTCCACACAAAATTTGAAGTCATTTGGCCACAAGACCTGCATCGGCCGACCAAAGGGTCATTTCATCCCCGAGACATCTTGACATGTGGGGGACGCCTTCTAGAAGAGTTGGAGAAGGCCAAGGCCCAATGGACCAGCATCGGCCGACCATGGTACTTTGGCCCAAACTCTTCTAATGCAACCTGCCACGTCACTAATCCATGGGAGAACTAGAGAAGGCACCTGATTGGTCCGTCAAGACGTCACATGGATCGTATTGGTACAAAACAGACGTCACGGCATGTTCCGACTCAAGACACGTAAACTAACAGTGGGGCCAACATTCCCAAAGCACTGAGGGGATGGCCCACAGTCATGGACCATGGTCGGCCGACCATAGCCCATTTGGCCACCGACATCCCCCCCACGCCTACCACATTGTCCACGTGATTATTTCATCCAGTTTGATTCTAAGGCGGTTTATCCAAGGGCTACAAGGTGGGATCACGCGAATCGATGACATGGCGCCGGAGTAGCCCCCTACTCCACCTTGGGCTATAAATACCCCTTACCCCCGACTTCCAAGGCATGACCACAAGGAGAACTCCACTCCAATGTAGTAGGCGAAGCCCTGCTCCTTTAGTGTAGTAGTAGAGTGAGAGAGAGATAGAAGTCTTACTCGAGGAATCCGAATCTGGCCGGGAATCTCCTCCAAGGCGCTCCTCTGCGGGTGTACTTCTTCTAGTAAGCAATACATCTGAGTTCTTTTATACTTTGCATATCTGGGTTAGTATAGTAGCTATTCACTCGTTCTTCATTGGTACATTGCTTTGCTTTAGTAGAGTGTTCTAGCCTAGCTAAGTACAGGGTTAGAATAGTAAGTGTTAGCGTAGACGTGGTGTCTAGGCTATACCTTACCGGTGTATGCCGCTTGCTGCATGGATAGACTGTGATAGCCAGTAAGGTGGTGACAGCCCTTCTGGTCTCTGTATAAATCACCACGTGTTTAAGCAAGTTATTAAAAGGTAAGGCTCCAGAACATAGTAGACTGTTAGTGGTGGATTCGTTCACTACTTCTCACCTACTGCCTTCAAGGGTCCGAGGGCTGATGAAGCCACGTTTAGCTACCTAGCCTATCCGGATATCTTAGTTATAGAAAGACCTCTCATCTCAACTGCCAAATACACACCTTGTGTCATCATAGGACAACCCTTTCACGTTCCCCGTGGAAATCGATACCTGGAATACTCCTGGTGAAAAGCTACACTGACAGCCGTGCGCTTGCGGTTTACCGTTCGCCATCCTTAGGTGTGTCAGTTCTTTAGTAGTAACACTAAATAATTGTCAACAAGCTTTTCTGGCGCCGTTGCCGGGGAACGGTAGCTGTCTTAACATAGAATCGGGTCGTCCGAGTTATCTTTTATTTTTACCTTTCTTTTCTTTTTATCCTTTTCCACAATGAACCAAACACCCTTATCCTATTTTTGTTGCTCCAATGGGCGCTTGTTTGGAGCCTCCACCATCATCACAACCCATCCATACATCTAGCTATGAGCTTTCGCCCGAAGCCGTAGCCATGGTTCAGAGAAAAACCTTTCTCCAGGGGACAAAGATGAGAACCCCTATGCTCATTTGCATGAGTTTGAGCAATTGTGTTCATGTCTTCACATTGAGGGCATGACACGAGATACCCCTCGTTGGAAGCTCTTTTCGTTCTCTTTAACGGGAAAAGCTAAACAATGGTATGCTCGCTATGTAGAGAGTGTAGGAGGAGAATGGGAAAAGCTTCAAACCAAATTTTGTCTTATCTTCTTCCCTATCTCCTGTGTTGTCCATCTTCGAATAGAGGTCCTATCCTTTAAATAGAAGGAAAAGGAATCTCTGGGCATAGCCTAGGCCCGTATCACCGATTTAGCATCATATGGCCATAACCTTGGTATTTCGAACCGGCATTATTGCAACATTTCTATTGCGGCCTTACCAAGGAATCAGCCCAAGACCTTGACATAACTTCGGGGAGCTTTCTTGCATCTCCCTATTATTGAAGGGAAGCAAGTTCTCACTAGAATCCTAGAGAATGCCCCTTACACTATCTTCTACACTGAAGCTCTCGAAGACAAGCCAATCCCCAAGCAAAAGGAGATCTCAATGGCGAAAACACCACCATTCCTATCCAAAAGTCCTACCATCAGTCCTGAACCACAAATACCCCGGATTACGAAGGAAGAAGAAATTCAACCTTTGAAACATCCTTACAAATTCAAGGAGGATCTATTTCCTCGATTTTTTTGATTATTGGAACACCTTGAATAACCATTTCCAAAAGAGACCTTCAAAGAAACACCATCTTAAACCCCTAAAGGAAGGATCTCATCGAAAGCATCCCAAATCATCATCATCAACTTACCTCTCAAAACCTCAAGTAGGGCTTAAGCCCCTTTGAAGAGATGTCAAGTGAGCCCATAGAAGGAGAATCAAAACATCAAGAAGAATCTAGCCTCTTCCCTTCTATGCCCAGAGTTGATATGTTCTTCAAGCCCAATTCTAAACCAATCTATCGCCCGAGGATCCCCTTGTACTTTTGCTTATGAGTCTTATGATCGCCCGATCAATGACTCTAAGAATGCAAAGGACGAGCTCAATTCAATCTATTCTATCCCCATGACTCATCCAAGTCCACAGGAGGACTCAGATAGTCATGAAGAAGAGATTGCTCATTCTCTTATAAAGCTCAATCTGAGACCCCTCTATCCAAGAGAAGTCTTCGACAGTGAGATGATCAGGGAATGTCATAGGCATGGAATGATAGAAACAAAGTATTTGCCTATGGAAATTCAAGAGACATCAACTTTAGAGCTTGAAAATAAAGAACTTAGGGATGATCATGGAAGCTATTTTCTACCCTCCTTTACAAATTCATGCTTCTATAATAAATATTCCAAATACATCCTCCACTTTACCACCACCAACCTTATTAAGAGCTACAATCCACTATTGTTCCTTGTCCATAAAAATCTTTGAAATCATGGTTGTAGATGCTTATGTTTATCATAAGCATTCCAAATCTCATAGTAGTTTGGCGTGAGGTGAAAATTGGTGTTGGAGGGGAAACCCCATCACCAATATGAGTTTCTTAAAGGTTTCCCAAAGACGAGCTTATGTATTAAAACAAGCACTTCCTAAAGACAACTCGAGCTTTTCGTCACACTAATAAAAGTTGTCTAGAGTAATGACTCTCAGTAAAGAAATCTTTGAGACATATTTGTGAAAGATTCCTTCGGTATTTTTGTCACTAACCCTTTTAGGTTTACACAAAAATAATGAAGGATAGAACTACAAGGTAAATCAATCTAAACACCGGCAAAGCATGTTCGATGGAGGACTCCATCACCTAAACTTTGTATTGCTTTGCATTAAACTCTTCAAAATCCAAGTGTGGGGGATGGAAGTCTCTAAAGAACTCATGACATGCTTCATGTGTTGTTTAGTTGTTTCTACTTTGCTTTTGCATAATGCCTTGCCCACTTTGCTAAGTCATAAAAAAAAATGTATCATTAGTTCACCATTAATGTCTCATCTTAATTATGCAAATGAATCTTGTTAGACCTTTTCTCTGTTTCTAAACATGTTTGGTTTGGGAGTAATGTATACAAGGCTCTCATAGGTTATTTAAGTTAAGCATGGTGCTTAGGTTAAATGCCGTTCCCTAATCAAACAAGACATGGTGTCAAGTTTGATTATTTGAACCAAAAGATGTTTTGCATTGAATTAGGATGTACAATTTGATTCATGCGTAAGTTCTGAGAATGTTTGGTGAACAATAAATGATTGATGTTCTAACAGGGAAAGTTGATCTTTGCTAATTACTAAAACCTATATTTGTAGCATGGAAGATCACCCTTAGCTAGATAACACCATTACCCCAACTTTGCTTCCTTTCGGGTATGTGTTGTGCACTAACCTCTTGTAGGAAAGAATATGGACATGCCATGACAAAGAGGATTAAAGGGTTCAATTCCAAAGACAAGACGATCCTCACATCCAACCCAAGACCCAAGCTATCGGGACATGGAAGATGCTAGAACATCAAGATGGCCATCCCTCATCATCAACAAGTATGATGACAACTTCTTTGAGGTAAGTGGCTAGCAACTTAATTTCTTGTTCATATGCATAGCCAAAAAGATGACATGACAAAGTACCCTTTCAAGTAATGATTTAACAAAACTAAAACCACATGTCCTATTTTTGTGGTTTGCATACGAAATTTGACTAGCTCTTCTAGATCTACATAGTTGAAGTATCTACCATGCAAAATTTGAGCATGTTTGGCCACCAAAGGTACATCGACCGATGCACTAAAAGTGGCCAATAGGGCCCAACTTTGGTGAATATGTAGAGGAGAGCGTAGAGATGAGTGTGACGGAGTCCGTTTTCCAAAATCCAAAAATATGAGGGCCGGCCGACCTATGAAGTGAGCCTTCTGAGCTCACGGACACTTGAGACGTGTTTGGGAGAGCCCAGGGATGACATCCTAGTAAACGGTTCAGACTCTTGGGTCGAACCCACATCGGCCGACTCATCAATTCTAGTCATTTGGCTCATGGGCGAGTGGGATGACTATAGGAAGTCATAGTGACCATGCTTAGACCATTAGGATGGGTCGGGACACGACTTGGCACGTCGGCCGACCCCCCTACTTAGGCCTTTTGGCTCGAGGACATGTGAGGTATGTTCTAGACACACTATAGAACACGTCTAGACCATTGGTTCGACTTCGTGTTTTGGTGCATAGGCCAACCTGTTCACTTCACACCAAATTGGTCACCTAATGTTTAGAGGCCTCCCTATCATTGATGGAGGAGCATCTGAGCTCGGAGTCAGGAGTCGTTGGCACACCTCTCTCCTTAAGCCTTTCTCCCCTCACTTCTCTCTTCACCACCAGCCATACCCACCACAACATTTGGCGCCCATCAATGACCTGGGTAAGGAACCCAAGGGTCCATTCATAAACCCCATGGCGCCCAACAAACATCAAAATGACATCATGATCATGGACGTCATTGATGTGACTCCACTAGCCAGAACCCCCTACTAGAGACCAACCTAGGCATCAGGATGTGACGGTCAACGTGACCTTAGGTTGGCCAATGCAGTCCATGATGTCAAAACACACCTGTGGCATGCCTTGAGCCCGGTCTCCACATAGGGATGTGCCTGAGTTACGTCCATCATTTGAAATCTCTAAAAAATGAACATTTGAGTTCTGCTAGTGTTTTTCCACTAGCAGAACACCTGCACTTGATGTTTTCTTTGCTGATGTGTCTCAGGCCGCAAAAACTAGTGTGGGGGTGATCGGCCGACCACCCAACAGAAGGATCTCAACGTTTGGACCCTGCCACGTTGATCACCTTCGCATCAAGAACACACTATGAAAATTTGAGCCCGAATGTTCATAGGAGGCACATCGGCCGACCACCCAACAGAAGTGTCTCAACGTTTGCACCCTGCCACATTGATCACCTTCGCATCAAGAACACACTGTGAAAATTTGAGCCGGAACGGCCACAAAAGGTAGGTCGGCCGACCAATGAATTGTCAAGAATTAGAAAACCGTCAGTGCAGGATTGATCCATCAGATGAGAAGAAGAGCACCACGAAGGCCAAATGGTCAGATCCTCCAAAAGTGGGGTCGGCCGACCCTACCTTGGACCCCTGGGCCCACCTTTCAGCATCCAGGACACTTCTATGCTGGAACACGTATGTGGCTGTGAGATATGTAAGTCAAAAGAGATTTGGATCTTTGTATATACGTGTGTATAGCTACTAATATCAAAGTCCTAGGAAGATACGCAAGTGGAGATGATGGACTCCAATCCAACGTAAACTCGTAACTGTTTCTGTTTGCTTGCTTGGCCAAGAAGTTCACGCGCTGGTCTGCTGTCCCTATATAAATCAGCCCTGGCCACGAGAGGGGACCTTGGGCTCTTTGGTTCCCACGCATATATACACGCAACACGCAGACCTGCTGCATGCTATCAACTCGCCAAGAAGCCAAGTCGCCGAGAAGACTAGCAAGCAAGTCGACGGAGTCACCAGCGCATCATCCATGCAGAGGCCATATACATGCAGCGTGCATCATCCATGCAGATCATCCATACAAAGGCCATATACATGCAGCGCCTGCACATATACACATCCACGACGCAACGAAGCTGCTGCACACAAGTCGTCGATGAGCTTGCCAAGCACGCCGAGTCGAAGGGCGCTGCTGGTTCTCGTGATCATCTTCAGCATGCCGGCCATCTCGTATCCTGCTTGACAACGTCAGAACCCTCGCCACGCGAGGTCGTTGTCGAGTTGTCGATGGTCAATCTGAATCATGAAGAAAAACCAAGCTTCCGATCTAACCCTCGCCGCGCGAGGACCAGCAACTTGACAACGTCAGAACCCTCGCCGCGCGAGGTCGTTGTCGAGTTGTCGATAATCGATCCGAGTCATGAAGAAGATCAAGACTGCACACGTCGGGATTGTCTCACGTGATTCGATCTTAACCGAACGGCATAAGCATATATACAAGCCGTCGCTCTTCTGCTGATGGCGTATATCAAGAAGATGGCAGCACCTACAGTAATCACGCCGCCAATACGCGCGGACGCAAGCCATCTACCTGGCTTCTATCACGTTTGATGCCACGCCCTGCTGCACATCGGCATCTAAGTCGCAGAGAAGCAAGTCGTAGCAAGCAGCCTCAGATCGCCGATCGTAGACCAAGGCAAAGCAAAGCAGCTCGTGGGTTCTTGAAGCTGCATCACCATCTATACATCATGCCGATCAGTTTAACCGACCGACTCGACAACATCAGAATCCTCGCCGCGCGAGGTCGTTGTCGAGTCAGTATACACCTTCAAGCCTTGCTGCTCTTCGGCATACACATATGCATACCGAAGACCTGCAAGTTGTCCGAAGAACATCTATACATATACGCTTGGCCTGCTGCTAAGAGGTGGAAGCTAGCTATGCCTTCCGGCCATATACGTATACGCATGCTGCATAAAGAATAGATGGTGATGTTTGATAGTTGTTCCATGCCATGCATACGCCAGGAAGCCACAAGCTGCACCGTGAGATCGTTGTCGAGTTGTTAATGATCAATCTGATGTCCGAACCCTCGCGATCTCGATGATCAATATGAGTCATGAAGAAAACCATCGCTCGCACACATATTGCCGAAGGAGGCAGCACGCATATACACGCCGACGATGGAGCATCGTGCTCTTCACCACGCCGGTTGTCACGGTTTCCTGGTGAGCGAGATCATCTTTCGATCTACTATATGAGAGAGGACCAGTAATTTGACGACATCAGAACCCTCGCCGCATGAGGACGTCGTCAAGTTACTGATGCAAGCCACGATGACAGAAGTCGAGACGCAAGAGTCCAGATTGCTCCGCTCGTCTCTATGAGAAAAATACAGATGTCGTGATACTTGGAGAGGAGGCTGTATCGGCCTCAGTGCTCTGTGGAGGCATAAGCATGCATGTCCGTATATACTTCCGGCCATATATATACATACACATCAAGGCAATCAACACCATCACATCGTGCGTGAACGCAACCCATTTACCTGTCTTCTATATCACGTTTGATACAAGGTCCTGCTGCACATCGGCATCTTAAGTCACCGAGAAGCAAGCCCAAGCAAGCATCAAGCCGGTTCCCGATCGAGGATCAAGGCAGGCGGGCAAGCAAGCACCTCGTTGGATCTGCAGCTGCATCATCATATATACATCATGTTGGCCAGTTCAGCCAACCGACTTGGCAACGTTAGAACCCTCGCCGCGCGAGGTCGTTTGTCAAGTTGTTAAAGATCAATCTGAGTAGAAAATCAAGCCGCCCGAGACAGGAGTTCCTGCTCGTCGTGATGACGTGCTCACAAGATGAGAGTCAGGATTGCTCTGCTCGTCACCCTAAGAAAATTATCCGTAGTGCTGCCCGGTGTGGCATCTCAGCACGAATACACACTTCGGCATACGCATATATATATATATATATATATATATATATATATATATATATATATATAGTAGTTACTCCCATGTGTATATCTCTAGATTCAGGGTGTATATGACCGAACAAAGTATACGAGGACGAAGTATATGATCATACTAGACCATATAGGATGATATTTATGTTAAGTATGTACACATACCTAGAGTACGTGGATATACTTTTTATATATACAGCAGTAGTGGCACTTTTAGTAAATATTAAAAAATATGGGTTCCTTTGAAAGTTTTTCGCGTAGTAAGATTTGAAGTATCTTATTATGAGTATATAAACATACTCAAACCGATAAATTAGTATGAATATATACATAATGTGGTTTTTTGAAGATGGGAGTAACTACTCCCCGGGAGTATATAAAGTGCACCCTATATATATATGATCCGCACGCTCTTATGCCGCGGCAAACCTAAAGAACTTGGCTGTTCATGATCTGGCACGGTCCTCATGTTTTCTGATAGTTACCATCTCCACTTGTTATCAGATCCAATGTCTATTTACCTATTATGAAGAATCCTCAGAGCAAGCACATAAGCACGTAAAAGTTCAGACGTAAAAGTATTTGGCCCATGCGAGCCATCAAAACGTAAAATTTCAGATGTAGTAGTTCTCATGAACTGATAAGATATACGTAGAAGTACTTGCTTTTCTAAATCAAGCTTCAAGTCTGAACCTGCAAATTCATTTGTTACTATTATCTCAGGTGATCAGCGGAGAGGAACCGTAGGGATCTACAACATCAATAGATCATTCTTGTGGCTCGATTGGTGGTCTGGGGTTTCAAGTTGACAACATCGGAGGAGGGTATGCAGAACTTCTGAAACTCTGTACCATTGTCTGAGAAAGTTGTGATCTGCATGTGCTTTTGTTTAATTAAAAGTCTATCTTTATTTCATAATGTCAACATTGTATGATTTATCTCAGTATAATTTATGTCTAACCTATGTCAAACCATGCTGCAGCTCCAAATGTGATCATAAGAGAGCAACAGTAAGGAGCTACAACATCGATAGACCATTCTTGTGGCTCCAAAGGTGATCTCTGGTTTCAAATTCACCTATATTTTATCCCCCTAATTTAGAAACTAATTTACTCATGCAGACATGAGAAAATGCCTTGACAAAATAATCAGCTCATTTAGTTTTCAGCTGATAACCATAGCACGTGGAATGAATTTTAGGAGGGAAAATTTGAGCACCTGATACATGGGCCTGCTAATATGCAGCCATTCCATTTTCATTGAATTCTCAAAATCATCCAGCTCAATTGTGGTCCTCATGAGTAACATTCATGATATCTGTAATGAAATTAGCACCATTAGCTAATTTAGCTCAATTTAGTTGAAAAAAGATTTCTCATAGCAAGTAAGAAGCAGCTAAATGTAATTCAGGCAGGGTGATTATGTAACCCTATGCATACATAATTTCATACATTCTGACATTCTGTCAAGAAATGCCAGGAAGCTCCATAATCTATATTCTAATATGAGCTTGGCTGCATCATCTAAACAAATCACCATATATGAATATAAGCAGTGGTTAGTGCGCTTTCATGTTAACAAGGCGCCTACAGCCAGGCAGATTCTTCCTTCCTTTACTAACATGCGGACACACACAGAAAATGAATAGTCACTCCATCATAGGCAATAGAATAGTATACACCTCATGCACATCCACAATCTGGATGTACCAAGGAGATTCATTCTATTTTATTTTATTTTGAAAATGAAATCAATACAGTACTGATGTGAATAATGCTCGCACTTTGCATGACCCAAAAAAACTATGATTTATGGGGAAAATTATTTCTTATCAAATTGTCAATCATCACAGAAGCCAAATTTGATATCATTGTTTCAAAAAATCACCTTTTTGTAAAGACATATCGGTGCTGATGTATGCCAGGCAAACTATTGGATTCGAGTTGTTGCAAGCCGTTATGAATAAACATATTTCTGGATGGAATAAAAAAATCTTCAGGTGGGAATTTATCCATGAGAAAAACATTGTAGCTGACATAGATAGGTAATTAACTCAGAATCACAATTGCTTATAGCGATAATAAGTATTATTTAATTATTTCTATATGTTACTAATGATGAATCTTGCCAAAGACACTCAAGTGGATTATTACTTATTCTACAATACATGTCTTTTATGGAATAGTAGTAAGCCCGCAAGTATTTGTACAGAGTAACATACTTTATTTTAAGGTTTTATGAAATTTTTTCAAGACACGTAATATTGCTTATGTGATAAGCACTAATATCTACATACACTCTCATGTGTACATGATGGTATGAAGATGTGTCATAGCGCAGGAAATAAATCGATATCGAAAATTTCTTCCAACCAATATAAAATATCATCTTAGGTGAATTATAAAAAAACATGAACCAAACACCTGCCAATTCTTTTGTGGCTAGCCGAACCTTAGATAGGCAATGTGCGGTCACAAACTAAACAACCCCTAAATGTCACTTTAATATTATTGTTTAATTTCGTAGTATTATCATTTTATCATGCGATCTATATGGTTTTTATATAAAATTTAGTTATCCCGTAGCAACGCGACGGGCGCTTTAACTAGTACATATATATATATGTATGCTGGAGCGGTTTGTTGTTCGAGATATGCATATACATGCTGACGTCCTGCTTCTCCGAGAGGATGCCGTGTCAACAATAGATGGCGGCGCACATGCTAGTTGCTCCATGCTTTGCATACACACGGAGGACAAAAGCTGCCCCCATGATCGCCGTATTGACCAGATCGAGTAAGTCGTTGCAACCAAATTTGGTGTAACGCATGAGTACCGCAGTTTAACGCCGTGAGGCTGTCCATTCAATCAATTGAGTAAAGCATTATCCAGGGAATACTCATATCTCTAATTACGGGTTGCCCTACATTATTTCCATCATATGTCTAGTGCCGACGAGGCTAGGCGAAACTCTGGCCGAGTGCCGACGAGGCGAGGTCACCACTCCACCGACACGCCCCAAGTAACGGATCGGACATATCGTTGCTGGGCACCAACGAGGCTTAAAAGCAACTCACACACGCCCGTGTTAATGAAGGCCGGCATACATGACTGGGCACCGACGAGGCGAAAGTCATCCCCTTCATCAACAATACATTCCGTTTACTCCGACGTGGCGTTGGTGATGTCACGACTGAACTTCGGCGACACAAAGCCACCCATATTTACTATGCCATATATTGCATATGGCTGACGACGATCGATCCAATACATGACGACCATCTAGCGCAGCTTAATTGGAGGTTTTCCGCAAGCTTGTCTTTGCGGATGTAATTAACCGGTCGCGCCCAACAGGCCCCCGGGAATCGGGCGAACTACGCAATTTTCCTTACAAGTCAGACCTCTCCTTAAGCATGACGCAGAAGACGGAAGAAGACAATTTTTTCATGATCATGTATTTTGTATATTCAAGAAAGAATTAATGAAATACGTGGTTCTCGAATATGTGTGCATGTGTCTCCCTGCATTACATTATTTATTCTTGTCTTCGCCGGTTTTCGACCAAACAAAATGGCACGCCCAGTGGGACCTGATTCTCCTCCCATCTTCGCGCGCTTCAATGGTCGTTAAAAAGGATGATGATAATGATCGCTCGTCTGTTGTTCTCATATATGCTCGATGATGCTTACTGAAGATCGTGATGCCTCTCGGCGAATAGACGAAGAAAAGGGCAGTGACGTCAGCCAAGGAACATGTTACGTTGCTAAAAAAAATGCAAGTTTTGCATGCTTATGCACTACATGCAGACTCGTACGTATTCACACAAGGCGATCGGTGATCGGTGCCTGAAAAATAAAAAAAGGAGCACGGCATGCTGATCAGCGTGTAGCCGGAGCTTTTAAAAATAGAGAAGTGCACCGTGTTTATATATGTTCATTATATATACACGTGAAGGCATGAAAATTGGAGATATGCATTCATCTGTACAAACAACTTAATTGCACGGTGTACTAATTGAAGGATTCCCTCTCCTGGTGATTCCTTCCCTGTGCCTGCCGTCACCATCGAGGAAGCAATGAGGTTCTCTCCTGCTACTTGTCTGAATCAATTCGGCGATCACGCTCCTATGGCGGTCTTCACTCATGGAGACAAGAAGTACTACCACCCAATGCAAGCGCCACAAACTCAAGACGTGGAGCTGAAGAAGGCCGCAAACACGCTTCCATCAAAGCTAGACAAGCAAGACAGGCCGCCGTCGCTAAAGCTCGCAAGCTTTTGAAGGAGCCGGAGCTGCTCCTGGCTGTAAGCACGCAACTCGGAATCTCCCAAGGCGACTCTCTTGAGGCACTTAATGATGCTTCTTATTATTTGTCCTAGTGGATGCACATCGCACGCTCCAAGAACAAACGCTCTTCGCTACTATCGACGGAGCCGGAGTAACATTAAAAAAAAAAACTTCATGCTGAGTTGAGCTCGAGTTGTCCGAAGCACGACGCCCAAATGAAGTCATGTATTCCCGAGTTCCTCGATGTCGTAAAAGAGCCGTATGTGTTATCTGTAAAGGATGAATTGAAGAAGCTTGTTAGGCGAGCCATTATGAATGAATTTTGGACACGCACATTAAAACGTGCGGCCAGATTTCCTGGGTGCACAACTATAACCTGCACTTATAATGTCAATTTCGGCGAGGATTCTGAAGGGGCAGGGTTGGCTACCCCGCCTATGGATTCCGTTCCACCCAATGATGGTTGCCTCATACCATGACACGGGCTGATTCTAGCCTTGAAGAAAACAAATTTACTGCACGCGAATGAAGTACCGGCACCTCATGCAACTGCACCTGCCGATCAGCTGCAGCAACAAGTTCAGCAGCTTCAGGTCCAAATGAAGGAGCTGGAGAGGCGGCTTCAAGGTCGTCAATTAACTACTTATGCAGTGGGTAATCAGAAGCATGTCTCTTCTGTTCCAAATTTTCAAGAATCAAGGCCAGTCGCACGAACTGGTGGCAGGTCTAGATACCAAGGCCCTAGTCGTTATGGTCATGATCTAGAATCTTCTTACCAAGCTGGTAGCTGGTGTTATGCCCCCTAGCCATCGTCTCCAAGACGAGCGGAGGACGCTAGCACCACAGAGGGATTCCCCTACGCGCCCGTTTCATCACTCGAGACAAGCTCCATTGCTTCCTCGCTGGAGTTCATGGTCACGCCAAGAATGGCAACCAAGAAATTTCAGAGGGAATCAATGTCGCCTAGAAGAGTAGAAACATAAATATGCTGCTGTACAACCTGCACATCTAAGGCAAAGATGATGATCAGTGCCCGAACGTCACACCTACACAGGTGGCGTCTCTGTTAGGCCCTCAAGCAAATTCGCCGCTCTTCCCGACTCCGGCAATCCCGCCAAGGGCTCCATGACCACCTACGGGCTAACCCACCTGATTGAAAGGCACACTACGTTTGTAGTCATACATTACGGCTGGACGATGGTCAAAAGTGTCGGTAGGCACCTGATTTCTTTGCTACTGCACCGATGAAGTTCAGCATCAATTTCGGCGGCTACAATCCTAAATAAAAAATGGGAGAAGCAATATCGCCAATCAACTGCATAGGCAGGTGACAATACGAGCCATATATGTGGTTTATCTTTGTAACTTCCGAGAATCCTGCAAGCCGTTTTCACGAACTGGTGGCAGGTGCAGTCCAAGTATTAAGTCCCTAGTCATTACAGACATGCGCCTGAATCCTCCTAACAAGCTGGTGGCAAGCATTATACATGCTGCTAACCAATGTCCCCAAAATGATCTACAGACATTGGCACTATGGGTGGAACTCCTTCCATGCCTATTTTATCAATCAAGGCAAGCTCCACTACCTGCTCATTGGAACTCGTCATTATGCCAGAATGGCGACTCAAAGATTCAAGATGAGGTCTACAATATGCAAGTGTCCCTATTAGCAGGGTTGACAATGTGCTTTGTTTTACATGAGCACCTTTTTTTCCTCTTTGAACCTGCGGATCCTAATGGAGATGCTACTCATATTTAGCCAGGCAACTTTGAGCGCTTGTTTGCCTGCAACACTGCACAATGATGCCCCTGAAAACAAGAGTCAGGAAGGCCATGTCCCTATTACACCGGTGGCAGATTTTTCACCCGGAAAAATGATCATGTTCACATGCTGATGGTGCTGCTATTTTCTATCAACCACCTTCTGTACATCAATACAGTTGTGGCTATGCACACTAGGATACTTGCAAAGTTGTTCGTAGCTTCACTTATCCATTCAAAAAAAAAATCTAGCTGGTTGCTATGCAACATCTGCAATTAATATACAAGAGCCAAGAAGAAATACTCATCAAGGTCACCAAAGAGTCTATCACATGCCACATGGTGGAGGATTTCGGCGAAGATATTTCCCAGTTAATTGATATCTTCTATATGGTACAATATATATGTTTGCCAATGGTGGACTGTCACTAGGCATGTTTCTCTAAGATGAAAATTTCCCAACCAACCTACATTGTGGTGAAGTAACCTCAACACAAAGCACATGGTTTACACCGACAAGGGATGAAAGTGGGTGGTGTAATTTCTATCCCACTGACCCTGGAAGTCGTTGGTTTATCGTGCCTTCTGCCGTTTGTCCAGCTTAAAAGGAATGCCAAGCCTTGAGGGAGACTATAGCGAAAAGAGCATGAAAGGGCTACCTGACTCGACAAAAGTCTGGATCAAGTGTGCAGCCACATGCCACCCTCATGAGGTGACAACAAGGGTCTCAGAAAAAAATTTTAGCCTGCGAGGATTACTTAGCTACACAAAGATGAATAGCTACCCTCTGAATTCATTGAAGACAAGTTTTAAGAAGCAAGTCCAAAGGACCAAAGAAAAAACAAAGAGAGAAATAAAAAGGAGACACAATCAGATGTCTCGAAACTCTCAATAGTCAAATAAAGTCAAGTTATCAAGTAAAGCAAATTGAAGGAGGACGGGTAGCTATTCATCATCCTCGGCAAAATTAAGGGCAAAATTTTCTTAGCCATTTCCCCCCAAACCATCCATTAAATTCTAGCCGTATCCTACATTCCTTGCTGGACAAAAGATAGGAGGCATGAAGCACATGACTTAACGGAGGCTCGGAAAGTTTTTCACCAACCCCAAGAGGTCCTGACGAAGTGTTAACCTTTTACACTATTACCACGAGGGAACTGAACCACATGTGCTGGTTGTGTTGGAATATGAACATCTTATGAGTAACGTGCCTGTGTGGCTGCTCCACCATTGGCATCATATATTTTTCTTAAAATTGGTGTTGTTTTTCTCAAGTATTGGTTGAGAAGAACCAAGAAGTATTTCTGCCCTACAAAATTGGATGGCTCTTTTCTAATTCAGCAGCTCGAGCATTCCCTGTGACTGCTCGTGTCATCGACAGAAGGGTGTGCAAGACCTTAATCAAATAATTATTCAGATGTATGGCCATTATCATTGGTGCGTCTATGAGAATTCGGACTCAGGCACAGCGAAATGTACCACTATTGGCATACTTGCAACGAAATGTCCACTATTGGCATACCTGCAAAGATGAATCATTTTGACTCTACTAGTTGGCGTCATTGCATCATTGCAAAGAATGATCACTTTAGCAAGCTATCCTGGTGATGCAATAAATAAATGGTCTCAAATTAAATTCTACAAGAACATCTTGTGGAGTTCTGGTGGCATGTTCTTTCGCCACTATTTAGCTAAACTGGTGACAGTTCTATGCTCTCGAGGGATTGAGAGGCAAGGAACAACTCACAAAATTGAAGATTGATGACAGTACAAGCTCTTGTAGTGACTAGTCTGTCAAAAGAAAATGATGAAAACCTTGTTCGGTTGTGGCATGGCCACCCAACTTTTTGTTGTCAGGATGAAGATGTGCTACTCTACCACATTCCCTATCAGTAATCCAATGGCATGAATTTTCGCCAAAAGAACCCCATGTCTCCTGATAAGAGAATGTCGTGGGTTTTATCCAAAAAAATTCGGGATCCTTGTCCCTAAAAGGTGTTCCATTCCGGAAACTAAGTGACATGCATGCTAATTCTCTTCATCTAGAGACATGCCTTGCACATATATATACGTTTGCACTTGATTCCTGTTTTAAGTCAGGTTACATAAAGCATCTATGAGCTTTCGGATGCATATAAATTTGGGAGCAGTGAAGCAAACCAACGCGGTGATGTGGAACTGTGAAACCCTTTGAGATTGATGGCTGGCACTGATGTTGTGAAAGCGGTCGCATCAATCTTGATAAATTCTCCATGGATACTACACTCCATTTGTTGGCACCAATACATTTGGTGGGAGTGGAACCCAATGATTTCTTTTCTTGTATATGGCATGATTTTCGCCATATGTTGTTTTTTAGGTGGCAGCATGATTTTTGCCATGTCCTACCACAACACAAGAGGGTGTATGGTATCAGCCATGGATTTTCGCCACACCCTGTTTCAGTCCCCATGACCATGATGTAGAACTGTAACCCACATTTTGCGATGCAGTTCCATGCATCTTGCCTGTAACAGAAGTGTGAACAGAAATCTATGCTTGGGCTCCCAAAGCTTGCCAAGAGAAAAAAAAAACAGCATCAAGTTTAAAGCAGTGTGATGAATCCTCGTTCACAAGTACAGGCATGAAGATTGGCTTGTGAGCTTCAAATTTGTCGCTTATAAGTTCACTCCGGAAATCTGTACTACTAATATTGGTGTCTGCCTTAAGCTGGCTGACCCATCTCTTTAATGCTAACAAAAAGTCTCTCAGATTCGGTGGTGGCCAATTCTGGTTCTGCAAATACAGAAAAAAGGGACAATGCAAAAAAGAAAATGAATAAGAAAAGAAAAAAAGGTTGATTACATGATGATCATCGGAAGTATAGTTACCTGGTTCCGTCATGCTCCTTTCTGAATTATAAATGGCTACGGCGCTAGCATCCTCCATCGTGTGCTTGGATGGGTTGGCGCCGGCCTCCATATGGTTTGACTCCAATCCTGATGGTTCTAATGATCTCTGTTGAGTTATGCTGATCAGTGAGATGGACAAGCACCTGGCAGGGCTTCCAAGATGCTTGTGCCTTACGAGTGCGGCCTCAGTATATCTTCTCGCTGGATTTCTCTTGGCTACAAGCCTACAATTGGCTGAGTAGATCGTCCTTTGGACCTCTTCACTGAAGACCTGAGAGTATATCAGTTTTATACTCACCGGAGTATATCTGTTTTATACAAAAGAAACCCACCGGTGTATATCAGTTTTATACATGGGAACAGGGTCACCTTTCTCCCGTGGCCTCGATCTCGACTCGTTTTGAATTGTAACTTCTCGTTTTGGCTCAGATACGGTTTCTGGTTGGAGTCGGAAACAAGATATATGAATTGCACTAGCGATGGACTTTGGCCCGTGCTATACTATGTTACAATATAATATTTCCCGGAGTCTATTGTCTGTTACTTTGTGCATACACTTGACTCCGCTGGTTATAATCAAGTGGTCGCACACACCATGATAAATTTCTTCAAGAATTTGACATTCCATGGATGGCACCAATATCTTTGGTCGCAAAAGGAATAGAAAGAATTTTTAAGGATGTGGTATGATTTTCGCTATATCCTGCTTATTTTGTTGTTACTTGAATAAATATGGCACGATTTTTTTTCGCCATATTTACTAAATATACTTGTTATCTCAAGACGATAAAGTATAGCCAATGGACAAATGAAAAGCCAGGCTATGATATGCGGCCAGGCTCATCGAAATTGTATTTCCCCGAGTCAAGTCTCTGTTGCTTTAGCATAAACTTCGACTTCGGCGGGTGGTATTTGTTTGATGATTATTTTTGATAAAATAATCATGTGTGACAAGATTTATATATGATAATATATATATTTCTTCAGTGCATACTCTTGCAAATATACACGTTTACAAGCGTACCGGATTTTCCATGGTTGAGCCAAGCTATGACACATGGCCCCACCTCTAAAATATTTGTACAAGGCCAAAGTTATCTTGACGAGAGTTCGAGAGTTGCGTTGATGCTGGAACACGTATGTGGCTGTGAGATATGTAAGTCAAAAGAGATTTGGATCTTTGTATATACGTGTGTATAGCTACTAATATCAAAGTCCTGGGAAGATACGCAAGTGGAGATGATGGACTCAATCCAACGTAAACTCGTAACTGTTTCTGTTTGCTTGCTTGGCCAAGAAGTTCACGCGCTGGTCTGCTGTCCCTATATAAATCAGCCCTGGCCACGAGAGGGGACCTTGGGCTCTTTGGTTCCCACGCATATATACACGCAACACGCAGACCTGCTGCATGCTATCAACTCGTCAAGAAGCCAAGTCGCCGAGAAGACTAGCAAGCAAGTCGACGGAGTCACCAGCGCATCATCCATGCAGGGGCCATATACATGCAGCGTGCATCATCCATGCAGATCATCCATACAAAGGCCATATACATGCAGCGCCTGCACATATACACATCCACGACGCAACGAAGCTGCTGCACACAAGTCGTCGATGAGCTTGCCAAGCACGCCGAGTCGAAGGGCGCTGCTGGTTCTCGTGATCATCTTCAGCATGCCGGCCATCTCGTATCCTGCTTGACAACGTCAGAACCCTCGCCGCGCGAGGTCGTTGTCGAGTTGTCGATGGTCAATCTGAATCACGAAGAAAAACCAAGCTTCCGATCTAACCCTCGCCGCGCGAGGACCAGCAACTTGACAACGTCAGAACCCTCGCCGCGCGAGGTTGTTGTCGAGTTGTCGATAATCGATCCGAGTCATGAAGAAGATCAAGACTGCACACGTCGGGATTGTCTCACGTGATTCGATCTTAACCGAACGGCATAAGCATATATACACGCCGTCGCTCTTCTGCTGATGGCGTATATCAAGAAGATGGGAGCACCTACAGTAATCACGCCGCCAATACGCGCGGACGCAAGCCATCTACCTGGCTTCTATCACGTTTGATGCCACGCCCTGCTGCACATCGGCATCTAAGTCGCAGAGAAGCAAGTCGTAGCAAGCAGCCTCAGATCGCCGATCGTAGACCAAGGCAAAGCAAAGCAGCTCGTGGGTTCTTGAAGCTGCATCACCATCTATACATCATGCCGATCAGTTTAACCGACCGACTCGACAACATCAGAATCCTCGCCGCGCGAGGTCGTTGTCGAGTCAGTATACACCTTCAAGCCTTGCTGCTCTTCGGCATACACACATGCATACCGAAGACCTGCAAGTTGTCCGAAGAACATCTATACATATACGCTAGGCCTGCTGCTAAGAGGTGGCAGCTAGCTATGCCTTCCGGCCATACACGTATACGCATGCTGCATAAAGAATAGATGGTGATGTTTGATAGTTGTTCCATGCCATGCATACGCCAGGAAGCCACAAGCTGCACCGTGAGATCGTTGTCGAGTTGTTAATGATCAATCTGATGTCCGAACCCTCGCGATGTCGATGATCAATATGAGTCATGAAGAAAACCATCGCTCGCACACATCTTGCCGAAGGAGGCAGCACGCATATACACGCCGACGATGGAGCATCGTGCTCTTCACCACGCCGGTTGTCACGGTTTCCTGGTGAGCGAGATCATCTTTCGATCTACTATATGAGAGAGGACCAGTAATTTGACGACATCAGAACCCTCGCCGCATATACATCCAGATTGCTGCGCTCGTCTCTATGAGAAAAATACAGATGTCGTGATACTTGGAGAGGAGGCTGTATCGGCCTCAGTGCTCCGTGGAGGCATAAGCATGCATGTCCGTATATACTTCCGGCCATATATACACATACACATCAAGGCAATCAACACCACCACATCGTGCGTGAACGCAACCCATTTACCTGTCTTCTATATCACGTTTGATACAAGGTCCTGCTGCACATCGGCATCTTAAGTCACCGAGAAGCAAGCCCAAGCAAGCATCAAGCCGGTTCCCGATCGAGGATCAAGGCAGGCGGGCAAGCAAGCACCTCGTTGGATCTGCAGCTGCATCATCATATATACATCATGTTGGCCAGTTCAGCCAACCGATTTGGCAACGTTAGAACCCTCGCCGCGCGAGGTCGTTTATCAAGTTGTTAAAGATCAATCTGAGTAGAAAATCAAGCCGCCCGAGACAGCAGTTCCTGCTCGTCGTGATGACGTGCTCACAAGATGAGAGTCAGGATTGCTCTGCTCGTCACCCTAAGAAAATTATCCGTAGTGCTGCCCGGTGTGGCATCTCAGCACGAATACACACTTCGGCATACGCATATATATATATATATATGCTGGAGCGGTTTGTTGTTCGAGATATGCATATACATGCTGACGTCCTGCTTCTCCGAGAGGATGCCGTGTCAACAATAGATGGCGGCGCACATGCTAGTTGCTCCATGCTTTGCATACACACGGAGGACAAAAGCTGCCCCCATGATCGCCGTATTGACCAGATCGAGTAAGTCGTTGCAACCAAATTTGGTGTAACGCATGAAGTACCGCAAGCGACGCCGTGAGGCTGTCCATTCAATCAATTGAGTAAAGCATTATCCAGGGAATACTCGTATCTCTAATTACGGGTTGCCCTACATTATTTCCATCATATGTCTAGTGCCGACGAGGCTAGACGAAACTCTGGCCGAGTGCCGACGAGGCGAGGTCACCACTCCACTGACACGTCCTAATTAACGGGATCGGACATATCGTTGCTGGGCACCAACGAGGCGAAAGCAACTCACACACGTCCGTGTTAATGAAGGCCGGCATACATGACTGGGCACCGATGAGGCGAAAAGTCATCCCCTTCATCAACAATACATTCCGTTTACTCCGACGGCGTGGCGTTGGTGATGTCACGACTGAACCGGGCGACACAAAGCCACCCATATTTACTATGCCATATATTGCATATGGCTGACGACGATCGATCCAATACATGACGACCATCTAGCGCAGCTTAATCGGAGGTTTTCCGCAAGCTTGTCTTGCGGATGTAATTAACCGGTCGCGCCCAACAGGCCCCCGGGAATCGGCGAACTCACGCACTTTTTCCTTACAAGTCAGACCTCTCGTTAAGCAAGACGCGAGAAGACGGAAGAAGACAATTTTTTCGTGATCATGTATTTTTTTGTATAATCAAGAAAGAATTAATGAAATATGTGGTTCTCGAATATGTGTGCATGTGTCTCCCTGCATTACATTATTTATTCTTGTCTTCGCTTCGGTTTTCGACCAAACACTTTTCTATTCAAAGTTCTTGGAGATTTGTTTTGATAAAAACATAAAACCATAGTGTCACATACTCCTCAATGATGAAAATATCCACCAAAGCCATACGCATTACTCATACATGTTCAGAGCCCCATTTACGCTACTTGCAGTTGTATTGAGTTTTGGCAAACCTAGTGACCCTTGTTGAGAATTATATCATGCTCCCAAGATCATGTACACTTCACATCTATATGCTACTTCTACACCTGAAGTGCACGCACAATATACTTTCTCCCAGTTCCACCATCAAAATGCTCTATGCTTTAAGTTGTGATCTCTCTCTAGATATATAGATGGTCAAAAGAGAATGAGCTATGCAAAAGTATATAAAAAGAGGAAATAATGGACACAAGTCCGAGGGTGAGTAGAACCCACCTCTCAAAAAAAAAGTTGGACACATGAAGGTCCAAGTAAAAAAGGGGTTGGACACATGAAGGTCCAAAATATATATATATATATATATATATATATATATATATATATATATATATATATATATATATGATAGTCATGACTCAAAACAATAAGATAGAGAGAGATCATATCCAA
This sequence comes from Hyparrhenia diplandra, assembly GCA_015847255.1. Lineage (NCBI taxonomy): Eukaryota > Viridiplantae > Streptophyta > Magnoliopsida > Poales > Poaceae > Hyparrhenia > Hyparrhenia diplandra. The sequence continues at coordinate 1,324,688 of JADLZK010002109.1, forward strand.
TAGAGGAGCAAAAGTTATCCATATTTTCCACACACATGCACATTCTTGATCTAAGGGCATGATACTTTTCTCTCGAGGATCCTAGTTTTGACTTTACAATATATGCAATGCAAGTATGCAATCATGTTCATCCCTACCTCAGCTCCACATAGACCTTTGTAGTAGGATGAAACAAAAAGGCAGTTTCATGTTATGCCTTGGTGAGGATCTATACACTATTGAGTGACTTAAGAGTACCCAATCAAGGAGTATAAGTGATCTATGTGATTTTCTTTTTTAACTTAAATATATAAAAAAACTCCAGAAACTAAGATGTGAATGAGGAAGATGACTTGCTTTTGAACTGTTCCATTTCCCAACTTCTCAAGGATATATGTTAGACACAACCACATATCCCACTCACATAGGAAATGCTTAGAAATAATCTTTATGGTAGTTCAAAATCTCAAGTGCCATGTCTATGTTTACTTCAACCTCCTTCCTTTGCTTGAGGACAAGCAAAGATGTAAGTGTGGAGGATCTTGTTGACGGTAGAAACACCCTTTTTACGTAGTCAAACCGTCAACAAAGTACTCCTTTTTGGAAGCTAACATATATATAAACAATGATTTCTTATGAAATAACCTGGTTCCACATGTAGATGTCATTATTTGAATGCAGATGTGAAACTAGAGGAAATCTGGCTAAAATAACGCATTTGGTCACCATGCGGTCGACACTCCAAGTATGACCATTGGACAAATTGATATGACCATCATGATCTCCATGTTCTAGGATGCTTCCACACAAAATTTGAAGTCATTTGGCCACAAGACTAGCATCGGCCAACTAAGGGCCATTTCATCGAGACATCCCCGACATGTGGGGGACGCCTTCTAGAAGAGTTGGAGAAGGCCAAGGCCCAATGGACCAGCATCGGCCGACCATGGTACTTTGGCCCAAACTCTTCCAATGCAACTGTCACGTCACTAATCCATGGGAGAATAAGAGAAGGCACCTGATTGGTCCGTCAAGACGTCACATGGATCGTATTGGTACAAAAGCAGGCGTCCACGGCAAGTTCGGACTCAAGACACGTAAACCGGCGGTGGGGCCAACATTCCCGCAAAGGGGGGATGGCCCATGTGTCATGGACCATGGTCGGCCGACCATAGCCCATTTGACCACCGACATCCCCCACGCCTACCACATTGTCCACGTGATTATTTCATCCATCCGTTGATTCTAAGGAAGTTTATCCAAGGGCTACAAGGTGGTATCACGCGGATCGATGACATGGCTATTTGGAGTAGCCCCTACTCCACCTTGGGCTATAAATGCCCCTTACCCCCTCACTTCCAAGGCATGACCACAAGGAGAACTCCACTCCAATGTAGTAGGCGAAGCCCCTGCTCCTTTATTGTAGTAGTAGAGAGAGAGAGAGAGAGAAGTCTTCGGAGGAATCCCCGGATCTCGTCGGGGAATCTCCTCCAAAGGCGCCTCCTCTCGTGGGTGTACTTCTTCTAGTAAGTAATACATCTGGAAGTTCTTTTTATACTTTGCATATCGGTTTAGTATAGTAGCTATTCACTCGTTCTTCATCGATTACATTGCTTTGCTTTTAGTAGAGTGTTCTAGCCTAGCTAAGTACGGGGTTAGAATAGTAAGTGTTAGCGTAAACGTGGTGTCTAGGCTATACCTTACCGGTGTATGCCGCTTGCCGCACGGATGGATTGTGATAGCCGATAAGGTGGTGACAGCCCTTCTGGTCTCTCGTATAAATCACCACATCGATGTATGCGAGTTTTAGGCATCCGGCGTCACAAGTTGCTCGAAACTTTTTTCAAATTTTTACCACAGCCTCCCCATGAGATGGCAAGACACCTCGACAAGTTTCGTGATTTTTAAACTTCGCGTTTTGGATTTTTTAGAATTTAAAAACACTTTTGCACCATGTAACTTCGTCATGTTCCGACACATACATGTTCGTTTTTTCATGCGAGTTCCTGGATGGAGTCTAAACATACGCCAAACTTCATGAATAATATTTTTTGAATAACCAAATCCCATTATTTCATGTACCTACAGTTCAAATTTGTAGTGGTCCAAAAATACAAGAAAATAGAAATAATTCAAGAAATATGGCAAAAGGACTTGAAATTGTCCCAAGTTTTGAATTTGAGATTTCATTGTTGTACCAATGACACGGAAAAAACATGGGGTGAAAAAAACAAAAAAAAATTACAATTTGTTTGCCAGTGCCTGTATACGTGGCACTCAGCAAAGTCGGGGACTGGAGGAATCTCCATTTTGCCACATGGCATAGCTTGCTGAGTGCCCGTCTCACAGACACTCGGCAAAGAAATTCTTAAAAAAATAAAACCTCTTTGCCGAAAGTGCCCGGATCAAGTAGGCTTTTGCCTCCCGACCATTTTTCTCCTCTCTCTCTCTCACTCTCACTCCTCACAACACAACACTCACTCACACTCACACGCAGTGGCGCCGCCGACCCCGCCCCAGGCCCGCCGGGCCGCCCGGCTTCCCTGCGCGGCCGCCTCCGCCCGTGCGCCCAGAAGCGCCCCCCGCCCGCCGCCAAGAAATAAAGCCGGTGACCGGCCGGCGTCCCGGGCTGCTGGCCAAGGCGCCACGGCGCCCGCCCCATCCCCATCCGGCAGAGGGAAGGGGAGGAGGAAGGGAAGAAGAGGAAGGAGAGAAGGAAGAAGAGGAAGGGGAGGAAGAGGAGGAATAAGAGGAAGGGGAGGAAGGGAAGAGGAGGAAGGGAAGGAGAGGAGGAAGAAGAGGAAGGGGAGGAGGAAGAGGAAGGAGAGGAGGAAGAAGAGGAAGGGGAGGAGGGAGAGGGAGGAGAGGAAGAAGAGGAAGGGGAGGAGGAAGAAGAGGAAGGGGAGGAGGAAGAGGGACGAAGGGAAGAAGAGGAAGGCCGCCGTCGTTCCACCGTTGTTTTGCCGTTTCCGCACCCAAGGTAAGCCCTTTCCTTCTAGTAGCGGTTAGTAGTAGTAGTTAGTAGTGGTTAGTAGTAGTTGTTAGTAGTGTTTAGTAGTGGTTAGTAAAGTAAATGGCCTTCGTGCCCATGTTCGGTATATATATATGTGGTTGTTGGCCTTCGTGCCCATGTTCGGTACATATATGTGGTTGTTGGCCTTCGTGCCATGTTTTTAGCAGGTTTGGGAACCTCCCTAAGCAGGGGAGGTGCTGCCGAAATTTTGAGTCGACACTAACCATTTTTGCCCTCTTTTTGTAGGAGGACCTGTGGGAGGGAGTCGGCGACCCCGATCGTCCTCGTGGGCGCGGCAGGTCTTGCTGCACGGCGTCTCCGCCGACACCCTAGGTATTAATCACCTGCCGTCATTGTAGTTGTCTTACATAGCGCGACCCAGGTAGGTGCCTCCCGTCCGAAAGAGATACAAACGTTGGTATGTGCATCTGTGCATATCTGCGACCGTATCTGTTTCGGATTGTCCACGTTTTGGATAGCCCGTGGATGCGTAGATGGGTTAGCATCCATGCTCAGGTCCCGCCCAAGCCGGATTTTCGGCAGCACCTCCCCGTTGTTCTCGGATACACACTCTCCCCGCCGGGGACATGTATCGGAGAACGGCCGAGAGTGCCGCCGAAATTCGCCGGACGGAGCCGAGCATGGATGCTAACCTTGTCTACACATCCCGGGTGGGATTAGGACCTATCCTTCACCTATTAGATGGTAGGAACACCATGTAGATGCAATTGCTGGTTATATGTCTCGCTTACATGGGCGTATGATAGAGGATGGATAACCGTGAGTGGATGTACACGGGCTTCGCAAGTAAGAGCCAAGAATAGATTAGGGGGACCGGTGCCTTCATGGAGCATGCATTTGGCCCAGTTTTGCTAAAGGGTCCATGCGGAAGCCGTGCCCCTACAGTAGTTGTAAGAACAAGAAAAAGAAACAAAAGGCTGAGATGATCAAAGATCTTTACAAGAACGGATTCGTCCCAAACTATAGCCGCTGGATCTTCCACGGTGAAGTCGATCGTATTAGAGAGGGCGTGTTGAGGCCCCTCCTCGAGGAGTACGATCTGGAGATGCCGGGATGGTAGACATGATGGCAGAACTTCACGATGCACGGTTCAATGGAGGATTGGAGGAGGAACCTGAGGAAACCGCAAAGGCGTTCTACAAGATGATGGAGGCATCACAGTAGGTCCTTCACGAGAAGACAATGGTTACAAAACTAGATGCCATTTCACGCCTTATAGCTGTTGACGTAAAATTCGACCTTCACGCCAACACACCGACAAGCCGCGTGAAAGTAGCTAGCTTTATCAAGCGGTGCCCGGCGTTGAATCGAAGCGTGCCGATCAATTTGCCCAAACCCCGACAAAGGGATGGAGAGTGTTAGATTTAAAAGCTGGAACATGCCAGGTGTGACCGGACAGTTCCATATGTTCGGCCCTGAAGCCACTTACGACGACATATAGCTATAGAAGCTATCTGCCAACAGGTTTATGGAGCATTCGGTAAGTACAGAATATGAATAAGCAATAACATAGTTACCGAATGACCAAAAGAAGACATGTTTGAACAAGTATTCAATCATTCACGTTATATCAATTAAAGCATGTATCATTGATCGAATAAACACTCAAGCATGATAATCTTAAAGAAGTAAATCATGATAAAGACATCACGTAATCAACACATGCATAGATCCAAGTAGACTAGTCTACCGCATGGCTAGTTTTTCCCGAATCCGTCGAGCATAAACCCTAAAGTAGACCAACCTACCGCATGATACGATCTACCTAGAATTTACACCATCTACCACGTCTAAATTAATCTACCGCATGATACAATTTAGCTATGATAGACTTAAAAGCATGTATTAATCAAATAACATCTAGATCAATCATTACTCGTTAAAGCATAACCTATTCGGTAAGGTTACCGAATCGGGATCCATGAAGAAGGAACATATACGAAAAAACATGATCAAAAACCTATCGAAAAAGATCTGTACCTACCGCATGATACTCAATCCTATCAAGGTCAATCCCATGTTTTAACGTGCATGAACCCGCAACATGTGACAATTTAGATTGATCTAAACCCGGCTATGATAAGCAAATAGATCTAATTGACAAACTAAGATAAGCATTAAAATCATTGATGACAATAGGATCGACAAAAGATAAAGCCGAGCCATATCAATCTAAATTGGGCAAAAGAGTGTATTGCAACCATAAATAAATAAATACAGACTATTTAGAAGCATGCAAACACGTGGTAACTTAATGAATCTACTAGATCTTGCCAAATCTAATAGAGCCGATAACTATCTTGTTCATGCAAAGCCATCAAGCAAGCTTTTTGCCGCGACGGTTACTACTCGGGACGAACTAAACACGAACTAAGACTTCTCGCCATCTAGATTAATGCACGCCGCGACGCCATCTTATCAAGACAAACGAGACTACACGCTACTAAGCAAAAAACGCTGCGCCCGCGGCCATTACATCCAAAGTAAGCGGGGGTTGTCGGGACTTACGGAGGTCGACGGATCGATGATTCCTCTCGAAGAACTTCGGCGATTACCCACAAAGGGACTTCGAAGTTGGCACGGGGCGGTTGATTGATTGATTGTTGGATCCTTATTACAATGACCGAGGGTTTATATTTATACCCCGGGCGACACATGAGTCCTAATGACTTACTTAAAAGTATACATATATTTCCTAAAGACACAAACTTAAGATACAAGTAAATAAGAGTCCTTCGTCGATGCGGCTTCTTCTTGAATCGGTAACTCCTTTCTTGCTGTATTCACGACTTTGCCCTTGAGTTGCCGTAATCGAATTCCTTCGAATCGAGTAGGACTTTTGGTACGCCTAACGCTGAACCGGATTGACTTCTTCTTATCCTTAGAATATCTCCATTATTGGCATCTTGTACTGGTCCTCCTATCACCTGATATTTTACCAAAATTTGGTGTTAACATATGCCCCCTCAATTCCAGAGATAAAATACTTTGTCTTTGGAATTGACCAATCATCCCTGCTTGTTAGGTCAAGAGAAAAAAGACACCACTCAAATTTCAGCCGCCGCCACACTCATCTTCAGAGAACCCTTGCTGGCGAGCCTTCCAATCCGTGCTTATGGCGTCTTCATCCAAAACCTTCGGAAAGCTGTCTCAGATGTTCATCTGCAGGTACTCACTTTCTCCCTTTTCATTCGGCAAACTTACTATCTTTTCCTTTTCCTGCTCTGAACTTTAGATCCGCTTTTTAATCCAGCAAATGGGGAACGATATTCTATATCCAATTGCTGAAAGAGCAGATGCGTACTATTTAGGGCCCATAGGAGACTCAGATCCCTCGAGTTTATTGAGAAGGAAACACAGAGAGTACCCTTCAAATCCACAATTTCAGAACTTGGGCAATGGCCAAATACTTTCAAGACCTGGCCTTTTCCTCCCATAGCAGGATGGAGAAATTGGTATGAGAGGATTTCCAGAGCTGCACCTAAGAATAGTTGGCAATGGGATCAACTAGGAATTTCTCAGTGTTTGGATTTCTCTTTATCAAATATGGCCAAGAATGATAAGCTTTTGATAGTAGCGTCTCACTTTTGGTCCAATGCTACCAATTCTTTCATATTTGGTCATGGCCCAATGACTCCAACACTAGCAGATGTCTTCATGCTTACTGGTCTGAACATCACAGCCACTGTCAGCCCTTTCAAGTACAAGTATCCAAGCTCACGAAAGCTATAGAATCCAATCTCAGCTATACCAAATATATGGCAAAATACCATGTGAAAGGGACAGTCCATGAGAAAGAATACAAAGCTTTTCTGAACATGTGGCTTTGCAGGTTCATTTTCTGTGGTAAGGCCAATGAACCAACAGGGAATTATATGGTAATGGTCGAGGATCTCGTGGCGACCAAAGTAATTCCCTTGGGTAAGTTTCTTACGGGAAGTGTTTATCATATGATGAACCAAATCACCACTCATATAATTAAGAGGGAGACTATTCCTTGTGTAAATGGTCCTTGGTGGTTTGTCCAAATGTGGCTGCAACTGCATATGCACCAAATTATTTCTGTTGATCTGCACAGCCTATCCTTTCCCTCCAATACTTATCTTGAAGGTCGAAGCACGTGAGCGAGCATGCCATACCTATGGAGAAGCAGCATCATCAATCATCATTGATTACGATATCGGTCATTTGTTCAAATCATTCTTCAGAGGCTTTGAGAAGCCAAGCTGGTTTCTTTATGATGACCAAGATCACTTCACTATCCCCTTCACTTTCAACTTCAAGGAAGGCTGTACTGACAATGTTTCATCGGCCATTTTTGATGCTTTCATCAAACCTTGTCTGCTGCCAGCAGAATTTCATCATGGAAGGCAACTGGCTCCAACATATGAGTTCTATTACCCAAACATGGTAGCCAGGCAATTGGGATGTGGTCAAATTCCCCCAAGGCTGTTCTTCTATCAGATCGTCAGACCCAGGGAAAAAATTTCTTCTCTGATGGAAGCTCACAGGGTCTTGAACTTGGAAGTGATTTACCCCAATATGCTCCTGAGCCATTTGTGCCAATAGTATATGCTCATCCATCTTTCAATTCTTGGTGGCAAAAGTGGCATCAACATATTTTCAACTCCACAGTCCATCCATTATGCCAACAGATAATGCCAGATTTTACATCAGACAGCGAGGTATACACCATTATCCTGTTTCTTCTTTCATGCTCGTGCTGTTTTTCCTTGTCTGAGCTTGGTTATTCCTTTCCAGGATCCTGAGCCTGCCCCCTTGGCACAAGTTGTTAAATACAACACCCCTGGACCTGTACCTGCACTAGGCTGTGAAGCTCCTTCTCTGAAGAAATTGATGGATACTCCTGCTTCTGCATCACCACTCATCAAAACTTTCAAGAGAAAATCTAAGAAAGCTCCAGGTTCAAAGGCTAATCCTCGGAAGAGAAGTAAAGTTGTCCCTCCAGCATCAGTTGATTTAACTCCTAAAGAACTTGAAGATGCCAAGAAAAAATTTGGTGAGCATTACCAGCTAGTTTTGAAACTTTCACCTGCCCATGTGTATTCTGATATCTATCTCTCTTCTTTCTTCAGCAGCCCAGGATGCCATTGACCAAGCCGCCCAAGATTCTGAAGAAAGCTTATTCTCTTCGGACGATGATTCAGAGAAAACATTTGATAATCCTCAGTTACAACTTCAGGGCGATCACTTAACTCTGGTTGATCAAAATGTGATTATTCAGGATTCTTCTTCAGCTGATCATCCAGAAGATCCCACAAACTTTGCTGAGGATGCAGTTTCAAATCCTGTCTCCGAACCATCAACAGCTATGGTCACTCATCAGGTACATGGTTTCTTAAGCAAACACTATTGCGTATTCCTGTTCATGGTTTTAACCATTCTTTTCCCTTTTGTAGTCATCTGTTCTTCCACCACCTTCCTATGTCTTCAATCCTGATGATTTTATCCAAGGTGATGAAGGGATTGCTTCAGGTCATCCACTTTCTGGAGAGTACATTCCCCAAGCTCAGGAGGTTTTATCTTTCCTAGAGAAAGATGATCTATCCTTTCAAGATATCAGCCGAATGAGGGATCTCATTGATTCATTCAGCCATGCAATTCCTCCTGCTCTACTCTCTATTCTTCATTACTTGGATGATCATCATGCTGCTGTTATAAGGGCTAGCAAGAACGTATCCGTCAAGCCTTCATTATCCTCTGATGTTAGTTCAGGAGAACAGGAAGCCAATTGCCTGTATCAGCAAGTTTCTTCAGATAAGGCTCTTTTGAATCAGCTGACACCCTCATTAGAAGATCTGAAGAAACAAGAAGCTGCTCTTGAAGCTAAGCTCAAGGAAGTAAAGGCTCAGATTCAAGAACATGAGAGCCGGCTATCTTCCCTTCCTTCATCTATTGAATCAGCACAGGAACGTCTTGCTTCAGTGATCAAGAAGAACAAACAATCCAGGCAGAGACTTTCCATGCTGCTGTCTTCTGAGACGAAGGACCAAGAGACCATAGCTGCCTTTCAGAGACAAAAGAACCAAGCCATTCAGATCTTCAAAGATCTTTTTGAATGTGTAAAGAAACATTACTCTGTCATCATAGTACTGTACTTTCAGAGAACATTTTCCTTTTTGCCGAATGACTTTTATTCCCGAATAGGGTAGTTGCCGAATCGAGCTCTGTCTCTACGCGTTAATGATGCGCGTGCATTCGTGGGCTTTGGCCCATGCAATTCGGCCCAGCTTATCTTGGCAACTTCCAGATACTTCATGGGGAAGTGGATCAACGAAACCGCCTCGTCTCCTTCGCCCGGTTAGTGTTTCCAATCTATAAATACAGGGGAAACCCCTTCGGAAAATCCATCTGAATCCAAGCCTTTGCTTTCCAGCTCTTTGCCTTCCTAATCTTCGTTCTCTCAAAGAGCAAACAAGCTTCTTCCTGTTCCTTCTCAATCTTCCCCATGACCAGCGGAGGTAACCACGGCAAGCGTCCGGCAGAAGATGTGGCAGAGGGCAGCAACGCCCAGCGCCGGCGCACGATCGGGTAAGCTCTCAAGCTTCCAATCTTTGATGCAGGCTCATAGAATCTTAATCTGTAAATCGTTAACTCCGCTGCATTAATCTGTAGGTCTGCTCTCATGTCCCGGCTCGCCGCGCTCGCACCACCGGCTCCTGCTCCCGAGCCGATGCCAAACCCACCTGCTCCTGCCGACGAGGCCTCTGATGGTGCGTCCTCCGACGAGGCATCATCGGCCAATGAGGTGCCGTGGGATGAGCGCCGCATCTACTCCTACCGCCACATCAAGGAGTACGTCGATGCCCGGGACAAGGCCCAGAGGGATTTTGCCGAGTACTCCGATATGATGGAGCGCAAGCAGGTGGATTGGAATGAGCAGCGGTCGTCGATGATCAACATGATCTTCGGTTAACATCTGAATTCTTTCTATGATCCTTCCTTGCTTTTACTCCTCCCCATGTTTCGATCTCACTTTCGGTTACAATGTTCTTCTTGCATGTGCAGACCTCCGGGGAGAGCTTCGACCGCGATACCACGGCGGGCGGCGAGGGTCACCGACAAGGTGGCAGCTCGCGGCGAGACGGTGGAGGCTCGCCTCTACGACGTGGCTGACAACCGCGTCGACGAGGTGGCTCTAGGCGGCGTCCACCTTGGTGCGGGTTTGGGTTTAACCGCTCTATCGACCCGCACCGGAGGATTACTCGGCGGTGCCGCCAGCCGGCGAGCTTCGAAGACCGGCCATGCCGATCGTTTGGTGAATGGTTATGAAGACCATGCCAATGCCGCCGCCGCCGTCGCCACCACCGAGATGGTCCTGAACAAGCTGCGCGAGTAGTTTGTACCTAGGGCTTTCTTGGTGAATTAATAAAAACTTTATTTTGTTGCCCCCTGCATTGAATCTTGCTTGATTTTTCCTTGCCGAATGAACGTTACCGAATGAAAAAACCCTGTTCGGCAATTCTGCTGACGAGGACAAACGCGTTTTTTGGGAGGTTTCAATGTTCGAAAAATAATGCTTGCCTCTCTCGCTTCCCAGTAAACCAACCAAGGGACAGTCAATATTTATTAAGGAATCCTCCAGAAGATCTTTTTTCCTTTAAATACACCACTAGCACGCCTTGGCTTTTCACCTTCATATCATCTCAGAAAACCTTCTAGCAAACAGAGCTTCTCCAAGTGCAACTTCTCTCAACTCATCCATGGCGGACAGAGGCAAGAAGCAGGCATCGGATTCATCCGTGAATCAGCCACCACCCAAGTAAGATATTCTTTACTGAAAAACCCTTTCAGCTGCATCTTCATATGATTTTTCCTTGGTGTAATCTTCTTTTTAATGATCAGGAAGCCGATTCATCCGGATTTTGCATTTGGATCAAGTTCCATACCCATTCCAATCCTTTTCGGATTCCTCTGATGAAGATCTCCTGACAACGCACTTTTCCTTAAGCAGCGGCTTCATCAAGAGAAGCGCAAGCGCAAAGATCTTGAGTCGGATCTGCACGTTGCTCACGCTTACGGCAAAGCAGAACGTGAACACCGCATGCATCTAGAGGTGCACTATGGAGGTAAACTTCCATCTTTTCTCTTGACAGTTTTTCCCTTCTTCAATCGGCTGACTGCCTGTCTTCTCGGTTCTTCCTTCAGATCTTTCTGAACAGCACAACCTTCTTCGCATGGCGGTTGACAATCTGGTGCAAGCCCTGGATGTTCCCATGGATCCACCAGTTCCTCATGTGCAAGCAGTCATCGACCAAGTTAAAGAGGCGATGAAGAAAAGAAAATCCTTAGATTTTTTTGTCGATGTAGGTCTCTTCATGCGGACTAGATTTCTTATCAATGTAGGTTCCTACTTTCTTGTCAATGTAGGTCCCTTCTTGTATGAAATCAATCTGGATGTATAAATTCATGAACTGTTCAAAGCAGTTTTATCTCTTTTGTTTGTTTTAGTACTGAAGGCGATGTATTATGTAAACATCGGCTATAAAACCCCCCTGAAGGCGATTTTACCAATCGGCTATTGTCTTGTAAGATATATGATCTTTGTTCTGAATCAATGTCCAACCTCAATGCTGGGATAATATTTCTTCAAGTATCTCCCATTGATGGCTCGCTAAATATTTCTCCAGATAACGTCTTTAGAATGTACGCATTACAGTGCACGCATTTGTGAATCCGATAAGGTCCCTCCCAGTTTGGAGACCATTTACCGAATGCTCTGATTTTTTATCCGATTGGCAAAATAGTTTTCCAAACTAATTCTTCTTCGATGAATTCTTTGACCTTAACCTTTTTGTTGTAGTACTTGGCAACGCGGCGCATCTTATTCTTTTCAATATTTTCGAGAGCCTTAAGACGAATCTGATGTAAATCTTCTAACTCGTCTATCATCAGGTTCTTTGTAGTCTTCAGTCTTTAGATCTCTCTGTAGTGCTACTCTTCTTGATTCAGATTGTAATTCCCAAGGCAGCACAGCATGATGACCATAAACTAGTTCATAAGGAGAAGTCTTAGTTGATCCATGACAGGCCATTCGGTAAGCCCATAGAGCCTCATTGAGAACCAAATGCCACTTTCTTGGCTTCTCCTTAATCTTCTTCTGAATAATCCTGATCATAATCTTATTAGAAGCTTCTGCTTGACCATTGGCTTGGGCATAATAAGGAGATGAATTATTCAGCCTAATGCCCATGCTTTCAGCAAATTCACAAAACTCTAAAGAAGTAAATTGAGTGCCTTGGTCAGTTGTTATGGTCTGAGGAATTCCAAATCTATAAATGATGTGTTCTTTAACAAAGTTGACCATATTCTCGATGTCACCTTTTTCAAAGGAATCGCTTCAACCCATTTGGTGAAATAATGCATTTGCTAGAAGCACAAATCGATGCCCTTTGGCTTTGGATGGAGGGTTTATCTGGTCAATTAAATCGATGCCCCATCCTCTCGAATGGCCAAGGTTTTATTATAGGATTCATGGTTGATCTTTGGAGCTCTTTGAATATTTCCAAACTTCGACAATCTTGGCATCCTTTATAGTATTCAAGCAATCTTCCAACATTGTCGGCGTAAATATCCTGTTCTCCTTATTATCCACTTCATTCGTAAGCGGTGATGAGCTCCACACAAGCCATCATGTACTTCTCTCATTATCCTCTTGGCCTCCTCTAGATCTAAACATTTAAGTAAGACTCCATCCACAGATTTGTAGTATAATTGTTCATCAAGAAGTACATACTTAATAGCCTTATATCTCGAGCTTTCGAGATACCCTTCGCGTGATGGATTTTTTAGGTATTCGGCAATTTCTATTCTCCAATCGAAACCTTCATCATCGTTGCGAATGCATGTATGTCTATTTCGAATGCTTCTTGATTCTCTCGTACCCGATGCGGTTTTGAGCTAACTTGTTGGCTTCCCCATTATGTTCTCTAGGGGACGTGATGCAATGTGACAACGAAAGCTCTTCAAAACTTCTTTGCATTCGTAGGAAGTACATCCTCAAAGTTTCATCTTTACACCCATACTCGCCTAGTAGTTGCTTGATCACCAATTCTGAATCTCCAAAGATCTCTACAGCGATAGCCTGTGCATCTTTGAGGAAGTATAAACCTCTGAGTATGGCTTCATATTCTGCTTGATTATTTGTTACGGAGCGTTCAATAGGAATAGCATACTCGAAAACCACTCCTTGGGGCTTAAAACCACATATATGCCAACACCACCTCCTTTGCTACACGATGATCCATCAAAGAATAAAGTCCATGGTGCGATGTCGGATGCATTTTACGAGTAATCACCGTGGTCTTTGTGTTATAAAATCAGCAATAATTTGCCCCTTAACAGCTTTGGCGCTTTCAAATCTTAAATCAAACTCGAGATAAAGCCAAAACCCACTTGCCAATTCTATCATTTAAAATTGGCATTGATAACATGTGTTTAATTACGCCGAATTTGGAAACTACTACACATTCGCATTCAACAAGTAGTCCGAGAAGTTTAGTACATGAGTAATAAACACATAGACAAAGTTGCTCTATAGCCGAATATCTAGTCTCTGGATCTAGCATTCTTCGGCTTAAATATGCTATTACTCTTTCCTTTCCTTCATATTCTTGCATAAGGGCCGATCCAATTGTTTGGCTATCGGCCGCCACGCATACAACTTAAAAGGCTTGTCAAGTCGAGGAGGAAACGAGCAGGTGGTGCCTTCATGTATTCCTTGATTTCATCGAGAGCCTTTTGTTGTACGTCACCCCATGCAAAAACCTCGATCTTTCTTGAGTCTTAATAATGGAGAGAATGGCAACACGCCGTAAAGATTTGATATGAACCTCCTTACGAAATTGATCTTCCCAGTAGTGATTTGCAACTCCTTTAAATTTGTTGGAGGAACCACCTTATCAATAGCTTCCATGCTCTTCTTGCCAACCTCAATTCCTCCTTTATGAACTAAAATCCCAAGAATTCTCCGGTGATACTCCGAAAGCACACTTATGTGGATTCATCTTCAAACCATGCTTCCTTGTACACTCCAACGTTTTCTTGGATCATCAAGGTGTTTCTCATAATTCTTGGATTTGACCACCACATCATCAATGTAAATCTCCACAATTTTGCCGATCAACTCATGGAATATATAGTTCATAGCTCTCGATAAGTTGCACCAAAGATTCTTTAATCCGAATGTCATCACTATCCACTCAAACAAACCGATGTGCCCGGGGCATCTGAAAGCAGTCTTGGCAATATCTTCAGTAGCCATGAATATTTGGTTGTATCCGGCATTACCATCCATGAAGCTAATTACTTCATGACCAGCAGCTGCATCCACCAGCAAATCGGCAATTGGCATTGGATACCCATCCATTGGAGTAGCTTTGTTAAGATCTCTGAAATCTATGCAGACTCTCATCTTTCCATTCTTCTTATAGACAGGAACTATATTGGAAATCCAATCTGCATATCTGCATGGCCGAATAAAGTTTGCTTCTAATAATCTTTCAATTTCCTTCTTTACATCGGCCAATACCTCATCTTTGTAAATCTTTCGAGGAGGTTGTTTGTAAGGCTTGTACCCATCTTTGATTGGCAACTTATGCTCAACAATATTTCGATCCAAACCGGGCATCTACGAATAATCCCAAGCAAAACAATCTTTGAATTCTTTCAACAAGTTTATTAACTTACGCCTGAATTCAACATCTAAGTTAGCACCGATATATGTCGGCCTTGGTTTGTCTCCATTACCAATATCCACTTCTTCCAACTTATCGGCCGACATAAAACCCGTCCTAACTTTCCTTTGTTGCCGCCGATGGGGTTACCCATTAAAATTGCTATTTGAGCCGATTTGCTTGGATCGGCCGTTGATCCTTGTCACGAGGGTTGACCGGACCTTCTTCCCAATCGTTTACCGGAGAAGCAATCTATATCATCATACTCCCAAAAAGCCAATTCGGCACTAGCCACGCTTACCGAATCGTCCGAATATACCACTTCAATCGCATCGGCAATCCAGCGGATCATAATCTGATGCATTGTAGAAGGGATGCAACAGTTGGCATGAATCCAATCTCTTCCTAAAAAGCAAGTCTGTATGCCCCCTTGCCTTCAATGACAAAGAAGGTTGCAATCGAGTCTTGGAGCCAATCATCGGTCGACATGTATAGCTCCTTTGGTTTTCAAGAATTTCGGCCAAAATCTTTGAGTATCATGTGCATGCGCAAAAGATCTTCATTGTTAAAACCCAGTTTTTTGAATGTAGTATATGGCATGATGTTGATAGCGGCTCCACCATCGACAAGCATCTTTCCCAAAGGCTTTCCATTAACAAATCCTTTTCGGATAAAGTGGCTTCAAATGCCATTTGTTAATTGGCCTATGAAAGAGGCGCTTTTCGGACAACACCGGTATCGTGGCGCCAATTCGCAAACTCTGTCTCATCAAAGTCGAGAATAGACTTCGACTTGATCTTGCTGTCCTTCGGGAGCCTCAAACTCAGCCGGTAAGAAGAATGTCATAGCAACATCAGCCGAAGGCTTAGGCTCAATCGGCTTCTTAGGACGCCATATTTGCTTCTTCTTGGTAGCAACATCTTTGAGTTCTCGATTCCTCAATCGCTGAACTCTCCTCTTCTGACTTTTCCTGAGACCTGGAGGGCACCACTGGCCTTTCTGCCATATGTATTCCGACTCATAGCTCTCCATATAATCATCCTCATCGTCCCAGCTTTCATCAGCATACCTCTTCCCTTGTGGGTGCACAGGGACATACATTTTTTAAACGCCGATCATCCTCTCGGATATCTAACTCCAAGTCTTTCTTGGATGGGACGGCGATTGGCTCTCACTTGCCTATATTCATGATACCGATCACCGCACTTTCGGGACAATTGTTCCTAGATGGCGATTTTCGGTCCTTCATTCCAGCAATGCCTGAAGAAAGAACATCCCCAATGAGACTGTTCTTGTTCCCTGAGGTATTCTTCTTGCTCCCGACGATAAGCTTCTTCTTCATACCTCCTTCTTTCTTCCAAGTGCCTTTCTTTCATGTGCTTTTGTTCCTTCTCTTGTTCTCTTTGCCACTTGTTGAGCAGAATACGAGAAGTAACTCTTGGCTTGGATTTAGAGGTTTCTCCTTTCTCATACTTGCTATTCGGGAACCGAGACTGTTCTTCGACTTCTTCGGCAGATATTTTGCGATTGGGATCAACGGATCCACTAACTTTAGCCCCTATCGTAAGTCAACACTTTCATCTTTCCTTTAGGATCACCAAAGTTCACCATGTTTACAGAAAATCCTATCATATTAGCTGGAAAAGGATTATCATCCACTTTCATTTTCCCAGTGAACTTCAAATGTCCCTCCTGAATAGCTTTCTGGATTCTGACCCTGAATACTCGGCAATCATTGATAGAATGAGTATTGGTGTTGTGAAAGCCGCAGTACTTCTTGTCAGTTACACCTCCCGGCCTGAGCATAGGATGATCATCCGCAACTTAATTCTCCCAACCTTCACCGGGTATGCAAAAAGCTTATCGACTTGGTCACATCAAAGTCATAAGACCCCTTATTTTGCTTGACTAAATTGGGAGGAGCTTGAACTGAACCCTTTTCCCATACTATCTCAGCAGTAGCAATCTCATCTTCATCTTCATATTCACTGGCTTGTTCTAGGAACTGCTCATAGACATCAAGAACTGCATTTGTTTTCTGGAATCTGTTGTCCTTTTTGAAACTCTGAGCTTGAGCTCCCATCAAACTCAGACACTGAGATAACTGCCCAAGATCATCGAAGTCCTTCCCGAACAGCCTTCTCTTGTATCTTTGGGATGCATACCCTTTATAGCCATGGCGGGGAGAGCTGATCGTCAGGGATATTTATGGAAAAGCACATATTTTTCATCTCCCTGAACCTCCTGACGAAATCAAGAGGGGTTTCATTGGACCTCATTCTCAGACCCATGAGATCAACCATCTTCTTCTCAGTAGTTCCAGTATAGAAATATGAATGGAATTTCTGCTCCAGATCAGACCAAGTGCCAATAGAATATTTTGGCAATGAAGAGAACCATGTGAACGCTGGCCCAGTCAGAGACAGAGGAAAATATCTGATTCTAAAAGCATCATCTATATTTGCTTCTCCCAGCTGGATCAGATACCTGCTAATGTGTTCGACAGTGCTAGTTTCATCCTGACCGGAGAACTTGGTAAAGTCAGTAGGCACCTTCACCCTATTTGGCAATGCTACCTTGTTGTACCACTCAGGGAAGGGGGACCGATAAGACCGCGGTATCGCCTTTTTGGCTTTAGGCCGAATTGATTCTCGCATCATGTCAGCCATCCTGATCACAAACACGTCCATAGAATCTGTGTTTACTTGAGCTGAACCTCCATCTAGCTTTCCCGAAGCTGCACTTCGATACCCAGATTTGGATGAGCATTCAGGTTATTGAAATCAGAAAACTCCATATATCCTCCACCAAAAGGATTGTGCTGAAGGCGATTGGCTGTGGAAGAAATCTTGATGAGAGGACGGCACTTGGTTTGACGTCCCAAAAGATGGTTGGCCATGGAGACTTGTTACGATTTCACCACCATTGCTGCGTTTTCTCATACGTTTCCTCCAGCTCCAGTATTCTCCATGTTGAAGTAAACAGGTCCCTGAACAGGGCCCACCGTCTGTTCAAAGTGCTTATCCACAGCTGGGCCGAAAGTTTCCTTCATTATCATTCTGAAAGTACTGAGAAAAGCACCATGATGATTAGCCATAGCCTCGCCCAAGAGCCTCACTAAACATGGCTTGCAACTTATTCCTTTCTTCGACTACATTTAAATTAGATTGCCCCGGTAAAGGATTCTTGGAAGGCTAGTCTTCTTGAGGATCTTGCCACTTTTATTCTTGGAGTATGACGGCAAGCACTTCTGAATGTACTGATTAGCCAACTTGGTCATCATCTCCTGCATCTCAGTTGGAAGATCCTCCAATGTAACATCAAAGGAATCATCACCAGATGTCTCTGGCATCTTGAATCAGCTTGAATGGTCCCACCGGCGCGTGCCCAAAAAAGTGTGTTGGCGTAAAATTCGACCTTCACGCCAACACACCGACAAAGCCGTGAAAGTAGCTAGCTTTATCAAAGCGGTGCCCGGCGTTGAATCCGGAAGCGTGCCAGTCAATTTGCCTGAAACTGACAAAGGGATGGAGAGTGTTAGATTTAAAAGCTGGAACATGCCGGTGTGACCAGGACAGTTCCATATGTTCGCCCCGGGAAGCCACTACGGCGACATATAGCTATAGAAGCTATCGCCCAGCGAGGTTTATGGAGCATTCGGTAAGTACGAGAATATGAATAAGCAATAACATAGTTACCGAATGACCAAAAGAAGACATGTTTGAACAAGTATTCAATCATTCACGTTATATCAATTAAAGCATGTATCATTGATCGAATAAACACTCAAGCATGATAATCTTAAAGAAGTAAATCATGATAAAGACATCACGTAATCAACACATGCATAGATCCAAGTAGACTAGTCTACGCATGGCTAGTTTTTCCCGAATCCGTCGAGCATAAACCCTAAAAGTAGACCAACCTACCGCATGATACGATCTACCTAGAATTTACACCATCTACCACGTCTAAATTAATCTACCGCATGATACAATTTAGCTATGATAGACTTAAAAGCATGTATTAATCAAATAACATCTAGATCAATCATTACTCGTTAAAGCATAACCTATTCGGTAAGGTTACCGAATCGGGATCCATGAAGAAGGAACATATACGTAAAACATGATCAAAACCTATCGAAAGATCCGTACCTACCGCATGATACTCAATCCTATCAAGGTCAATCCCATGTTTTAACGTGCATGAACCCATAACATGTGACAATTTAGATTGATCTAAACCCGGCTATGATAAGCAAATAGATCTAATTGACAAACTAAGATAAGCATTAAAATCATTGATGACAATAGGATCGACAAAAGATAAAGCCGAGCCATATCAATCTAAATTGGGCAAAGAGTGTATTGCAACCATAAATAAATAAATACAGACTATTTAGAAGCATGCAAACACGTGGTAACTTAATGAATCTACTAGATCTTGCCAAATCTAATAGAGCCGATAACTATCTTGTTCATGCAAAGCCATCAAGCAAGCACCTGCCGCACGGTTACTCTGTCGGGACGAACTAAACACGAACTAAGACTTCTCGCCATCTAGATTAACGCCTGCCGCACGGCCATCTTATCAAGACAAACGAGACTACACGCTACTAAGCAAACGCTTTTGCCGCGCGGCCATTACATCGAAGTAAAACAGGGTTGTCGGGACTTACGGAGGTCGACGGATCGATGATTCCTCTCGAAGAACTCGACGACACGACAAAGGGACTCGAAGTTGGCACGGGGCCGGTTGATTGATTGATTGTTGGATCCTTATTACAATGACCGAGGGTTTATATTTATACCCTGGGCGACACATGAGTCCTAATGACTTACGAAAAGTATACATATATTTCCTAAAGACACAAACTTAAGATACAAGTAAATAAGAGTCCTTCGTCGATGCGGCTTCTTCTTGAATCGGTAACTCCTTTCTTGCTGTATTCACGACTTTGCCCTTGAGTTGCCAGGCCGAATTCCTTCGAATCGAGTAGGACTTTGGGTCGACGAACCCGAACCCGGATTGACTTCTTCTTATCCTTAGAATATCTCCATTATTGGCATCTTGTACTTGGTCCTCCTATCACCTGATATTTTACCAAAATTTGGTGTTAACAATAGCGTTGAAGTCGCAATTGAGCATTAGTCGAGGCGGCCGACACCTCGTTGTTAGTCATTGGCAAACCGCTTCGTGGTCACATCCTGGCGAAGAACACGTGCGCGTGTCAAAGACTCCTTCGTGGACTCAAAATGTCGTATGAGTCGTACCATGCTTGTAAGAAGGGGTGCGTCCTATTTAGGGGAGACCTCATGGGCGCAATGCAGCGTCCAAAAGTGCAAAGTGTTGACACTTATTATAACATAATATTATTAGTCAACTAAACATGAAATAAGGGCTTAAAATAAATAATCACATAGACTAGGGGCTTTCTTCGACATAGTTCCACGAGTTTTGGTCAATTATATCTTTACAGGGACTACCCAGATAAAAGAAGATGAGAACAGTGAAAAGCCCAGAGATTTCTTACCATATGAAGAAGAGACTTGACCGTGAAGTAATCCAATCCAAAAAGTGGACTGAAACATTCCATAAGATACGTAAGACACCACGGAAGGTGGGACCCAGTGTCATAGACCCCTAGCGATCGGCGAGGAATTGCTCTAGCGACCTCCTGGTGGGTCCCACAATGTCGGTCTCGGCTTCCTAGTTCGATTTGTAACCGCCATTGGGAGTAGATCTACGCCGTTATTCAAGGTCGGTTTGATCCAAGGGCTCCTATTCATCTCCTAGGGCTATATAAGTAGACCCCCGCCCCTAGGGCTAAACCCTAATTCATTCTAATTCATTCTACTCCATACCAATCAAGTCATCAAGTCAAGATCCCAAGTCCTAGTTCCTCATATTAGAGCATTAGCCTACCTAGTTAGATCTAGAGGAAGTCAAGCTTGCCTTGGATTTTTGATCGTCAAGATGTAGCGGAAGCGAAGCTTATCGTGGCTTCTCTCTTGTATTCACTTTGTAAGTATTCGAGTTGAAGTACATTTGTTATGACGTTGATCTATTTAATGATTATATTCTTAGTTATATGTTTCAATGTCTATTATGATTATATGCTTAGTATAGCTAGATTGTCTTTATATTCAAGCATTGAGTCGT
The DNA here is from genome assembly GCA_015847255.1 of Hyparrhenia diplandra. Classification (NCBI taxonomy): domain Eukaryota; kingdom Viridiplantae; phylum Streptophyta; class Magnoliopsida; order Poales; family Poaceae; genus Hyparrhenia; species Hyparrhenia diplandra. The sequence goes on from JADLZK010002109.1 coordinate 1,345,562, forward strand.
ATAGCATCCAATTAGATGATCACTATGTGGGTGGTAAGCAATGTGTAAACGTGGTGTTTATACAACCTTTGCTTATGACTGCACCCTACATTCCGGGTCGTGTGGTAGATCGCGGGAGTGACAATCCTGTTGAGTCCTTTGTAGTCCACCCCCCCGAATGTAGGACTAGTGGGACGATATTACTATGATGATCTGGTTTCACTCCTGATCTTTCTTAGTAATGTCCACGGTGTAGATATATTGCCTTCTTGCCATGATTACTAGGGTGTCAGACAAATCTTAGTATACATTGACATGTGATTAGGAGTAACATAGGAATATTCTGACTAGTTTCTCTACACCATGTTAACAGCCGATATGATACTAGTGGCACACCATGATCTTTGACCTGGCACTTATCATTTATCATTTATCTTTATAAGTTCAGTAGTTAGATTATGGTTACTCTACTTTTACGACACTACATGTGACCTCAATCAATCTACCCAGTTGCCTACCCCTTCCCTGTGGTAAAATATAAATACGATACCTAGATAGACTCCCGGTGAAGTGCTACATGTGGTATTTCTATCTGTGCGCTTGCAGATATCATGCTCATATTATTATATAGATACAAGTCATAGAATACCATGCACGCATTTCTTAGAGCTTTGCTGCTAGGGTGACAGACTAGTACGTAGGAAATGCTTACAAATGTATGGCATACCTCCGTGCCTATCCTAGTGAGATTAACTCCACTATGGATAATCTTGCAAAAGCTTACACACCATAACTAACACCGCCTAACTCTCTCATTGACTTTAACTAACATTGGAATGTGAGATTAACTCCACATCCAAGCTAACCCTTTAGATAGATACCATTAATACATTTCTTTTCGCCTTCCTATTTTGGATCGTGTAAGAAATGTCAACACAAAGCCTCTAGGGTTTGTGGAGGTAGAAGGTAGTAATGGTGAAGAAAAGCGATCCAAGGTCCCCGAGATGGTCCTACGACACCTTCCTTTAGTACCGAGGCTCCAACGGCCGTACATGACAGAGGAGTCCGTGAAACAAATGACATGGCACAAGAAGGGAAAAAGATACAATCCTGAGATGTTGGTACACCCATCAGATGGTGATGCATGGAAGCACTTTGATAATATGCATCCTGAAAAAGCTATGGAGGCTTGGAATGTACGGCGTAGCGCTCGCAATGAGATGGGTTTAACCCGCACGGAATGATGGCGGCCCCGTACACTTGTTGGCCCATGTTCGCGATCCTCTCAATCTTCCCCCGGTGTCATGTTTGAGCTAAAGCACGTGCTCTTGACACTGATAATACCTGGGCACCTAGGCAACAAAATGGGTGTGTTCATGCAGCCACTGTGGGATGAATTGCAAGATGCTTGGCAAAATGGGGTACTGACGTACGATCGAGCTACAAAGACGAACTTTACAATGCATGTGTGGTACATGTATTTAATGCATGACTTCCTGGCTTATGGCATATTCAGCGGGTGGTGTGTTCATGGGAGGGCCCCTTGCCCAACATGCAAGGCAGCTGTGATGTTCACCTGGCTGCACAAGGGTGGCAAGTATTCTTCGTTTCACAAACATCGTCAAATCCTGCCTGAGAACCATGAATTCAGACTAGACAAAAAGCACTTCACGAAAGGTGTTGAAGTCACCGACCCCATCCCAAAGTTTATGACCGGTGAAGAGGTCCTTGCCGAGCTAGCCAGCCTCAAAATCGATGAAAAGAAAAAAGATTGTTTTGTTGGATATGGTACCACACACATGTGCACTTATATATCGGGCTTGACTATGCTCCCCTACTTCAAGGATCTTCTTCTTCCACACAACATCGATGTAATGCACACAGAAAAGAATATCTCCGAGGCACTCTTCGCGACAACCATGGACCTTCAAAAGTCAAAGGACAACGTTAAGGCTAGACTTGGCATAGAGATGATATGCGATAGACCAAAGCTAGTGATAGAGACCCCTAGCCCTGGCAAGAGATGAAAAAAGGGCCCGGCCGACTACATCATCAAAAGGGCCGATAGGAAGGAAGTACTGCAGTGGATGAAGACGTTATCGTTCCCTGATGGGTACGCGGCAAATCTGAGTAGGGGAGTGAACCTGCAGACTATGGAAGTCTTAGGGATGAAGAGTCATGACTTCCACATATGGATTGAGCGGATCCTTCCTGCGATGACTCTGGGATACCTCCCGGAGCCAGTGTGTCGCGTCCTGGCAGAGTTGAGCTTCTTCTTCCGCCAGCTTTGTGCTAAGGAGTTATCTCGGGATGTGATTGCTGATCTGGAGCGTGCTGCACCTGTGTTGATATTTCCACCTGGCTTCTTCCTGTCGATGCAGCATCTGATTTTGCACCTTCCCAGCAAGGCACGGTTGGGTGGGCCCGTGCAGTTTCATTGGTGCTATCCAATCGAGAGGGCTCTCAAGGTACTTCGGACAAAATGCAGGAATAAAGCCAAGATTGAGCCTTCCGTGGCAGAGGCATTCATTCTAGAGGAGGTGTCGACCTTTACACAGGCGTACTACACTGAGAAACTTCCCAGCATCCACAATCCTACCCCTCGTTACAACGCCAGCGAGAGTTCATCGAACCTCAGCCTTTTCAAAGGGCAAGTCGGAAGAGGAAGCGCACCTACCCACAAGAACTTGTCCTTTGATGAGTGGCGCACTATCATGCTCTACGTGTTGTTGAACCTTGACGAAGTGGCTCCTTATCAGCAGTAAGTTCTCAATGAGCTTGTTCCATACGCCGTCACTATCCTCCACCTATCGATCCGACCCACTTGCCTTGTTTTTTCATGGAATTTATTAATCAACACTGGAGAGGGAACAGGGCTACACCTCTTCAGGCTTGAGTTTGCTGGTTCGTCGGGCCAGACGGGGGAGATGCCGATGCCGCCGCCCCACACCTCTTTAGGCTCGGACCGCGGTGTCGATGAGACAACCCTCGAAACGCGTCGACTCAACCTCGGGCGGGGTCTACCAAAGACGGGCACTCGATCCTCCCAGATGGGACAATCGCTCCTTCCGCCGCCCGGTGATTCGACCCCACGGTGACAAGTAAGTAGCCATTGATAATTTAACTACTTGTTCATATGACATGTTCAAAAATCGAACTTCGGACTAACAATTCTTCTTAATGGCTTGTGTAGTGGCGGGATCAGAAGCGGAGGCGCAGTTCGCGCCATATCAATGGCATCTAGAGCCTCTCGATTAAATTGAACTACCCCGGCTTGGTGCAGTTCGGCGAGGCGAGGGAGCCGCCATGGACGTGGGAGCACTTCTTGGGCATGGATGAGGGCGCCCTAGTAGCGAAGATCAAGAGGGAGTTCTAGGTGAGTCTGTATGCAGGATTACTTCAAGTTTTTTAAATACTATGTTTCCTAAATAATAGAATCATACATGATGTCTCAGAGGCGGGGATTACTTCACGTGCGTGGCGGGGAAAGAGGAGGTGGCCGCTAGAGTGCGGGGCGAGGGGTCCGCCGCCGAGCGACTCAAGGACCTGTACCATGAGGCACGTCTCCAGTGCATCATATCCTACAACGCTGACGTGCTTGGCAAGATCGTGAGGAAGCTAGAAGCAAGGGACCTGATCCTCCAGAAGGAGACCGGCCTCACCGGGGACCAAGTACATCCGGGTTCGTAGTTTACACATTTATTTTCATTCCTTCAATGAAAAATTAGGCTTCCATTCATCCTCCGCTATGTCACATATTAATTGATGCCTCATGCATTGTCAGGAATGGTGCGGCAAGTACAAGGATTCTTTGGGAGCAGATTGTGGACAAGTGGCTCTTGGAGGAGGCGTCACGAGCTTAAGAGACTTCGTGGGAGATGCCGCTGCGAGATGTAAGGGGTGCCACACCACCAAGGGAACCAGCCCCTCCCGGTGTATATGGAAAGATGGGTATGATTACATTTGGTTTTTATTTTTCACGAAGGCTCAATTCTCTTAAGCTTCTAACCACCTCTATGTTCTCCTCGCAGTCCATTGCGCATGGCGGCGCCAGATCAACGAGTTTCGGGGTTCGCCTTGAGTCACAAGAAGAAGGCTTCGCGGCCGGGACAACGCGTCACGACCGGGAGGCGGGGCCCGAAAGGTACAAAGAACGTCCGCGCCCACGCCAAGCTTACCCAAGACACCGGGCGACAAAGAAGCGCCATGGGGGACGACTTCGATCCGGCCACCCGGCCCCGGACACGAGACCTCATGATGAGGTTGGGAGGAGGGAAGCAAAGACACGGCGGTCTTTGGATGGCCCACAGGCGCGATCGACCCGATCCCATCGCTCGTAAGCTCAGCCGGTCGCTCAAGCAAAGACGACCTCCCACCGACATACCCATAGCACCTCGGCGTGAGCTCCACGCGGATGATGGAGGCGTTCGAGGTAATTACGAGTTTCATTCGTCGTTCAACGGTTTTACACATGTGCCTTGCCTATGCATTGTTTCAATGTTACGGGTGTAATATTGCAGGCCAAGATGGCAGAGTTGGAGGCCAGGCAGGTGGCCCAGGCAGAGGCATTTGAGGCCAGGCAAGCGGCGCAGGCTGAGGCCCATCGGCGGGCGGTTGGAGGTGGTCCAAAAAGCACTTTCGGCGCGTCGGATGCAAGACGTGGCGCCTACTTCGGGGGGCCTTCAAATCCCGGGTGTGGCCCTGCCTCCGTTGCCTCCCTCGCTGTTCGCTCCACCCCCGTTTCCCGTTCCTACTCCTGATGGCACTCCGGTGAGTATATGTTGTCTATTTATTTGCCTTGTAAGCCGATTCTTGCAAGTACTAATGCGATCGCCTCTCCTCTATACAGCCACATTCGGCGGGTTCGAGCCCGACTCCTCCGGGTGGCCCTTCTCCACACCATCCAGGTGGCCCTACTACACAGTACACGTGGCCAGGCGCCGTTCCTCCTCCGTTCATGGACCAGCCGCACTTTGGGTATGCACCGGTGGCGGACGGGCCTTGATGAGTTGGTGGTTTGCCTTTGTGATGGATTTATTTTGCATCATGGATTATATGTGTCGACTATCTCGTGACCTGTTGTGGGCGTTGGACATGTTGGAGATCGCCGCCCGGATGTTGGACATGTTGTTTGTGACATATGTGGACAATATGTGTGGATTTGTGACATATGTGGACAATATGTGTGGATTTGAGCCATATGTGGATTATACATGTGGATTTGTGATACATGTGGATTATATGTCTATATGGATGGATGGTGGTATATATATGTGTTGTATATGCTGCAAGAAACAACAAAAACAACAAAAAATAAATTTTCAGATTTGCCGAAAGTGGCAAGACGCGCAAAGCCTGGAAACATTCGGCAGATTCAGATTTGCCGAGTGCCGGGCTTTTGCACTTTCGGCAAAGTTTTTGTATTTTTTACACGGGTGCTTTGCGAGTGCTGATACTCGGCAAAGGCCACCGCTGGGTGGGCGACCACGTAACACGTGTCCCTTTTGCCGAAAGTGTTGTTAAAGAAAGGTACTCGGCAAAGGAAAAAAAATTAAAAACAGGATGCCTTTGCCGAGTGCATATCCAGCACTCGGCAAACGAAGTGCAGCACTCGGCAAAGAGCTGTCGAAGTAACGGTGCCGGTAAGGTTGCCGAGTGTTGATATGGCACTCGGCAAAGGGTTTGCCAACTGTCCGCCATCTGGCACTCGGCAAAGAATCCTTTTGCCGAGGATTTCTTTGCCGAGTGCGCTTTTGCCGAAGTTCGGCGGTCGGCAAACCCTCACCCGATTCCTGTAGTGAAAGAAAATCTCCTTTGATCAAGATCTTAGAGATCTATGAAAATGTACTTATTTGATCATCAAAGGAGATCTTTATGGATCGATATTATCTTGTCCTCCGAATGTCTTGGGTGGATCGAAGCCTATCCAAACTGGCTTTATGGACTAACACAGCTTGGCTACTGTCATGGCAAAGAAAATTTGCATGACACTTGCTGTCTCCTCCGTCCCTTACTGTGTTAAATGTAAATCCAGAGTGATGCCGCCCTTATAGATCGAGCACAAGAAACCTCAAGAGCACCAATGGGACCTCAACGGCCACCAATTGACCTATTTGTGGAAAGGTCTTTGTTATCATATATGTAATCAGCGATGCCTTAGACGAAAGGCAACAGCATTGTGCTGGTGTACATCCTACGCCAAACAGGCCTAGAATAGGAGGATTTCATATGCGTATCCAAACAGGCCCGCTCTGGAAGAGGCGCGCACATGGCTGTTTGCCTGTTTCCTACTGGACGTGCATGCGTGCAAAGGTCTTCTCTCTTAAGATTCCGGCTGTGCAGTCTCAAGTGGAGAGACCTATGCATGCGGCTTCAGTGTTCACTGTAGAGTAGTGTTGTAACATCCCGGATTTTTAGAGAAGTGAAAAAAATACGAACTTTTTAAAATTTTTCATGCAATGTGTGAAGCATGTAGTCGCTAGCTCAAACTAAGAAGGATTTATGAATAAATTGTTGCATTCATGTAGAATTGATTGTAGGAGCTTGTCGGAGTTCTTTAGTCGAAGTTCGGGTTTTGTGTCGAGTGCACAAATCCGTAGCAACTTCTCTCCTCTCTCCAAAAATTCTCCTAATAATTTTTGGACACATCTCGTGCCCCAAACCAATCTTTTCCCAACTCCCTTTTTACTCCATAGCAATTTCCCTTGTTGATTCTCGTATCTCCTCCCAAATTCCTCTTGAACCTCTCTCGTTTCTTCCGAGTTCCTCCCCAATCCATTCCGAGATGCCTCTCGAGGTCCCGTAATTGTATTTGGTATACTTTCCTTATCTTTCCTTTCTCCTATGATCTCCGGAGATCGCAACAACACTACGTCTCTCGTCGACAAGAAGATAAGCCATGCCAACATTCTCGACCTGACAAACCATCGCAACCTTGCTCCGCCCGGCGGTGATCAATGGCAAGTCATAACAGACCCAACTCTTTTGAGATATTGGAATCCCTTCCAAATCATGCCGGCATCAATCGGAGATTCCCGCCGATCCTCTTCGAATGTATCTCCAACTCCTTTTGGACCTCTTTTGATCCTCGACTCAAATTCATATTTCATAAAGGCACCATTCATATTCTCTAATCCAGCTAATTGACACATGCATTCTGCTCCATTGCTTTGTACATAAATCACGTACCTTGCCTTGCTTGCATGAGGGTGCATGCTCCTGTATATACGTGAATGACTAGGCCCTTTATACGTATGTGTACATTGATATGGTATATTGCGTACGTACACGCGTATATACGTATACTGATGCAGCAATGCCTTTGGCCCAACTCTTCTTCCTAGCTCGATCTCTCTTGGCCCAACATGAGCACCAGCACGTACGTACATATGATGGCCCAGATTTTTCCCTCACCTCGCGTACATGGCACATACGCAAGGAACGCCGCCGCCGCTCCAACTCCTGCAGCCGCGAGGACCGTGCTTCGCACTTCCCGTCTCGCCTCTCCTTCGCATCTCGCGCGGACCCGATCTCCACCACACAGCTGCCGAGTCTGCCTCCGCGACGTCTACGCCAAGCCCGTCGCCCTCCCATCAAGCCACGACCGAATCTGCTCGCAGCCTCGTCTTCATGGAACCGCGAACGCGCCTCCATCCTCTTCCAGCGAGCGCCGCCATCCCTCCGCTGCTCTGCTCGCCTCTGAGAACACCACCGCGCTAGACCTCGACGCCGGCAGCAGCAGAAGCACCCCGGCCGCGACGCCTAGCGTGGGCACATCCGCGACGACGAGCGCGGGCTCAGCCGTTCCGCCCGTCCACGCCCGCCTCGACGTCTCCTGCGCATGTCAAGCCCGACGCGCTGCCTCGTCTCGTTCGTCTCGACCGTGCGACCTCCTCCCTCGGGCCACGCCACCGACGTCCACGCCATCCTCGACCCCATCAAGACGCAGCGCCCAAGTGCCGGAGCTTCACCGCGCCACGCCGTCTTCGAACCGCGACCTCCGACCTGGACGATCACCACGACGCTGTCCTGCCGAATGTGTACGCCGGGGTGAGCCTTCTCGGAGCCCAAGATCGCACCAATATTTGATGTCTTTTTGCTGCCGCTAAACGTTTCCTGATCGGCGGCCTTCATGCTGTGACTCTGTCCTCCACAGCATAGCAGCCAGGCCGGCCACCGCCTCATTGATCGGCAAGCCCGGCCCTCGTGCCGAAGTACAGAGTCTTCTCTTCAAACCTCGCCATCAGCAGGGACACGGCCTCGTCTGGATCGGACACCACGCTGCCGTACTTCCTGCAGCGAGCCGATCGGCACTATGTCGAGCCCTCCGGTGAGAACCCCAACCCAAATCCCTACCTTTGTGCGCTACCTAGTTGCTTGCCTCTGCCTGTCCGACCTAACCGCGTTCACAGTCGCGGCACCAACGAAAGCCCCAGCCGTTGGGCGAAGTGCGCACGTCACGCGCCGTCGTACCTCCGGCGGCTACCTCACAGTTCACCAAGACAAAGCCCTTCAACCGCACGCACGAGCACGGCTAAACACCAGCTTGGACCTTTTACCATCCCAGCACACGGCCATATTCTGGCAAGGAGCGTCGCCGTGGTGCTTACCCACAGCTCAACTACCTACGGCGCGCCGAGTAGACTGCAACGCACGCACGTACACTACAGGCTGCCTTCCCTCCCAGCACGCACACACGCACAGCTAGCGCAGCACCACACCTGCACAGGAACACGCGACACCAGCGAGCAGCGGATGAAGCAGCCTCGCCACGCGGTGCCCTGCATCGATCTTGTTAGCTTGCTGATATCATTATGGAATTAGGATGACATCATCATGATTTATATGGCCGTTTTTCTTTAGGAAAACAAATCTTGAAATACAATAAAATTACATAGCCTTTTTAGATCACGGTACAGCCGTGTACGCGCACATACCATATATACCACCGGTCCATTTTAAATCAGCAGATGCACCATGTCACCTACAGTTATTAGCGTGTATCCCTGTCAGCCATAAAACCTCCCAAATAAATAAGTCTTCCACCTCATACGAACAAGTTTGTAGCTTTATAAATGTGATAATGTTAATGTTTTTCGGAACTAAAATAATCTGATAAATATGTTTGTCGTCATCTCAATATAAATTTTCAATATTTAAAAATCAATAACTTTTTATCTGTAGCTTCAGATTAGGCGATTCTTGCGCTCACATGATTATAGAAACGAGCGCTACGTGTTAGTAACTTTCATGGTATGTCTTTGTGATGATTGGTGTACTGTTCCTAGGTTCTTTTGTTATGCTTGTTTGTGTTGCGGACGATCAAAGAACGGTTGCACACAAGTTGAATCCGGATCAAGGTCAAATGGATCTGGTGGAGACTCGTTGGTCGGCTACATCAATGTTCGAAGAAGCGAACCACTACTACCTCTACAACGCAGGTGTCATGGCAGCACCTTACTTTAGATAAATCCTATTAGATATTGCAAGTAGATATGCTAGTGCTTCATTTTTATTCCTTTGCTAGTATATATAATGCATGCTATGCCTGAACCTTAAATGCCTTGATTGAAACCCCCTTCATCTGATTACCCAGCCAAGGCCGCACTCATATACCTGCTTGCTTGCATTTACTCCATCATATTTACTTAAGAGCCATGATATATGATGGATGAGGAAAATTAAATGAGGAGAGTAAATGGAAAATGTGATAATAACTGGGGAGAGTGCTGCGTGTGTCTTGGGTGTGTGGTGAGGGTTGTGTCGACCAGACAGGAATACACGACGAGTCATGAGGACAAGTTGCATCCCTATGTGACAGAGTACCTGTGGCGGGTACATGGTGATTTCCCTGAGGAGGTTCTGGGGTGGAGTGCCTTTGTGGAAGGAAGCCCCAGAATAGAGGTGCCGTTGAGGCACGGGGTATTGAGTACCCCTATGATGAAGATGTCTTGTCTGGTCTTACCTAAGGACTGTTATCTCTTGAGAACCGGGATCGTGGGAACATGGTACTCACTACTTGTCCCTGTTAGGGCAGGGTGCGGATTGCCCCTTTTAACTAGGCGGTGCCATTACTACTAGGTTGATAGCAGATAGTGTAGGGAGGTACGGGCATCGAGGCCCACACCCTCCTAAGACAGCGTAGTAGCCATCGGGGGCCCGGTATTACGTCTCACAGTCTCAGCGTGCCGGTGGTACTCCGAGGCTTCCCAGGGCTGAGTGGTAGGGTGGCATCGTCGAGTTAGGAGGTCTCCGTTATCATCGTCCTTGGTGGTCGCTCCACTGATGATGATGATCGAGTGGTCTTGTGTACACGCTCTGCAGAGTTAAATCAATACGTATTGTCCTGCCTTCGGGCATGGCCCTGACTTTAGGCCTGGACTGCCTATGGGTTTGTGCCGGCTTTTCTAGCCTGGACTGCCTTCGGCCGACGCCGGTCTTCTAGGGTTTATCCCATTGATTTTACGCTTCACTTGAGTAGAGAGAGGAGTCCCTTCTATTCTCCCCCTGGTTATTCTCTTACGGCTGTGAGCCCATGTGGTTGGGAGCCGCTTAGGCAAGGACGGGAGGGAGCTGTCCTTGTCGCCTGAGTGAGAGTGTGTGAGATGTGTGCGGGTGATGGTGATGGTTTGGGAAGAACGTGTGTGTGAATGAGATGGAATAAAACTTGATGAACTATTAATATTATTATATTACTAATTGTTGCTTCGCATGCGCTAAGGATGCAAACCACAGCCAAATTATTAGGATCGCCAGTCCCCTTATTTCTTTTTCCACTAAAGCTCATCGGTGCTGACCATGGCCTGCACATATTTGGCGGTGTGCAGATTACTTGCCTTGCAGTAGATTAAAAGGATTAGGTGGTCTCGTTCCTACGCTCAAGTTTGGTTGAGAAGATGAAGACTACTTCCGCTGATTTCAACGCCAACTCTGATGAAGCCCGTGAAGGAGGAGCCTTCACTCGCCGACATGCCACGTCTACTTTGAGATCCTGAGTTACGCTTCCGCTAGGTTGACCTCGTAATAGGTGAGTCCCAAGAGTTGTAAAACCATGTAAACTTGTAATCTTATGATGTATGACTGTGATATTATCTGTATATGATGATGTGATGGGATGATCTTGTGGGACTATCACATTATTATTCGATTCTGTGCATTTTCCCGTCGTGGAAAATCGAGGTCGTTACAAGTGTCAGAGGTATATGTTCGATCAGTGTATACGTTCTTGATCCGTGTGACATGTGCGCCCTGCAAAACGGAATGAGGGGGGGGAGCACACCCTGATCTCGTGCCACTCGAACCCGTACGCTAGCTAGCAGCAGCCTTGTCTCTTTTTCCTGGACACACGCAGCAACGCACACTCACCCAACTGGCATTGCGGTCCACCGCATGGTCGTCGCATGGATGGCCCACCGACCATACACTAAGGGTCACAGGAGCCGAGCAACTCGTTCGTGCAGGCGTGTAGCTGGGCTCGGGGCTCGGGGCGCACATCGACCCGCCCGCGGAGCAGCACGCGCACGCGCACGTCCACCTACCTTCCAGACATGCGCGTTGGAACGAACGAACCAGGCCCGAGAGATAAGGCGACCCCTGCCTGCTGGCTCTGACTAGCAAAACCTGTTCAGTCATCTCACTCTGAGCACGCCGCAGCAGCAGCCCAGAGCGAGCCACCCCATCCCCGCCATCCGAGCGCCCCGAAACCCTAGCCCCCCACGCGAAGCTGCCCAGCCTCTACGGCGGCGTCGCACGCGCGGCTTCTTCCTTCTCGCGGATCGATCGATCGAGAGTGATACAAAATCGCCCCCACCACCAGAAGCCCTCGATCGGTCGCCGATTCCAGAACCCACACTCCTTTTTTTCTCTCTCGCGCAAGGTAGCTGAAGCTAATAAGCAAAGCAATCCATGGCGGCCGTGGCGTTGGCGCCTCACCAGGGGTTCCCGGAGACGAAACCGACGATCCTTCTCAGCGAAGCATGGCCGATCATGAAGCAGTACATCACCATGACCACGAACCACATCGAGCGCAGGCCCGAGAGGGAGATCCTAGTGGATGAGTTCGAGAAGATCTACAGGTGCGTCGCCCCCTAATTCCCCGGTGCCCTTCGATTCGACTTCACCTGATTCTAACTAATATAGGGGTGCGCATGCAGGATGTTCTTAGCCATGGTCACTCAGGACTCGCCCCACAACTACAACAGCGAGCTCTACGAAAAGTTCCTCCAGTCAATCTGGGAAAACATCCAATCTGAGGTGAGCTGCTACTTCATCACCTCTACTCAACTGTTAAAAGGTGCCCTTTTTGTATGCGCTGCTTCTAGCTAGCTACCTGGTATTGTCTTCCAGTTAGAATATGTAGTGTTGTTTCTAAGATCATAGAAAACTGGATGAGCATGTGTATGCTGTGTTTCTATCTCGCTGATTTTCCATTCCTACGGTTGCTACGTTGGCCCATGATGTATAATTAATGCTGGGTTGGATAATATAGTAACCAAACTTTAATACCCCAGACACACATAACCCAAGAAAGGGAATCTCCAAGAGTGGCTTTTTGAGGAGTGTTTTCTTAAATGCACCATAGTAGTACACCGAAATGAGTTTATGGTTTCTTTGGAACTTTATATATTATTGATGATCTTCTGAATTTATGTAGTACAAAATTTTAGACTGCATGGTTTGGCTGCTCAGCGGCAGATATTTCACTCAGTAGGTAATACTTTTTTCGGTTGCAAATAAATAATGATAACACTTGTGCAGCACAGATCAGTTGTTAGAGTCACGTATAATCATGTGGACTGTTCCTATTGAAGGGCAGAAAGTTTGCAGTTCCTGTTTTAGATGAAGGAAGTTTAACTTCCGGCCTCTGCACCAAGTAGGATGCACACAACTATTAAACCCCACACAAACATCTAAATAGGTAGGCACCAGGACTTGAACACCCGGTGGGTGGAGTCATGCACCCACTCCACCACCACATCAATGGTGCTTTCCTTTGTACTTGGCTAAATTCATATGAGGATTATTTTACTATTTTTATCTTTGATTGTTGGAAGACCTAAGTTATTGGTTTCGAGTGCCGTGTATGTACCATCACTTTTAAATATGGCAAACTTCTTTTCGCTACATGTTTCTTTGTCAGTTTATTTGATAATGATGTACCTCTGATTTATGAAGTAAACGCATATATGCTCTAACCCAGATTTATTGACACGTTTATCGGTCTGTATGTGGTTGTATGAATGGAGGCTTTGAACCTCTATTGTAATTATCATTATACCCTGATTCCATTTGAGATTTTATTTTAATAGCATTATAATGTTGCACGGATTGTGTCCACGTTATAGTATAATCATCACAGTAATTGTTTGTTCATTGGAGAAATTTTATCACTTCATTTCAAATAACAACAGGTATTGCCATCATTAAGGACGAAGCATGATGAGTTATTTCTGACGGAGTTCGTTCAAAGGTGCTCGAGATATAAATCCATGTCTCAGTGTCTCTTTTACATGTTCCTTGCTCTCGACATATACTTCATCCCTTATCAGCCGGGGCTTGCTCCACTTCAAGAAACTAGTACTGCACACTTTCGAGATTTTGTAAGATATACCACTTGGTTTCTGAATTTTATTTTCTGTGTGCCCTTCATACTTCCATATTCTTATAAGTTTAAATTTCATGTATAACAGGTTTTCCAGGAGGTGAAAAAAAAATTAAAATATGCAATTAAGGCCCTGGTGAGTCTTCGCATCTCAAAGTAAAAGGTTCGTACACATATTTTGGTAGCATATAAATAATATTGCACATGCAATACTTTTTTTTTTAACAGATAAAGAAAGAGTGTGAGGGTGAACCGATTGACAGGGACTTGTTGAAGAATGTCCTAGATATATTTGTTGCAATTGGGTTTGATAATCTGGAATGTGATTTTCTTAAGGATGCTACTGATTCCTATTTGAGGTCACCACATTATTTCTATAATAAGGACAAGTCTTTGGAGGTTTGTTGAGAGTTTGATATTCTTATTATATATAGTATTTTGTGAATAATATTTCTTACTGATTGTATTTCATAGGATTTTTTTTCATGAACATCTTAATTAATGCTATTATATTTATCTATTTCCATAGGACGTGCTAAGTGTATTATCTGCCCAACTGTTGGTGGACGAGCCATCGATCTGTTTTGCATTATTTCAAGATGGCAAGGTTTGATTGAAAGATGGCTTGTATATATTTCCTAAGATATATCATCTTTCAAATGTGCAATAACAATATTGACTACCCATCCTATTGTCACTGCAGGTTAATAGCCTTTCCAGGACGTACAAACTCTTTAGAAAAACTATAATCTTCCAAAACTTCGCAAAATGTTCAGAATGGTACGACTCGCCTCCAAGAGTGCATGCATCATTCCTAGCTATTACGTTTAAACCATTTTATTCTTTGAAACACATTATGATGAAATTGTTCTTCTCTATGCAGCATCTGACGAATGAGGTGACCGATTTGCTCAAGAAAGCAGGAGATCCCGTTAGCAACAAGGAGGTGCATAATTTACTTAAGTAGATGCATTAGTTGTGTTCCCTTCATTATGGTTATTCAAGATATCCATCTATGTAAATTAACCTAAATTTACTTATGCAGCATCTAACGAGTGAGGTTACTTATGCAGTTTCAAACAGCTCCACATTATTAGCCACTATTTACAGATGATCACTCAGTGCACATATTACCACTATAGTTAGGTTGCTAAGAAACTGAATTCATAATGATTATTTTTCTACGCATTCCCTTTGGTGCATTGTTTTCTCAAGTGTGTGTAATATGCTTGATGCTTCTGACTTCACTAGTACCTGATGTCCTGTGAGATATTTGTTTAATTTTGTGGTATTTGTTTAATTCTTTTTATTTTTTGCTCCGTGATTGAATGGTATGATGTAAATTATTTTTAAACCAAGAGAAGGGTATGGTTGGCGTGCATTATCTTTTTTTTTTGTATTACGTTTCCATTGAGTCGTTCCCTTATATTCTACTTGCTTTTAGGTTGTTCTATGGGAAATGGATGAACTGTATCGCAAACATGTCTTATATGTCACAGAATATTTTGAGGGTGATACACTCTTCCTTGAGGTATGGAAATCAACACGCTCACATTTCAATTTTTAAAACTAAATTGAAACTGTGCATATTCTCAAATATATCTTACCACAGGCCTTGAGGGAGAGTGTCTCTAGCTGTTTGACTACTCAATTCTTTACTACCATCAGTGACGATTTCCAGAAGAAGTATCGAAATAGAAACATATGTCATGAAACAAAAAGGTTAGTCAGAAACCATTAGGTTCCTGAGGAGGTACATCATTGTATCCTGTTTTGCAACTACTCTGTAACATATTTCGTTACATGAATGAGGGTTTATGAACTCCATTTGAAAAAAGATTGGCACAAGTTAGAGAAAAGAAGTTTATTGACTTTGGGCTTCTGTTTTGTGCGTGTGTTTTTGAAACTTCCATGTCTTTATCAGTTTAACTCATGCATGTAACAGATATCTCAAGCGTTCAAAGTAACAGTAAATGATAAGGTGACAGCTCTGGTGAGGCTATGTATACATATTTGTTAGTTCATGTAGAATGGCTTTTTAGCATATACCATATGATTTCAATACTTTTGATTCAACAGATAGACGAGCAGCATAAGTGTGAATTCATAAAGATCTGTAATGTTGAAAAGATTCTTGAGGGTCAAAAGATTAGGATGGCCATTTTGAAGAAAGTCCTGGACATGCTATATAGCATTGAGCCTAAATCTTACGAGAAGGACTTTGTAGTTCCCTTTATTGACAGAATTAAGGGTTATTATTCTAAGAAGGCGGAAAGCTTGTTCTACGAGAATTTTCCTGATCTAGATAGCTACATAAATTGGGTACGTTTGAAAATTCTTCAGATGCTTGTGTATGAATTTATGCATGGAACATTTTAATGGATATTGTTTATTTTATTAGGTTGATAAGTATTCGATGCTAGAGATGGAGAGAGCTAACCACTATTTACCTTTTACTAATATTAAGGACAGGTTATTACAGGTTTGTTCAAAGATTTCTGCTCCAATGTCATTGTATTTCTTGATTAAAGTTACAATATATTTCATGAAAAATGTTCCACACACATGGGATTAATATCCTCGTATTTTTTGCTTCTCACAGGAAGTTGTATCTGAGTTGGTTGCCACATATTTTGTTGCATTGCTTCGTGATGAGAAGGTTAATTTGTGTAAAACATTACTTGTTTCCTAACATGATATATATTAAGATCCATGATTGTATTATATGACTACCCATTCCTCTATTACTTCAGGTCAATGACCTATCGAGAATGTACATACGCTATTCTGAAATCTGTGGGGGTTGGAACTTATTTCAAAAACGTTTAAAGGGGTATTTGACTTCCTTTCAAAGTGCCTCATTCTCTTAATTTATACCACATATTCCTTGGAATTACTTTCATGGTTTGACTAAATAATTCTTGTCTGCAGTATCTTAAGAAAGAGATTAAAGGCTTGCGCAACCAAGAAAATGATTCTGCCAGTAATATACAGGTGTAGTAGTTCAGCATTTGCATTATTTTTGGTCTGTATTAGTTACCGTATTTAGAAGAGCAACTGATGTAATCCAAATTAATTTTTGTATGACAACAATATGTGTAATTCCAAATATCCACAAGCTGACCGTTGAATTTAGATTTCTAGGTGGCTCTAAATATTGTTCCATTCCTCTTTTTTTCTTATTGATGTGTCATTAATATTCACCAAGTAGTCGTAATCGTGATTATGGATGTTGTTCGGCAATGCTTATGCCTTGTCACCTAGTCAATTTTTAGTTTTGTGTTATTGGATTAGTTTTCCCTCGAAGAATTAGGCATTGTTTCGATGGCTAAAAATTAGCAAAGCGCACTGTTCCAACTCCTGTAGCACTCCTGTAGCACTTTCGTTTGTATTTGATAAACATTGCCTAATTATGGACTAACAAGGCTTAAAAAGATTCGATCTCGTGATGTACAACAACAATGTGTGATTAGTTATTTTTTTTTACCTACATTTACTGCTTCGAACATATGTCTTTTAGTGTATTTAATGTGATGTGATGGAGAGAGAGTTGAAAAAAGTGGCAAATTTTTGGCAAAAATTTGCCATCTAAACAAGGCCTTATTCTCAAGTTAACTATTTGTACAACCAATAGCTGTGTATCAATTACTGTGCAATTTGGAGCTGTGTTTCCTTATAGTTTCTTCTTACTTTTTTTAGATTTTTCTGTGGAACATTGTTGTTCTGGTTAACAAATACGAAGCATATGTTGCAGAAATTTTCCAGGGTCATCCGTCATTCCATAAGGTCTTCTAATCTACACTCAGATTCATTTTGTTTCTCTATAAGTTCATGTGTACTAGGTTGATCCTCATTCTCGAAATTTTCTTAATACAGGCACTCCAAAAAAGCACTTAGTGACATATTTAAACGTGGTGGTGTCCTAGCCAAGAAATCAGGTGCTGAAAAGCTTGCTACCTTCTGTATTGATATTCTGAAGGAAGGTTGCAGTGAAATGCCCATTGAAGGTGCCCTCTATAAATTCATTGAAGGCTCCCTAGATAAGGTATAAGGGATCTTTGTTCTTTTTTGCAGCAAATATATTTTTACTGAGTACAGGGATCTTTAAGCATGGCAGTGATTGATTTTCAGGTGGTGAGATTGCGCGCACACATCACTCATAAAGACCACTTTGACAAGATATGCAGGTAGATCCTTCTCATTCAGCATAGTATTTGCAGAACTCGCATCCTCCAATATGTGATCGCAACTTGAATTTATGTTTACTTGCAGGAACAAGCTTCCAACAAGATTGCAAACATGCTTTGCATTTCCTTTTGATGCCTGGGTTTGATGCACTCATTTTGTACTGTACATCATGATTCATATATCCATTGACGATAATATTGACTAATCATCGATCCCTCTGGTTCTATAGGATGATGATTTTATTTGTAGGACGTACAGACTCTTCTCCAAAATCAGCATTGGTCAGGAACCTTTTTATTAGATTGTTTGAAACGGTATTGACTACCTTTACTCCTTCAAAGCCCCTCCTCAATCCCATATTATCCATTTTATTCTCAGAACACATTTATGATTGAATTATTCTTCTCTGCAGCATCTTATTAGTGATATTGAACACAATATGCAAGCAACAGGTTCTGTTAGCAACAAGGAGGTGCAGTATTTCTGTAATAGTTGCAATATTGTGCCATTTTAGTTACGGTTATTTAGGATAACATCATTTACTTAAAAGCATATATAAACACTAATATCCCTTATAGCTGTACTACCTCTGGTAAACACATAACTGGAGTACTATTTAGCTTCATATATTGTATTGCTATGCTGATAGGTATCCTCTCTCTCTCTCTCTATAACTAGTTCTTACTTTTTTTCGCTCATTGCTTCTTGGTTAACATTTAATCAAGATTTCTTAGGACCTGTTTGGATAGAAAATCTAGCTTATAAAATCTGGCTTTTTCTTTGATTTTAAAAGGACTTAAAAAAAGCTGAATATGTGTTTGAATCATGGGTGACTAAGAGAGAGATTTTAAAATTAAGCTAGATAATCTAGCTAAAACAATTCCAGGCCAGGTGTCTTGTCACCTATTAATTTAATTTCATATTATTTGATTAATTTGATATGTTTTCTTAGATTAATTTATGATTTACTTTTCTTGATGAAATGTTCTGGAGTTAATTATTTTTTAACCTGAGAAGGAAATGGTTGGTGTGTATCTCAAGTGCGCTGTGTTCTTTTGTGAGTTGTGTTACCTTACATGTTTTCTTGCTTTTAGGGTTTTGTGCAGCAAATCATTAAGGTGCTTGAGAAATATGAAGCATGTATCGCAAACTTTTTCCTCGGTGATAAACTTTTCCATAAGGTTTGCCAATATACATGCTCACACTTTATTAGTTTTTGCAAAATTGAAAATGGTGGTCATCACAGATACTCCTTTCTGAAGGTACTTGATGAAGTCTTCGAGGTCTTCTGTAATAAGGATGTCTCTGGGAGTTCAGTTGCTGAATTGTTAGCAACCTTCTGTCACGATATTATGTGCAGCGAAAATCTCTGCAATGAAGGCTTTGAAGGCCACCTTGATAAGGTACAGCAATACAACACATGCTTTTGCATGGCTCCTGTTAATTTGTTATTAATTGCGAGTACAGGATTTTTTTAAGTATTGTTATGACTGACAATCAGGTGATGAGATTGCTTGCATACATCAATGATAAAATACTATTTGCCGAGTTCTACAGGTAAGTCCTTGACTCATTGGTCACTCAGCATGATATTTCCAAGGCCCATTGGCCATCCAATTATGGCAATGAACTTAATATTTTCCACCCTTCAGAACTTGATATCGGTGTTATCTTTTGTAAACTAAATTGCAGGAAGAACCTTGCAAGAAGATTGCTTTTGAAACAAAATGCTAATTACGAACATGAAACAAGCATGCTGAGCAAGCTTAAGCAACTGTATGGGTTCCAGATAACTTCACAAATGGGTGACATGATTACTGGAATGGAAGGCATGATTACTGACATTACAGTTTCTAGAGACAATCAAACTAAATTTGAAGAGTATGTAGCTGCACATCCTGAGTTGAATTCTGGGATAGACTTGTCTGTCAGTGTTTTGACAAAAGGGCTCTGGCCAGGCTATGAAACTTTTGATATAAAACTTCCTGCTGAGATGGTAAATTCACTTCTTGATAATTATATTCCTAGCTTAGAACCTTCATATTGTTCTCTTCATTCAATTTGTTTGATAATTCTTTCTTTCGAATGAACATTGATATATTTGTTCTTGGTTTAATTTTTAGGTGAAACCAATGGAGATTTTCATGAAGTTTTTTAAGACAACAGAAAATAGGAAACAACTTACATGGCTATTTTCCACGGGAACCTGTCATATCTGTGCAAAGTTTCAGACCAAGGAAATTGAGCTCATTGTTACCCCACTTCAGGTAATTTTGATTGTATCCCTATACACCAATGTGTTATGCTAAGTTTCTGAAATGTCTGACATGTTTCCACATGCCCTCTCTCTTTGACAGGCTGCATTGCTACTGCTGTTTAATGAATATGAGAATCTTAGTTATACTGAAATTGTAGCACGACTAAACCTGCAAGACAATGTTGCAACGCCTGGTCTCGAATCTCTCTCTTGTGCAGAATACAAGATTCTTAACAAAGAACCGGATAATGGAACTATTTCGCCCTAACGATCTGTTTATGTTCAACTCTAACTTTTGTCATGAAGAGGGAAGCATTAAGGTATTTGTATTTCTGTTGTTCTTTTATTTATTGGTTGGTCAGAGAGCTTATTAACCGTGTTGGAAACGCAATTTATTGCCTTTGCTTGCTTTTCTTTATATATAAAAAAACTGTGGCCAGATACTTGCACCTGCTTATCTGAAGAAAGAGGTTGTTGAAAAAGTTGATAAAGACCGGAAGTATGCAATTGATGCATCAATTGTGCGCATTATGAAGAGCCGCAAGGTTATGGCACATCAACAGCTAGTTTCAGAATGTGTCGAGCAGCTTAGCCGCATGTTCAAGGTGCTGATATCTCAGATCCTATATGCAACATTCTTAGTACCCTGCTTATTAGATCTTGGAGCAAGTCACTTGCAATGATTCCTTAGCTCTTGCACTTATGGATTCTATTTTTGCCTGTCAATCTTTTGTTTAAGACCCTGGCTGATGCATGATGTTCCATTTGTACTTTTGTAATGTTGTCATATATTACCATTGAGATGTAGCTGTTACATATGAATGCCATATGCTTCGGACATCCATCCAGTAATACCTCTTTTTGTTTGCGCCTGTGGCTGTGAAAACTGAAAACTAGCATCAGATCATTATTGGTTTAGTTGCACTCACATATCCTGTCCACTTACTTATTGGTGGTTTATTTGTGTGTAGCCTGATGAAAAAGCCATCAAGAAGCGAATTGAAGATCTAATCACGAGGGAGTACATGGAGCGTGACAAGGACAACACCAACGTTTACAAGTACCTTGCTTGATCGGTGGTTATGGCCGAAGTCAGGACATTTTTGCACAACGAAGATTTACAGTGTCGTGGTGCTTCAACAAACTTAATTTTGCCATGTATATCCTTTTTGGGATTTCCATGTGTGCTGTTGCTTATCCTTCCCTCCTGTCATACATTCGGCATTCCATTGATGCCAAACATTTTCCATGCGCATGATGTTGCTTATCGTTTCATCCTGTCATAAGTTCGGCATTCCCTTAATGCCAAACATGTCCTTTGTATCATGTTGTAATAATATGTCATCGCACTTGAATGATGTAATAATATATCATCGCACTTGAACGATTGATAATGGGAAGCTTGTGTTTGAACAGATGTTTATCTTTTTTTAGAATATATGGAGAGATAGGATCATTTGTATGGGGTCTTATCTTCTCTATTTTCTCCTTACATCTCTTGTTTTTGACTTATATTTTTTATTATCCCGATTCGAGTTGATACATTGAACAATTATACTAGTAAAGTCTACGTGCAATCCACATATAATACAAACCATGCACGCTAAATTCTCTATCACAATTTTCCAGGAAATATTATATTGAAGCTACTTGTATGGTTCAAAACATAGCATAATTTTTTTTTCAACTATAGTACTTTAATGGTATTGTGGTTGATCCAGAGGTGGGCTTCCTTCTGGCATTTTAGCCAACGCACCTCATCCACTCATTCTAAAAAGCCCTCACACCCATCCTTCTTCTTCCCCACATCACCCCCTCTCTCTCCCTCCTTGCCAATCCCCCACACCGCCTTTGTCTCCGCACCCTTCCCCTCCGATGGTTGCGGCGGCGCGGGCTCCCACACACCACCACCAGAGTGCCCTAGTAGCACGTGGCAGGTCCCCGACCCTTCCACGACCAGCGGTGACTCTTCTCCTTGCCAGACTCTGGGCGGATCTCACCGCCCCCACCGTCGGGATCGCCCCTTCCCTGGGGCCCTATCCTCGACACCACCGAAGCGCGTCGTTGTACCTCTCGAGAGAGCCATCAGATTGGAACTTGTGCTTGAAGATCCAATTGCTAGTGACCACATTTGCCCGCGGAGGACGGGGCACGAGATCCCAAGTGTGATTCTACAGTAGGGCATTGTGTTCCTCTTCCACAGCTGCTCGCCAGTTGGGGTCGCCAAGAGCGCTACGGAAGGTCTTCGGCACCGGAGAGAGCAAGGCGGCGTGGAAAGCGGCAGCATCCGGAAGCCACTCTTGCCCGCATAGCCATGGCGTGGCTGGTTCGCCATTGAGGCATGGCAACGGTGCCCTTAGAAAGGAGGGCAGCCGGTGCAAAAGCGGCCGGGTGTAGCAAAGAGGGCGCGTGGCGGGGCGACGAGAGTAGTGGTGCTTGAAGAACCGCTCCGGCCATTGTGGCGGGAACCCTGGTGGAGGACCAGTGCCCGCACACAGGGCGGGCGGAATGTAGACTAGCAAGGATGTCGTGGCCACGCGTGGCACAGAGGTGGGGGAACTGGTCGCTGCGTGTGGCACAGATGAAGTCCACGGCGCCCGCAGCGCAGGAGGGATGTAGAGCACGGGCGCCGCAGAGGCGTCAGTGTAATCGGCGGGCGGTGAAAGAGCCCCAGGCACAGTCATAGAAGGACCGGCAGGGGCGCTGGAGCTAGCAGGTGACGAGGGTGCACTAGGCAGGGCCACACAGGAACTGGCAGGGGCGCTGGAGGGAGTTCCTACAAACAAAGACTTGTGTATCGATCCGATAGGAGGGAGCACAGGGTCAGTATTATGTTCATCGATCAGGAACTAGAGATCCGCTGGAGCACTAGGACCATAGCGCTCAACAAAGGGAAAGGTCGTTTCATCAAAGATGATGTGCCGGGAGACGATGACTCTATTAGAAGAGAGGTCAAGGCAGTGGTACCCTTTGTGATGAGCAGAATAGCCTAGGAAACCACATAGGACAGACCTAGGGGCGAGTTTATGTGGAGCAGTGGCCGACATCTTGGGGTAACATTTGCAACCAAAGACTCTCAGATGATCATATGTGGGTGGCTTGCCGAACAGGGCAAGGTGTGGGGTGGATAGCTGGAGAGTCTTGGTAGGCAGGATGTTGAGCAGAATAGTGGTCATGGAGAGGGCCTCAACCCAGAAGGATGGAGGCATGGACATCTGAAAGAGTAATGAGGGAATGACATTATTTATAGAGCGAATAATGCATTCAGCTTTACCATTCTCGAGGCGAGGTGTACGGGCAGGACATGCGGAGGTGAATGCCCCGTGAGAAAGGAAGAAATGGCGGAGCTGGAGTTAACGAACTCGTGCCCGTTGTCGCACTGAAACAGCCTTGGCGCGGGCACCAAACCGGGTGGAGGCATGGGCGATGAAGTGAGCTGGTGTCTGCCGAAAGTGTCGATTTGAGACGAGAGGAAAAGTCCACAAGTAGTGAGTGCAATCATCAAGTAGGACCATATAATATTTATCACAATGAGCACGGTCAAACTTATTGGACGCACGAGAGGTGGACACAAGAAAGGCAGACGAACATGTCGCCCTAACAGACAAGCATGACACAAATCTGAACAATCCTGACGCTAGCTTAGACAAAGCCTCATAACTGTTGACACTTGTTATAGCATAATATTATTAGTCAACTAAACATGAAATAAGGGCTTAAAAACAAATAACAACATAGTCTAGGGTCTTGACTGACATAGTTCCACGAGTTTTGGTATTTTATATCTTTACAGGGACTAAACAGATAAAGCAGATGAGAACAGTGAAAAGCCCAGCAACTACTTGCCATATGAAGAAGAGACTTGACCGTGAAGTAATCTTATCCAAAAAGTGAACCAAAACATTCTAGAAGATACCAGAAGACACCAGGAGGAAGGAGATCTTTCCAGTAACAGGATCTCGGGCGTCGCCGAGAATCTTCCTAGCGACTACCAGGTGGGACCCACATGTCATCCTCCCCTTTCTAGGTCGGTTACAACTGACATTAAGGAATAATCTGGTCCACCTATTAAGGTCGGTTTGATCCAGGGGCTGTCGTTCATCGCCTAGGGCTATATAAGTAGACCCCCTGCCCCTAGGGTGAAATCCTAATTCATCCTAATTCATTCTACTCCATACCTATCAAGTCATCAAGTCAAGATCCCAAGCCCTAGTCCCTCATATTAGAGCATTAGCCTACCTAGTTAGATCTAGAGGAAAGCAAGCTTGTCTTGATTCCTGATCGTCAAGAAGTAGCGGGAGCCGAGCTTCTCATGGCTTCTCTCTTGTATTCACTCTATAAGTATTCGAGTTGGAAGTACATTTGTTATGACGTTGATCTATTTAATGATTATATTCTTAGTTATATGTTCCAATGTCTATTATGATTATATGCTTAGTATAGCTAGATTGTCTCTATATTCAAGCATTGAGTCGTATAGCGCTTGCTCAATGATATCTTGGGTGAGTGGTAAACAATGTGTAAAAGTGGTGTTTATACAACGGTTGCCTGCGACTGCATCCTATATTCCGGGTCGTGTGGTAGTTCGCGAGAGTGACAGTCCTGTTGAGTCCTTTGTAGTCCACCCCCCGAATGTAGGACTAGTGGGACGATATTGCTATGATGATCTGGTTTCACTCCTGATCTTTCTTAGTAATGTCCACAGTGTGTAGATATATTGCCTTCTTGCCATGATTACTAGGTGTCTTGCACTAATCTTAGTATACATTGACATGTGATTAGGAGTAACATAGGAATATTCTGACTAGTCTCTCTATATCATGTTAACAACCGATATGATACTAGTGGCACACCATGATCTTTGACTTGGCACTTATTATTTATTATTATCTTTATATGACTTACCCCCTGTTCGAGTAGTTAGATCATGGCTACTCTACTTTACAACACCGCATGTGACCTCAATTAATCTACCCAAGAGCTTTGCCCCTTCCTTGCGGTAAAATATAAATACGATACCGGATAGACTCCCGGTGAAGTGCTACACGTGGTAATTCTATCCGCGGCGCTTGCAGATATCATGCCCATATTATTATATAGATACAAGTCATAGAATACCATTCACGCATTTCTTAGAGCTTTGCTGCTAGGGTGACAGACTAGTACGTAGGCAATGCTTAGAAATGTATGGTATACCTCCTGTATCTATCCTAGTGAGATTAACTCCACTATGGATAATGTTGCAAGAGCATACACACCATAACTAACACCGCCTAACTCCCTCATTGACTTTAACTAACATTGGAATGTGAGATTAACTCCACATCCATTCTAACCCTTAGATAGATACCATTAATACATTTCTTTCGCCTTCCTATTTTGGATCGTGTAAAAAATGTCAACAAGCATTTCTGGCGCCGTCGCCGGGGAAGGGTGCTAGCCAAACGAACACACACATATGGATAGATTGATATCACTTGCATCATGTAAGGTATTGAGGACCCATTGATCACTACTCGAACAGGATTACCCTTGTTTGTGTCTACTTGTGTTTATCTTATGCAGGGTAATGAATGAATTGGAGTGGCCGTCCGGATAATTATATTGAAGATCCTTAAGTATTAATCAGAAGGGCAAGCTCCAAGCTTAGGAAAATTCTAACACCTTCTGTCCCGGACGATCATTAATCAAAGCGAAGCTCAACACCAGTTTTGAGGCCATAGATTACAAGACATTATCTCATGCTTGGCCTCATCAACATGGTTCAAGCTAGCCAATTTTGTGGAAAGGCACATAAAGGAAATCTACAACACTTTCATCATCAGGAGAGGACCAAGAGACGCCATCCTACTTTGCCTCTTCCCATTTTCACATTTGGGACAAGTGAAGTAGTGGGTCTATGCAAATGAAGAGAAGAAACATCACTTGGTCACTCTGTTCCACTGCCTTTCCAGTCAAGTTCTTTCCTATAGGCAAGACAAGAGCCTTACGGGAGAAGATGTCCAATTTCCAGCAACAGTATGACCAATCCATCCCTAAAAGTTTGGGAACACTTCCAAGAATATCCACATTATGGGATGAAGAAGTGGCTAATTATATATGCAGACCTGTTACCACGAGTACAATACCAGTACTCGTGAGGCCATGGATGCTGCTGCTGAGGTGCTTCCCTATCACTTACACTTACCAAAATTACTGAGCTTGTGGAGAAGAAAGCTTCCATCCAGAGTTAGAACAAATAACATCAACTCCACAAGAGAGCAGGAGGAATGCACCAGCTTAAAGCTATAAATGTTGACCACCAAGATGGACCTAATAAAGAAGAAACCCGAAGAAGAGCTCTTGCAAAGAAGGTGGCAACATAGGGCATAAATGCAACAATTGCCCTGAGATTGGAGAGGATGTGAACTACACCAACATTAACAACAATTATCATCCTCAACAAAATCAAGGTTAGAACCAACAGAGGCCCAACTACCAAGGTAACCACTCAGGCTTCTGCTTCAAAGAACTTTGGAAGAATAGATAAAAGGACAACTCCCAACTAACAAGAAAGGAGATCCAAGGAGACCAGTCATTTCCATCAAATTTGATCCAACACCATTGAGGCCAAGCTATTTGACTTTGACTCAAGCATCATCATGCCAAAGCTTGTACACTAGTCACTTTGCTACCCCAAGGGAATATCTGAAGATGTGAGAGAATGGGTTGGACAATCATATGTGCTAGCAGATTCTGCAGTTACTGAAACAGGAGGAGGTGAAAGGGCACCAATCATTCTAGCCAGGCCATTCTTCAGCATGCCCAAAGCTAACCATTTCCACCTGTAGCCCAAAAATCTGCTTCACCATCAAGGGGAGACAGGAGAAATTTAAACTTCAAGACACTCACAGCTCCTGCTCACCCATAGACCCATGCTTTGATGATACGACACCAGAGATCAAGATCAACCGGAGAAGGAAGAACAAGAACCAGAGGGCTCAGCCTACAATAAAAATAATGATGATCAACCCGGTACATTCCAAAACGATCGTCTACTAAGATCTCCAATGCTATGCAAACCGCAAAAGATCCAGGTGTCCCAACCATAGCATGCTCCATCAACCAGTTGACCTTCAACAACAAATATTGCGGCACAATAACCCGACATCAATTGGTAAAGGTAACATATGAATTAATATTTGATAAATGACTTTGTACCCAACAAATGTGCAGCTACAGATGGCGAACCAATCATTCTGATTTCTAGAAGGAATTGCCAAAAACAAACTCATAAGAATCAATAAGTACTATGTCCTCACCAACTTCTGAGTCACGGACATGGGGGGAGAATAGGATCCACCCATAGTGCTAGGGAAACTGTTCCTCAACACTACATGCACCACCATCTACATCCGATCAGGATAGATCCATTTCCAATTCCCTACAGAAAAGAAGCAATCATTGATGAATCAAGAGAAAGAAGAGGAGTGCCACAAATAAAGTCTACAAACAAAGGCACTTGCTCCAGGATGAACTCAAGGGTGATCGGCCCTGAGAAGAGGAAGACCTACTCCACCAAGGATTAATCCAATCATGCTCTTCCTCCTCACATGCCTTCCCTCACTCCTCACGCTGGTTTGCAACTTCTCTATTCACCATTGCTCTTCTTCAAAATTGAATGATTTCAATACATGAAAAATTAAACCCAATCATTCCTTTAGAGAAGCAAGGTGAATATCAAAACATGAGATAAAATATCTATGCTAAAATTTTTAACCAAACTTTTTTGTAGCATAGAAGGTGACCTTTAGCCCTTTGACAACACTATCATAGCACTACTTGTATATTCCTTCAGGTATGTGTTGTCCACTAATAATGCAGGAATAAAACCATAAGAGGAGCAAAAAGGTCCTAGCACAATTCAAAGGACAAGAAAGGAAGGATGATGCAATAAAGGAGACAATTTAGGAACAAGATACACAAGAGGCTAAATAAGGAAAGCTTCGGGAAGAAGAAAAGAATTACCGCAAGGAGTTACTTTGTGCCGACATGCTCCAACAAAAGGTAACACCTTGAGGTAAGTTATCATCAACTAAGTTTTCCCCTAACTATGGCATGCTCATAAATAAAAGACGTTTTGTTCTTTTGTTCCTAAAAATCACTCTCCGATCCATAGTCCCCAACCATGTAAGATAAAATGTGGCACATCCTGCTCCGGAAGATAGTCATAGTCATTAAATCATTTATGCTCAATCTCCGACCCTATCAACCTTGTCTTAATTAAAGGAAATAAATAAACATTAACACTATCTTGTTTAATGTGCCTAAGGTTAGAGAAGAATGAATAAAGTTTTTGGTTCTGTTGGTGTTTTCCCACCAACGGGACCCATGTACCCGATCTCTACCTTGTCTTTTTCAAGCAGGGCATACCTCGAGCAAAACGTGGAGGAGTACGTCACTCCCTAAAATTCTACAAGTAAATCCCGAACCCACAAATTACGCACATTAAACAAGACGTTGCTTACTTCCCTGTCGAGGCTTCACTTCAAATCCATGGGACAATCAAGCAACATGGGTGATGCCATCCTTAGAGATTATTATCTCGGGGAGATGCAACCACCAAGATCGAGATCTTGAACTTGAGAAGTAAAAAAAGGTAAGAAGTCTTTTTTCGGAGGACTCTAATCACCGAACCCTCGCCAAAAGGTAACTTCGGTAGTTATCCATATCTAATTCCCAAGCATTGCATAGTTATCTTTTCACATTACATATCATGTTTATATTTTTGCATCTGCATTTGAAAACAACAAAAATATTGCATGCTTTAACGTTGACGCCCCATGTGAATAAACACGAGACATAAACACCCTCGGGAATATTTCTTTGTGGTGGCATAAAAATAAAATAAAGATGCATGCATAAGTTCTTTATCCTTTTGTATAGAAAAATAAAAATCCAAAAATATCCGTCTTTGCTAATCCCGGGCAACCCGAGCAATGTGGCTAACCTTTAACGATTAATCAAGTTCCACTAGCTTTGTTGTCTATTTGAGTTCAACAGATTCAAGGGGAAAGAGACATGATAGGCGACATCATGGTCACCATCTACCTCAACTTCCTCATCATCAAGGACTACACTTCAATCCATCTTGGGGGAGTGCACCCCCAGTTATCCGGTAAGTATCTCTACCACAATCTATCTATTATTACTATATATTATTAGCTAAATATTAAGTTTGCTATAGAGTTTGCTAAGAGTCTAGTTTATGAAGTCTAGTCGTTTAAAGAGTCGTTTGTTAGAATAAAAGAGTCAAGAGAGAGTGTACACCGGTTTGCTTATGCTCAACTAAAATGTACCTTAAAATCCGCCAACATGGAGATGATGAATAGTTGCTCCACCGTAATGCCTCTCTAGCACCTAGCTTTCAAGCTTTAATTTCTCTTGAGCTTTAAATGCAAAACTGCTTTGACTTGAGATTTACTTCAAACCTGAAACCTGTGGGTTGCGATGCTTGCTTTAAAGTCTAGGTAATTGACGGATATGATATATGAAGGCCTGAGCTACTATTGATCTTACTCCTAGAGACACTAGATTTACGGAGATTTATTTCAAAAATTTAAAATCCACATGATAAGTTCCTGTGTGACAAGAGTGTTGAACCTCCTACCACGCGACCATATATACATGCTTTTTAGATTAGGAAAACCCTTTGATATATATATAGGTCGCTTACTTTGCATTGAGTTTATTCAAACTTTGTCGACCCTTAGAACTTGTCATCTTGATCAAGTACACTCCACCACCACTCCACTCACCCATATGCTATTTCTATCTTGGAAATACGCATCCACCACCATATACACCCATCATATAACAACAAAAAATGTTCTACTCCTATCCCGGGATAGAGCAACCAAAAATATTCCTATACCCACTCATCCATTGCTAGCCAATATCTTACAAAAAGCTCCATTACTTTAATCATTTTACGAAAAGTTATTGCAAAAAAAAGATTTGAGTTGTAGTTAAAAAATAATAAAAATAAAAATAAAGGAGGGTTAAAAATTGGACAAGTGTCGCTGAAAACAATGAGTACTTAGATGCTCGCCTCTCCATAAAGAAAAATAAATAGTGCGACCCAAGTCCTAATAAGATATTCCAAATTTTAAAAGAGACAACCACCCAAAGGAGCAATTGTAAAATTATTTTCCCATTCTTTCCACCATACACATGCACCACTTGATCGGTGTGACTCGTGACTTTGGATCCATTGTTTGAACTTACAACATATGCTTAGTAAGTATATTAGTTTCTCCCACCTAGAGCTCCAGATATAAGCCATAAATATAGGGTGAGAGAGAAGAAGGCATAGTGTCCTACTGCCTTAGCCAAAAATACCACATATTATGAGAGAAAGGCAAAACAACCTTATTGCCCTAGAGAGGATCCACAAATACCATAATTGAGAGACTTGATAGGGTCACACAAAAGGAATTTTGAGTTTTATTGTGAAAACTTGTAAAAACTCAGAGTGATAGTCTAACAAAGAGTTTGAAACATAGTGCTTGACTAGATTGTTCTACCTTTCAATTACCCAAGATTGAAGAAAAAGCTATAAGCTCCAAGTTAAAAGATAATATGGGTAAGTTGAAAGATAGAGCAGTTTATTCTTGTTTGGAGATAAATATTGTTTGAAAGCATGTGTACTCTTGAGGTGTGAAAGCGTTGCGGCAACTCCCGATCCAACATAAGCCTTGCTAGGGACTAGCAAGAGGTAAGCTTGGGGGTGTTGTTGACACTTGTTATAGCATAATATTATTAGTCAACTAAACATGAACTAAGGGCTTAAAAACAAATAACAACATAGTCTAGGGTCTTGGTGACATAGTTCCACGAGTTTTGGTATTTTATATCTTTACGGCGACTAAACAGATAAAAGCAGATCGAGCGGTGAAAAGCCCAGCAAGTACTTGCCATATGAAGAAGAGACTTGACCGTGAAGTAATCTTATCCAAAAAGTGGACCAAAACATTCTAGAAGATACCAGAAGACACCAGGAGGAAGGAGATCTTTCCAGGCGGCGGGATCCCGGGCGTCGCCGAGGAATCTTCTGGCGACCGCCAGGTGGGACCCACATGTCATCCTCCCCTTTCTAGGTCGGTTACAACCGACATTAAGGAGTAATCTGGTCCACCTATTAAGGTCGGTTTGATCCAAGGGCTGTTGTTCATCACCTAGGGCTATATAAGCAGACCCCCTGCCCCTAGGGTGAAACCCTAATTCACCCTAATTCATTCTACTCCATACCTATCAAGTCATCAAGTCAAGATCCCAAGCCCTAGTCCCTCATATTAGAGCATTAGCGTACCTAGTTAGATCTAGAGGAAAGCAAGCTTGTCTTGATTCCTGATCGTCAAGAAGTAGCGGGAGCCGAGCTTCTCGTGGCTTCTCTCTTGTATTCACTCTGTAAGTATTCGAGTTGGAAGTACATTTGTTATGACGTTGATCTATTTAATGATTATATTCTTAGTTATATGTTCCAATGTCTATTATGATTATATGCTTAGTATAGCTAGATTGTCTCTATATTCAAGCATTGAGTCGTATAGCGCTTGCTCAATGATATCTTGGGTGAGTGGTAAACAATGTGTAAACGTGGTGTTTATACAACGGTTGCCTGTGACTGCATCCTATATTCCGGGTCGTGTGGTAGTTCGCGGGAGTGACAGTCCTGTTGAGTCCTTTGTAGTCCACCCCCCGAATGTAGGACTAGTGGGACGATATTGCTATGATGATCTGGTTTCACTCCTGATCTTTCTTAGTAATGTCCACAGTGTGTAGATATATTGCCTTCTTGCCATGATTACTAGGTGTACTGCACTAATCTTAGTATACATTGACATGTGATTAGGAGTAACATAGGAATATTCTGACTAGTCTCTCTATACCATGTTAACAACCGATATGATACTAGTGGCACACCATGATCTTTGACTTGGCACTTATTATTTATTATTATCTTTATATGACTTACCCCTGTTCAGAGTAGTTAGATCATGGCTACTCTACTTTACAACACTGCATGTGACCTCAATTAATCTACCCAGTAGCCTACCCCTTCCTTGCGGTAAAATATAAATACGATACCTGGATAGACTCCTGGTGAAGAGCTACACGTGGTAATTCTATCTGTGCGCTTGCAGATATCATGCCCATATTATTATATAGATACAAGTCATAGAATACCATTCACGCATTTCTTAGAGCTTTGCTGCTAGGGTGACAGACTAGTACGTAGGCAATGCTTGGAAATGTATGGTATACCTCCTGTATCTATCCTAGTGAGATTAACTCCACCATGGATAATGTTGCAAGAGCATACACACCATAACTAACACCGCCTAACTCCCTCATTGACTTTAACTAACATTGGAATGTGAGAATAACTCCACATCCAAGCTAACCCTTAGATAGATACCATTAATACATTTCTTTCGCCCTCCTATTTTGGATCGTGTAAGAAATGTCAACAATAACCAGGATGACCAAGACGCCGATGCCACAGTGGGGAGGACGCCTGGGCGACAAGGGAGTGTGTCGGTGGAAGCCGAAGTGGGTATAGCGGCCCCTGAGCTATTTCACCTGATGATCTCGGTTCGAGATGGAAGAACCTTCATAGAACAACCAGCGGGGTCAAACTCAACAGAACAATTATTGTTGATGGTAAAATGACGAACAAAGATGAGATTCTTAATAATTTGTGATGACACAAGGACATTATTAAGATGTAACGTGGGTGATTACTTTGTGGATCCAGTGATAGTGACAGGTAAAGTGGAGCCATTACCATTGACAATAGCTGAAGGAGTAGGGTACCGCGGGAAAAGAACATATGAAAGAGAGCACGACGAGAGAGGTCATGTGAGAAGCACCACCGAGTCAAAATACCGGTCGTTAGGTGTGTGAGAACCTCCTAATTACGGGCCCACTGCACTTTTGTCATTGTCCCAAAACCTCGGCAGTACCGTGCGGATGCACCCAATAACTTAAGAATTCGTCGGTGTTATCGGAAACCCCGATTACACCACTCATACCAGGATCAACAAAGGAGTAGCTACAACATTACAACATTTGTTCTAAATATATATCGAGTGCAGAAGAATAATAACATTAAATTTTGCAAAACATGAATAGGTTACATTCGATTAAACTTAACTTAATTTGTGAAAGTAGAGTAGAACTACAGGAGACATCTAAGTCATGTCGAGCCCACCGACACAACCTAGGTTAGAAGCATGAGTCATCACCGCAAGGGGGTTACAAACCCCGAGTACACAATGTACTCCGCGGGGACGTGCCGACAAAAAAGAAAAGACTCCAAGAATATGCTGGCTTAAGGGAAGTAGAGCTAGAAAGGAGGAGTTTTGCGGAAAAGCTTACTAGATGTGAATCCTTACTTTCAATGTTTTAGCGGTATATTAAGTCATTACCAGTATCCAGTTTGCACCTGATCTAAATCAAACACTTCTTAAGCATCACATCTCATATCCATCTCTTATCCATGATCATCATTATTCCATCATTTACTACGATGTATGGGCAGAGGATCGGGTCTCCTTCTCCGAGAAGCAACGGCGATTTCGAAATCGATTATAACCCAGCTGGGGAGTCCTTTCCACACGACATATGTAGCACTTAAGCTTGCATATATCAACCTTCTCCCAGTCTGTCCAAAACGGGAACGAGGCCTACGTCACCCGAGAATACAATACACCTCCAATCCGGGACTTTAACCCACGAGGGTAGCTTGTACTTCCGCCATCTCTCCACGCCGAAGAGTCTTGTTGTTGCCGTTCGATTTGGCTCCCGGGATCGGGCTTACCGGGTATGTAGATAGAACTAGTTTCGTCTAACACGGGATAAAGCCCGAGCGGGCGTGCCATTGACCAACGGGCCGCGGGTGCAACATGCGTTCAATAGTCCCGATACACGGTGGCTTACAACGAACGGTCCTTAACCCGACCACGGTCGGAAACACTACAATGAGACTCCATTCTCAATGCAAGTTACCCGACCAGTCTCATATTAAATAGTATCATATCCGTCATCATAGTATTATCTGTTGACGGTAAATAACTGCCTTTTATATACGTCAACATACTACCAAAAAGGGAGTAAAAATATTCTTTATCATACTCATATGCTTTTACTACTAACCTATTTCCACTTGAAGTGTCTAGTGTTTTATTTTGCAGATTATAATAAAAACAAGTGGAAAGCCGACCCGAATACGCCTTAGGAAAGCGTACTTTTACAAAAACTCATGCCCAAGGCCAAATCGTCCCAAAACATCAAAATTGGGCCGGGCAAATCCCGGCCCACAACTTTTCAAGACGAAGGACGCTGCCCTGCCAAGGCCCGGCCTGAGCCAAGCCCTGGTGGGTGCGCGCGCACCTCCCCTGAGGCGGTTCAGGCCTGTCTTCGGGGAGGCGGTTCATTCCCTTTCCAAAAGTTGTGCACCGATGTTTGTAGGACGGTTTGGCTATGTATGGAAAGGTTATGAGGTCGGTTTGGTGTAATTTAGCACTTAGGCCCCTCCTCCAAGTGTATAAGTAGGTTCCCTCTCTCCCTCTCTCAACACACACCACACAAGGAGTCCACAAACCAGCAATCTCTCTCCCTACCCCCTCTACTACCTCTCTCTCTCTACTTCTTTCTTCTTCTTCTTTATTCTTTAGTAGTACACTTGGAGTAGAAGAGCTACAAGGAGGGCTTGTCTCCAAGAAGAAAGTGCCTTGGTAATACATACCTTCTCTTATGGAGCATTCTTCTTGCAAGTCCTTATTCTATATTCTTGGCCTAACTTATGAACTAGAGTATAGTCATAGACATGTTCTTGTGTTGGCATATGAACTAGCATATAGTTTACATGTCATAATCATAGCATGTTCTTATTTGTTCTTCATCGATCATTGTATGCTTAACCTGATTAGAGGTGGGATAACGGTTCGTTGTTCCTTCGGGTTTGCTCTTGTTCTATGCCGTCCATTCGTAGAGTGGGGTTCCTGGGAGGGCAAGAGTAGTGCTCTAATATGCGGGCATGGTGCCCGGGTATTACGACACCTGCGGATATGAGGGCATGCCACGGTTGAGGGGGTAGGCGGCTGGGTCGTGACAAGCCTTGAACGTCCTCCGAAATCCCCCCACGTTCATATGTTCTGTAGGA
Organism: Hyparrhenia diplandra; assembly: GCA_015847255.1. Taxonomy (NCBI): domain Eukaryota; kingdom Viridiplantae; phylum Streptophyta; class Magnoliopsida; order Poales; family Poaceae; genus Hyparrhenia; species Hyparrhenia diplandra. The sequence continues at coordinate 1,380,794 of JADLZK010002109.1, forward strand.
GTTCGTAAATGCTTTCCATTGGGCCGTATGGTACCGGGAAGTCTCCCTATTATGCTAGACCTAACCTTGCATATATCATGTTAGCATATGATCCTAACTATTCATTTGTATGGCCAGGACTAGATACATTAGAATCACTCCATTAGATTATTCTTTTATTCTTTATCTATTTTCTTTATCCTTTTGCTGGTGGATTTCCGAATGTGTGTGTCACACTATCCAAATACCGTATTGTTTACCCCTGTTATGAATGAGTTGGTCTAAACAAACACATGTTCCTCTATTCAAATGCCATCTTTGGTTTTATTAATTCACAAGCCTTCCTTTGGGAAAATATAAATAACGATACCACGAATACTTAGGGTGAAATGCTACAATGATAGATCCGTGCGCTATGGCGGATGAATATCTCATATGGCAAAGATCTATCCTGTCGATAGTCTAAGTCGGATCACCGACATGGTGGTTCCACTCAGGCTACTCGGCAGTCATTTCTAAGCGTGGTCGTGATGACGGATGGGTTTCTAACCTACTCCTAGTGATTGCGCTAAGAAATGTCAACAAGCATTTCTGGCGCCGTTGCCGGGGAAGGCTTTGTGAAAAAAAAACAATAAATACTGGCTGGCTAATGAATATGAACTGTGTGCGTGGATACCACTTGCTCATACAGGCTAATCTTTTATGTTTTCTCCTGTTGTGGATGAAAACAGGATGGTGCATGTCTGGTTTCCAACTGCCGGAAAACTACATCTCCAACCCCGAGGCACTCCTAAGGAAGAGCCGGTCTCGCGCCGCTTCTTCTTCGGCCGGAACTCCGACAGCTGAAACCGACGCCCCTGCACCAACCGTACCGCAAGCAATGGCTCAGAAGACGCTCCGCGACTTCTCGACTCCCGCCGTCGCCAACGTGCCCACTGGGCCGGTGGTGAACGTGACGGATAAAAACTTCGAGCTTCGCACTGGGCTAATCACTATGGTGCAGGCCAGTCCATTCTGTGGACTACCTAGCGAGGACGCCAATGCTCACCTGCAACACTTCCTTGAGCTATGCGACACAATCGTCATCAAGGACGTCGAAGCCGATGTCATCAGGCTCCGCTTGTTTCCTTTCTCCCTCATGGGGAAAGCGAAAGCGATGGTTCTACAAGGACAAGGAAGGCTGTCGATGCGTGGACCAAATGCTCCACGGCGTTCCTAGCTAAGTTCTTCCCCATGGGTAAAACCAATGCCCTAAGGGGGAGAATCGCCAATTTCCAGCAGAACTCAATGGAACCTATCCCGGAGGCGTGGGAAAGGCTGCAGGAATACATCCTAGCATGCCCGCACCACGGGATGGAAAATTGGCTGGTGCTCCAGAATTTCTACAATGGTCTCACGGCCATATCCAAGGGGCACCCCGACGCCGCTGCTGGTGGCGCCTTCTTATCGCTCACCATTGATGAGGCAACAGCCCTCATCGACAAAATGGTGGCCAACCAGAGCTGGGGGGGAGGACAGAATCCCAGCCAAAACACAAAAAGGTATGCATACCGTGAAGGAGGCGGATTTGCTTACCGCAAAAATAGACATCTTCTTGCCGAAGAAACGGAGGAGCGCCTGGCTGAAGAAGTAATCAACGGCGCCCGATTTACGCCACAGATGCTCACATGACACGTGAGACATGTGGTGAAGTTGGCCACTCGGGAAATAATTGCCCCGAGACCCATGAAGAGGCTGCTTATATCAACAACGGGTATCGCCAACAGCGGCAAAAATTTGGAACAACGCACCCATCTCATTCCAAGGCAACCAGGGTTACAATTCCAATTATAACCCCGGTCAGCCGTCACTGAAGGATCTGGTATTTGGCCAGGCTAAGATAAATGAAAATCTCACCAAAAAGATGAGCCAGACAGATAAGATTCTGGAGGGAGTAAATAACAAGCTCGAGGGGTTGACATCAGCTGTGAAGAACCAGTTGAGCTTCAATAAGACGATGGAAACACAGCTGGCCCAGATAGCGGCACAAATACCGATTAACAACTCGGGAAGGATCCCTGGGCAACCGAGAGACCCCGCACGAGTCAGTTAACATGATATCACTGAGGCTCGGTCAACCCGATGAGCTTAAGAAAATCCCTGTGAGCTCGCCTTGGATCGCCAAGAAAGGTGACCCTGGACGTCCCCTGATCAATTGTGCTATTGGCCCCCATGCCTTTGTCGACGCATTCTGCGATCTTGGGGCCGGCATTAATGTGATGTCCAAGGCCACCTTCAACAAAATCCATGGAGGCACCCTTATACCTGCCAACTTCGTCCTCCAAATGGCAGATCAATCCACAAGGCGACTAGAGGGAATACTCGAAGACGTGCTAGTAAAAGTACAGACAGAGTACATCCCCGCAGATTTCGTGATCCTAGACATGGGTCCGTCGGAGGATACGTCTCTCCTTCCGGGAGGCCGTTTCTCTATACGGCTAAAAGCCGACATCCGCATGGGAAAAGGCTTCATCATCCGCCACGCCGAAAGTAAGGCGGTCAAGTGCCCATTCATTGGGTACAACGAGACAATGCACCCCGACAAACACATCAAAGAAACGTGCGGTGCATTGAAGGATCTCACTCAAAACCCGGAGCGGTGCTTCCCGCCACTAAAGAGGGGAGAGTCGTGGGGTGACTATAAATAACCTACCCCTTCGCCAAAAAGGTAAAATGGCATGAAAAAAATATATATATATATCTCGAAAAAAAAAAGAGAAAAGAAAAAAAAAATGATGAGAGAGAGAAAAAAAAAAAAAAAAAAAAAGAAAACGAGAAAAGAAATATATATATATATTATTTTCAAAAAAGCAAAAACAAAATTTTTATAAATAAAATAAATTCTTTTATAAAAAAATAAGAAAAATATTTTCTAAATAAAAGGTATTTTGCAAAAATATTTTCAAAATAATTTTTTCTACTCAAAAACATATTTTATTTTTGAAAATTCTTGGGAAAAATCAAAAAGGGGAGAAAACGGTCGAAAACCAAAGGGCCAACAACGTCCACGAACTTTTTTGACTTGTTGGGCACGCTTGGGCAAAGGATGGCCGGCAGTAGCCCTGGTGGGTGCGCCAAGCACCCGATGGTGCGCCCCGCACCCCCTGGCGCCATGGCCCCGCCTCCTCCAACGGCTCCTAGCCGTTGAGGGAGCGTGCCCCTACCGTTTGCTCGGCTATAAATATGCCCATGATCCAAGATTCATTTGCACCCACCAAATAATAGCCGATTCTCACACCGAGAATTGCGCACAACATGCATCAATTCCATCCACCATCAAAAAAATACTCCGTTCGCTTTATCATACTCTCTCCCAAAAATCTTGTTACAAAAAAAGGAGAAGCATGGGCTGTGCTAAAAAAGATGGACAAAATGTCCCAATAAAGGCGAGGAAGTCAGTACTCGTCCGTGAAAAAAAAAATGCAATAAAGGCAGCCCATGCCTCCATCTACCAAAAACAAGAGAGAGTTATGATATTGGAGTCCAAAAATACCACAAATATTCCACACACTTGCACATCTTGGTCAAGGCATATGACTAGTCTCTCCAGCTAGTTCGGTCTTTGACAAAGGCAACATGACATGAAACAGGTATGCCAATCTTCTTCCTGCCCAAAATTTCACATATCAGCCTTATAGATGGTAGGAAAAGAAAGGCAACATTAAGCCTTTGGTGAGGATCAATCACCTACATCATTGAGCGATCAAGTGATCATTTGAGGAACTGTTTTTTTTTTTCAAAAGTATTTCAAAACCTCCGGATTAACAAATCACTCGAAAGAATAAAAAGATAAGCAAGTTTGTGGAGCCATTCGTCCATCAACCACTCAAGACTTAGAGACAGCCCAAAAGCCCCACAAACGATGAAAGGTAATAAAGGGTGAATAAACATGCCATTTTATTCAAACTCTAGAAAACTTTTAGTTATAACCCGGCACTTGGAAAACATAATCGGCATAGTAGCAACTCCCGATCAACAACCAAGTATTTATCTTTTGCTCGAGGACGCCGCAAAGGGTAAGCTTTGGGGAGTTTGTTGACAGATAAATAACCGCCTTTTATATACGTCAACATACTACCAAAAAGGAAGTAAAAATATTCTTTATCATACTCACATGCTTTTACTACTAACCTATTTCCACTTGTAGTGTCTAGTGTTATATTTTGCAGATTATAATAAAAACAAGTGGAAAGCCGACCAGAATACGCCTTCTGGGAAAGCGTACTTTTACAAAAACTCATGCCCAAGGCCAAATCGTCCCAAAACATGAAAATTGGGCCGGGCAAATAATGGTATTTGGATAGTGTGACACACACATTCGGAAATCCACCAGCAAAATGATAAAGAAAATAGATAAAGAATAAAAGAATAATCTAATGGAGTGATTCTAATGTATCTAGTCCTGGCCATACAAATGAATAGTTAGGATCATATGCTAACATGATATATGCAAGGTTAGGTCTAGGATAACAGGGAGACTTCCCGGTACCATACGGCCCAATGGAAAGCATTTACAAACTCCTACAGAACATACGAACGTGGGGGGATTTCGGAGGACGGTCAGGGCTGTCACAACCCAGCCGCCTACCCCCTCAACCGTGGCATGCCCTCATATCCGCAGGTGTCGTAATACCCGGGCACCATGCCCGCATATTAGAGCACTACTCTTGCCCTCCCGGGAGCCCCACTCTACGAATGGACGACATAGGACAAGAGCAAGCCCGAAGGCACAACGAACCGTTACCCCACCTCTAATCAGGTTAAGCATACAATGATCGATGAAGAATAAATAAGAACATGCTATGATTATGACATGTAAACTATATGCTAGTTCATATGCCAACACAAGAACATGTCTAATACTATACTCTAGTTCATAAGTTAGGCCAAGAACAAAGAATAAGGACTTGCGAGAAGAATGCTCCATAAGAGAAGGTATGTATTACCAAGGCACTTTCTTCTAGGAGACAAGCCCTCCTTGTAGCTCTTCTACTCCAAGTGTACTACTAAAGAAATAAAGAAGAAGAAAGAAGTAGAGAGAGAGAGAGGAAGAAGAAGTGGTAGAGAGGTGGATTGCTGGTTTGTGGACTCCTTGTGTGGTGTGTGTTGGGAGAGGGAGAGAGGGGGCCTACTTATACACTTGGAGGAGGGGCCTAAGTGCTAATTTACATCAAACCGACCTCATATCCTTTCCATACTTAGCCAAACCGCCCTTCGCACGTCGGTACACAACTTTTGGAAAGAGAATGAACCGCCTCCCCGAAGCTGGGCCAGAACCGCCTCAGGGGAGGTGCGCGCGCACCTTGAGGTGCGCCGCACCGCCTCGGGCCTGGTTCTGGCGGGCCTTGGCGTGGTGGCGTGTCTTGCTCGGAAGTTGTGGGCCGGGCTGTGCTCGGCCCAATTTTGATGTTTTTGTCGGTTTTGGCCTTGGGCATGTGTTTTTGCAAAAGTGCGCTTTCCGGAAGGCGTATTATTCTGGTCGGTTTTCCACTTCTTTTATTATAATCTGCAAAATAAATCACTAGACACTACAAGTGGAAATAGATTAGTAATAAAAGTATATGAGTATGATAAAGAATATTTTTACTCCTTTCTTGGTAGTATGTTGACGTATATAAAAGGCGCTTGTTTAAATCAAGCGAACTCCCCCAAGCTTACCCTTTGCGCGCCCTCGAGCAAAAAAGATAATTACTTGGTTGTTGATCGGGAGTTGCTACTATGCCGATTACGTTTTCCAAGTGCCGTGGTTATAACTAAAAGTTTTCTAGAGTTTGAATAAAATGGCACGTTTATTCACCTTTTATTACCTTTCATCGTTTGTGGGGCTTTTGGGCCGCCTCTCGAGTCTTGAGTGGTTGAGGGATAGAACGGCTCCACAAACATGCTTTTCTTTCATTCTTTTCGAAAGTGATTTGTTAATCCAGAGGTTTTTTGAAATATTTTTGCAAAGAAAATAGTTCCTCAAATGATCACTCAATCGCTCAAGATATGTATGTGGTTGATCCTCACCAAAGGCTTATTGCCTTTCTTTTCCTACCAACTACAAAGCCGATATGTGGAGTTTTAGGGCAGAAAAGATTGGCATACCTGTTTTCATGTCATGTTGCCTTTGTCAAGTACCCCAACCAGCTTGAGAGACTAGTCATATGCCTTGACCAAGATGTGCAAGTGTATGAAATATTTGTGGTATTTTTGGACTCCACTATCATGACTCTCTCTTGTTTTTGGTAGATGGAGGCATGGGCTGCTTTTATTGCATTTTTTTTCAAGGATGAGTAATGACTTCCTCGCCTTTATTGGGACATTTTTTGTCCTCTTTTTCCTTTTTTTTTAGCATAGCCCATGCTTCTCCTTTTTGTAACAAGATTTTTGAGAGAGAGTATGATAAGACTAATGGAGTATTTTTTGATGGTGGTATGGAATGGATGCATGTTGTACGTGATTCTCGGTGTAAGAATCGGCTATTATTTGGTGGGTGCAAGTGAATCTTGGATCATGGGCATATGAAGAGAATCTCAACAATAGGTTACAATGAAGTTGACAGAGGCTCACCATGAAAACAAGCAAAGATATGACTAAGGTTTATAAATGTAAGACATTGGTCATGTCATATGGCTCGTGGGATTGTGCATATCATTGAGGAACTTTTTGAATTTTTTGTTTTTGAAAAGAAAACTCGGATATTTAAGTCATTCTAAGAACAAAGTCATAGCAAGTTCGTTTCCACCATATCATATTCGCCAACTACTTAGATCAGATAAAGCCTATGCTACCCACATGAATCAGGCTTTTCAAGGTGAAATATAACTTAGCCACTAGACTCAAACTAGAGAAAAATTAAAGTTATAAACTAGGCACAGGAAAATCATAAGACAGAGCAACTATTCATCATTTCAACAAGGGACTAAAACTACTCTTTTCCATAGCTCATATATATAAACATTAAAGCACAAAAGAAGAGCTACTTATTCTATTTTTTTGGATTTTTTTCGATGCAAGATTGCTGAAATTTAAACATGCTAAAATAAAATAAAATTTGTTGGAAGTAAATATGCAATGCAATGATACTCGCGGGGGTCCTCTCCCAAGCCGCCCTCGAGGCATACCGATCGGGATAGTAACCTTGGTGCCTCCGTAACTCTTCCCTCGTGCATTGCGAGCTGCCATGGTGGCCTCGAGGTTGTCCCATCTCTGCTGGCTCTGCTGCGTGAAGTTCTGCTGCCACTGCCTGGTCTGGTGCACATGGGTATTGAGCGTATGCTCAATGTTCCCTGTGCGGACGTCTAGGTGCTGCAGCTGGACATTGAGTGCCTCCAACCCATGTACTGATGGCCTGGGCTGGACTGGTGGAGGCATGTCATCTGAGCTGCTATCGAGATCGAACCTGGGGGTCCTCCATGCATCTGCACTCCCCTCTGGCCACGCTGCTGGTGTAGGTGTCTGAGGCGGTGGCATCCACCTAGGATCATACCCGGGTATTACCCCTGGGGTCCCCATAGGATAGGGCCAAGCCGCCTGAGGCATCTGCGCAGGAATGGATGGTGGCGTGAATTGTGGTGCTTGGGAGCTTGATCCTGTCTCTGCCCCCCTGTTGTTGCGCGTATGACTGCTTGGTATTTCTTTCCTGCGCACACTATCAGCAGTCTCGAGCTCAAAGGTTAGTCACTGGCTTTTATACAACTGAAGGTCCGGGTTAGGTAACCAGATCGCAGTTGTATAGCCAGGGAAAGTGTAATCGACCCCACCAGAGGGTAAAACCCTTAGCAGGTGCCCCTGAACAATCTGCGCAGCAGTCCAAAACTCACGGGGTTCCTCTATGTACTCTATAGGCCCTTTGTCCAAAGCCCCAATTGCAGAAGCAAGACGTGTGATGAGAGATGTGCAGGTAACTGGAATACCAGGTTTGGCAATAGTACGGAATAAGTTCCTGCACATGTCCCCTACTGGAGCTACTTTTACCTTGTGGACAATGGCATAGAGTAACTTAAGTTCAGGCTCATTTACCCATCTAACCCCATACCTAGGAAAAGAGAGACGAGACATCCAGCGATGAATAAACCTAAGTGATGGGTGCCGGATCTGTGTATGGCGAGGTTTAAAAGCACCGGGTTCGAGGGGCCCCGGATATTTCTTCCCGTAATCGGTTTCTAACGGTAGGGAATAGCATCATCCGTGACTAATGCACATCTAGAATTAAAACCCCGGTAATTAGCTAGCTCCGCCCACTTAACATGATATGTTGTACCGAAGAGGCGGAAGGAAATGCCTAGCTTATCCTCTACTAGAGTGCATAGAAACTGGATTGACAGGAGGCGAGAACCCTGCTCATCTAGAGGAGGAAAACCCTGCCACCCGACTGCTTTCCAAAGGATGGGAAATTCGATATCCATACCTGTCATCTCGAGGAGGTCGGGGTCGATGGCCGGCGTGTGTTGGAACTCACGCCCCTTGAGTAGGAGATATGCTTGCATCTCCCGATCTCCACGGATGTCGAGGTACGGTGCGTCGGCTTCGTCGATGGTCGGGGGAGCTTGAGCTTCTTGTACCCCGACTGGTGCAGCATCTTCGTGCATGGGGGAGCCTTCTAGGTCGTCGGTTGAGGACGGAGCTCGAGCTTGTGCGTTGTGAGCTTTTGCCTTGACGACCGCCTCAACCCGCCGAGTGCTCGCTTGACTCTCTTCATGGCTCCCGTGACGAATGCTTGGGCGAAGATCTCGGGTGTGCAAGGGTTAGTTGAAAGTATGAACTTTCACACCCGCGATCTTGCTTGGCACAATGTTTTTGGTGGAGAAAATGGAGTGTAGAACAAGTGGGAGAGAGTGTGAGAGTGAGAAAAGTGTGGAAATGAGGGGGGTGCAATCTCACACCGGTGCTCGGGCTATTTATAGCCGAGCACACGCCATGGCCATGCTCCACACAACGGCTAGGAGCCATTGGCGAAGGTGGGGGCCGGCGCAGCGGCCGCTGTGAGGCGTCGGGGGCGCACTTTGGGTGCGCTTGGCGCGCACCCTGAGGCGCCTCTTGCGGCCATCCTTTGCCAGGTGTGCCCAACGGTCATGAAAAGTTCGTGGACCGTTGTGGGCCCGCCTCGTTTCGACCGCTTTTCTCCCTTTTTTGATTTTCCCCAAGAATTTTCAAAAATAAAATATATTTTTTGAATAGAAAAATAATTTTGAAAAATATTTTTTGCAAATATCTTTTTTATTTAGAAAATATCTTTCTTACTTTCTCATAAAAGAATTTATTTTATTTATAAAAGTTTTATTTTTGCTTTTTGAAAATAATATATATATATATATTTTTTTCTCTCTCTCATATATATATATATATATTTTTGAGAGAGAGAGATATATACTTTTTCTTTGAAATGCCATTTTACCTTTTTGGCGAAGGGGTAGGTTATTTATAGTCAGCCCCCTGACTCTCCCCTCTTTTGGCGGGAAGCACTCGCCCGGGGGGTCTCGGAGTCGATCCTTCGATGCACCGCACAGGTTTCTTCGATGATTTTGTGCAGGTGCATTGTCCGTTGTACCCGATGAATGGGCACTTTACCGCCTTACTCTCGACGTGGAAGATGATAAAGCCTTTTCCCATGCGGATGTCGGCTTTAGCCAGATAGAGAAACGGTCTCCCGTAAGAAGAGACATATCCTCCGACGGACCCATGTCTAGGATCACGAAATCTGCAGGATGTACTCCGTCGCACTTTTACTAGCACGTCTTAGTATTCCCTCCTGGCCGCCTTGTTGATTGGTCCGCCATTTGGAGGACGGTTGGCGGGGGTAAAGGGTACCTCCATGGATTCTGTTGAAGGTTGCCTTGGACATCACATTAATGCTGGCCCCAAGGTCGCAGAATGCATTGACGAAGGCGTGGGGGCCAATAGCACAGTTGATCAAGGGACGTCCAGGGTCACCCTTCTTGGCGATCCAAGGCGAGCTCACAGGGACTTTCTTGAGCTCGTTGGGTTGACTTAGCCTCAGTGATATCATGTTAACTGACTCGTGCGGGGTCTCTGGTTGCCCAGGGATCCTTCCCGAGTCGTTAACTGGTATTTGAGCAGCAATCTGGGCCAGCTGTGTTTCCATCATTTTGTTGAAGCTCAACTGGTTCTTCACAGCTGATGCCAACCCCTCGAGCTTATTATTCACCCCTTCCAAGATTTTGTCGGTCTGGCTCATCTTTTTGGAGAGGTTTTCGTTTATCTTGGCCTGGCCCAATACCAGATCCTTCAATGATGGCTGTCCGGGGTTATAACTGGAGTTGTAACCCTAGTTGCCCTGGAATAGAGGACGGGTCTGGTTGTTCCAGCCTTGCTGCGGTTGGCGAGACCAGTTGTTGATATAGGCAGCCTCTTCACGGGTCTCGGGGCAATTATTTCCCGAGTGACCAACCTCACCACATGTCTCACATGTCATGTGAGCATCTATGGCGTAAACTGGGCGCTGTTGATTTTGCATCTCGCCAGGCGCTTCTTCCGCCTTCTTGAGCAAAGATATCTATTTTTGCGATAAGCAAATCCGCCTCCTTCACGGTATGCATACCTTTTTGTGTTTTAGCTGGGGTTCTGTCCTCCCCCCAGCTCTGATTAGCCACCATTTTATCAATGAGGGTTGTTGCCTCATCAATGGTGAGCGATAGAAATGCGCCACCAGCAGCGGCGTCGAGGTGCCATTTGGATATGGCCGTGAGGCCATTATAAAAGTTCTCAGAGCACCGACCAATTCTCCATCACGTGGGTGCGGGCATGCGAGGATGTATTCCCGCTGCCTTTCCCACGCCGCCGGGATAGGTTCCATTGAGTTCTCGCTGAAATTGGCGATCCTTCCCTCGGGGCATTGGTTTTGCCCATGGGGAAGAACTTAGCTAGGAACGCCATGGAGCACTTAGTCCACGCATCGACAAACTTCCTTGTCCTTGAAGAACCCTCGCTTTTCACTTTCCCGACGAGGGAGAAAGGAAATAAGCGGGCCTCGATGACGCCGGCTTCACGCCTTTGATGACAATCGTGTCGCATAGCTCAAGGAAGTGTTGCGGTGAGCATTGGTGTCTCGCTTGGCAGTCCACGTAATGGACCGGCCTCAGCACTATAGTGATTAGCCCTGCATAAAGCTCGAAGTTTTTTTATCCGCTACGCTTCACCACCGCCCAGGCACGTTGGCGGACGGCTGAGTCGAAGTCGCGAGCGCCTTTCGCCATTGCTTTTGTGACGGTTGGTGGGGGCGTCGGTTTTTAAATTGCCGGAGTTTCGTGCCGAAGAAGAAGCGCACGAGACCGGCTCTTCCTTAGGAGTGCCTCGGGATCGGAGATGAAGTTTTCCCGCAGTTGGAAACCGACATGCACTATCCTGTTTTCATCCACAACACGAACACATAAAAAGATTAGCCTGTATGAGTGGCGATATCCACGCACACGCTCATATTCATTAGCCGCCCAATATTTATTTTGTTTTTTTTCACAAAGCCTTCCCCGGCAACGGCGCCAGAAATGCTTGTTGACATTTCTTAGCGCAATCACTAGGAGTAGGTTAGAAACCCATCCGTCATCGCGACCACGCTTTAGAAATGACTGCCGAGTAGCCCGAGTGGAACCACCATGTCGGTGATCCGACATAGACTATCGACAAGATAGATCTTTTGCCATCTTAGATATTCATCCGCAAGCGCACGGATCTATCATTGTAGCATTTCACCCGAAGTATTCGTGGTATCGTTATTTATATTTTCCCAAAGGAAGGCTTGTGAATTAATAAAACCAGCATGGCATTTGAATAGAGGAACATGTGTTTGCTTAGATCAACTTATTCATAATGGGGGTAAGCAATAATGGTATTTGGATAGTGTGACACACACATTCGAAATCCACCAAAGAAATGATAAAGAAAATAGATAAAGAATAAAAGAATAATCTAATGGAGTGATTCTAATGTATCTAGTCCTCGCCATACAAAAATGAATAGTTAGGATCATATGCTAACATGATATATGCAAGGTTAGGGTCTAGGATAACAGGAGAGACTTCCGGTACCATACGCCCAATGGAAAGCATTTACAAACTCCTACGTAACATACAAACGTGGGGGGATTTCGAGAGGACGGCCGTGGCTGTCACAACCCAAACCGCCTACCCTCAACCGTGGCATGCCCTCATATCCGGGTGTCGAATAATACCCGCACCATGCCCGCTTATTAGAGCACTACTCTTGCCCTCCCGGAGCCCCACTCTACTAATGGACGACATATAGGACAAGAGCAAGCCCTCAAGGCACAACGAACCGTTACCCCACCTCTAATTAGGTTAAGCATACAATGATCGATGAAGAATAAATAAGAACATGCTATGATTATGACATGTAAACTATGTGCTAGTTCATATGCCAACACAAGAACATGTCTAAGACTATACTCTAGTTCATAAGTTAGGCCAAGAACAAAGAATAAGGACTTGCGAGAAGAATGTTCCATAAGAGAAGGTATGTATTACCAAGGCACTTTCTTCTAGGAGACAAGCCCTCCTTGTAGCTCTTCTACTCCAAGTGTACTACTAAAGAAATAAAGAAGAAGGAAGAAGTAGAGAGAGAGAGAGGAAGAAGAAGTGGTAGAGAGGTGGATTGCTGGTTTGTGGACTCCTTGTGTGGTGTGTGTTGAGAGAGAGAGAGAGGGGGCCTACTTATACACTTGGAGGAGGGGCCTAAGTGCTAATTTACACCAAACCGACCTCATATCCTTTCCATACTTAGCCAAACCGCCCTTCACGACGTCGGTACACAACTTTGGAAAGAGAATGAACCGCCCTCCGGGCCGGGCCGTAACCGCCTCGGGGAGGTGCGCTTTGCCACCTTGAGGTGCACCCGCACCCGCCGGGCCCGGTTCTCGCCGCCTTGGCGTGGTGGCGTGTCTTGCTCTAAAAAGTTGTGGGCCGGGCTGTGCTCGTCCCAATTTTGATCTTTTTGTCGGTTTTGGCCTTGGGCATGTGTTTTTGCAAAAGTGCGCTTTCCCGGAATGCGTATTCTGGTCGGTTTTCCACTTGTTTTTATTATAATCTGCAAAATAAATCACTAGACACTACAAGTGGAAATAGATTAGTAATAAAAGTATATGAGTATGATAAAGAATATTTTTACTCCCTTTTTTGGTAGTATGTTGACGATATAAAAGGCGCTTGTTTACCGTCAACATCATGTTAGCATATGATCCTAACTATTCATTTGTATGGCCAGTGACTAGATACATTAGAATCACTCCATTAGATTATTCTTTTTATTCTTTATCTATTTTCTTTATCCTTTTGTTTGGTGGATTTCAATGTGTGTGTCACACTATCCAAATACCGTATTGTTTACCCTCGTTATGAATGAGTTGGTCTAAAACAAACACATGTTCCTCTATTCAAATGCCATCTTGGTTTTATTAATTCACAAGCCTTCCTTTGGGAAAATATAAATAACGATACCCCTGAATACTTCCCGGGTGAAATGCTACAATGATAGATCCATGCGCTTGCGGATGAATATCTCATATGGCAAAAGATCTATCTTGTCGATAGTCTAAGTCGGATCACCACATGGTGGTTCCACTCAGGCTACTCGGCGGTCATTTCTAAGCATGGTCGCGATGACGGATGGGTTTCTAACCTACTCCTAGTGATTGCGCTTAAGAAATGTCAACATTATCTCTTCCCATAAGCGAGCCGAGAGAAGAACAAAGATAAAACCTATATCTCGCTAAGCGTGTGAAACAACCATTCGACTTCTACCGATATCTAAGCATTGCTAAGCATTAAAGATATCGACCTATTCATACTAGTGGGATATCATTTGGAAATAACTGAATTCAAGGTAGTCATGCAACAATGGTATCAACCAACTCCTACTAACTTAATGCACATTTCATAGACTTAAGGTGAATAAAGTATTTGTAAAGCGAGAGAAGGGTTTATGCTCCGGGAGGCTTGCCTGTGTTGCGTGTAAAGTTAGATTCCACAGCCCGGATCACCAAGGTCGAACTTGACATCAACACCATTGGTGGACTAACTTTCTCCACAACTTCATGAGCATGATCCGACTCACTCTCGTAGATGCTACACGCAAATGATGATGCATGCTTTAGCATGATGGAATGCTTGGTATGATGTATGACAATGAATTGACAAAAGCATAACAAGATAAGCTAACTTAAGTACTACTTTCCTTCACGATAAAGTTGCAACCTAACAAAACCAACTTGATGAACTACTCTATAAGATATCATCACATCATTCTTCTACAAAAAGACAACGAACTACTTAACTAGGCACATAATAATACTTTATACTATGAAAAGTATTACCTACCAGATTTCACATGATACAAAGCTACCATTACCCAATACAAGAATTTACAAGAAGTAGCAAACCTAAACTACTCATAGAAATAGCATTGTCACACCCCTAAATTTCTATTTTAGGATGTGACGTAGAAAAACATTAAACAAAAACAAATGACTTTTATTATTTCCTAAAATTTATAAACTTTAGTTAAGTTGCTCATATTCTAGATAGTGGAAATTGTGAGTTTCTAAAATTTTTGCAAATCAATTTAATAGTTTGTTGCATTCATGCCTATGCATAGATTTTATGTTTGGAAAATGATTTTAAATGTTCTCAAATACGCTTAGGGTTTGGTTTGATTCCTTGTTTATCTTCCCAAATACACCTTTCTTAATAAATCTCTCTTGTACACCATCAATTTATCTCTTTCTCTCAACTACATGTAGACAGTAGCAATTTATTCTCACTCTTTATTTCACGTGCATTCTGCTCGTTCCTTGCCCCTTTACAAACCCCCTTTTTATTCTCCTTCACCACTCTCTAACTGCAGCAATGAAAGGCTCATAACAGCCATGCATATTCATCTCTCTCCCTCTGCAAACAGATGCGCCCCCTCCTCTCCTCTCCTTCCCCATCTGCCATGGACGCCCTCTCCATCCCCTACCTCCCTCCCTCTGCTGTTCCTCCACCAAAACGAAGCCTCGATGCCACCATGAATCAATTTTGCTGCAGCAATCCAAATCCCGATCACTGGAGCATTTGATTGGAGAGAGACGTCGTCGCCAACTCTTCTGTACAGCCATGGTGAGGTCGCCCCTCCCTATCTCATCTCTAATTCTTGAGTCCATATCCCTCTCTTCCACCTCTTAATTTCCTTCACGCATCACAGACCATCTCCGAGGAGAATCGCAGCAGCCCCGTCGATTTCCATACATCGCGGTGCTGCCATCGTCGTTGACTCTCATGGCAGTAAGGTCGCCCCTACTAATTCTCTATCTAATATTGCTGCTCAAGGCCTAATCATCCATCGCTTTGATCTCTCTTGTCATGTAGATCATCTCTAAATTGGAAACTGCGTTGTCCCGTGGATCGCAGGCCCGATCGTGTCACTGTCGTCGATGTCGGGTGCCATCACCTTCATCTCCAACTGTTTCCAACCACAATGTGAGGACCCCATCATGATCTCCATCTTGTATACATGTTCCTTGCTGTAAATCATGAACCATCATTCATGTTTGGTCGAATTTTGGTGAGGTTTGCTAGCGATACGCTCTGCTGTCCCTGCATCCAGCAATGCTGCTGTTGACGGCAACAATGTTCCCTGTTGATCCATTAAATTATATGATATATCCTTTCACTAGAAAATGACTCATATACTTGCACATGTATCCGCAAACTTTCGTGGCAAGAGGATTCAATATAAAAGAGATATCACTTTTCTTCCGCTCGGTGTCCCTGCTGTCCTGCAGCCGCGGTGCAGCCAGTTGGCGTGTGCGTTCCCAAAAATCCATTAATCCATTCATCAAAACCCTTTTACCAAAGTGTGTATACCATCCTTGCACATATCTCTGTAAAGTGTATTGGTCATATGAGTTCAAATTCTAGAGATATCATCGTCTATGTGTTCACTGCTCTGCTGCCTTGGCTGCTGTAACACACTGCATTGCATTGGCGTTCCCAGCTAATCTGTTATCCAAATACTCAAACCCTTCGACAGTAATGTGCCTCACATACTTGCACATGTCTCAGCAAATTGATTGGTCATAGATGCCACAATGGCCGAGATAATGAGGCCATAGTAACTGCTATCCCTGCTGTCCAAACAGCAGCTACCCTGTTTTTCCAATTGCATTTCCCAGCTAACCAGTGATCAAAATATCATGTCCTTTTGCCACAACATGGTCCATACAGTACCTACCTTAGAAGTTATCCCATATCCATTAGGTTTATTTCATTCCTTGCATTTATCGAACCTTCTAGCTTCTACCTTCGATCTTTCATGTCTTTTAATCTATAGCTTTGGTTAATTAGTTGTTTTTGCGCTCAATGATCGTAGCTACATGTCCTACGTGTTTTAAACCTTTATGTCTTGTTTTATATATATGTTGAATGATGTGTTGCTTGTAGGTTTGTCTATGATGGTTGTGATGATTGTTGCGGTCGTTAGGAGAGGCTATACAAGGATGATTCGGAAGGAAATTTGGACAAGTTGGAGCAAATATAAAAGGCAAGTATAGTTTGGCATCTACTAGCTTAAGTTCATGATCATGTGACCTATTTAATGTTTATGCCATGAAACATAAAACATGACTATTAGCAACATGTGGACTTGTGCGTAAGTGATCATAGGGACAACCGTACATCCGTGAGGGCTATATGGCTCGCTTTAGTCGGTCAAAGGACCTTATCTATCTTTGTTGGTGGTTTGCCGGAATGGGGAGAAACGGGTTGTATCACTCGTTGGCCACTAATATTTTTAGATGAACCTTTGAAAGGCTTTTATATGGTTTTCGGTGTTTAGGCCTAATTAACCTACTCATTTGGAAAACATGACTCACAAAGTGAAACTGCACACCTCTAGCAGAGTAAAACGGTATATCGGCCGTGCTCACGGCCATGAGCGCCTTGGAACCCTTGCATTAAAAGATGATGACCGATGCTTGTCTAATAGTTTATAATTTATCGTTTTATGCTATACATTACTTATGTTATAATGATCATGGGTTAAGAGGTTGTACCTAGCTATTCTTGTTGAGTACACCATGTGCTCACCCTTGCTATTTTCACCACACGGGTTTATAGCAAAAGTTGCTTGGGAGATTAATGGAGTCATGGAGAAGTTATCTCAAAACACCGATGAAGTGCTAGGCATATGTTACCCCCGTCGGCCCGCCCCTCGTGAAGATTGGAGCTTGAACATTAGTTAACATTTCGCGAACTCTAAAGTAAGTGTTGTTTATAAGTATGTTTTCGCTATATAACATTGTTTTCTGATATCTTTTATTCTATTGTCATATGTGTGGACTTCCCGGGCACACATATGGTGTGCATTTGGTTTTGTCCTTAAAACCGGCGCGGTGATGTAATGGTATCAAAGCGATGTTGATTTGTAGGGACGTATGCCTTGATAGCACGGGTCGATTTCTAAGAGCTTATTTTGCTACAAAACTATTTTTCTACAACCTTGTCCTTTGAATTGATTATTTCTCAATCCTTGTCCATTGTCTCCTCCTTGAACAGCTTCCTTTGAGCTATTAAATTTCTTATCCCCTTGGACTTTTGATTTTTTTTTTTTACTCAAAGAAAAGATTTTTCGTCTCACCTTGCTCAAAATCTCGATGGCCCTTCAATGATCTATTGTCCACACTTTAGGATGTCTACCATTGCTACAATAAATACGATAGCGTTGATATTATGATGTATGATGTCATGTTTTTTTTTTGTATTGCTTGTGTGTTGTCTTTGTTCATTCTAGTGTTTCAAAGAAGTCCCTTAAGGTACCATCATAAGGTGTAGTTCCATCCTTGTTAAGTGGGGTAGAGTTCTCTCTCCCCTTATCAATTGTTTATCAACCAGAATATTTGCCAACCGGTTTCTTACTCCCTTATCACACTTTACCCTTTTTGCTTATCCTACAACTTTGTTTGATCATCATCTTTTGCTAATAGTGGTCCTTGTTTTTCCACCCTATGAGGCAAAAGATATAAAATCCCTTGTTACCTTTCTTATTCACCAAACTCTTATGAACCCTCAATATCATTCCTATATCTTAGGGATTTTGACAAAAACCTTGAGCAATAATCATCATTGTCCCCATTGATCTTTGTTTACACCCTTGTTTTTTTTTGTTATCAATCTTAGTCCTTGCATCCTTTCTCTTACTTATCAAACTTTGGGATCATGTGTTTTTCATCATCCTACCTTTGCCTACCATCGGATGATGGAACCTCCTTGACTATCCACTCAAAAATCTTTGTTTTGTCTCTCTCGATTTTGTTCTTCAAACCCTAATTTGTGTAGCATGTGGTTTCTTATCAAGAGAATCTCTTGAAAACTATTATGACAAGATGATGCTCTCAAGCATGCTTCGAGGTTCAACAAACGCTTTGTTATAGTGGAGTTAGCACCTGATACTATCATCAATCTTGAGTATTTCGGTTGAAGACAACAGGGGAACTAAAGGTACATCTTGTTCTCTCTTGTCATCGTTTAGCTAACCTTGATCCTTGCATTGCATCCCATGTATCTTAAACAATCTCAAACCACAAAACACTGATCAATCTTGTATCAATCTTTGTCCCTTGCTAATATCCACTCCTTGTTTTGATGCAAAAAATATAACCAATACCTTGTTATCTTCATTGCCTATCGATCTCTCATGAAACTTCAATGTTGTTCCTTGCAACTCTTGATTATTAGGATAGTCTACTTTGTCAATCCTCCTTGATTGTGTAAATCATAAACCTTGAATCAAGGAATCTTGGATATCATGAGATCCATCTTTGTGTCTCCTTTTGTTCCTATCTCTTGTGCCATACCATGATGTAAGTTTGAGAAGCTTACTATCATCACTCTTTTCTTGCCCTTGACACTTTTGGTTTGTCATTTTTGATGAACCTTCAATGTTTGCCTGCAAATCTCATAATGTGCAAACTAATCTTGTCTTCCTAATCCTTGATATTTTCTAAAATAAGAACAAAATTGTTTGTCGAAGCCCCTTCACTCCTCAAGATCCATGAAGATGTGCGCAGCGATCAACTTTCTACATCGGGAAGAAGGCCATCACCTCAAAGTCCAAAGATCCCATTTAACCCTATGCCTTTAGGAAGTTGTTATCCCCGAGTGCTTTAACGTTAGTAACGATGCTAAGGAAAGTGATAGTGTGTTTTCATAAGGACCCTATCATATTAGTGTGCTCTAGCTTGGATGCTTGTTTTGTTATAATGTCCATGTATGATTTGGTTATTTGTATTGAGTTTGAGTGTAGCTTCAGCTGAATCTCGGGGAGATTCCTGTTAAGGGGTAGAATTGTCACACCCTAAAATTTCTATTTTAGGATGTGACGTAGAAAACATTAAACAAAAACAAATGACTTTATTATTTCCTAAAATTTATAAACTTTAGTTAAGTTGCTCATATTCTAGATAGTGGAAATTGTGAGTTTCTAAATTTTTTGCAAATCAATTTAATAGTTTGTTGCATTCATGCCTATGCATAGATTTTATGTTTGGAAAATGATTTTAAATGTTCTCAAATACGCTTAGGGTTTGGTTTGATTCCTTGTTTATCTTCCCAAATACACCTTTCTTAATAAATCTCTCTTGTACACCATCAATTTATCTCTTTCTCTCAACTACATCTAGACAGTAGCAATTTATTCTCACTTTTTATTTCACGTGCATTCTGCTGGTTCCTTGCCCCTTTACTCTCATGCAAAAATAACAATTCCTTATTATTCCTTCTTAATTAATTCCTCCCTATATTTAGTAAACGGGCAAGTGTTCTTCACCTTCTCCTTTTCTTTGCATGCGGAGATACATCTATCATCTCTCTGCTCTCCCTCCATCACGCACAAGCAAATGGCAACACCTCCCTGGAGGCCATCCTGTCCTCATGCTGCCACCTCCTCCCCTTTCCCCATGCAAAATTGCAGCAAATGTTCCTCCTTTAATCCCCTTTACAAACCCCTCTTTATTCTCCTTCACCACTCTCTAACTGCAGCAATGAAAGGCTCATAACAGCCATGCATATTCATCTCTCTCCCTCTGCAAACAGATGCGCCCCCTCCTCTCCTCTCCTTCCCCATCTGCCATGGACGCCCTCTCCATCCCCTACCTCCCTCCCTCTGCTGTTCCTCCACCAAAACGAAGCCTCGATGCCACCATGAATCAATTTTGCTGCAACAATCCAAATCCCGATCACTGGAGCATTTGATTGGAGAGAGACGCTCGTCGCCAACTCTTCTGTACAGCCATGGTGAGGTCGCCCCTCCCTATCTCATCTCTAATTCTTGAGTCCATATCCCTCTCTTCCACCTCTTAATTTCCTTCACGCATCACAGACCATCTCCGAGGAGAATCGCAGCAGCCCCCGTCGATTTCCATACATCGCGGTGCTGCCATCGCCGCTGACTCTCATGGCAGTAAGGTCGCCCCTACTAATTCTCTATCTAATATTGCTGCTCAAGGCCTAATCATCCATCGCTTTGATCTCTCTTGTCATGTAGATCATCTCTAAATTGGAAACCGCGTTGTCCCGTGGATCACAGGCCCGATCGTGTCACTGCCGCCGATGTCGGGTGCCATCACCTTCATCTCCAACTGTTTCCAACCACAATGTGAGGACCCCATCATGATCTCCATCTTGTATACATGTTCCTTGCTGTAAATCATGAACCATCATTCATGTTTGGTCGAATTTTGGTGAGGTTTGCTAGCGATACGCTCGGCTGTCCCAAGGCCCAGCAATGCTGCTGTTGACGGCAACAATGTTCCCTGTTGATCCATTAAATTATATGATATATCCTTTCACTAGAAAATGACTCATATACTTGCACATGTATCCGCAAACTTTCGTGGCAAGAGGATTCAATATAAAAAGAGATATCACTTTTCTTCCGCCCGGTGTCCCTGCTGTCCTGCAGCCGCGGTGCAGCCATTTGGCGTGTGCGTTCCCAAAAATCCATTAATCCATTCATCAAAACCTTTTTACCAAAGTGTGTATACCATCCTTGCACATATCTCTGTAAAGTGTATTGGTCATATGAGTTCAAATTCTAGAGATATCATCGCCTATGTGTTCACTGCTCTGCTGCCTTGGCTGCTGTAACACACTGCATTGCATTGGCGTTCCCAGCTAATCTGTTATCCAAATACTCAAACCCTTCGACAGTAATGTGCCTCACATACTTGCACATGTCTCAGCAAATTGGATTGGTCATAGATGCCACAATGGCCGAGATAATGAGGCCATAGTAACTGCTATCCCTGCTGTCCAAACAGCAGCTACCCTGTTTTTCCAATTGCATTTCCCAGCTAACCAGTGATCAAAATATCATGTCCTTTTGCCACAACATGGTCCATACAGTACCTACCTTAGAAGTTATCCCATATCCATTAGGTTTATTTCATTCCTTGCATTTATCGAACCTTCTAGCTTCTACCTTCGATCTTTCATGTCTTTTAAACTATAGCTTTGGTTAATTAGTTGTTTTTTTGCGCTCAATGATCGTAGCTACATGTCCTACGTGTTTTAAACCTTTATGTCTTGTTTTATATATATGTTGAATGATGTGTTGCTTGTAGGTTTGTCTATGATGGTTGTGATGATTGTTGCGGTCGTTAGGAGAGGCTATACAAGGATGATTCGGAAGGAAATTTGGACAAGTTGGAGCAAATATAAAAGGCAAGTATAGTTTGGCATCTACTAGCTTAAGTTCATGATCATGTGACCTATTTAATGTTTATGCCATGAAACATAAAACATGACTATTAGCAACATGTGGACTTGTCTGTAAGTGATCATCCGGGACAACCGTACATCTGTGAGGGCTATATGGCTCTGGCTTTAGTCGGTCAAAGGACCTTATCTATCTTTGTTGGTGGTTTGCCGGAATGGGAGAAACGGGGTTGTATCACTCGTTGGCCACTAATATTTTTAGATGAACCTTTGAAAGGCTTTATATGGTTTTCGGTGTTTAGGCCTAATTAACCTACTCATTTGGAAAACATGACTCACAGTGAAACTGTACACCTCTGCGCAGAGTAAAACTGGTATATCAGCCGTGCTCACGGTCATGAGCGGCCTTGGAACCCTTGCATTAAAGATGATGACCGATGCTTGTCTAATAGTTTATAATTTATCGTTTTATGCTATACATTACTTATGTTATAATGATCATGGGTTAAGAGGTTGTACCTAGCTATTCTTGTTGAGTACACCATGTGCTCACCCTTGCTATTTTCACCACACCAGTTTATAGCAAAAGTTGCTTGGGAGATTAATGGAGTCATGGAGAAGTTATCTCAAAACACTGACAGAAGTGCTAGGCATATGTTACCCCCCAGTCAGCCGTCCCTGTGAAGATTGGAGCTTGAACATTAGTTAACATTTCGCGAACTCTAAAGTAAGTGTTGTTTATAAGTATGTTTTCGCTATATAACATTGCTTTCTGATATCTTTTATTCTATTGTCATATGTGTGGACTTCCTGGGCACACATATGGTGTGCATTCGGTTTTGTCCTTAAAACCGGGCGTGACAAGCATTTTCTAATTTTACAAAACAAGGCATAAAACTACATTTTCTAATTTTACAAAACAAGGCATAAAACTAAGCCTACAACAAACATCACAATTCGAGCACATAACATAGCAGGTTTCCTATTTTTCCTAAACAAAACGAGTCATAAGAAGACCAACAAAACAAGTTTCACAATTTTCTGACCTTTCTACAAATACTTATGCATTTATCTCTAAATAAAAAAATAAAGCACTTTATTCAAAACTACACATAAAAACATTCTAAGCACGACATTTCATAATTTTGACAGAAACTAGGGATCATAAAAATCACACTGCAAGTTGAATCACTCAAAACGGATACTCCTAGCTCAAGTTATGAATTTCCAAAGATTCAACTAATCATACATAAAAGAAAAACGAAATTTCATATAGGACAAAAACTTTGCACGGGGACCCCCTGAGTTTTACCGAAATCCACAAAGACCCGATCTGTAAAAACTTGTATCTAGCAATTTTGCATCGGGATCCGAAGAAGAGTTTCTATTTAAATATGGGTCCTCTTCTTTCTAATCCCTTCCTTCTTCTTCTTCTTTCTTCGATACCGAGCAGGGCGGGGGACGGGGATGGCATCGGCCGGCTTTGCCCTGGCCTCACCTGGTCGGCGAGGGAGGGGTGGCGAGCCGTGGCAATGCCATGTCGCACCCCCCGCCACACCCGACCCTTGTCATACCCATTTTTAAAGGACAAAAATGGGTACAAGATAACATATGTGCCCTGAGATCAATCACACATATGCTTGACAAATAACTGGAGTATCATATCCAAGGTTTTATTACATAACGTTTAACATCCATTATTCATTGGAAAACATAGTCTATAAAAGCGAAGCAAATAACTAGCGCGCCCGAAGCTGCTCCATATAACCACAGGGATCGCCAACTGGTTGACATCAAGCCTAGTATCCACCATTGAGCTCATTGAATCCATCAAATCCACGTTACCCATCCGATTTTCCAAATGTAAGTACATGTCGTACTCAACAAGCATAACATGGGTGTAATGAGGCTCAAAGAGGCTAGACACTTGGTTAGATTGCATTTAACTTTTTAGTTGGTCAAGATTTTTTAGGCATTAGCATCAAGATTCCCATATTCCCATCATATTATGTAAGACATAGCAAATATCAATAACAAGTAAACTTTTAAACAACTCACAAACACTGTGATCATCTATTTTGTGAGGATTCCAAGGCCGTTCATGACCGCTAAAAACGGCTGTTATAACAGTTTAATTAACTTTCTAGCAGAGGTATACACTTTCACCGTGAGTCATGGTTTTCAAATGCAAAGGCTCATGACTTCCATTACACCAAAACCCATATAAAGCCCTCGGTCAATGGTTCATCTATTTTTGCTAATAGCGATAGGGCTCCAACCCATTCTCTTCCATTCCGGTAACCATCAACAAAAATAGATAAGGTCCCTTGACCGACTAAAGCCGAGAGCCACGTAGCCCCCACAGCTTGTACTTTGTATATCCCGGATGATCACTTACAAAATAAGTCCTTATGGAAAGCTAGGAGCATCATAATAAAACATTTGCCCCTTGCCTTATGTATCTCAAAGCATAAAATAAATAATCCAATATTCCATAGCACAAACATTATTTCAGTTGTCTTAACATAATATTTGGTTGAGCGCTAGCATCATACTAACCAAATGCATAAACCCATAGCACTACTAGGAATTGACCCTTAGAGCACCATTTTTTAACGCAACACCGAACATTTGGTTGCAATATTTAGTTCCATACCAACCAACATTTTGTTGGGTTGCGATATCTAGATCTTATGGCCACCAAAAATTTAGGTTGCATCTGTTGAAACATTCGTTGCAACAGGTAAGTGTTAATGCCACGGTGAAAATTGTGGTTGCTTTTATGGGTACCTATTGCCACAACTATTTGAGCATTGCGATATTATCGATTTAGTGTTGCGATAGATGTCTGTTTGTTGCCACCGAATGTTTATTTGGTTGCGAATAGGCATGCCTCGTGGCCACGCGATAAAATTACGTTGTCTAAAATTTAATCTTTGTTGCGACGGTTCATATGCCCGTTGCATCCGTAAAAACAATTCGTTGCGATAGAACCGTGTTTGTTGCCACAAATATTTAGTTGGTTGCGATTATGCATGTTTGTGACCACGATGAAATGTCATTGTCTAAAGCCTAACTTTTGTTGCGACAGCTCATATGCCTATTGCATCAAGAAAATAATTGTTATGATAGAACTGTATTTGTTGCCACGAATATTTAATTGATTGCGATTATGCATGTCTGTGGGCCATGATGAAATGTTGTTGTCTAAAACTTAACTTGGTTGCGATAGCTCATATGCATAAAAATACAATTCGTTGTATCAATGAGCTTTTATTGCCACAAATGAATTATGTGAATTCATTAGACTATTTTTGATTGTGCTAGAAAAAAAAAAATGAACTTAATTAAGCCCACCTGTTCATTTGAAGAAAACAAAAGAAAAAGAAAAGCCCCATCTCACCAAAAGTAACCCAACCCACCGACGTATGAGAAAAAGATTAGGGGGAAAAAGAAGAGGCCCAGCCCACCCAACCTTACCGACGCATGATGACGAGTGGAAAAAACAAAACCAGTTTTTCTCGAGTCTTAACCTAATCACGGCGCCACTAGTTCATGCGACCACTCTCCACTGCTAATTTTTGACCTTATTGGACCGCCAATTTTTTGATTTAATAGGGCCAAAATTGACATTAGGTTCGATACTATTTTGTATTGCATCCATTTTTATTACAAAATCAAATTGCACGGGAAATGACATTAATAACTTTGATCATCCACATTCATTCAATAACATTTACAATAAGAAACTAAAAAAGCTGATAGTTCTAGAACTAAACAATTAAACTAAGGACTCTTAACACAAATCATTAAAGGTTCGTTGTCATTCCATATTTCTTGATTCAGTTCATCCTTCCAAAGAGTCTGGGCAATATTCTCTAGGTTGAGTCCTGCTCAATAGAAACAGTGCAAATGACATATTCATTAGTAATTAAAAATATTAAACTAGTTGATAAATATATCATAAGTTTACTTGATAAATGAATAAACAATGTGCTCATATAGTCATATCATATAAAAATGTTTACCATTCACATAAAGACACGCAAATGACATATTCATTAGTAATTAAAAATATTAAACTAGTTGATAAATATATCATAAGTTTACTTGATAAATGAATAAACAATGTGCTCATATAGTCATATCATATAAAAATGTTTACCATTCATTTCTCATTCACAAATTCATCCTTGTTTATGCTACTTACTCTCGGTTTGGTCCTACTTTTGGTTTTTGTTGTTACGAGAAAAAGGAGGGGGAAAGTCAGTGCCAAATGCATGGCAATCCTTGGTGGAGCTTATTTATGATTTCGTGCGAACCTGGTAAACGAACAAATAGGTGGTCTTTCGGAAATGTGAAACAAAAGTTTTTCCCTTGCATCTCGGTCACTTTTACTTTTTTCGTTATTTCGTAATCCCGGGGGTATGATACCCTTTAGCTTCACAGTGACAAGTCATTTTCTCATTACTTTGGCTCTTTCATTTTCCATTTTTATAGGCATTACGATCGTTGGATTTCAAAGACATGGGCTTCATTTTTTTTAGCTTCTTATTACCAGCGGGGGAGTCCCACTGCCATTAGCACCTTTTTAGTACTCCTTGAGCTAATCTCTCATTGTTTTTCGTGCATTAAGCTCAGGAATACGTTTATTTGCTAATATGATGGCCGGTCATAGTTCAGTAAAGATTTTAAGTGGGTTTGCTTGGACTATGCTATTTCTGAATAATATTTTCTATTTCATAGGAGATCTTGGTCCCTTATTTATAGTTCTAGCATTAACCGGTTTGGAATTAGGTGTAGCTATATCACAAGCTCATGTTTCTACGATCTCAATTTGTATTTACTTGAATGATGCTACAAATCTCCATCAAAATGATTCTGCATAATTGCATAAAAACGAGAACTGAGAACTACATATGGTATGGTCTGAGACTTACTTCCGATTTCCGATAAAAAGAAGGAGGAAGACAAGTTATGTAGGCTGTGACCGTTCAAGAAATGTATCTTTATCGGTTGCTCGACCAAAGCCGGTCAATAAGGCAGATCCGAATGCCACAATAAGGCAGATCAGAATGCCACAATAGATGATCACACAATAAAGATCTCAAGTTGTGGCATTCGGATCTGCCTTATTGACCGGCTTTTGGTCGAGCAACCGATAAAGATACATTTCTTGAACGGTCACAGCCATATAACTTGTCTTCCTCCTTCTTTTTATCGGAAATCGAAGTAAGTCTCAGACCATACCATATGTAGTTCTCAGTTCTCGTTTTTATGCAATTATGCAGAATCATTTTGATGGAGATTTGTAGCATCATTCAAGTAAATACAAATTGAGATCGTGAGAAACATGAGCTTGTGATATAGCTACACCTAATTCCAGACCGGTTAATGCTAGAACTATAAATAAGGACCAAGATCTCCTATGAAATAGAAAATATTATTCAGAAATAGCATAGTCCAAGCAAACCCACTTAAAATCTTTACTGAACTATGATCGGCCATCATATTAGCAAATAAACGATTCCCTGAGCTTAATGCACTAAAAACAATGAGAGATTAGCTCAAGGAGTACTAAAAAGGTGCTAATGGCAGTGGGACTCCCGCTGGTAATAAGAAGCTAAAAAATGAAGCCCATGTCTTTGAAATCCAACGATCGTAATGCCTATAAAAATGGAAAATGAAAGAGCCAAAGTAATGAGAAAATGACTTGTCACTGTGAAGCTAAAGGGTATCATACCCTGGGATTACGAAATAACAAAAAAGTAAAAGTGACCGAGATGCAAGGGAAAAACTTTTGTTTCACATTTCCGAAAGACCACCTATTTGTTCGCTTACCAGGTTCGGCACTAAATCATAAATAAGCTCCACCAAGGATTGCCATGCATTTGGCACTGACTTTCCCCTCCTTTTTTCAGAACAACAAAAAAAAAAAAGTAGGACCAAACCGAGAGTAAGTAGCATAAACAAGGATGAATTTGTGAATGAAAAAAATAGTTCCCTATATTCAGATCCACAATTGGCTGAATAGAAAATTGCTCCAATGGGTTTCCGCCGGGATGAGGTGGGTTTACATTGTTGAAGCCGTTCCTTTCCCACTGAGCGTATAGATTACTTATATCCCGGCCCAATGGGGTATTTTCCATCCCGTGATCAATAACGTCCTGTAGGATGCCGCTAAAGCTTTCGCCATGCTCGTGGATTCGGGGCCTGAGTACTTCTATTCGGAAACGCCGGAGATGGTCCTCAGACGGCATATTCCTCCCGGTTTGTTGCAAATACATGGCTATTCTCAACAACAATCGGACCCCACTTACACTTAAGTCTGATGGAGCGACCGTTGGTTCATGAATTAATGATGGCATTGGCAACTGTAAGATTTTTCAGCTCTGCTCCCAAAACAAAAGAGAAGGGAGACTGATTTTAGTGGCGTGGGTGTTTTCCCAACGAAAAGCCTTCTTTTGAGAACACGAACTTCCATGACAAGACAAAATGCTAGCTTCCCAGTACAGTAACGCATACACTTCTGCGTCCCATCGACTTGACTTTGGCCAATGAGATTACTATACGCGTTTTCCGAGGAGCAACATGATACTTGATTTTCCTTAGCTATTCTTTATTAGCATGAATCTCCATCTATTCTTTTGGGGAAATGGAAAAATCATTAAAAGTCAATGGACCGAGGAGGAGTGAATTACAGCTTTCACTCAATGCACTTGAGAATAACATCTCCAAAAAGTAACTATACTTGTAACCCTTGGTGTCTTATATATAGTTAGCATATTGTTTGTAGGCATCCATAAGTGATTAACGATGATCCTACTTTGATACCACTCCAAGATTTTACGGGTGCTTTGAATATAGATGGTAATTGAACTGGACATGTCCTGGGGGAGGTAGTAACGGAGGGGTCCCTGGAGAAAGAACATGGTTTGGTTCATAGGTGGAGGCTTACTGAAATAGACCCTGTTGTTTCTGATGTAGGAGTTGGGGATGGAATGATTGATTCAAGCTCTGATGGTACTAATCATGTCTCTGGGAGTAAACCTACTGGAGCGGCAAGGGAACATGCAGTACTGGAGAGGGGATCTCATAGCAATACTGATTCAAGTCATTTCTGAGTTACCGGAGATGCAATTGGTTTATAAATATGTACTAAAAAATTGTAAACTAATACTGACTATTCTCTGTGGATATCTGGTTGGACACCAAGCATTTTTACCCCCATTTGAATGCAGAGTCAGAGTATAGACAGCTAAACAATGTTGTCCTTGTGATCGGGATGAGGTAGATGCTTCCCAGCCGGGAGCGGATCGAATCGAGTTTCCTTAGGTAGCCACCGACCTACAGTTCTCCTTAAACTTCTGTGCTTGGTGGAAAAGAAGCGAACAAAGGTACGCCGCTTGCTGTCTTGTTCTCTGCCGTGGACTGGGATCGCTCACCAGCTAGGCCCTCTAGAAAAAAGTTGGACTCCCAGGTCGAGATCTCCCATCGAACCGTAATATTCAAACCGGTGCTCTCACTTTCTTATTAGTCATTCACCGGATCCACGTCTTGGGAAGTTTCGGGAAGAAATTGGAATGGAATAATATCGATTCATACAGAGGAAAAAGTTCTCTATTGATGCAAACGCTGTACCTAGAGGATAGGGATAGAGGACTCAGGCCTATATGTATATGACCAAATACTCCAAGACTCCACCTTTGTCATATATTCCATATATCACATTCGATAGATATCATATTCATGGAATACGATTCACTTTCAAGATGCCTTGATGGTGAACCACGCACACACACACATCGGTGGAGACATGCATGCCACGGAGGGTGCAATGACATAGTGAGTGCCTAATTTGATCAGGTAGCAGAAAAACACACACACAGCTCGTGAACATGAAGTTTAGTCTCATCTAATCTCAGTTTACAAATTTTTTCTATTGGCATATAATGACAGAACACTATCTATCTTCTAGAGCAATATAGTACCTACTAGTGCAATAATACCAAAATAGTGTATACAAGTAGTTAGAGCAACGACAAGAAGTACTGTATATAGCAGTGCAATACAGTCAAACTGACCTTTAGTTAAAACATTAAAAAACAAATTTCTGACTATTAGTTTGCAGAGAACCATAGTCTGGCAAAATTAGTCTAACCCAAAAAATGAACTGGTTCTTTAGGATTTTAATGAGTTGTTCAGTTCAGTTCACACAAGCAAGAGGCTATAAAGTGTTGGCTAAATTTGATGCTCTGCACATTGTATTTCTTTCAAGTTAGTCTAATGCACATTGATTTCGTATTGTACGCAACTACGCACAGAAAGGCAGACATAAATTATACATATTTTTTAGTCTGTGGAGTCAAAGCCCAAACTAATTTCAAAGAACAGCCACGTACTCAGAAATATCGGACAGAAAAAGTTAAATCTACCAATTCCAATAAGGCATAACAACTAGAATCAACCCAAGGAAAAAAAAAAAACATCATAAGCCAACTGACAAGAATCATCACATAAATTCGTTTGCAATAGTATTTATATTTCTAAAACAGTAAGCAGACAAGCTAGCTGACAGTTATTCATCCATTTTTTTTTTTTTTTTTTTTTTTTTGCAAGCGGGTTGCACCATGGTGTTAGCTTGTTTCTCACTACAGGGCAATAGTGTCCACTACGATATTGATTATCATTTGTCTATCTGACACCATCACCTTGAATACTGTTTGCAACTGTATACACATGTTAACTCGTATATACATAGTAACCTTCAAAACTCTAATAGAGGGTTATTGTTAGTCTACAGTCTCACCACTTTCCATGATGCGAACAAAGCAGTAAAGTATAGATGACATCATGACATCCATTCAGACACGGTTAACAAGCCAGGATGCAAAGCCTTCCTGGACATATAGCCCTCTCTGCTACTGCTGTGACCATTGCCTTCTTCCCTCCTAAAGAATTCAAGAACCACCGATCCAAGAATAATCCAACAACCAATAATCCAACAACCACCGATCCATAAATCATCCAAGAAGTTGAGATTAAGAAAGACAGAGTGGCATACCAGTCACCGATTACCTACTCCCGTCAGAAGAAGGCAGAAATCAACTAGAGAAAGAAGCAAGCTGATGCTTTCTCTCCCCGGCCAACCAGACCCCTCCTCTGCTGCGCGCACGTGCAGCATTGCCTCTCCTAGTGCTAAACGGCATCGGCTGGATCTGAGACGAACTGGATTATAGCAGAAAATTGTTGGACTTACAAAAATAGAAAATTGTTGGAATCGAGACCGAATAACTCTGAATGTCGGTAAAACAGTGATATCAAAGGCTTACAAAAAAGGTGTAGGATTAGACAAAAAATTACAAACCATGGCTCTAAGAGGACATTTCTGCTAGCATGCCATATAACTAGTGTATCAGTGTATTTTCAAACATTTGCATCCATATAATCCACACACCTTCACATAGTAGTAATAATAATATTTTATTTCTGAGCCATCCCCACCCTACCTGTTATATTATTCTCGAACCCTATCTGTTTTTTAAACGAGACTGCAACCAAAAAGTTTCAGTGAGCTCAGACAAATGGGAGAAGTAAGTAAATTTCGTCTAACTGTTCTTTTTCTCAGATTCCTGATAACCGAACTTGTTTGTCAGAGCTCCAAAGTAATGATATGGCAAACATTAGTGAATCTTTTTCTGTTGTAGCTCTGTGAACCATTATACCAAACACATAGTGAACATATCGTAGTGTTGATACAGAAACATCCAGAGGGGGGAGATAGCACGTTACCTTGTAGATAGGGGAACAACATCAGGTTGCTGTCAGAATCAAAACATGGGAGACGAGGTGGCTGTCGCCATGCTGAGCTTGGCCTAACTGCAAGCATCACGCCAGAAATTGTAGAGAAATTTTAATCTTTCCCACAAATTGAGAGGGGAGAGGTCATACCTGGATGTTCACCTTCACGGGAGATGCAGATGACTAGGTTGGATCGAATAGCAGATGATAGAGGCGCCCTCCCCATCAGATTCCGCCGTCGCCTACTTGTGCTTGCTCATTGCCACTCGATCTGAAGAACTGACCTGGACCGCGGGGAGCCGCGCTGGGGACGCCCAGGTGCCGGGGGCCGCTGGGGTCGCCGTGACGGGGAGAGGATCCGCGACGGGAAGAGGTCCGTGATGGGGAGCAGCCTGGAGCCTCGCCTGGGCAGCGGAGATGCTGTTTGCGGCGCGTGCGTGGGTCTCTGCCTCTCTGGGGAGAGTGGAGGTGGCGGCTGAGAGGGGGGACGGGATCTGGGGAAGGGAGGCGCGGTTGGGGACGGAAAATCCTGCGGCGTATTTTTTTTTTTTTTTTTTTTGGCTTTTTTGGGTTTTTTTTTTTTTTTGACATAAAACAGCTTAAATATTATTAACAGCAAAGCGCTGTAATAAGAGTACAATGGTAGACATTTACATCCTGTAGAGCTACCTTAAGCGGGCAGCTGGTGACATGCTTGTCATTGTTACAAGTGACCTCAAGGTTGCCTAGAGACATGTCAGGTTGTCTAAAAGCCTGAGCAGCTAAGGAGTGAGCCTGGACATTGAAAGATCTGTCAATTTTTGTTATCCTTGCAGATCTGTTCATGGTTTCATTGAGGAAGATCTGAGTGAAAACCTTCATCCTCCATTCTGGAGGAGATTCAGCTGTAGTACTAGAAAGACAGTGCGCCAAAATGGCATTATCTGTGAAGAACTGGATCTGATGCATGCCGAGACTTGCTGTGATTGCAGCAGAAAGTGCAAGCGCAGCTGCCTCAGCCATCAAAACGGAAGTACAGCCTTTAAGTTGTGCCTGGATTAAAAATTGGTGTTGCTTCGAAGTGTAAGGATGTAGACACTTAGCCCAGCCAAGCGTGCTTCAGGATGGTTGCCATCGGGAGCAAGGGACGCATCCGTGAAGCATTTTGGTTGTGATTCCAGTCCCTGTAACCTGTATGAAAACAGGCATTGCATCGACAAGGTCGATGGTCTTGCTAGCTGTGCAGTATGTTGTACTGCTTCCTCCTGGCGCTGATCACCTACAAAATTGTTACACTGAGACAATAGAGGGATTGTGGCATTGATTGCGTTATTTTCCTGATTGGAACCCTGCATGGTTATTTTAATTTGCGCCTGAACCGCATGATGGACCTGCAAAACACTCCACTGTTTTTTATTGAATCTGTGATCATTCCTAGCGTTCCAGATGAACCATAGCGTTGTTATTATTCTATTCAAGTCATCATCAGTAGTAGAAGCTGTTATGATCGATGACAAAGCCTCCTGAACTCCATCCCGCTCAAAGGGGAGAAGTGTAGATCTAAATGGAGGGTTATATAGCTGAAAACCAAACCGCTTTTGGGTGGCTTTTGGCGGGGCTGCAGGTGTGGGCGCGGGACGGAAAATTGGTTTTGGCTTTTGGTGCGCGGGCAGCTCGGTTTGGGCATCAAATTCTGGCGCCTTTGCTTTCAAACACAAAGTAGTTTAAATAAATCAGTAGAAATACATTCAAAATTTTCAAAAATATTATATTCCAAATGATCAATTAAAATTGTTTTCTTAAAAGAACACCAAATTTTGTTTTTATTAAATTAACATTTAAAAACATAAAGTTGACAACTAATCACCTTTGATCTTAGAAAATTAATGTGATTTGACAATAATGATGTGCTTATGAAATAAAGCAATCATGTTTTCTCAATTTTAGTTTTTATCCAAACTTGTTGTATAACTGTCTTTAAGAGGGAAACTCAAACACAAAAGACATCTTGCACAGTGTTTTGTACTAAAATCACGCTCCAATAGAGGACCCAAAGCAGAGACCCATTTTGGGCACGACCCAAGCGTAAACGCAAATAAACGTCTTCGACAGAGATGATGTAAATCTACAACACCATATTATTATAAGAATATATTTTTGGTTTTGGTCCAAAGTTTTTTTGCTCTACATTTGGCCAAACAATAAACAACTTGTTTGTTACTTGGTCAGGTAAGCCCCTAAATCCTAACCTCATGCCTACCATCACTGTTGGCTTAGCAACCTATCCATGGTCTCTCTAAGCCTAATTGACTCACATGGCATCGATAGATGGACTCTCGTGGTATCCTTGGATTTGGTATAGTCCACATGTGAATATCCATGGTGCTCTTCGTTTGCAACCTATCTATGGTGCTCTTCGTTTGTGGTCTCTAGCTAAAGTGCACATGTGAATATGAGAAAGGAGAACGCAGAGTGGACCTGACCGTGATCGGAGATGGCACTGGCCGGTGAGTTGGTGCGGGCGAGGCGAAGTCGGGCGGGCCGCGGCGCGCGAGGCGAGTGGCGATCAGGCGATGGCCTTGGCGAGGAGGACAGAGGGAGGCGAGAAGTGTGGGGATGGGCGGCGGCGATGGATAATAAGGAACCACTAGGTTCTGTGCCCGATCTTTTCGATGAGAGGGTGGGGATAAGTCGATTTGGGGAACGAGACAACGTTCACGGCCCGACTATATTGTGTTGGATGTAAATCTCTCAAACTCAACTTGTTCAAAACAAGCTTTTACAAGTTCAAACCAAGCCAAACAGGAGGGGATGGCAACCAACAAGTGTGCGGCAATGGAATGAAGTGTATCGGTGCCATAGCAACAGGACCGCCAGTCTGTAAAATATGTGGAGCTATAGGTAGGGTTGAAACAAGGTGCTATATGTGGACCGCCTTTGCTATAATAGAACAATGAAGTATGCGCTCTCGGAAGGTTTAAATCCCAATGAAACAAGTTTTGCAAACAATCGAGCATACTGTTGGCGGTCGTTATCGACCATTTTATACTGCCAATTTATATCCAAATCTAGGGAAACAAGCATACTTATGACACATATACATATGCTATGACCTAGTTCCACTTGTTTCTAGAGAAAACATGTTTTGCATGACAAACATCAGAATCAAGTGGAAATGCACGAAGTAAAGAAGAAAGCGTAAAGCAGAACACACATTCCAGGAATGCGCAATCAAAGGGGAATAGAGAAAGCCCACTTCAACGAACAAGTGCACCAAAGCACCCATGGATCCGCGATGAGGAAAGGCCCACAAGCCCACACGCCAAAGGCGGTTGCAAACGGCGCTAGGCCCGGTCGCGGCCGGACCCGTGGTCCGGCGGACCGGGCGATATCCGCCAATTGAACCGCCCTTCTTGGGGCGGTATCATTAATGCGAGGAGAGGCGGTTTCGGGGGTGCTTCCTTATTTACCCCGCACTAAACCGACCATCTTAGCTATAAATAGATGGGGAGAGCTCCATTCTAAACACACACCACACAAGAGCTTCTCCCTCCACACTTGTATCTTTTACTTTTTGGTTAGTATTAGGAGTTTGGCAAAGATGTAATCGAAGATCAAGATCCACTTGGAGATACTTGGTATGATCAATTCATTGTTCTTCATCTTGTTCTTATTTATCAATATAGCTATGCTTATGAATTAGAGTATAGTTCCCATGATATGATCTTAGCATATGAACTACTATATAGTTTGCATGTTATGATCTTGTCATATAGAACTTTATGCTTAATGTATTATACACACATGTTTAGACCAAATCCAAGATGAGATGCTGAGTTCTACTTAAATTAGTCTTGGTTGCTTGTCGGTTTGCGGGTTCGTCATCCGTCCCCGTGGCGGATGCTCTAGTAGAGGACTCTCGATAAAGAGGCGGATGTTCTGTGACGACGCTAGAGCAAGTAGTCGATAGCGTAGACGTGGTGTCTAGGCTATGGGCTGCCTTCGTTTGCTATCTAGGCCACGGTAGTGAGGTAGGCGGACGTGTGGTGACAGCCCTGTTCGCCCCCTCGCATACTCCTCCACATCCGTCTAGAGAGTAGAGCTGGAGGCCGACATCACCTGGCAGACCAGGTGCGATCCGGTGCCCGAAGTAAGCCAAAAGTGACTAAGGTTATCTTAACCAGAATCTCTTATGGTACAAGCATGTATGTATATCTGCTCCCTTAACATAGCTATTCAGGATAGGCCTACTCCAATTTAGGATATTCTTTTATTCTTTATCCATGAGACAGCTCGAGTGTGGGTGTCAAGTTATCTTTACTTATCCTGTTTCATTCTCGTTATGAACTTTGGCCTATCATACAGTCATGTTATCTTGCCCATCTTCTGTTAGAGACTTTTACACCATGCCTTCCCCGTGGAAATACGATACCCTGAATACTTCGGTGAAAGCTACAATGGCAATTCGGCGGCGCTATGAACTCTTTTGCTTTGCGTTAAGAAACGCCAACAAGCTTTCTAGCGCCGTTGCCGGGGAAGGCGTTGGTAAAAGGAATGATCCAATAGGACATGTTCATGATAATATGCATGTGTAGTGGCCTTTGTTTATAATAGGTTTATCAAAAAAAATCTTATACATAAAAAAAGCAAAGGACATGTTTTCAAGTTAGTATGCACCTTCGGGTATTCTTGTCACTAACCTTTTCAGGTGGAGACTAAGAAGAACAAAGAAGCACACGACAAAAAAAAAACATGGAGGCTACATCAACAAAGAGAATTAGATGCTCTTGGATGCAGGAATGCACTCAAAAGGGAGACCCGATCTTGCACATTTGACTTTTTCACAAAAAGTCCATGTGTGGGAGGAAGGAGGATGATAGCAAGTTCCATGCACAAAAGGGATATTCACAAAAAAAGGGAAAGAAAAAAAGAGATGAATAAAGGATGATGTTAGCTTTCCCTTGCTAAAAAAAAAAAGAAAAAAAAAAAAACATTATCAAAAAAAAATGAAATAAGAGAAGAAAGGAGAAAGTTGGCACCACATGGTCAAGATAAACACCAATGTGCCACTTGGGTTCCTCCTCTCCCAAGACCTTTGTTGCTAGCACCAAGGCTTATGGCCCTCACACATTCATTGTGTGGGACATAGCCTTATTGTGCACCTGAGTGGGTTTGGTATGCCCTCCCGCCCCCGGCTTGAGGTAGTCATAACCAAATCACGATCATCACACCACCGTTGCAGCATTTCCACAATTACATCCACATGCTGCCGGTCAAGTACACTCAGGTACACAAAGGTCTAATAAAAAAATAAAGAAGGAAAGGAGAAGCCTCCTCCTTTACACCTTTGCTACCAGGAATGCTCAAGGTCCATATACACTACCTATGTATATGACCTAAGCATTGTGGCCCACCCGAGATGAATCATCGGCGACCACCGTAGAAGTCTCAAAGTCCTCACCTACGGCTGGTACATACACACTCAGTTATGCAAAGGTAATAATTCACCAATTCTTTTTACTCATACTTATCTTCATTTAAAGAAATCATGCTTCCATTCTTTATGAAATATGGTCTGGGTTTGGGTGTGTCTACATGGACCCATGTGATGCATCCATAGGTCTTTAAAACACGCATGGTGCTTGGGTTAAAATGACCTTCTTTAATCAAATTTTGACATGGTGTTGAAGTTGATTAATGAACCCATGGCTAACTTAATACACAATAGAGCTATTTTATGATGGAGATAAATCAAGGCTAGACCTGCATTGCATATTTATCTTAGCCTTGTTTGAGTATGAGAATTTTGGTGAAGTTCTTTATGTCCTCCCTTGGTAATAATAAAAAGTTTAAAATAAAATAAAACCAAGCTTACTCAATTGCTCCTTCCCGCATACGCATTGGAATAAGGTAATCACTAAGGATGGTAAGTCCACTTTCGTGAATCTACCATACACTAACCATGCAGGAAAGACCAAGAAAACATGGGGGTACAACCCCAATCCATTGAGTTTGAGCTAGCTTGGGGAGGACCATAACAAGGTAATGAGAAACCTGCACTTTCATCTTTGTCCATTACCTTGCAAAAAAAAAGAGGATATAATAATTTTTATTATAATCATCTTGTTCACCTTTCA
This sequence comes from Hyparrhenia diplandra, assembly GCA_015847255.1. Taxonomy (NCBI): domain Eukaryota; kingdom Viridiplantae; phylum Streptophyta; class Magnoliopsida; order Poales; family Poaceae; genus Hyparrhenia; species Hyparrhenia diplandra. The sequence continues at coordinate 1,418,433 of JADLZK010002109.1, forward strand.
AAGTTTTCTTTTCCATTGGATGAATCTTTGTACTACTTCATACTTCCTCATTCTATGATGGTATGATTTGGTTTGAAAGTTTTGGTCATACGTATGATCATACTTCCATAGGCTTTTTGAATTAAGCATGGTGCTTAGGTCAAAAGTCTACCTTAATCAAATTAGATATGGCATCAAGTTTGATTATTGAACCAAAGCTACTAATATAGAATTTGGTAGATCATATGGGCTAACCCTGCAGGAATTTATCAACATCATAAGGGTAAGTCCCGGAGGCGACAATGGAGACAAAAACTTGTTTGGCAAACCAAAATAAAATAATAATAAAAAATATATCTTTATATACATATGAAATTTTTATAAAACTCTCCAAAATAAAACAAAAGGTTTTTCATAAAATTCATTTTCTAATAATATAGATTTTATCTTTACCTTTTCTTATTTGAAAATTTTTATGAAAATAAAAATATAGTAAAAAGAATTTTGAGAAATTGAGAAATCGAAGCAATGGTTCAAAATGCCAAGGAAGTCGGTTGAGCAACTCCACCTCTCTCATTCGCATTTACTCACTCTTCCACATTCTTGCTTTTGCTCCATTTCTTGCACTCTTCAGGCTCTAGCAAGCTCATGTGCAAGGAACCTCTCGCCAAAATTCTAGTCACAACAATTTACAAGCTAAGCTCATGCAAGATTTCTCGCTAACATCACATCTCGCACAAATATTTGTCATGTCATTTTGCCATGGGAAAATTCGGGGCTTAATATTGCAGGTGCTTGCCATAGGTGGAAGCTTACGGTGCTCCACTCAAAGCATGAGCACTCACTCACTGAGCCTAAGGGTAGCCCGATACATCAAGAAGAGGAAGCATCATTGAGGCGCAAGGAAGAGCAACAAGCAGGAATGACGACTACCCCCACCTCGACTTGGAAGGAGATCGTGAACTGCAAGGGTAAAACCTCATCAAAGATCAAGAGTTTGCCCACGCGCCACACTTCAACCCTGACCTCCTTCAAAAGCTAGGTATGGATGTCAAATTCCCTCGCATTTGGATTGTGGTTGGATGGAAGAATATCGAACCCCTCTGGGAAGAAGAGTCTCGGTTGCTCACCATCCAATTTCTTTGCTCCTTGCAATATGAGGATGAATGCATTTCTTTCCATCTTTTTGAGCACAGATTTTATCTCACATGGAAAGAACTTTCCACGCATTATAGGCTTTGATTCTAGAAATGCTCGATCACCTTAGATTACTCTCTACAAAGTTTTCATTGCAAAAAGTTTTCGAGTGTAATTTTTGGTCAAAATGTTCATGGTAGAATCATGCACTGTCAATACCGCATTCATCACCCTTCTCTTGGTTTCATTCATAAGACGATAGCCATTACCCTATTCCCTAGGCAAGACATTTGAAATGTTTATGATGATGAGATGCAATGCTTGTTGCTCCCTGTAAAAGAAACTGTGAAGTGCATGATAGATAACTTTTGATATTCTACTTCTATCTATTGCACTTCCCTTATAATAACAAGGATAGCCAATGATGTTGGTGCATTGGAGGGATGAGATATGACATAAATCTCTACCCCACGCATTGAGATCACGCAATACTCCTTAGTACAAGGGCATCATGCGAAACTTGACGAGAATGACAATGAGACTCTCATTTTCTACTTTTGGGCTATGCAAATGAGTTTCCGTTTCCTAACCCGGAACTCTCTTTGTATAAGTCCCTATCACTTACCTTCGACCTCACTGAGGATTTCGAAGTGCAAAGGAGCTCTGTCTCTCGTGAGGTCATCCAAGAAAAAGGGAGCAGATGGTTAAGGGCGCATGATCAGTCATCGACTCTGAGGGGCTACCACCGCCACCACCTGCTCATCCCCCCCGTCAATCCACTTCGTGAGTAACAGCGATTGACAACCTCGGTAGACAAGTTGGAAGACTTGTAATCCGCATGTGTGAAATGCATAATACATCAACTAACCATGTGTAGCAAGCGACCCTATGGCAACAACAGAGCCAACAGAGTCATCCACCAAATACCGCAAGATTTCCATGAAGCATAGAAGGCCTACTAAAGATCAATCAGTACGATCCTCGACTCATAGGCCATGAGCTAGCTTGGGGAAGAACCTCACACAGGTATGAATTTCCCAATCTTCTTTAGTTATTCTTAAAAAAAATGATTCCACTCCTATATGTGACTTTGGAATGCTAGTTTCTCCTATGTTGAAATGATGAATAGTTGCTCTGTCTATAATTCACTTGTGCCTAGTTTATAACTTTGTATTCCCCAATGTTTAAGTTTGTTGGCTAAAAATGTCTCATCCTAAAAACTTGATCAATTGTGGGTTTGCAAATACATGATCCTTTTCTAAGTAGTTGCCTGATATGATATGGTACAAATGGATTCTGCTATGAGTTTGTTCTAAGAGAAACTTGACATCCGGAGATTTTTTTCGAAAAAAAAAAATCAAAACTCAAAAAGTTCCTCAATGATCATAAATACCTACCGAGCCATATGACATGCTTTACATATTCAAAACCTTAGTCATATCTTTGCTTGTTGAACTTTGAGCTTTGTCAAATTGTTTGTGACCTATGTTGAGATACTTGTCGACTCCCGTGATCAAGATACACGCATACACCCACCAAATAAAGCCGACTCTTACACCGAGAGTTGCGCACAACATGCACCTTTTTCCGTCCACCAAAAGTAGTTACTCCATTGCATCATTATCATGATATCTCTCTATTCTTCCACATACTTCATATGATAAAAGAAATAGATATGGGCTATGCTAAAAAAAATGAAATCCATGCCAAGGGGCATGAGGAAAAAAATGGACATGTGTCCAACCAAATAAAAAATGACGTCCCAAAGAAGGGCCCAAAAAAAAAAAAAAAAAAAAAGAAGAAAAAAAAAAAAAGAATAGCCCATACTTTTTCCAATAGCATTACCATTCCAATAGAGAATCATGTAGCAAGGAGTACCAAAAATACTTACATGCAAATATTCCACACACTTGCACATCTTGATCAAAGTTTATGACTTGTATCTCCGTGTGGTCCGGTTTTTGACCTAGCAATATAAGTGATATAAGTATGCCCCACTTTTACCTACCCAAAAACTCCAATCAAAAGCTTTGTAGTGGTAGGCCACCGTAAAAAAGTGAGGCTATGCTCGATATATCCAAATACAAATTGAGCGATCGAGTGGAATCATTTGAGGAACTTGCTTTATTTCTAAAAACTTTACAAAACCTCCGAATGAATGGTTGATCAAGGAATGAATGACTAGTGTTTCTGTTATAACCATTCTTTCTTGCAACCACCCAAGAACTTGGAAAAGTTATAAGTCCCACATTATTCAAGGAACAAAGGGTGGATCAAAAAGTGCCAACTTATTTAAATTGCGGAAGAATACTTTGTTATAAGCATGATACATTTTTGAATTATATCGTCATTATAGCAACTCCCGATCAACAACCAAGCACTTAGCTATTTGCTCGGGGGACGAGCAAAGGTTAAGCTTGGGGGACTTGTTGGCGGTCGTTATCGACCATTTTATACCGCCAATTTATATCCAAATCCAGAGGAAACAAGCATACTTATGACACATATACATATGCTATGACCTAGTTCCACTTGTTTCTAGAGAAAACATGTTTTTGCGGGACAAACATCGAGAATCAAGTGGAAATGCACGAAGTAAAAAGAAGAAAGCGCAAAGCGAGAACACACATTCCAGAATACGCAATCAAAGGGGAATAGAGAAAGCCCACTTCAACGAACAAGTGCACCAAAGCACCCATGGATCCGCTGATGAGGAAAGGCCCACAAGCCCACACGCCAAAGGCGGTTGCAAACGGCGCTAAAGGCCCGTCTTGCGGCCGGACCCGTGGTCCGGGCGGACCCGGCGATACCGTAATCGAACCGCCCTTCTTCCGGCGGTATCATTAATGCGAGGAGAGGCGGTTTCGTGGGTGCTTCCTTATTTACCTGCACGAAACCGACCATCTTAGCTATAAATAGATGGGGAGAGCTCCATTCTAAACACACACCACACAAGAGCTTCTCCCTCCACACTTGTATCTTTTACTTTTTGGTTAGTATTAGGAGTTTGGCAAAGATGTAATCGAAGATCAAGATCCACTTGGAGATACTTGGTATGATCAATTCATTGTTCTTCATCTTGTTCTTATTTATCAATATAGCTATGCTTATGAATTAGAGTATAGTTCCCATGATATGATCTTAGCATATGAACTACTATATAGTTTGCATGTTATGATCTTGTCATATAGAACTTTATGCTTAATGTATTATACACACATGTTTAGACCAAATCCAAGATGAGATGCTGAGTTCTACTTAAGTTAGTCTTGGTTGCTTGTCGGTTTGCGGGTTCGCCGTCGTCCCCCCGCGGGGCGATGCTCTAGTAGAGGACTCGATAAAGACGGATGTTCCTTTACGACGCTAGAGCAAAGTCGTCGATAAGCGTAGACGTGGTGTCTAGGCTATGGGCTGCCTTCGTTTGGTGTCTAGGCCACGGTAGTGAGGTAGGCGATAGGTGGTGACAGCCCTGTTCGTCCCCCGTACTCCTCCACGTCCGTCTAGAGAGTAGAGCCGAGGTCGGCATCACCGGGCACCAGGTGCGATCCGTGCCCGGTAAGCCAAAAGTGACTAAGGTTATCTTAACCGTAATCTCTTATGGTACAAGCATGTATGTATATCCGCTCCCTTAACATAGCTATTCGGGATATGCCTACTCCAATTTAGGATATTCTTTTTATTCTTTATCCATGAGACCTCGAAAGTGTGGGTGTCAAGTTATCTTTACTTATCCTGTTTCATTCATGTTATGAACTTTGGCCTATCATACAGTCATGTTATCTTGCCCATCTTCCGTTAGAGACTTTTACACCATGCCTTCCCCCGGTGGAAATACGATACCTCGAATACTTCGGGTGAAAGCTACAATGGCAATTCCGCGCTTATGAACTCTTTCTGTTTGCGTAAGAAACGCCAACACATACCAAGCTCGAGGAGCTTGTTTGAGCCCATACAAGGCCTTTTCGGTTTGCACACATAGCCCGGATGCGAAGGACTAGCATATCCTGGTGGTTGATCCATATACACCTCTTCATCAAGCACACCATGCAAAAATGCATTTTGCACATCAAGCTGTCGTAAAGACCAATCATTTGACACAAAAGCTATAGACAAGATGAGTCGAATAGTGGCAGCTTTCACAACAGAACTAAAGGTATCTTCATAATCAATTCCATACCTTTGCTTGAACCCCTTTGCCACAAGTCATGCCTTGTAACGATCAATGGAACCATCAGCCTTGTGTTTCACTTTATAAACCCATTTGCAACCAATTATATTCTTACCCTTTGGACGAGGTACAAGCTTCCAGGTGCCATTGCTCAATAATGCTTCTTGCTCTATATTCATGGCTTCAACCCACTTCGGATCACCCATGGCCTTTTTGAGTGATGATGGTTCTTCACACAATTAATCGCCAAGCATGCCCCATCGCATTGTTCCATCGGTGTAAACTTTTGGCTTCACAATTCCACTTTGAGACCTAGTGGATGGTCTCATGGTCACGTTCTCGATGCGAGCACGAGGGACGTCCACACCAGAGGAAGCCGCAGTCGATCCGCCCAGATCCTCGCCTGGGAAGCTACAGCGCCTGTCGATGACACAGTGCTGTCCCCCCGCTGGATCCGTTGCAGCCAGACGATGTGTGGGCGCTGCGCGAGACGTCGTAGGAGATGCCCACAGAAGATCCGGCCGCGTCGACCGTAGCACGCGTGGAACGCGCAGGCGAGGGAGCACGACCGCCTGTGCCAATCATTTGCATCGATCCCGGGGTGGATCCTCCCGCAGGCGTAGCAGGCGAATCCTCCTCAAGGCTGCCGCTGTCTCTAGCGGTGTGACACATGCGATGACACGCATCACCAGCGTCTAATGACCTGAAAACAACATCATTTTGATCCAAATTTTCTCCTGATTCATCTCGAGTTCCTGCACATCATGTATATGGGTTAGTAGACTCCGGAGGATGTATGCAAGGAGCACAGTCAGTATTCCCCTCCAGATTCTGAAGATGGCTAGGAAGAAGGAGAAGTTCGGCACGCAGTCGTGCTCCATCATTGGGATGCATTGTTGAGAAAGGAAACACATGCTCATCAAAAGTGACATCGTGAGAGATATAAACACGACCTTCTTTTTGGTTCTAGACATTTGTAACCTTTATGCAAGTTACTATATCCAAGAAAAACACATTGTTTTGACCGAAACTCAAGCTTCTTGGTATTAAACGGTCGAAGATTCGGCCAACAGGCACTGTCGAAAACACGGAGGTCATTATATTCTGGATCTGTGCCATATAGACGGAAGTATGGTGTTTGGTTGGTAATGACTTTTGAGGGAAGTTGATTAATAAGATATATGACATGTAGAAAAGCTTCACCCCAAAATTTGAGTGGCATACAAGCTTGTGAAAGAAGGGTAAGCCCTACTTCAACTATATGTCTATGTTTTCGTTCGGCAACTCCATTTTGTTGGTGGGCGTGTGGGCAAGAAACACGATGCGTGATCCCAACACGTTTGAAAAAAGAGTTCAAAGATTGATACTCCCCACCCCAATCAGATTATATAGCACGAATTTTGCTATTGTGTTGTCTCTCAACCATACTTTGAAAATCACCAAACACTTGAAAAACTTTCGACTTATGACGCAGGAGATAAATCCACACAAACTTGCTGTGATCATCAATAAAGCTTACATAATAGTTTTGCCGACCAACCGAAGTTGGAGCCGCCCCCCACACATCTGAATGAACTAAATCAAATGGTCTATCCGACACACCGGTAGACCTAGGATAAGGCATTTGATGTGCCTTTCCCTCGTTGGCATGCATTACACACATGACCTTTATTCAAATCATTGACAAAAGAAAGCTTATGGCGACTAAGAACACTCTACACTACTTGAGATGAAGGGTGCCCTAGTCTATCGTGCCATAGTGACGTCGTCGGCCTAGCAACACCGAGGAATTGTTTATTGGACGCAGACTTACCGGATAATGATCGCAGCGGGTAGAGGCCTCCTTCACACCTGCCTCTGAGGAGGGTTCTCCTCGTCTCGTCCTCCTTTATAGAAAAATGACGTGGATGAAATTCCACAAACACATTATTATCATTTGTGAAACGATGAACAGAAACAAGATTCTTTTTGGCTTGAGGAACATGAAGAATATGATTCAACTTTAAATTGGAAGGGGGGAATAAAGTACTGTGTCCAATATGCATAATATCCATATGAACCATTGGCGGCGTGCACTTGTTCACCACCATGGTACTTGTCACGGAAGCTCAGGCGCTCAAGATCACCGATGATGTGATCAGTAGCCCTGGTGTCCATGTACCAATTTGTATCTACACCGTAGGAGGAGTTGGTGACGTTGGACGCAGACTTCGTGGAGCGCCGTTGTAGTTGAAGTCGTATCTCTTGAAGCAGCGATGCGCCGGGTGCCCCTCTTTGCCACAGATCTGGCAATGGACACCCTGCTGGAAAGACCCGCGTGTGGCCCCTCCATTGTTGCCTCCTTCGCGGGTGAAGCCCCCACGGTTGCTTCGGCCACCATTGCGGCTAACTCCACTACGCCCTCCTCGGGTGAAGTTTCCCCCACCGGTGTTCTTGCCTTTGGAAGCAAGGTTCACGGAGGACTGAGTGCCTCCATTGCGCATCTCCAAGCGCTGCTCTTGGGCGACCAGCTGGGTGTGCAGCTCGGCGACGGAGATCGGTTCGACGCGTGCCGCGACAGCCGACACGGTTGAATCATAGTCTTGATCCAGCCCCGTCAGCACGTACGACACAAACTCTTCATCTTCTAGCTTGCGGCCAGCCACCGCCATCTCATCTGCCAAACCTTTGATCTTAGTGAAATACTCACTAATGGTAGATGTACCTTTGGTTGCCGTCGCCAACGCCATGCGAGTGCTAATAATCTTAGCACGAGAATAAGATGCAAAGAGCGCCTCGATTGCCGCCCATGCTCCTTTGGTCGTCGTCTCCATGTTGACGTGGCCAAGGATCTCCTTGTGTAGATTCGTCAGGAGGTAGCTGAGCACAATTTGCTCCTTCGCTACCCAAGTGCTATGATCTTGGTTGACCACGGGCACTTCATCATTGTCATCTGGCATCAAGCCAATCGGCCAGTTGAGCTCCTCTCAACGCTGCTAGCACCTGCGCCTTCCATGATTGGTGGTTTGTTCGATTGAGTTTTTCCGAGACACGTGGAAGAAAGGTGGTTAGGGAAAGTGCAGCAGAAAGCGCGGAGGATGAAGAAGCGAACGCCATGGAAAATTTCCGTTGGGAAATAGGCTCGTGATACCATGAAAGAATGAGAGAATGGAGGTGAACGGGATACCTTTGGCTCGGCCCCGGCTTCATGTTTATATAGGTAGAAAGCCTCTACCGTGGCGTGTACAGGTAGTTAGGATTAAAACTTGTTATACAAGATACTTAGAGTACAAGGCAAGTCTAATCTATCCAAACAAACTATCTAGGAAGATCGCGTGCCTGTATAACAGAATTACATATCATTTTACACAATGAATATACACGTGTTAAAGCCAAGTGTGTCTGTTCCAAATGTTCAAAAAGAGGCCCCTAATTATAATAGAAAAGATCATTACTTACTTTTTTTTTTTTTGCAGAACAAATGTTACTTATTTCGTGATTCGGTCACCAATACTAGAAAAGCACACACATCAATACGCGCACATGCAGACGTACGGACACCTCGACATCATGGTTGTGCTTCAGTATTCAGGCTTGACCTCAAGCTGCTGCTGTGGCCCTGGCGGCATCGGTGGCCTCTATATCATCGTGTCCATGACTACTCTCCTGCAGCTCCATGATCGGCTTCACCTTGCGCTCGGTGATGGCGATGCAGATGTCATTGGGGAACAGGTTCCGGAGGACGAAGGCGTGCACGACGGTGGTGGCGAGGAGCGCCGCCCCGGTGAGCGTGGCCACCGCGGACAGCGCGACGCACAGCGCCTTGGTGAAGGCATTGTCCACCTCCGCCGAGTACCTGATCGCCGCAGCCGCCGCGCCGGCCATTGGCGACGTGTACGCCCACCACGCCAGCGAGAACCTGAATCCACGGAAGAAGTTGATGCGCACGCCCAGCGACACGTACAGAAACATCCCCACGAAGAAGGCCACCCTGGAGACGAGGCCGAACTCGCCGGTGATCTTGGACCAGGCCACCGACGACACGCTGGGCGCCGCCACGAAGAGGAAGAACACCGGGTGGAGCTCCTTGGGCAGCGTCTCGTTGGTCGGCAGCCGCTGGTACAGCGTCACGAACAGCACAACGTAGTGCGCGACGCCGACGGCGAAGAAGAACACCGGACCTTCCTTGAGCCCCATGGTGGCGCCGAGCTGCGCGCCGACGAAGTTGCCCAGCAGCGACAAGTGGTTGGACGGGTTGGCCACTTTCGACAGCCGCCGCTGCCCACCAGACATCCACTGGCCGTAGATCTTGATCGCCAGGCACAGCAGCGGCGCCATGAGCACGTACCAGAGCCAGTGCGGGAGCACTGCCGCGTGCGTCACGGCGTGCGGCACGCCGATGGCGAGGTAGAGGAAGATGACCCACGGCGCGAAGAAGAAGTTGACACGGATCGGGTGGTAGTACTCGCGCCGGACTGCCTCAGTAGAGCGCCACCTTGCAGGCGTAGGTGGCGGAGACGGCGGCCATGAGCGCCACCGAGATGCACCAGAGCACGAGGTTCACTTTCGAGGTCACGTGCAGGAACGTCGTCGGCACCGAGAGTGATGACTTTCCACAGGATGGCCTGGCTGCTGACGCCCATGGGGATACCGAACGCCGAGATCGGGAACCGGAGCAGGAACGGCCACGTCGTGTCCGACGGCAGCACCAGGTCCTCGGATGGTTTGAGCTGGTCAAGCTCCGGCCCTTCCAGCGCGGCGTAGAACCGGTCCACCTCCGGCACGGATGTGGCGTGGGTGCGGTGGCTGTAGCTGACGTCCTCGCCGGCCTCGTCGTCGTCGAGGTCGTCCGCCGGCCAGCCGCCGGCCAGGTGGGTGATCTGCCGCTCGAGCTTCCCGGACCACGTCTTGAACGAGTCGTAGCGCCGCCTGTCCGCGCGCCAGTTCACCGCGGCCCGGCTCGCGAGCCGCGCGGCGGGCGCCGGGCGAGGGATCGGCTGTGAAAGGAACATCATCGCCTCTGTCCGGGGGCGTGAAGCGGACGCTGTTGCTGCCCGTGTCTTGCACTGCGAGGCGGTGCGGCCCAGGCAAGCGCGACGCGTTCGCCATGGCCTGCCTCCGGAGGTCGGCGGAGTCGGTCGTCGTCGCGGCGGTGGGCGTCGGGACGCCCAAGCTGCTTCCTGGCGACGCCGGCAAGTTGATGGAAACGGGCTGCTGCACTGCCCGGAATCCTGTTGGAGGATGCTGGTGGAGCTGCATGTCCAGCGGCGGGAGGACCACGTCGCTGCGGCGTCGTGGCGGCGGCACCTGCAACGCAAACGCATGCAAGCATCAAATCCATCACGTCCAACCAAGTCATGTACCTCGTTGGTGCGGTGAACGAACAACGCCGAACTAGCTAGAGGGGCCGCCGAGCCGGCCGGGGGCTCACCGGAGGATGGACTGGCGGTTTCGGGTGGGCGACGGCCTCAGCATTCCTCAGCGGCACGGGGCCGGACTTGCTGCCGCTCGCGTCCATTCCTCTGCTGATCTCAGGAAGTTGTCAATTGACAGAGCAGCAGCCAGTGAGCAACACTGGGCTGAGCGCCCTCTATGTCTGTCTCTGTTTCTGTCTCTCCCTGTGTTGCCTTGGCCCCGCTTTGGTTGCATGTCTTCTGATTTATAGATGCCAAATCTGCATGTCACCATTCACAACAAAAAGTATGTGTGTATATATAAAAAAGTATCACACGCTGATCTGCAAGCCAACCCAAAAGCAACATGCACATATGGTAATTATGTTCACAAGCTACTTTCCTAGGATGCCATGCTCCTTAAAATTTGCATATCTGGAACATTGGAACGAGGAACCTGTTAAACATTGCAGTCAATCACTAAAATTCTTATCATATATATTAACCTCTACAGCTGAACATGCATTCATTTGCAGTGACCTGCAGTACAGGAAACAACTTCTTTGCCAAGTGCCACGGGCAATCAGCAAAGGCACTATTGCGCCTGGCAAAGAACGCCCGGGAAATCGGCCGACGGTGTAATTTCTTTGCCAAGTGACTTTGCGAGTGTCCGGTCTGGCATTCAGCGAAGAAAAGTGGTTGTTAACATTAGTTACAACCTGATGTCATCTTTGCCGATGGAGTGCCATGTGATCCCGCATTTTTTCTTTTCTTTTTTTTTTGCAATTTTTTTGACGAGTGCCTGGGCTCTCGGCAGAACTCCACGCACTCGGCAAAGCTGGGAAGTTTTTCTAGCTTTGTCGACAAGCCACCTTGACAAAACAGACATACTGGCCTACATATCACATCCATTTAAACATAGAGCACAAATATATCACATTCATCACATATTTAAATCATTCGTCGCTATAACGCATCCATCATTGCATATATCACATATTTAGCAATAATTAGTCAAATTCGTCCAAACAAATCCACAATTTCATCAAATGTACCACAAGTCTATCACCAAATGACCAACCAAAGGAAAAAAAACAAACCAATGTTCATCAAATGTACCATAAGTCTATCACCCATGTTTGGCACTCACCAAATCGGCTCTTTACCGAGTGCCAACTGGCAGGCACTTGGCAAAGCAACGACGTTGTTGAGCGCCAAACGGCAGGCGCCAACCAAGTCAATGGCAGGGACAACGCCAAATGCAACGGCTCTTCTCCGAGTGTAGCGGCTTTGCCGAGTGTTGTATTTTGCCGATGGCTGGGCTCTTGGTAAAAGCTGTGAATGCCGAGTGCTTAACTTTGTCGAGGGCGACTCTCGGCAAAGAGTGACTTTGGCACTTGGCAAAGCCGTTTGTGCTCAGCAAAGCCTGAGTTTCCCGTAGAGCTGGTGGCACTCACCAAATAGAAAAATAGCTTGAATTAGGGTTCCAATGCTCGTTTTACACAAAAGGGAGGGAAGAGAAGGGATAGGTATACCCCCTGGTGTTCCGGTCCTCACCGCTACAACATCAACAGACATGATCCTAGGTGGAGCTAGAGAGGGCGTGATGGGGCCGAGTTTGGGTTGAGGGGCTAGGGTTGGGGCCGGCGAAAGGGGGGGTGGTCTAAGCATACATTAGATCGAGCGTGGCGAATGAAGCAACACTTTACCAGAGCCCTTGAGACAGCACCCTAGAGGGGAGGCTCAATAGCCCGACGATGCCGGACGAGCCGTACCACCAAGGAAGCCGAGTCGGCAACTTGGCACTATGGAAAATGGGGGCGTTGAAACGGCAATTAAACCGGGGTGGTGGTGTGCAAGGATGCTCCTGTGGGGCTGCGGGGTTTTAGGTTGTCCCCTTTATATTTTTTCAATATGTTTGCCATTCAATGGAAGGCACCAATGTCAAATCAATCGAGGCATTAATTGTTTCTAAGTGTAATCCGTGAACTGACAGAATAATTGTTATTTTCCCGTGTGTTTCAACAAAACCAACATGGTATTGTCAGGCAGTATTTTCTTGTGTCGGGATTTTCAAGACTAACACACTATTAATGACTAATTTTCCTGTGTGTACGAAAAAAAACAAAAAGAAACGTTCTGTCACCCATAGGACAATTCTCGTTTCCTGTAATAATGTTATTAGTGCCATTTGGTGGCCAAAGATTTCGCTATGAGCAAAGCAGCACTATCACATCCTGAACATGAAGTCCGCGACACAACTAATTATATTTTATGGTTAATTAGGCACGTAAGTGACATTTTTCATTGCGTAAATATAGTCAGCAGGGAGTCATCAAATTTGTCTGCATGAACTTTATGTGTTAATGGTTTGTATATATTGCATTATACAGGGGCGGAGCCAGGATTTCATTATAGGGGGGGCAATGGACAAAGCAAAGTAGAACCAATAGCCATGTCGGCTGGTTTTATAGAGCAATAATTTGGAAAAAAAACTTATATTTCTTACTTAGATCCGGAATATCAATATCGTGATTTCCATAAAATAGTTTGATCTCCTCAAGAAGAGATAAGATGACTGATGGATGACAAAGTGAGTTTCACTCGCCACTTTGCGAGGGGTCTGTTGCTCGTCCTGTGCCGCCATAAGACAGTGGAGCCGTGGAGGAGCGGCAGAGGCAAGCCAAAAAAAAATTGACAAAGCCGAATAGATACGAGTGGAGGCGAGAACGAGAAGGCCGCCAGATCGGAAGATTAATAGACGTGAATGTTACGTATTCCTTCCCATGCAGCATGGCGGCATGCCAACAGACATGTATATACTCAAAAGACTAAATGGGCTGGGCCAAATTAGGAAGGGCTAATTAATTATCAACAGATAATAACTGATGAGACTATAGCTACATTCAAGGAGAGCCTTTCAACATGCGAACATGCACTGAACATGGACGGAATTGCTCTCTAACACAGTAGAATGTTGGGGGGTGCCAGGCCCCCTCCAGCCCCCCCTCCCTCCGCCACTGGCATTATATTATCATCGTCATCACGAACTGTGCGTGTGTTTTGTAGTTTTATATAGCTGAGAATATATATGATTATAAGGGGTAAGTAATGAGCACAATATAGAAAGGCATGGACGACAGTGCACCATATCCTCCACCCTTTGTTTTAAAATTATTTTCTGTCTGTCCCTCTGCTCATCGATTTTTCTCCTTGTATTTTCCTATGCAATGGATATTCTCACAGAGAGCAGTTGTAGTGCACAGAAACCCCGAGTTACTTTGGAACAACAGGCCATATTACAAGCATCCATGCAAGGAAAATGGAATGGAATAAAGCAAGAAGCAAATGCTTATGTACGTCCAAAATCAAGTAGTTTAATTGTTAACTAAAGCTGTAAAGCTTGCTAGCCGTACGGCCATATAAAACCAGCAAGTTGGATCGTCGATCCTGTCACATATATATAATCTGAAATTCAAATGATGGAAATGAGAAGCGTGCTTGTTGAATAAACAAAATACCCGAGAGTACCTGGAACTGACATGTGACATATTATTATTACTGATCCGCAACATATATTGCCAAGGGATGGACTCATGACTGCTAGATAGAAAAGTTTTCAGGTGCATGCAGTCAGTAATATGCTCTAAAGTATGTGACCACGATGCATATGTGTGCTTGTGTGTATCGAGGCGTCAGTTTCAAGTAATATCAGTGACTTCCACTGCTATATAAAATCTTTTAGGAGGTGTTTTCATTTTTTAACTGTGGCGGTTATGCATGGAAACTGCCACGGTTAATCGATCCTACCCGGGCCAGCAATGGAAGCCGCCATGGCTAATTTATCCCAAATCAGATACCAAGTAGCTCATCTTGATCCATTCCAAACCGATACAACGCTTCTAGAGTATATATATTGGGGAGTTAGAGTTTCACCCCCCACCCCCAACCTCACTCACACTCAGCCGCCGTCTCCCCTCTCCCTCTTGCACCTCAGTTCTCCCTCTCCTCTCCCTTCCGCACCCGAGACCTCGCCAGCGTGAGGCGAGGCATCCTGCTCTGCAACCGCAGGCTTAAGCGGTGGCGGTGGTGGCGGAGCGCGGGGCCTCTCCTCCCAGCGACGTCGCGAGGCTGGGTGGTGCGCCGGCAGCGCTGAGGCCACCGGGCGCTGGTGGTGGTGGATGCACCAAATCATGTTTATACATGCTACTCATAAGAAAATCATGTTTATGCATGCTACTCATACCAAAATCAAACAACTTAAGTAAAATTATTATGTTTTTGGGAATTTATCCTTGATTCTCTTCTTCTCTTTCCCCTTATTGGGCTTCTATTCCTTTTCTGAGGTTATGACAATTAACCCCTTTTCTTTTTGTTTTTATGGATGTATTCAAGGGCCCCCACGTAAATTCTTTTCCAATTAATGTATAACACAAGCACTCAGTTGTCGCCTGCACCTAGAAGAAAAAAAAAAAAAGAAGAGATAATGCATGCTCAGCCTGACTAGTTGTTTGAATGAACCCAATAGTACTAGCACACACACACCTTGGGTAACTTTTACTGTATTGATATAGGTATAAAAGTGGGTAATTAGTACGTAGCATATATAGGAGTCCTATAAGCTTCTGCCTCCTGGTTGTAATAGGATCCTCGTTCGTGCGTCAGGTCAAAGAAGGACAACAGGCTTGAGTTGATTCGAACACGTGCCGTACTAGGCTGTTGTAAAACACGAGGACTCTATCCTAGAAGGAAAGGAGAACTTCTCCTTTTCTTCTAGGATAGAGTTCTCCTTTCCTTCTAGGATAGAGTCGCCGTGTTTTTACAACACTCCCCCTTGGGCGATTACCACTATATGCATACGCCTCATCAAAAATTCCATCCGAAAACCCAAAGTGGAAAAAAAACGGTTCTTGGAGAAAAGAGTACATCACATTCGTTAATTGTATTGCACATGTTGTCTCATTAAAAACCTTGTGTGAGAAACCTTCGAAAGTAAAAACTCACATAGGAAAAAAAGAGTACAACATAACCTTCTTGGTCTATATTCTTCATGATATTCAATTCTTCATGAATAAAATACTTCAGTATTTTAGCAAATAAGATCTACTTGATCTCTTTGTAATTCTAGTGGTTTACCTTAAAGGCAGATTCAATAAAATATGCTCCCCCTCATAAGGCCAAACTTTGAACTTCATCGTTCAAAACACACTTTTTCATAAACGTGTGTAAACTAATGGCAGTACCACAATACTATATCTTTCAAAAGTTGGCTCATAATTCTTCTATGAATTATATGGGTATAAAAAGAGTAATATGCTTCATGCATAATAACCACCTATTAGTTGTGCAAAAATAAAATATTATCCTTTAGAATAATAAATCCTTTTCAGAGGATTATGGAGAAATAAATTAATATTCAAAATCTTTCTAGATAGTGTATCAAACTTATACTAGAGTTTGGATACTCATATTAATCTTCAGTGGATTTTCAAATTGTATGTCTACTAATCTTCGAGATTTGATTGTATTAAATCCAGCCTTGTATTTGGCATTTAGGGATAATTTAATTGCCAAAAACCACCATTATTCTTATACCTTCTTGTGGTATATAGAGGATATCATTACTACAATGCTAGCTAGCTTTTCATACACTTTCTAAGTGTTTCGATGACACCTTCATAGTGTTTAAAATTCCTCATTTTCTTTCTCTCAGGTCTATATTCACTTCAGGGATGCATGGTGTTCATTCAAGAATTGACTGATAAATCCTTCATGGATTAATTCCTTCAAGGATATACTTTCATTCTTAGTGAATTAATAATTCTCTTCTATGACGTACATACTCTTGCATGAGAGAATAGTGATATACACAATTGCATAGCATTATTCACTATAAAATCATTCAATGATTGTAATCCTTCTAGGATATGCTCTTTCCGACACTTGAATATTCATTCATGAATACATACCTTAGACTTTAATACTTAATATGATATTTCTAAAAGTTACGATTTATATTCTTCAAGAATCATATGGATTTTCATAACCCACTTATTAACTGCATATTCTATATTCATTTGTTTCATTTGCCGTAGATATAGCGTAACATCTATTTTCTTCTTAGTAGGAGATTCAACCTCAATTGCTTTCTTCATTGACCCGATATAATCGCTACAAGCGATTTTGCCATGGACTTTATTTTCCGGATCCAGGTTCTCATAAGTGAAACATTTGCAATTATAGAGGTAGCGTTGTCGACAACTATTATTTTCTCCTAGTACTCTCACTATGTGAGAATATTCTATCTCTGTCATTTCCCAAACAAGAGATGGTATGTTGTTCTCGCATACCCAACACCCGATGAGGTGCGCGCTTAGTGTGTTGGATTTCATCTTCATGATGATCCTCTTCATGAGGTGCTTAACCTTCTTCATGAGGCGTTCTCTTCATGAGAATGGTGGAGTTCCATTTCATTTCTATTTAATAAGTATACACTAAACTAGAATTCACAGGCTTCCCCATAGATTTAGCTTGATAGTATACATAGTTTACTACTAGTAAACACAACTTCTAGTTTATAACTTCAAGTTACTCCTCTCATTTCAAAAATATATCCGCATATGCCCCGCTTCAAAGCTTTACAAGAGCATTAGTCAAACTATTGTATGACTTAGTGCATGGTGCTATTCCCGCTTCAAGTTTCAAGGAATATTCTCTTAAAATCATTTTCCTTCTATGGAAATAATATTTGGCATTCAAAATATAGGCTTTCTCCCCTAATGCCAATATTAGATCTTTAATAGCATACTTCAAAAGATATCCCCTATCATGGGCTTAAAACAATTCAAATTCATATATCTCCAACTACAAGTGGAGGCCCATTGTGTATGCTATGATTAAATTTTATGGGAAATATTCACGCACGTATTTGAACATGGGGGGGGGGGGGTGGGGTTAGTGGTTAGGACCTTCCCTCTCCTTCTCTCACGATCTCGACCACATAGTAGATGAAAGTAGAACAAGTAGACACAAGGTGTAGGGAGACTATTCTTTATTCATCTCGAATATTCGTTATTTACAACATAGAGCTCCCACATATATATAGTCCAGCCAAGGCCAAAAGAGTTTTGGTAAGAGCCACATACAAACGGACTAGGACTAGGATTCATCCTTCTTTCCTTCTAGGAAAGAGTCCGTGTGTTTTACAACACTCCCCCTTGGGCGATTACCACGATATGCATATGCCTCGTCAAAAACTCCATCCAAAAACCCAGTGGAAAAAACGGTTCTTGGAGAAAAGAGTACATCACATTCGTTAATTGCATTGCACATGTTGTCTCATTAAAAACCTTGTGTGAGAAACCTTCTAGTAAAAACTCACATAGGAAAAAAGAGTACAACATTTAACCTTCTTGGTCATATATTCTTCAGGATACTCTATTCTTCATGAATAGAAATTGATCTTCATAGTCTATGCATAAACTTTAATGTTTGAGCAAATATGATCTTTATAATTCTAATGGTTTCAATTACCTTCGAGGTAAATTCAATAAAATTGCTCCCCCTCACAAAGCCATCATTTGAATTTGACTCACAAGTATGGCTTATAATTCTTCCATGAATTATATGGGTATAACAAAGAGCGATATGCTTCATGCCAAAAAAACCACTTGTTGTGCAAAACAAATAAATTTTATCCTTCAAGATAATAAATCCTTTCAGAGGATGAAAAATAAGTTCATATTCAACATCTTCTAGATCTTTGTATCAAACTTATATAAGCTTGAATACTTTATAGTTATTCCTTAGTGGATTTTGAAATGGTATATTCTACAAATCTTCAAGATTTTTATAGTACCACTCAATAATAAATCGAGTCTTGCATTTTGGCACTTAGGTTAAATACCAAAGTCACCATTATTCTTTATATTGCATTTAGAGGATGATAGATTCATTGCTAGCATTACACTTTCTCGAGTGTTTTTTTATGACACCTTCACGGTGTTTAGAATTCCTCATTCTTTCTCTCTCGGGTCTATATTTACTTCAGGGGATGCATGATGTTCATTCAAGAATTGACTGGTAAATCCTTCATGGATTAATTCCTTCAAGAATATACTTTTATGGATTAATTTCTTCAAAAATTGGATCGGTAAATCCTTCATGGATTAATTCTCTTCTATGAGATATATTCTCTACTTCATGAGAGGTGAGTGGTATACACAATAACATTGAGTTATTCACTATAAAATCAATCAATGATTCTAATCCTTCTAGGACATGCTCTTCTTGAGACTTGAATATTCATTCAGAATATATGTACCTTAGACTTCAATACTTAGTATGAGATTTCTACAAGTTGCGATTTATATTCTTCAGGGAACTATATGAATTTTCATAATCCACTTATTAACTTGCATATTCAATATTCATTTGTTTCATTTGCTAGAGATATAGTAGAACATTCATTTCTTCTTAATAGGATATTCAACCTCAACCGCTTTCTTCATTGACCCGATATAATCACTACAAGCGATTTTGCCATGGACTTTATTTTCCGGATCCGGGTTCTCATAAGAGAAACATTTGCAATTATAGAGGTAGCGTTGTCGACAACTATTATTTTTTCTCCTAGTACTCTCACTATGTGAGAATATTCTATCTCTGTCATTTCCCAAACAAGAGATGGTATGTTGTTCTCGCATACCCAACACGGATGAGGTGCACGCTTAGTGTGTTGGATTTCATCTTCATGATGATCCTCTTCATGAGGTGTTTAACCTTCTTCATGAGGCGTTCTCTTCATGAGAATGGAGGAGTTCCATTTCATTTCTATTTAATAAGTATACACTAAACTAGAATCCACAAAAGCGTCCCCATAGATTTAGCTTGATAGTATACATAGTTTACTACTAGTAAACACAACTTCTAGTTTATAACTTCAAGTTACTCCTCTCATTTCAAAAATATCGGCATATGCCCCCGCTTCAGGAGCTTTTACAAGAGCATTAGTCAAACTATTGTATGACTTAGTGCGTGGTGCTATTCCCCGCTTCAAGCTTCAAGGAATATTCTCTTAAAATCATTTTCCTACTATGGAAATAATATTTGGCATTCAAAATATAGGCTTTCTCCCCTAATGCCAATATTAGATCTTTAATAGCATACTTCAAAAGATATCCCCTATCATGGGCTTAAAACAATTTAAATTCATATATCTCCAACTACAAGTGGAGGCCCATTGTGTATGCTAAGATTAAACACGAGGGCTCTATCCTAGAAGGAAAGGAGAAGGATGAATCCTAATCCTAGTCCGTTTGTATGTGGGCTCTTACCGAAACTCTTAAGCCTTGGCAGGACTATATATACGTGGGAGCTCTATGTTGTAATTATCGATATTCTGAAGAATAAAGAATAGTCTCCCTACATCTTGTACCTACTTGTTCTACTTTCATCTACTACATTGATTGCTAGGAATTCTTCCTTGTAGTGTTGAGAAACGTAAATAAAGATAGCCTTGTAAGTTTGGAGCCTACCATGTCAATCTGTATCCGTTTGATCTGTATTGCTTCTTCCATATAAGCACCAAATCTTTTCTTCCGACTAATGGACATCCAAATCTTTACACATATCATAACCTGTAGGGTCTGTCTAGGATTCCCAGTGCCTCCTATTCTAATAATTACCACAAATTTGAGTAGTCTCTATATGGTTGTTTGAAGTTTTGGTCATTCTATCATATTATAACTTTCTAGTGGTAGCCATATACCCCTCTCCTTTATTGTTTTCTCTATTCATTTACTATTTTATGATTCAATGCACTATGTGGTTCCTTATTTATAGATATGGTTCCTCCTATTTTGATGGTAGCCATGTATCTGTCATAAGTGCCCAGAATAGGCATGCAGGATCACAGCTTATATTTGATTAATGGTCTATGTGTAGCGTTGAAAAGAATTAAAAGTTAACTGAATTCTCCATTCAAGTTTGAATCATTATACAAGTATATCTCTATACGGAAAGGCATAAATAGTAGGATTCTAACTCTTTCTATTTCCTTTAATTTCTTCATGCAAATAGAAAGATATGCAATACCCAGATGAAAACAACAAATCTTTAGAGAATTAATGACCATATAGATTAACAATAAAGAGAGACTTTACTATTGACCAATCTAGGATAACTCAAATCAACCATCACCATATGCTCTAGCATAAGGAAAATTGACGAACGAATGAACGATCGACCTAAACCATCATCATCACGTATTATTACTACAGTACATGTGTCCCAAAGATATGTATGACCCAAAAAGTGATGGCGGATAACCAAAGGGCACCACAAATGGATTCGGCCCCCCTCCGGCTCAACAGAGGTACAAAGGAGGTTGGAAGTTTTGGCAGTACCGCCTTTTTTCAGACCCGGGCACGATATGTAACCTAGCCACCGGTCGAACTAATGGTTTCTATGATGATGGGCAAAAGTTTTGGCACAGTAGAACATATATGTTATGATGTAAATTTGTTTAATCTATCACAAGACCTACTATCAAACACTACCGGAAAATGGAATTGCCTTGGCGGCCGGCTATTTTCTTGAGTGCCAAAAGTCAAACAATGAGCCAAGGAAAGGGTATTTTTTTTCTTGGCTGTGCTAGGGCTGCACTCAAGGAATATGTATTCCTTGGCGGTTTAAGTAAACCGCCAAGGTATATAGGTTTTCCTTGACAGTTACATGAACCCTCCAAGCAAATGACTTATTTCCTTGAGTGTAATTTTTAAACTGTCAAGGAAAGTACCTATTTCCTTGGGTGTTATTCTAAAGCGCCAAGTAAATTATCATTTCCTTGGCGGTTTCGAGTTTTTTCTTGGAGGTTGGCAGTCAAGGAAATAGGTATAAGTAATTTGATGGCCTTGTTTTTTATTCGGCCGGTGCTGGTTGGCTGGTGTTGATTCGTTGTGAGAGAAAAGTACCGGCCGGCCGGGCTGGTGCTGGTTTCACGTGAGAGAAAAAACCGCATTCGGGTTGGATGAGCTAGCTAGCCGAACAAGGTAGATGACTTCAATCGAAAAACAACAATATCTTAAAGGTGTTTAAAATTCATAAAATTTGGCATGAGATTATAATATGGTTGTGTTATCTTCCCATAAAATTATCGAATCATATTAACAAAGTTTGACTACCCATTATTCACAAATAGGAATATACCTCACAAAGTTATGTGATGCATAACTATGTGAGATGTTCCATTTGTGAGCAATGTAATGTATAGTACCACTTTGTTCTAACAATTTGACGTTTTTTTTTGCAAAGATTATATACCAAAATCATGTTGCCATGCAAGTTTGCAAAATATTTTAATAAAGTTTAGATATTATTATAATTATATTATGGTAATTTGGAGACAGAACTATAAGTTCCCATAGCGAACATATGATTTTTTCTTTTATCTAAGTCTTGTCGGTTCCAATTTAATAGGAGAAAACAACTTAGTTGTTTTTGGAACAATACTAAGAGAAGGAAAGCACTAATTACTTATATTGAAGATATTAACAATAATTAGTTTTAAAAAACGATGCACTTAACAAAGAAAACTAATTAAAGTAGCACTGAAAAAACTAATTTTGGCCGGACATAGCTTTTGACCCAATCCATAACAGCTCCAGCTAGCAGGCCTTTGGCCCAGGTCGCCAAAGTGGCCTTTGGGCCTCCTTCTCTCCTGCTGGCCATCTTCACGGTCAGGATGATCTTGGCTGTCCAAACCAATCCAACGGTCATGCATCAATTTCGAGAAAGAGAGCAAAACTAGCAGCAGCGCTGGCTCCCCAAACCCTAGCCACTTCTCTTTCTCCCCGCGTTTCATGCCCCCCACCATTCGGCCCTCGCACGGCAGCGCGGCCCGAGCGGCGTAACGGGCGCTGGGCGCCATCTGAGTAGACCATCACGGTTACACCATTTCCTTGACATTTTGGCAAATTAAGTCAGATCATAGTTTCCTTGGCAGTTAGCCTTCAAGGAAATCATCCTTGAGTGTTGGAAAACCGCCAAGGAAACTAATTTTCCTTGCCCACTATTCTTGAGTGTATTTGCTTGACGGTTTATAGACAAGGATCATTTCCTTGGCGGTTTTCCCCTATCCTTGGCGGTTTATAACCCTCAAGGCAATTCAGGATTCTAGTAGTGAAATATGCAAAACCATCACGGATCTCTCTCGCTTTCAAACCATCACACGCATCACTGCAGAGCAGGCCCAACTATTGCATGGAGGCACTTTTTTCGCATTCTGTCTGCCTAAATCAGTAATGCGTGTCCCACTGTAGCTTCTTAACGTTGTGACAGAAATCACTCATTTGGTACTGTTTCTTCTTCTCATTTTAATGCCAATGCTTAAGGGTTGGATTATTTGCCACAAAGCAAAGACAATCACTGCTACCTAAATCAACTTCCGTGGCGGGCATTTTCAATTTTGCGTGGCGGGCACTGTGGCCCGTCTCCCTTGAAAGGTCACGGTTAATCGATGGATTAACCATGGCGGCCTATAGTGCCCGCCACGATTAATCTATTATCCATGGCGGGCACATTAGAATGCCCGCCACACAAAAGAATTTGGAAAATTAAAAAAAAAGCCCACCGAGCCCGGTAGCCCGCCTCTACCAGATCTGGATCGCGTCGCCCCCGGTCATTCGAACGCAGCTCCGTGCCCTCCACTGCCCCATCCGCATGTGTCGGGGCCGGATCCGCGCTTTCCGGGCCGCCGCCGCCGCCATGGCTCGATCCATTGCCGCATCACGGGAGGAGGTCGGAGAAAGGAAGAGGCGCCGAGCGGCCCCTATCGTTAAGCGCCCGCCGCCCGTAGCTCCGGCGTCAGGCCACCGCCGCCATAGATCTACGAAATGGGAGAGGGCACATTGAGGGCGTCGAGAAGGAGAGAGAAGGATACGAGAGAGATGTGCTTGTACCTGAGTTTGCTCCGTCAACGCGTCCTCACCACCAAAATCGGCTGAGATCCATTGGATCCAGCGACCCACCACCCGGATCTGCTCGCCGCTGCTACTGCTCTAGGTGGGGCTGGTGGAAAAACCGCTGCTGCCCACCACCCGAAATCGACCGTGATGAAGGCCTTCCATGAGGTGGTGGAGAGAAAGAGAAGGTGAGAGGCCGCATGCGTTGGTGGTTGAGGCTGGTGAATGTGTGGTGGAGTGAGGGAGAGAGTAGAAAGAGAGGGAGAGGAGGGAGGGAGTGACTCAGGGCGGCCGGTTGCGGGAGAGGAATGGAGGAATGGGTTAGGGTTGTTAGGGTTAGGGAAGGCTCATTTATATATGAACCCTGTAGATGGTATGGAATGGGCTTTTAGTTGGGCCTGCGGCTGGGCTATTATTTTTCCCTGTGACGGGCCTTTAAAGAAGCCCGCCACGGAAAATTGATTTTACGCGGGCGGCACCTAACACGCCCGCCAATTTAAAAATACGAAAAACACGCCCCGCCACGCAAACTAAAACTGGATGTGGCGGGGGCATTTTCCGTGGCGGGCAAAAATCGTGCCCGCCACGGAAAAGATTTTGCAGTATCACGCAAAATTATTTCGCTACTAGTGAATTCAAAATTTACGCTGTAAAATTAAGAATCAGATATAGTAACTGAAACCACCAATCCAGAGTTTCCTGCAAACAGTAGGAACCAAATGGTTTAATGATAAGAAGAAATAAGACCTGACGCTATAGACAAATAATTTATGTGATTCCATTCACTAAAGAATGAGTATGCTATCCAAAATGTTTTGTCATGACACACGTTGCTAATCTGGATAGTATCGGTACAGCTAGAGAAATGCTGCTGTCCACTGTCCTTATTATCTCCATTCTCTCTTCTGCGTCACCAATATTCATATGATGAGCCGGGTTATAGCTTCCAAGTGCCTACCATGCCTAGTGTGTATCTCCTTACATGGATCGTGAGAGCTAGCAGCGCTGTTCTAGTTCATATTGGTTTCATGTGCACTGTATAGCCTTTTTCTGCTTGAACTTTATGTGCGCCTTCAGCTGCGTGATGCCCGCAGAAATAGTGGAAGGGAGTTGTACTAACAAAATGGTGGTCTAGGTGTTGTGATACATAACAAGCTTGTAAAATATATTTAACACCTTAGCTTTATCTGAACATCGATGGAATAGACTCAGTGTAGTTCTATCAAGGAAAATATGATCAAAGTTTTACAGCCCACTACACACCCGCCGACACCCATCATCTCTCTCGGATAGTTTTCTTGTCAAAATTATTTTTTCCTATCAAATATTATATCTCTATCATCTCCATGTCAGATCTCTTAATATCTAGGCTCCTATGTTGACATAGTTTTTTTAAGAAACCATCTCTCTCTCTCTCTCTCTCTCTCTCTCTCTCTCTCTCTCTCTTATTAATAGATCAAATGCATGTCACATCACCACTTTGCTTAGTTAGCACCCTAATTCATGAACATAGAAATTCTCAATAGGATGACTACCCCTAGTCCATCAATTTGTTTTATCATTAATCACTTAAAACTAACCCACTTCAGAGACTGCATGCACTTTCAATCAAGTCTCAATAAATATATTTATTTTTATAATTCTTTTCTTATTTGATAAAAAATAAAAAACCTGTTCTCTTGATATCTATATATGTCAGGTACACAATGACGAAGTGATGAGATATGTGCTGCACCAATGATTCTTGATAGTGTCCCTGACGTTCCATTAATTACAGAAATGTACACACCCGCCGACACCCATTAATTACAGAAAATATATCTGCTGTTGAGAAGGCTGCAAGCAAGGTTGACTCATCCATTGTTTCATCAATTAATAATGGTCCATCCAAGGAGATATATTAGAAGCAAAAGACTGGCTTGTATAATGAAGATTTCCATATTGTTGACCTGAAGGGCAATGTACAAAACATGTGTATTGCCACTAAATTTAAGTCTGACGATGATGATGCTTATGAGATGAAAGAAGATGCTAGAATTGTGTCAAAGCCGAGGGACGGCTTTGTTAAGGAAGGGAGAATGATGAGCCCATAGGGCATCAGATTATACATGAGAAGAGTATTGGAAATTCATACAAGATAACCGGTAATTCTTTAATATCTTCTAGACTTCAATTTGGAACTGTTATTTTTGAGGAGAAATGTATCACGGACATGGATAAATTTACCAGCACCGGCCTGTCGTCAGATATCATCTTTAGTGGTGCAACATTCAAGGAACCAGAAAATATAAAGCGTTTGAACATATATGTTTGTCAGCTCTATGAAAGTGGACGTTATATGAGTACTATTGACAAAGGAGAGTAAGGATGTCATCACGATTCATAATATCGTGATTTCCTTCACACATGGATTACTAAATAAAAAATGTGTCGGTGTACTTTTGCATGTCATGGTTAATTATAGGCCTTATAGAAGTACTAGACACAAGGTGAGCCTAGTGAGTTGGTTTGCATCTGTTGGTTGCATGTCAATAAGATTAAATAATTCTGGCTGGCCTGTATGCCTTATAAGCCTGGCTTGCGTGCCACTTAGGGGCCCTATGGGCTCATCACGAAGTGAAGATGAACTTGAACACATGGATACAAACTCCAGATCAGTGAAAAGAGGTGGGAAGAGGCACAATAGACCGACTACTCCCAACAACAAGTACATTGGGACCGAGCTAGCTAGGTGCCCAAACGAAACAAGCCTAGCTAGTCCAATGTGGAAAACACAGATAGAAAAAGAGATGAACACATGTAGAAGAGGGTAGGAGACAACTGAGGCGTGTTGTGCTTCTGTGTCCGGAGGTATGGCAACAGGAACTCAAGCTCAGATCTGTGTGGAGGCTCTTTGCACGGATCGTGGAATGAAGCGACACAAACCACTCCCCCACTTTCTCTCCTCTGCGTCATTCAGAATTGTGGCGGGTGATAGCTTCCTAATGCCTACCGTGTCAAGTGTGTTTATATTTCCTGATACTGAGAGCAGTGTTATTTCAATTGGCCACATGAGCATACTGTAATATAAATTCATTTTTTTGCACGATCTTTCTACGTGCCCTTAGCCCAAGATACCCATCCCATCTATTTATAGAACTAGTGGGAGGTAGCTGAGTCTATATATAACTCAATTTTGATTCCATTATATTGACAAATTGATGGCCGGCCTACTAGACGCTCTGACACATAACAAGCTTGTAACATAGTCCCCTACGTTCCAAATTATAATGTGTTCTGAGTTTTCTAGATACATTTCTTTTACTATACACCTAATTGTACACTATGTCTAGATACATAGTAAAATAAAAGTATCTAGAAAAGCTAAAATGTCTTATAATTTGGAACGGAGGTAACATTTAATACCTCATATTTATCTAATATTGAAAGGTCTATTCCACCAAACTTGTGCTCAGGTTTAGACCATCCAAAATATCTATTCCACCAAACTATGGTCAATGGTTGTAATGAAATTGAGTGCACTTCTAAAGGACAAGCGATATAACAAAGGTGATTCTCGTTCATAAATTATTTGAACAAATATTAGAAAGTAATAATGTAATAGATACATCGTCTAGTAGATACAAAAAACTTCAAGTGATTTGTTACGTAGCCATCGGGCTGAACATATCACTTGGAGACAATTTGAGTCTCCTCAGTGGCAGATCTATACTTTTTTAATATGGGTATGCCGCCCAAAAACTTTTCATATACAACTCAGTAAAATCAACAATTTGGTAACAATTTATTTTTTTTTCAATGTAATTCGGTATATATGCACTAAGTTACAAGATAAATATTGTACTAATTCATTTGTTTGCTATGAAGTCGACACAAACTTCACCAATACTTCGAATGGACAAGTAACACTTCTAGACTCAGCGATTGAGGCCCCCAACCTCTAGTCCACCCGAGATGGGTGAAAGGTTCATCCTGTTGGGAGGTGTATAGGCGTCTACTAAATTAAGAATTTCCGTCTTGTGCTAAACTCTGCATTCAGATACAGCAAGAAGCTATATATGCTATATGTTGTACATGTACATGGTTCACGATTCTAGTTCGTCGACATCTTGTTAACAAAACCACAACAAGCATTTTTCTAAGGTGATTTTTATTGAGCAAGTAATAATACTACCTTACCATTTTCAGTTTCAGTCCGTGATGATACTATTACAATCATTCTATATATATCTTCTTGTGAAAGAAATAAATTCTAATGTTGAACAGGTAACACTACGTACCCAACAATTGTTTTGTTCATCGGAATGTCAATAGACATGAAGACCAATATATGATCAAGGCTGCGGACATGTTGAACACAACCATTATACATATTTATTTTTATAATGGTTTTCATATTTGACAAAAACACTGTTCTCTTCAGATATCCATGTCAGGTACCACAATGACGAAGTAAAGATGACCTTGAAGACATGGATAAAAACTCCAGATCAGTAAAAGTAGGTGGGAAGGATACACTGACTACTCCATGTACTTTGGGACCAACTTGGGTGTCCAAACGAATCAAACCTAGCTAGTCCAATGTCGAAAACACAGAATGAAAAAGAGATGGAACACAGCGTGGTGTGCTTTGGCCAGCTGTGTCTGGAGGTGTGGCAACTGGAACTCAGCGCAGATCTTCTTGGAGTCTCGTGTGGCACCGATCGTGGAGTGAAGCGACACGAACCACACCTTCTCCTAATCCTCCTTCCGGAATGGAGGTGGGTGATAGCTTCCTAGTGCCTACCAGGCCAGTGTGTATTTCCTGACTGCTGAGAGCGGCGTTATATTAGATGGCGACGGCCGACGTGAACACATGAGCACTGTATCATAAATTTATTATTTTCATGAGCTTTCTATGTGTCTTTAGTTCAAGATACCCATCGCATGTATTTATAGAACTCTATATATAACTCAATCTTGATGGCATTATATTGATAAATTGATGGGCTACTAGATTTTTTTTTTTTTTTTGAAGAAACGGGCTACTAGATGTTGTGACACATAACAAGCTAAGCTTGTAACATATTTAATACCTTAGATTTATCTAATATTGAAGGTCTCTTTGACACTCACTGGCCACAACTTGTACTCAGGGTTAGACCATAAAAAGTATTTATTCCACCAAAGAATGGCTAAATGGTTTTAATGAAATTGAGTGTACTATAGAGGGGAAGCGATACTAAACTCTGCATTTAGATACAGCAAGAAGCTAGCTAGATGTTGTACATGGTTCATGGTTCTAGTTCGTTGACACCTTGTTAACAAAACCACAGCAAGCAATTTTCTTGAGCTGGTAATAAACACTACCTGACCATTTTCAGTTTCAGTCCGTCATGATACTATTTCATTGATTCTATATGTATCTTCTTGTGAAAGAAATAAAATTTAATTTCGAGCAGGTAACACTACCCCACAATTTGTTTTGTTCATCAAAATGTCAATAGACATGAAGACCAATGATCAAGGATAGGGACATGTTGAGTCACAGCTCAAGTTTGACCAAATAACCCAAACAAGATATAATATCAACCAACCTCTAGGTTCTGATGTCATGGCAAGTTTTTTAGCATTCGCTCAAGTTTCAGCGCATGACTGAGTTAGAAACGTATTGTATATGTTCTTTAGCATTCGCTCAGATGTGTGACAGAAAAATTATGGAGATAAATTTCTGCTCCTTAATATCATGTATCTAGAGATTAAGATACACGGCAGGCAGTAGAAGGCCAGCCGGGACATGCCTATACTGTCACTGTTGTTCAAGTTTCAGAACAAAACCAAAACTATGCCACTGAGTGAGCATCGTCTCTGAAGTATCACTAGCTAGATGTGTAGTTTCATCGCAACATCCACCAAAAACATCAGCCTATACCTGGATGGTTATCCTTAAACATTGCTTCCTAGTGTCTACCATGCCTAGCTGGCTAGCCACAATGTACTTATCTCTTCAGGGCAGATTTTTCGCTCCTGTTACCGACTTCATGTATACAATATGCACTGTCAGTACTACAGTTTATACACGAGCGTGGCTTCTGGTCCTTTTGAGATCCAAGATGCCTAATATATACACTCATACAATAGAACTAGTTGGTGAGAGGTAGATGCCTCCATCACAATTCGATGTATTGTACATTATATTTGTATACTTTCAAATTGATGGCCTAGGTGAGGCTACAATGTTGTATGCTTTTGTGTGACATTTAATAGCCTGTGGTTTATCTAAAAAAATGGCAGGCTTCAGTGAGAATACATTATTTCATTTCACTCGGGCATATGGTGTCCAGCTGGCTTTAAGATAGTCATTAGAGTACCGGGCTCTTTTAAATGTTTTTATAGATTGAGTACTGGTACATAGTCAAATCAATCTTGATGAAATGATCTTAAAAAAGTAAAATCTTCCCTATATCACAAAAAAATCGAAAGAGTAACCTGATGAAAGTTGTATGGCCTGGTACACTGCGTAAATCTCATGGCCATACCCCAACGTACATCCAAGAGTAAACATTTCGGTTTTGCTCTTCGTATAATGCAATTTTGCAAGCAGGGTACCCTATGATCGATGACGAACTGGATGGATCTAGGAAGCCCTGTAATAATGCACGGTGTATATAAATTTTAAGCTACGTTGATAGAGAACGACGTGGCAGGAAACTCAAGAAATTTCCAAGTGAATGATAAATAAGAATCCGAAAAATATGGGATGGAACATTCCAGTTTTGCCCTTCAATGGACTGTTGAAACGACCGATTTACTCTTATGCAATAATAAATAAAAAAAGTAGGTAAAAAACGTGAACGATGAATAGGTCAAGGGGCATGGTCCATCATTTGCTCAGCTGCTTGATCTTCTAGTAGTGTTGCTGGATCTTCTTGCTAGTGGAGGAGACACAGCAGAGGATCAGCAATGGTGAAGCACGGCCATAGAGATTTTTTTATCAATCTGCTTTGTTAAACGTCAGCCTTCGCCAACATGGAAGGTCAAGTGATTCACAATGCAACATTCTATCATTTGACAAGTTGTAGTTAGTTCAACATCTTTAGCCGCGTTGCCTACTACCAACATCCATGGTTCTGCCCTCCATCCGCAAAGAAACAAATTTCCATCCTCAATTGATCCCCAACAATTGTTTCTAGTTCTAGCCATGGATCATTAATCATATCTTTATCATGTCCATGTCACATTTCTTGGTTCCCGTGTTGACATTGTTTTTTACGAAACCATTTTATCCCTCTCTATCTCTCTCTCTCCAATCATTAATCAGAATGTAAGATCACCAAACATCTCTTAGCTAGCAACCTAACTAATGAACATAGAAACCTTTTTTTAATGTAAACATAGAAACCAGATAGTTTTTTTTGAGAAACCAGATAGTTTCTCAATACCAATGACTACCCCCAGTCCATCAAATGTTTTATCATTTATCACTTAAAACTGACCCACTTAAGAGACCCATGCACTTTCATATCAAGTCTCAATAAATATATTTATTTTTAATTTTTATAATTATTTTCTTATTCGAGAAAAAAACATGTTCTTTTCAAATCCAAGTCAGGTGCCACAATGATGAAGTAAAGATGACCTTAAAGACATCGACACAAACTCCAGATCATCAAATGGAGGTGGAAAGGCACCAAAGACTGACTACTCAACAAGAAATTCAACAACAAGAAGCACTTTGGGTCCAATCTGGGTGTCCAACTCCAAATGAATTAAGCCTAGCTAGTCCAATGTGGGAAACATAGGTTGAGAAGAGATGAACACTGTAGAAGGGTGTAGGAGACAAACCGTGGTGGCCTGTTGGCCAGCTGTCTCAAGGTGGTGTGGCAGCCGGACCTCAAGGCCGTGACCTTGTCAATATAGAGACTGAACTCGTGGTTAAAGTTTAACCCCCATGAATGCTTCGTAAGACGCTATAGGGTGAGTTCCAAAGTGAAATTTGCACATTGGTATCCTGACAATGCTTATGCCGCAGTTCATTATGGAGGTTCTTTGCACTGATCCTGGGTAGGAAGCGACAAAAAAGGATCCTTCTTCTCTTCCTTCTCTCCTGTCTGCCTTACTCAGAATGGATGTAGGCGGGTGATAGCTTCCTAATGCCTACCATGCCTACTGTGTATTTCCTGACTAAGAGTGGCGCATTTCAATTAGCCACGTGAGCACTGTAAAATAAATTCATTTCCGCCAATGCTTTTTAACTTTCTTTGTGCCTTTAGTTCAAGGTACCATCGCATATCTAAAACTCCTATATAGGAGCAACCCACTAGCATTTCTTAACGAATTCTTAGCCCTCTGATTGGTCCATAGCAGTGGTAACTGAAGCATAGCACCGACCATCAGCCTGGAAGCCAAACGTCCTTACTTATTGGCCTCCTCCTGCGCCGCCGTGCTCGGAAAAGAAACGTCCCGGCTCTTGGCCTTCTCCTAGAATCCATAAATAAAGCAGCCGCACGCAGGCGAGATCCGATGAGGCCGCGATCCACCAGCGCCGACGAGCCCGAAGCCCAGCGCTGCCACCGAGCAGCAGCAGACCCCTATCAAGCCCAGAAGGACGACGTGCAGAAGTCACCAACCAACTCCTCCGCTGTCACCGATGCCCATGCACCGCAGGCGCCGACGATGACTCCCGCTGCCGAAATCACCACGGAGCAGATCCAAAAGGTGCCTCCTTTCGCCCTCACTTTCTCCCCTCGCGGCTCTGATAGGGTTCGCATCCCTGCTTCGTGTGGGGTTTTCTTGGAGCGCCATTTTGGTCAAAGATTGGATCTTCTTGCGGGCTCCAATCTGATGTATTTAGTGGATTAGTGAAGGTTCTAGGTGTTTCGTTTTAGAATTCTTGGTGGATTTGACTAGCGTCCCCTGAAGCTGGTGTACTGGAGTGAGTTCTTTTGACCTATCGGATATTTTGATATGATGTTTTGATCTTGCTTTCAGACTTTTTTTTTTGTGAATCTGTCAGACATGAATCCTGATGCTTGGTTGATAATATATTTGTCTTATGATGGCGGTGCACCAAAGATTTAACCACACAAAGAATATGACAACTAAAGTTAGATTGGAGGTTGTCGCATGAGAAGCCCACTGAGGATTGTAATGAAGCAAAACTTGACCCTAGATATGGAGAATCTGTTAAGTGCAAGATATTTCTAGGTTTCACTTCCATTTTCTAGCTCAGCATCACATGGTAAATTCTCCAACTCTGTTTCACAATTGCAAATTTCGATTCAAAAGAAATTTTTGATGTCCCTTTGTAAAGTAGTTTGCTTGAAGCATACCTTGACATGTCCTCTTCTAACATTACCAGATGCATAGTGTTTTAATGTCACTAACTTTATCTAAGAAAAAATATGCTCTTAGGTGGACGTTATTGTTACAAGTGCTGGGGTATAGAGGAGGATCTCATTAAATGCCTTGCACCAACTTACAGACGTGATTTTTTCTTTACCTGGAGCATTGCTGCGGTCAAAAGGATTCGACCGGATAGGAAATCTGTTGGTGCCCAATCATAACTATTGCAAGTTTGAGAACTGATCATGCCACTCTTTAACCAGATGCTACTGGAGCAATATACTGAGGTAAGCATCCCTGCTGGGTCAAAGCTATATAATATCTCTTCCGGCTGAAACAAAGGTACCTGCTAATCATGGCTCTCATTTGCCATATACAATGGCTATTAGATACTAGAAGTGTAAATATGAACATGCTTTTTTTGCAGCTTTTTTTGCATCCTGTAAAATGTTTCTTATAGAGGACCGTAGATTTTCTCTACTATCTAATACCTTATCTCATCTCATTGTTTCATATCCAAGTTTCTAAGCACCAATGAGCCATGTGTTATGTTTAATTAATGCAGTCCTTGACAGCACAAACACAGATCAGAGGAGCTTCTGGACCTCGCTCTGCTCATTGTTTGGTTGTTGCAAAAAAAAAAAAAAAGGTCAGCGATGAAACGAGGCATGGCTACTATTATTATTTTCCACTTTATGTTTGTGTATACAATGGATATATGCAGTGCTTTCTTATACATAAGGAACGTTCATGTGTAATTCATTTGTATAAACACTATCATCTTACTCCATGAAATAGGAGCTGTCCAATATTTATGTGTAATTCATATGTATGAAACACTATCATGTTACTCCATGAAGATGCTATGTATTATAATTTTTAAGAGATGTCCAATGAAGATGCTATGTATTATAATTTTTAAGAAAATCCTGCTGCAACGTGTTAAAAATTAGCTGTGTAGACTTAATACACTGTTATTTCAACTATCTATAATAAGCTCATATATCCCTATCAGACAGACATGATATCAAATTTCCCTTATGATCATTGTATTTTTTCTTAATTCCCGCAGCAACGCGGATGAGGTTCCCCTAGTATTTATGGAACTAGTGGATGGGAGGTCGCTAGCAGAGTATATATAACTCAATCTCGATGACATTATAACTGAGTCTAGATGCTGTGACACATGACAAGCCTGTAACATATTTAATACCTCAGATTTATCTAAATCTAAATATATTGAAAGGTCTATTTGTCACTCATAGTCCGCAACTTGTACACATGGTTAGGCCGGTCATCCAAGAATATATATTCCACCAAACTACAAACGAGCGATATGAAACAAAGGTTTCTAATTCATAAATACACTTGACATACAATTCGAGATCGACCACACATGAAGGATGCTCCAGTGGAGAATACAAGGACCTAACAGGAATAGAGTAACGTAATAGATACAGCGTTATAGAAGATAAAAACTTCAAGTGATTTGCTACATCCATCGGGTCGAACATGTCACTTGAAGCCAATATGATTCGGCTCAGTGGCAGATCTAGGATTTTTAACTAAGGGTATATGCCGTCCAAAACAATTCATATACGACTTGGTAAAATCACATGAAAATTCAGTAACAATTGATTTTTTTAATGTAATTCGGTATGTATACACTAAATTACAATTCAAGTATTCTACTGATTCACTTGTTTCTTATGGAGCCGATACATACTTTATGAATACTCTGCATTAAGGCCAACTATCCTGTCACCCCATTCCTCTCTAGTCCTCCCCATGGGTGAAAGTTCCATCCTGTTGGGAGGTGCATACCACGTGTCAACAAAATTAAGAAGGTTCTCCATCCTGTGTAAACTCTGCATTCAGAGACAGCAATAAGCCACGTTCTACATGGCTTAGGGTTCTAGTTCGTCAACATCTTAGAAAAAACACAGCATGCAGTTTTCTTTGGCGAATTTTCTTGAGCAGGTAATAACAGTACCCAGCCAGTTTCACTTTCAGTCCTTGGTAATGCTATTACAATGATTCCATATCTTCTTGTGAAAGGAAATTCTAATTTTGAGCAGGTAACACTACCCAACAATTTGTTTTGTTCTCCGGAATGTCAAAGCAGATGAAGACCAATAATCTGGCTGGGGACGTGTTGAATCACAGCTTAACTGTCTTCGACCAAAGATCACCGAAACAGGATTACATCAAACAACCTCTAGGTTCTGATTCCATTATGGTCCAGTGGAATAATACCAAGACCCACCTAAAGCATAAGTGTGAAGCATCAAGTATCAGAGTCCTACATGTGTGAACTCTTTACGCACTAGGTTTCTTTGTGAGTTTGAGTTGCAATGCAAAACATATATATTTATTATTTACATATAGTAGTCGCAGGGTAGTTGTAATTATAACTGCATGGCATACTTTGTAGACTCGCAAATTGATGGCCTAAGTTATGTGACACATAACAAGGTTGCAAAATATTACTATCTCAGATTTCTCAGAAAATACTTAGATCAACAAGCATAAAAGATGGAGGAAAACATATGTAGTGGCCACGCCAAATCGAAAAGTCCCATTGCTAAACCAAAGAAACTCAAGGGTTGCCAGGTCTCTACGTGTTAGAGGATTACAGGTCGAGTAGAAACTAGATAGCTCGCACTAGGATACGAATGGGTTACAATCCCGGTTGGCAAACCTTAAAAGTCCCATAGCTTCTTTAGTCCTGGTTCCCTCACCTGGGATTAAAAGTGGTACTTTAGTCCCGGGTGACGTTACCAACCGGGACTGAAGGGGTATCCAGACATTGCTCATGGAGAGATACTTTTAATCCCAACTAGAGTGTCCAACCGGTACTAAATTATCGCGCGAACTCCTGTTTTTATCAGGTTAATGGTTTTTAGTTTTTTTTTCCCATCGTTGCGTGCAGTTGGCTCCAGCGGTTCAGATGTTCAACTGTCAAGACTGTACTAAACGTTGGTTTTTGTTTGTTTTTTTTTTTTGGCTTCTTCAAGGACACAGAGCATGCTAAAAAAAGGACAGGGACACAGATTTAGTTAAGTTTTTCAATGCTTCGTGACTGAGTCAGAAATGTATTGTTTGACTGCTTTAGCACTCGCACAGATGTGAGACGGAAAAATATTGGAGATAAATTAAGGACAATTAACGTGATAAAGAGACATTGCACAAGATTCATAACAAAGCCAAAACTATATGCCGCTCAGTGAGCCTCGTCTCTCAAGTATCACTTGCTGGCACATTGTCCTCATCGCAAGATCCACGTAACACATCAGCCTACCCGGATGGTTAGCCTTAAACTTTGTTTCCTTGTGTCTACCATGCCTAGCTAACTAGCAACAAAGTACATATCTCTTGAAGGCAGTTTTTTTGCTCATGTTGCTGACTACAAGTGCACTGTTACTGTCGTTTATACACAAACGTTCTGTTGCTTTTGAGCTCCAAGACCCCCCCCAAAAAAAAAAAAATATATATTCATGGAATAGAACTAGCTAGTGAGGGGTAGAAGCGTCCATCACTACTCGATTCACTGTACATTGTACTTGAAAATTGATGGCCTTGGTGATGTTACATGGTGTAATAAGCTTTGTGTCATATATAGTGTGATATTTAATAGCTTCAGTTTATCTAAAAATGGAAGGCTTCAGTGTGAACACATTATTTCATTTAATTTCTCTCAGGCATATATATGCAGTCCAGCTACCTTTAAGATAGTGCTTAGAGTATGGGCTCTATTCTTTTATAGACTGTTTCGAATGTGAGTTCACGATTATTGTATCTAATCAATCTTGATGAAATGACCTTACAAAGTACAATCATTCATATAACAAAAAACCGAAAGAGTAACACTTATGAAATTTGTATAGGGGTACATAAGTAAATCTCATGGCCATACACCTACTAGCTACGTACAATCCAAAAGTAAGAAAAATCGGTTTTACTCTTCGTATAATGTATGCAATTGCAAGAAGGGTACCCCACGATGGCGAACTAATGACTCCCCCTGGAAATGGATCTTGCAAGCCCTGTACTCCTGTAGTAACGACGCATGGTGTATATTTTCTGAGTAAATTAATAGTGAACGTGGCACAAAACACTAACAAATTTCATGGAATAAATAGGACAATACGAACAAGATAGGATGGAATGTTCCAGTTTTGTCCTTCAACGATAATATTGAAATTACCAATTTACTATAATAAATAAATAAAATAAATAAAATAATAAAATAAATAAATAAATAAATAACAGGTAAAACCGCAAACTGTTCTGTCACGCATCCCCCTCCCAACAGATCACAGCAAGTCCTGTGACCCGGCTGCAGTGGCCACATACATACCAAGGATGAATATGTCATGTGCTTGAGAGCGTGTGTCTGAGAGGGATATGATGAATGTCAAAAACTATTCACTGAACTAATCGAGATTCCTCTGTTGGTCGTCACCGTGCTCTGCTTCGCTTCCTCTCAACTCCGATTCCGCTCTCCGTTCCTAAGCTGCTGCTAACAACACTGGATTGAGGCAATGGTGTGGTTCAGCCCTAGAGACAATTTCCCTCTCCTTTTGTGAATGTCATGCTTCGCCAACTTGGAAGGATATATACGTGACCGACAAAGCAACATTATACCATTTAAGAAGTTGTGGTCCAAGATCGATCTTCAGCAGCCAGCCATGCTGATTGATAGCTTTGAAGGATATCTATACACCACCTTAGCTCTGCCCTCCAATACACAAAGAAAGCAATTGCCATCGTTGATCCTCAACCACCTGTCACACATCTTCAATTCTTTCAACAATAACAGTGAGCACCTCTACCCCTGCACCACAGTTCAATCTCACCAACAGCATCACCCTCAGATCCGTGCTCTGAATTGTTCGAAGGCCAACACCTCTTTAACCCTCTGCACTTCTATATATCTCTCCACTACTACAAGATTTATTTTCCGTGGCAGTTTTTCGATTTTCCGTGGCGGTTATTAAAACTGCAACCAATGAAAGGTTACGGTTAATCCATTGATTAACCATGGCGGATTTTCGATCCCAAAAAACCGCAACCGAAAATGAAATAAAAATATAAAGAGAAAGCCCAGATCCAGGCCCAAATGGGCCCGGACCGGGCGCGCCGCCGAGGGACCGCCACCGCCACCAGGGATCGCTGCCGCCGCCGGGGGCGTCGCCCGAGGAGGACGGATCGCGTCGTGGTGGTGGAGGCACGCCGTGTCGTGGTGGAGGCCGCCGCCCAACTCCGGCTCCGCGCGGCGAGGGCCGCCCGCGCGCGCCGCGACCCGCGGGCGCAAGGCCGAGGGCCACCGCACCCCGCGAGCTGCCGGTGGAGGGCCCCACGCGCGCGCCCTCACGCCCGCGGAGGAGGGGGCCGCCCGGCGTCCGCGCGGCCGGTGGAGGTCCGCCCGCGCGCCGGCCAGATGAGCAACGAGGGCGCCGCCGCCGAGGAGTGCCGCGCCAGCGCGCGGTGGGAGGGCCGCCCTTGGCTGGTGGAGGAGCGCCGAGGGTGCCGCCGCCGTGGAGGAATCTGAGTGTGGATTGAGAGAGAAAGGGAGGCACGGGAGAGAGATGGGGTGCGGCCGCCACGCGAGGAGAGACAGAGGAGACAGGAAGAGAGTCCCTGGAGAGTAAAACCCTAAGGAGCCAATTTATATTGCGGTGGCAAACTGGGCCAAAGTTTGGGCCTGTTTGGGTCTGTTTGGGCCTGGATTTACCATAACGTTTTTTTTAAATAACCGCCATGGTTAGTTGATTTACTATGGCGGTTACTAAAAACCGCCTCGGTTAATAAAAAATAACCGCCACGGTTAATGCAGCCATTAACCGTGGCGGTTTTTAAAATAACCGTTACGGTTAATATTTATAAGTGTCACGGTTAATCAATTTTTGTAGTAGAGCTCCCACCTCTGTTTCTGGTACCCTGAGCTACCTTAATTAATTAAGCTCTTTAGAGACAACCCGCTAGCATGTACTTCCTGTAGCAGTGTACGGTGCATATTTTTTTATTAAATTGGTAAGGAAAAACATGAAAGGAAACTCAAGAAATTTCCATGTGCACGACAAATAACATTCCAAACATAAGAACATTTAACCGATTACAACACAACAGTTCAACACACCAGTCAGAAACCTTGATTAACAGTATAATCATACACTTACAGTGCAATCCAAAATCCACCAACATATACATCCATAATAAGGCGGTGCAGTAGTGTTTCCTTGCACAATACTAGGTACCAACTACATAATGCAGATGGCAGCAAATACAGGATCGGTGGACTACGAATTGGATGCATCTAACAATAGGAGCACACATACATGGAAGTGAAGAATACAATATTAGTTAATATATACCATGGTCCTGGATGCATAAATACATCAGCAGCTGACTGCAGCTAGCGCAGTGCTTACAATACAACCCGAGCATAGAAACTAGTGCTACTTGTGTTGTGAGGTTTCGATTTGCATTGCCATCTAATGTAACTTTTCGAGCTCTACGATTTTCGTTTAGAGTTCGTCTCAATCAAGTTACGGATCAAAAGTTATGGCTGGTCAAACTCGGGTGCCGATCGGTGAAAAATCAAATCTACCACCATCGCAACTCGCATCACATGCGCCCAACCATGCCATGACCTAGGTTCGATTCGATCAATCTTATTGATCTCTAACTCGCCATAACCGGGTTTACATGTATCACTTAACTCCGATGGCGGAATTCCGACCGGTAGGAGTAGATCGAACAAGACCAGTGCGACAAGATCACGAACCGAGATCAGAGACTCATCTACAACCGCGCATATCACCATATGCACAAAACCGAATCTATAACAACACAAAGAACGGCTCGATACCCACCGACGGATTATGGGATCGCTACGCCAGCGAGAAAACAAAATTTTCTACCCATAAACCAAGGATCTACCGCTAGTTATAGATCACGGGATTACCACTAGACGCCGCAGTGCAGCGGAAGGGTCGATGTTCAACGTAGATGTGCGCGTCGCAGCATTGCCGTCGCGATTCGCGTGGTCGTCCGTCACGTCCGTCCTCCTCGTGCGGTTCGTCCTTGTGCTCGGATGCAGCACCTCGGTATCCCACACGTGCGGGGGGAGGAAGCGATGCGCCTCCGGACTGCTAGGTCTGCGAGATGCAAGAGGCATGGGCGTGGGCGGCGGCGGCTGCCAAAGTGGTGTGGAATAGATTAGGTTTCCAGCCCCGTGCCCACCCCTCATTATATAGGCGTCCCTAACAGGCTCCCGAGCTGGAGGCCCATCAGAAAACCCTAAGCCTCGCCTAATTGGATCAAATCCGAATTAGGCCCCCTTCCCCTTAAGCGTGCGACCCTATGGGCTCATGCACACATAGACATGACCCGAGTACTCCTACTCGACCAATAGTCGACAGCGGCCTCTAGCAAGATGTGCCAACTCCCATGTGTACGCAATGATCATATCAGACGAACCACACAAACCATATACTCGTTATTCCCTTGCCACACGATATTTGGTCCAACTCGTGAGTTAACACTTAACCCAAGCGCGGCCATGCATTTCTTGATCCAATCATGCGAGTGGTCCAGTTATATCTCTCTCTCATGGAGAGGGGCAATTCCATCTTGATCGACTATGTCTCACATCATGTTTCCCGACAAACCCGAAGACCACCATTATAGCTACCCAATTACGGAGTAAGGTTTGATAGTCCCTAAGTAGGTCGTTTCACATCTTGAGCACATACGACAATCTCAGGTCTAAGGACATAATGTACATGATGCTATAAAGAGATAATGATATCATCTCATGTCGGGTCAATCCAGCCCCATGTCATACATGTGCCCACACTATTAGTTTGACATCTCCATGTCTATGACTTGTGAAACATAGTCATCAACAAATACGTGTGCTGATCTAATATCCATGTGTGTTCTCACATGAACTCCGATGAGGGACAATTATTGAATAACCATACAAGTAAAAGAGTTTCACAATTAAACAATTCACATAATTGCCAATCGATACAAGTTGTCTTTAATAGATATTCATGAACACATAATATATCATGGATACAATGAAGGAATACAAATCATCTCTATGATTAGCTCTAGGGCATATTCCCAACAGCTACAACGGTGGAGCTTAGAGTGGTGTACTAAGTAAAAATAAATAAATGTCTGACTGAAAAGCGGCGACGACGATCAGCGGCCCCTATTGGAGGGGCGTCCCCGGCGTAGGCGCCTATAGGGAATGAGTATGTTTACCATATCCCGCTTGTGTTGTGGGACAGTGCCCTTGAAATGGTTGAGGAGCCACTCTGCAACAGTCGGATCTGGAGTTTGTGAGCTGCGCACTCCGACCTGCCCTCCCACTTGTACAGCAAGACGCGGCGGGCCTGCCGCTCCGGTTTGGGATCCTGGAAAAATGAATGCTCCGTCTAGGAATCCATTCGCCGTCAATCACACACATGACACGGAGTCTTGGCGGTGAGTCGATGAGTGGTTGTTCTAGAGGGAGCATGAGAGAGTCGACGAAGTGGTTTACCTTGGCGAGGCTAGCCTTGTCCGTGGCCTGGGCATCCCGCCGCGATGTCGCTTGCGGGGCTCGAGGCGGTTGCCTCCCGGCCACCGGTGCCAGAGGCACGGCGTTAGTGCTTGGCGAGGAGTCGGTGTCCAACTGCTGACCCCGTGGCGCCCTGAGCGGTGCCGCAGCTTCCCCAACATCCGTCACCAGTGTCATCCCTTCAGTGACCTGGTGTTGGTCAACAAATAGCCAAATAGAAAACTAGCTTAAATTACGGTTGCAATGCTCAATTTTTTTATACAAAAGGGAGGGGAATAGAAGGGACACACATACGTGGTGTTCGGTGCTCACCACTACAAATCAGCAGACATCGTGCTAGCTAGGTGGAGCTGGAGCGGGCGTGATGGGGCCGAGTTGCCTAGGTGGTCGGGTTGGGATGGGTGAAGGGGCATACTGTGGCTTCAGGGGATGCTCAACACAGCCGAGCGTTGCGGGACGAGCTGTATGAAGGAAGGCGCGTCGGCAACTTGGCACGATGGGAAAAGGGGGCATTGAGACGGCGAATCGGGGGTGGTGGTGTGCAAGGATGCTTCGTGAGGCTGCGGGGTTTTAGGTTTTCCCCTTTTTTTTTTTTTCAATATGTATGCCATTCAATGGAAAGCGCCAACGCCAAATCAATAGTGGCATTAATTGTTTCTATGAGTAATAATCCGTGAACTCACAGAATGTTTGCTATTTTTCCCATTTGTTTTAACAAAATCAACAGGGTATTGTCGGGCAGTATTTTTTTGTTAGGATTTTAAAGACTAACACAATAATGACTATTTTTCCAGTGTGTACCGGAAAAACGCACAGAAACGCTCTATCAGCCATAGGACAATTCACCTTTCCTGTAATGTTAGTGCCATTTGGTGGCCTAACATTTCGCTATGAGCAAAGCAGCACTATCACATCCTGATCATGAGGTCCTCGATACAAATAATTATATTTTATGGTTAATTAATTAGGCACGTAAGTGACGTTTTTATTGCGCAAAATATAGTCAGCAGGAGTCATCAAATTTCTCTGCATGAACTTTAGCTGTTAGTGGTTTGCATATGATCGACATATATATTATCATCATCACGAACTGTGTGTGTGTTTTGTACTTTTATATAGCTGATAAAAGAATATATGATTAAGGGGTAAATAATGAGCACAATATAATGCGAAAGGCATGGACTACAGTGCACCATATCCTCCCACCCTTCGTTTTTAAATGATTTTGTATCTGTTCCTCTGCTGCTAATCGATCTATCTCCTTGTATTTTCCTATGAAATGCACATTCTCACAGAGAGCAGTTGTAGTGCACAGAAACCCCCAATTACTTTGGAACAACAAGCCATATTACAAGCATCCATGCAAGGAAAATGGAATGGAATAAAGCAAGAAGCAAATGCTTATGTACGTCCAAAATCAAGTAGTTTAATTGTTAACTAAAGCTGTAAAGCTTGCTAGATGTACGGACGTATAAAACCGGCAAGTTGGATCATCGATGCTGTCAGATATATATAATCTCATATTCAAATGAATGCCACGAGAAGCGTGCTTGTTGAGTAAACAAAACACCCAAGAGTACCTGGAACTGACATGTGATATATTACTATTACTGAGCTTCAACATATATTGCCCAGGGATGGACTGAAGACTGCATGACAGAAAAATATTTCAGGTAAATGCAGTCAGCAGTATGCTAGCTCTAAAGTATGTGACCATGATGCATATGTGTGCTTGAGTGTATCGGGCGCCAGTTTCCAGTAATATGAGTGACTTCCACTACTACGTACATAAAATCTTTTAGGAAGTGTTTTTATTTTAACCGTGGCGGTTATGCATCGACTGAGGCAACCTGACACCATGCACACTCTCCTCTTCGACACCGCTCCGTGTCCCCTCTTCCTCATGCATCCGAGTGCTCCCTCCTCTATCCCTCCCACGCCCGAGACCTCACCGGCGTGAGGCGAGGCATCCTGCTTAACGACAACACTAGTCGGAGCGGTGGCACACAGGGCCTCGCCCTCCTCCAGAGACGACGCAAGGCCAGGCGGTGCGCGGGTAGTGTGCTCCGGCCACCGGTGAGCGGAGGCGGCTCTCCGGCCACCGGCGTGTGGGGGGTGCTCCGATCCATATATTGGGGAATTTATCCTTGATTGTCTTCTTCTCTTTCCCTTATTGGGCTTCTATTCCTTTACGAGGCTATGGGAATTAATCCCTTTAATTTATTTTGCTTTTATGAATGTATTCAAGGGCCCACGTGTAAATTTTTCTCCAATTAATGTATAACAAGCACTCCGTTGCTGCCTACACATAGAAGATTCAAAAAAGAAGAGATAATGCATCCTCACCCTGGCTAGTTGCTTGAATGAACCCAATAGTACTAACACACACCTTGAGTTACTTCTCCTGTTGTATATTGATATTGGTAAAAGTGGGTGTAATTAGTAGCACTGTGTACGATTCCTCCTCATCATGGTAATAGGCTCATCGTTCATGCGTGAAGACATGGAAGCACAACACACTTGAGTTGATTTGGAACGGGTGCCGTACTAGGGAGTAATGTTGAGCAATGTACATAAAGAGATAGCCTTGTAACCTTGAGCCTCCCTTGTCACTCGGTATCCTTTTGATCAGTATTGCTTCTTCCATGTAACTACTAATTCCTTCGATTCTACTAATTGATGTCCGAATCTTTACACATATCATAACCTCCAATGTCTGTCTTGGATTCATAATGCCTCCTATTCTAATTACTGCAAATTTGAGTAGTATCTCTATGGTTTTCTGAAGCTTTGGTCATTCACGCATATTGTAACTATTTGGTGGTAGCCATATGTACCCCCTCTCCTTATTGTTTTCTCTATTCATTTGCTATCTTATATGACTCAGTGTACTATGTGGTTCCTTATTTGTAGCTGGTTCCTCCTTGATACCAATGTAGCTGTCATAACTGGACAGCACGGGCATGGGTGTCACAGCATATATTATTTGACTAATGAGCAATGTGTAGCGTTGAAGAGAATTAAAAGTTAACTATGTTCTCCATTCAAGTTTGAATCAGTATACAATATATCACTATCTGGACAAGCATAAATAGTAGGACTCTAATTCTTTTCTATTTCTTTTGATTTTCTTGACGTAAATAGAAAACAACAAAATCTTCAAAAGAATTACCGCACTACACCACAATAAAACAAATAACAACAGAGTATGACGAAGAAACAACAATCATATAGATTAACAATAAAGAGAGATTTTACTGTTCACAAGCCTACGATAACTCAAACCAACCATCATATGCTCTAACATAACGGAAATTTGACGAATGAATGAACAACTAAAACCATAATCATCATCATCATCATCATCATCATTATTACTCAAAAATGATGGAGAGGAACTGCAAGGACACACC
Source organism: Hyparrhenia diplandra (assembly GCA_015847255.1). Taxonomy (NCBI): domain Eukaryota; kingdom Viridiplantae; phylum Streptophyta; class Magnoliopsida; order Poales; family Poaceae; genus Hyparrhenia; species Hyparrhenia diplandra. The sequence goes on from JADLZK010002109.1 coordinate 1,463,366, forward strand.
ACAAAATCGGACTCCATCCCCTTCCGGCTCAACCAGGTACAAGGGAGGCAGCATGTTTTCGCACTAATGCCTCTTAATTTAAGCACCCTGGGCATGACATTGCCAGCTGGTGGTACAAAATGGTTTCTACGATGGATGGGCACAAGTTTGGCACAGTAGAACATCCATGATATGATGTAAATTTGTTTAATCTATCAACTTTTTTTGAGGGGTTTTTAATCTATCACCTAACCTACTACCAGTATGCAAAACCATCATGGGTCTCTCTCGCTTTCATTGCAGGGCAGGCCCAACTATTGCATGGAGGCACTTTTTGCATTCTGCCTGCCTAATAAATCTCGGTGATGCTGGGTGTCCCACTGCAGATGCTTAACGTTGTGACAGAAGTGATTTAGTACTGATGGTTCTTCTTCTCTTCTTAATGCTAATTATTACAGTAATGGTTAGATTATTTCCCATAACGCAAAGACAGTTCACAATTTATGCTGTAAAAATTAAGCATTGTAGTACGTGAAACCATTCAGAGTTTCTGCAAACAGCAGGAAGCAAATGGCTTAATGATAAAGAAAAAATCAGACCTTATGCCACTGACAAGAAATTTGTGTGATTCCATGCATGAAAGAATGTTTGAGGTGTCCTGATGATGAGATAAATAGACAATTTTTGAATTTTGCAGATGTGAGGAGAATCTGTTAAGCTATATGCAAATATAAATTCCTTCGGTTCTCCTGTGCTAAAGATGCAGTGGAGAAGATGAAAGTGCATCCATCACATCACATCGATGTACTACACCCACAAGGCAGAGCGGCCAGCCTACTACCAAGGAGAAGACTCGGACTACACCCACAAGGCAGAGCGGGTGCTAATGGAGTTTTGGGTAACTCGCCCTCGCACACAAAAGCCTTTTCTCAATACATCGTATTCTTTAAACCATGAATTTGATATCGTATTTGTATGCAGAACTTCTTCAAATGCGAGGAAGGACACGGGGTGCTAGCTGCAAGGGTGCTTGAGAACGCCTGCAAAAAGCGCGTCACCGATATGCTTTCGGATGCGAAGCACCAGGCCATCATAAACTACCATGCAACGGTGCTGGGTCAGAAAGTAACAAAGGAGGATGCAAGGACTATGATGTTGACCCGCGAACAGTTCTTGGAGGTACATGAACAACAATAAGCGGTGCTTGTTTTGAGATTTAATATAGTCAATGTGAACTTCTAATGTGACCTTTTTGCATGACCTATAGATGAAGCCGACTTAGTTACGTGGCCATGGGGATTGCTGGGATCAGATCGTGGACAAGTGGTTCACGGAGGAGTGGCAGAAGGTGCACGAGGTTAACCGAGACCGGTGTTTGGTGATGCAAGGTCCATCACACCACCAAGGCAGTCGGAGCCTTGCGGAGTACTAAGAATTATGGGTAAGCACTTTTCTTTTGTTAAGCTCAATCTTATTTTACCGTCGTTCCAGCTCACTAATCCTCTTCCTTTGTTTCTCACAGCTAAAGACACATCCAGGCATGACCTGCAGCGACTAGCAGGCCTTCTGCATGTCGCACAAGAAGATGGCCGCCTCTGACGTTTCCTATGACGTCAACGACACGACGTCGGCGTACAGCAACTCCAGTGTGGGCCAACGGATCGTTGAGTACACGGAGGCGACTCGGCAGAAGTATGGGGAGGACTACGATCCGAGCGCCCATGACATTGATACGGACATCGTCATGGCCACTTTTGGAGGCAAGAAGCACGGGAGGTTGGGCGTCGCCGATGGCATCATCGACAGCTCCGGCTTGAGACTCTCCGACGTCCGAGCACGGAGGCGGACACGGACCCGCCGATACGGCCGAGAGCGGCGTGGCACGGGGCCGTTTCGGTGCCCTTTGAGGTGGAGGCCCAGCGGCTAGCCCAAGCAGCTAGCGGAGGAAACGAGGCGCCGTTAGGAGGTGGAGGCCCAGCAGGCGACAATGACGGCCAAGTTCGAGGAACTTACTAGGTTCCTTGCCACGACAGGTGGATTGGCTCTGCCACCTGGGCTCCTAGGTCCGGTCGTTGCACAGCCGCAGCTTCAGCCCGTTCTGGGTACTCCTGTGAGTATGATAGCAAAGAGCTTCGATTTTCATTTCAAAAAATCATGTCTAACACCTGCAACATCGTTTTCTTTGCGCAAGCCTTCCACTCTAGGATCGGCGGGGTCGAATCAGCCGGCTGCATGTGCTCCAGGTGTTGAGCAAGGCTTCCCGTCCCCGAACCATCAAGTTCCACCTTTCCCAAACTTGCTGCCACCTGCACGAACTTGTGGGACTCCCCGCGACTTGTCTAGATCATTTGTGGACTTGTTTATCTTGTGAACTTGATCTTGGACTTGTGGACATGTTGTTGGATGTGTCAGACTCAATGTAGACTTGTGCAACTTATTTATGTGATATATCGTTGTGTTTCATGTGCCGGAGGTGTGCAATGCGATATATATATGTTCTTTGATTGAGTGGATGTGATATATATTATATATGTGTTTGTTTGTCAAGGGGGAAAGCGAAAACAAAAAAAATGATTATTTTCCGGGGCTTCGTCGAGCGTAGTGCTCGGCGAAGGAGCCTTCGCTGACCGCTTTTGCAATAGCGGTCGGCAAAGCTGGGAGGAGGGAAAATGGCCCGGCTCGGCCACATTCCCAGCTTCGCCCGAGCACGCCGACGGGGCGGTCGGGAAGTGTTTTAAAAAAATTTTTTTGCTTCGCCCGAGCATCTCTTAAGGGGCGGTCGGCGAAGAAATTGTAAAAAATAAGACGACCTTTGCCGACCGCCCATCTAGGAGCACGGTCGGCAAAGATAAAGAATGAAATTCCTTCGCCGACCGCCCCGGCAAGGCGGTCGGCGAAGATAAAAATGGAAAAATCTTCGCCCGACCGCTATGTCGGTGGGCGGTCGGCGAAGAGGGCGTAACGGCCGCCCACTTCATCGCTCCGTTAACGGCAACTTTTCTTCGCCGACCGTGCATTATTTGGTGGTCGGCGAAGGGATACGCCGACGGGCGGCATTTTGGGCGGTCGGCGAATCGCCATCGCCGACCAATAATTGCCCGACCGTTCTTCGCCGACCACTACGGTCGGGCGAAGCCTCGCCGACCGTTTTTCGGCCTTCGCCGACCGCTTGCGGCGGTCGGCAAAGACCCAGTTTCCTGTAGTGACGTATGTTACGTGAAGAAAAATATGATGAAAGTTTTACAACCCACTACACACCCCGCCCACCCAATCATCTCTTTCGGATACTGTTTTGTCAAAATATTTTTTTCTAATCACATATCATCTCTATCATCTCCATGTCACATCTCTTAATATCTTGGTTCCCGTGTTGACATTAGATTTTTAAGAAACCATTTTCTGTACACACACACTGTCTCTCTAGAAAACCACCCCTTAGTTAGCACCCTAATTAAAGAACATATATAGAAACCATATAGTTTCTCAATAGGAATGACTACCCCTAGTCCATCTGGTTTATCATTAAGCACTTAAAACTAACAGACTTAATTAGACACCGCATCCACTTTCATTTTTTTTTAGATAATGGAATTAACATTTTCGGCCTCTGTGGCAACGCACACAGCCAAAAAGCCTCTGCGTGACCACACACAGCCAAACTTATTACAAAAACTAAGAAAAAAAACTTTAGTACATGAAGAAATATGTACTAAAGATCTACTACATCCAAAAAACAATTGAGTTTACTACTCAAGACAGTGCTAAAGATATTGATGTCGCTTCATGACGGTCATTGACTTAGCCACCACGCCTTGGACAATGTGCACCAAAATCAACTTGAAAGAAACTCATTGGATGTAGACAGACCCCCTCGCAGCTGGCAAATCAGCCCACGCTTGAAATCGTGTGGCCTTACCCTCCACCTTATCAAGTCTCAATAAATATATTTATTTTTATAATTGCTTTCTTATTCAACAAAAAAAAGTTGTTCTCTTCAGATCCATGTCAGTTACTGCAATGACAAAGTGAAGATGACCTTGAAGACATGCATAAAAACTCTAGATCAGTGAAAGGAGGTGGGAAGGCAAAATAGACTGACAGCTCCTAACAACAAGTACTTTGGGACCAAGCTGGGTGTCCAAACGAAAGAATCAAGCCTAGCTAGTCCAATGTGGGAAACAAAGGTAGAGAAGAGATGAACACTGTAGAAGAGGGTAGGAGACAAACCGTGGCCTGTAGACCAGCTGTCTCGAGTTGTCCCAGAGCTCAAGGCGCGCCCTGACCTTGTAAATATAGAGACTGAACTCGTTGTCAAAACCCCATGAAACCTTCCTAAGATGCTATAGCGTGACTTCCAAAGTGAAATTTGCACTTTTTTGGCGCATTGGTATCCTGACAATGCTCGTGCCGCAGTTCATCATGGAGGTTCTTTGCACCGATCCTGGAAAGGAAGCGACAAGAAACACACCTTCCTCTCTTCCTTCCCTCCTCTATGCCTCACTGTGAATGGATGGAGGCGGGTGATAGCTTCCTAATGCCTACCATACCTACTGTGTATGTCCTGACTGAGAGTGGCGCATTTCAATTGGCCACATGAGCACTTCATATAAAATCATTTTCGCCAATGCTTTTAACTTTCTATGTGCCTTTAGCTCAAGGTACCCATCACATATATTTATAGAACTTGTGTGGGAGGTAGCTAGCTGAGTCTATATATAACTCAATCTCGATGGCACTATGTTGACAAATTGATGGTCTAGCTGCTGTGACACAAAGCAAGCTTGTAACATATTTAGTACCTCAGATTTATCTAAATATTGAAAGGTCAATTTGTTACTCATAGTCCACAACTTGTACTCAGGGTTAGGCCACCCATCCAAAAATATCTATTCCACCAAACTACGGACAATGGTTATATCAAAATTGAGTGCACTTCGATGGGCAAGCGATATGAAACAAAGGTTTCTCATTCATAAATATACTCGGCATACAATTGGAGACCACACATGCAGGATGCTCCAGTGGAGAATATTTTTTAGAAAATGGATACATAAATCCGGCCTCTACATCCTTGGATGTACACAGCCACTTATTACAAAGTTTACTAAACAAAAAGATACAAAAAGTCTTGAAAAAGACATAAGGACTATAATAAACGAAACAAATGTTTCCACCCTCTATTAGAGAGTAATCTAATAGAGAGTAATCTAATAGAAACAGCGTATAATATACATGCAAAAACTTCAAGTGATTTGCTACATATCCACGGGTCGAACATATCAGAAGCCAACATGATTTAGCTCAGTAGCGGATCTAGGATTTTAACTGAGGGTATGTCGTCCAAAAAGAAATTCATATACAACTCTGTAAAATCACATGACAATTCAGTAACAATTGATTTTTAATGTAATTCGGTATATATACACTAAATTAAAATATAAATATTCTACTGATTCACTTGTTTCTTATGGAGCCGATACAAACTTTATGAATACTCTGCATTTGAGGCCAACTATCCCGTCACCCCCTTCCTCTCTAATCCTCCACAGATGGGTGAAAGTGCCATCCTGTTGGGAGGTGCATACCATGCGTCAACAAAATTAAGAAGGTTCTCCATCCTGTGTAAACCCTGCATTCAGAGACAGCAATAAGCTACGCTATATGTTCTACATGGCTAGGGTTCTAGTTCGTCAAGACCTTAGCAAAAACACAGCAACCAGTTTTCTTTGGAGAATTTTTCTTGAGCAGGTAATAGCACAACCCAGCCAGTTTCAGTTTCAGTCCTAGCTAATGCTATTACAATGATTCGCCATCTTAGAAATGTACCGTTTAACTGCTTAGGCACTCGCTCAGATGTGAGACGGAAAAATAATGGAAACAAATTATGGACCCGCATATGAAAGAGCTATTGCACAAGGTTCAGAACAAAGCCAAAACTATGCCGCTGAGTGAGCCTAGTCTCTCAAGGACCACTCGCTGTCTGACTACATTCGTCGCAAGATCCACCTAAAACATCAGCCGGCGTGGATAGTTGGCCTTAAACTTTGCTTCCTAGTGTCTACCATGCCTAGCTAGCTAGCCACAAAGTACTTATCTCTTGAGGGAAGATTTTTTTCCCTCGTGTTGCTGACTACAAGTGCGTTGTCACTATCGTTAATTTATACACAAGCCTTTTGTTGCTTTTGAGCTCCATGATGCCACCAATATATATACTTGTCATAGAATAGAACTACCTAGAGTTAGAGGTAGATGCGCCCATGACTACTCGATTAATTGTACATTTCTACTTGCAAATTGATGGCCTAGGTGATGCTATGTTACATGTTGTAATAAGCTTTGTGCCATAAATAATGTGATATTTATTAGCTTCAGAGGTTTATCTAAAAAAATGGAAGGCTTCAGTGTGAATCCATTATTTTATTTCTCTCTGCCATATGGTGTCCAGCTAGCTTTAAGATAGTCATTAGAGTATGGGGCTCTTTTTAATGTTTTTATAGATTGGGTCGAATGTGGGTTCACGATTATTGTATCAAATCAATCTTGATGAAATGACCTTACAAAATAAAATCATTCATATATCCCTGAACTAAATCGAGATTCCTCTCCCTTCCTACGCTGCTTCTAACAACATTAGATTGGGCCACCTGTCCGGAGAGGATCGGGGCATGCGTTAGTGATTGGGCAATGGTGCGAATTGTTTCCCTCTGCCTTTGCTTAACACCATGCTTCGCCAACCTGGATGGATAGGTGATCTACAAGGCAACATTCTACCATTTGAGAAGTTGTGGTTCAAGATCTTCAGCAGCAGTGCTGTCTGCCAACAAGGAAGGCGATATACATCATATCCCCACGAGACCTTCGGATCGAGTTCCGTCGCTCCGTCACTCTGCCCTGTGTGTCTACAAGAAACCAACTGCCATTGTTGATAGAGCTCTGTCGCTCCGCCGCCCCATCCTTCATATGTACCATGTTTGTAGTTAAATTAATAGAGAACAAGATAAGACATTCAAAAAATTTCCATGTGCACGAGAAATAACAATCCAAATAGAAGAAACACTGAAGCCATTATAATACAACAGATCTGTCACTCTCGACCTGAAATGGTCATTTAAGTGCTGATTTTGAACATGTTCCGTTTGAGCCTCGGCTGCTGCCTTCATTCCTTCACCAAAAGTTGACGAAAGCCGTGTATGGATCTCTGAGTCCAAGGTCCTGTAATAACGGTGTATATCTTCTAGTTAAAAAATAAAGGGGAACGCGGCAGGAAACACAAGAAATTTCCATGTGCACAATGAACAACAATTTGAACAATACGATGGAATGTTCCAGTTTTGCCCTGAAATTGCCAATTTACACTTTATGCATGCCAAAAATGTTCTGTCATGCATCTGCTCCTAAGAGGTCAGAGTCCTCTGATCCAGCTGGGCCACATACCAACGACAAATATGTCAAAGTGGCCAGGCAGGTGAATCTGTGTAAGTGGCGAGGAAACTCAAGAAATCTGTGTAAGTGGCCAGACACCAAAAAGACATAGAAAATGGAAAGAATCAAATAGAAGAAGAATTGTAATGGTAAGTTTCAGAATAGGTGAATTGCAATGGCAGATTTCCAAAGTTGAGAAATTATGATGGCAGGGATCAAAATAATATAAGATACATGGGACTTGATCGATCAAGCAGGTGAAGGGCGACGGGGACATATATCGATATAGAGTCATTGCACAATTGAGCCTCCTCTAGGATCATCTCTAGCGCGCTGATGTCTGCTGAAAAGCCCACCAAAACATCAGAATACAGCCGCCCTGAATGTTTAGCCTTGAATTTTGGTTCCTAGTGTCTACCATGCCTACGCCCTGCCTCTACTTATCTCCTGCACTGTTACTATCGTGTACCCGAGCCTTCTCTGTTGCTTTTGATCGAGCTCTAGGATGCCCAATATATATATAGAAATAGAACAAGTGAGAGGTAGATGCGTCCACTACTCGGTTTATTTTACATTTCTAATTTCAAATTAATGGCATTGTAAGGACGTGTGATAATTAATATATAGCCTGAGGTTTCTCTGAAAAATAGAAGGCTTTGGTGTAAGTAGAATATTCCGTCACTCTCCGGCATGTGGTTTCTCCTGCATGACGTTGTTCACGACATTTACGGCCGCTTCCAAGGATGACGAGTTGACGACTCCATCAGCCCTGGATGGATCTAGGAAGCCCTGTAGTAACGGGCGCAGGGTATCTTTTCTAATCAATATTTCTAGTCAAATTAATAGAGAACGTGGTTCGAAACTCAAGAAATTTCCAGTGCACGGTAAATATATAATTTTTGATGGGATGGAACACTCCAGTTGTGCCCTTCAACGAGGATATTGATGCTACCGAATTTACTCTTATGCAAAAAATAAATAAATAATAACTAAAGAGCCGGTAAAAACGTGAACTGTTCTTCTGTCATGCATCTTCAGCTGGCAACCGCAAACTTTTGGGTTTTTGGATTCAAGCCATTGTAATTTTTCGACGTTGGAGATCTGCCAATATAATTCAGGTATTTTGAGATCTGCCATTGCAATTTTAGTACTCTCTGATGGCTGCCATTTTTACGTATTCAAACTCGATGGCCCACTGCCAGGCCCAGGTAGTTCTGTATGGACGTGGATGCCCCTCGGTTTATAAATGCTCGAACCTATCACTTGGAGACAATTTGATTCTCCTGAGTGGTAGGAAGATTAACTAAGGGTATGCCGCCCAGAAAATTTCATATACAACTCATTAAAAAGTCAATTGATAATTTGGTAACAATTTAATTTTTTTCAATGTAATTTGGTATATATGCACTAAGTTACAAGATAAGTATTCTACTACTTTATTTGTTTGTTATGAGTCGATGCAAACTTTATGAATGAATACTTCTAAACTCTGTGATTGAACCCCACTATCCCAACACTCCCAACCTCTAGTTCACCGTAGATGGGTGAAAGGTACAAATCCTGTTGGGAGGTGCATAGGCATCAACAAAAATAAGAATTTCCATCCTGTGCTCCACTCTGCATTCAGATACAGCAAGAAGCTATGCTATATGTTGTAAACGGTTCACGGTTCTAGTTCGTCGACATCTTGTTAACAAAACTACAGCAAGCAATTTTCTTTGGTGAATTTTTGTTGAGGAGGTAATGACCATTTTCAATTTCAGTCCGTGATGAAACTATTACAATGACTCTATATATATATATTGTGATTTTTTTTTCAATTTTGAGCAGGTAACACTACCCAACAATTTGCTTTTTTCATAGGAATGTCAATATACATGAAAACCAATGATCCAGGCATGTTTAAGACAGCTCAACTTTGACTAAAGAAACCAAACAGGATTACATCAAACAACCTGTAGGTTCTGATTCATCATGTTCCAGTGTCATACCAAGACCCACCTAGCATAAGAGTGAAGCATCAAGCATAAGAGCCCTAGACACTGGTTCCTAGTGTCTACCATGCCAAGTGTATCTCCTCACAGAAGCTTCATTATTGTTGACTACATGTGAACTCTTTTATGCACTAGCTTTCTTTGTGAGTTTGAGTTGCGACCAAGATGCTACACATATATATTATTTATATATATAGTTGTATTCATAACTCCATGGCATACTGTGTAGACTACTTAAATTGATCGCATAAGTGATGTGACACATAACAAGGTTGCAAAATATTACTACCTCAGAATTATCAGGAAATACTAAGATCAACAAGTATAAAAGATGGAGGAAACTATATGTAGTGGCACAAAGAGGTTGTCCCATGTTCACGCCAAATCGAAAATCACACTTGATAAACCAATGAAACTAAAGGGTTACCAGGTCTCTACTTGTTAGAGTGTATTTCAGATCGAGTAGAAATCTAGATAGTTCGAGTTGGATACAACAACTAACAAATTTCGAGGAAGACGTGCTCTCACTTGCATGAATCTGCAAATATTTTAAGGCCATGTTTTGTAGGGCTTCTGCTCTTCCTAAAATGACTCTGGCACCTCATGTAGAGCAGCTTTCTCTGGTGTATCTGAAACCTTATGCAAAACAATTGACAAAAATGGCTATAGTTCACCTCGGCCCCCTCCATGGCCGGGCTGGTCGAGTACGCGGACCTGTGGTACAAGATCCAGGGTGTGGTGCTTGAGCCGAGGACTCCATACTGCTTTGTGCGGAAATGGACCGCAAGTGGTGAGTACTCTCCGGCATCCGCCTATCAGGCATTCTTTCTGAGATTGTCCAAGCTGCTGGGCGCTGCTGGGCGCCATGGAGCTTTGGGAGACCAAGGCGCCGCCCAATGTTAAAATCTTCTTATGGCTTGGTCTCCACGGCCGCCTTTGCACAGCGGAGCGTCGTATGCGCCACGGACTGCAGCCATGCGGAGATTGCGTCCTCCGCTCACAGCTGGAAGAAACCTCCGATCACCTGCTCGCATCTTGTGTGTTTACGAGGGAGGTGTGGCACCATGTTCTGCTATTCGCTAACCTAGGCCGCATCTGCCCCACTTGTGCTCTGGTGGCTCGCTTCAAGAGGGCAGGTGGCAAAGGTGTCCAGGAAGGGCTTCGACTCCCTAGTACTGTTGGTGTCTTGGGAGATTTGGAAGGAGAGGAACTGGAGGACATTCGACAACATCACGCGCAGCGCCGCCGGGGCGTTGGTGCTCGCTATCGAGCAGAGGCTGGTGAGTGGATCACCACGGGTTACAGTGGCCTGGCGTGGTCGCCGCTGTGCAGGGACTCTAGCACTCCCTCGCTCTCCAGTCTTTCCTACTTTAGAGCAAAACAGTTTCATTCCTTAGTACAACCCCCTAAGCTCCGCCGTTTATGCCGGCGATTTGTGTAAGTGTGTACTATGTACGGGGCGGCTAATTGTTTTGGCTAAATTGTGCATCGTGTTTCAACTCTAACTTCTCTTAATGCAAGACATCATGCAAAGTGCACAGTTTCGAAAAAAAATGGCTATAGTGACCGTTTTGTGAATTTGTATTAGATTTGTCGGGAGGTCCTGTGAGAAGCCACATTTTTTCAACTCTAGTTCCTTAGTTCAAATACACGATTTTGACTCCTCTGGACTCTTTGCAAGGAGCCAGTTTTTAATTTATGGTTGTTTCATAGGAATCCATGCAAGGAGACACGAGAAGCCAGAGCCCTGCCAAACTGGGTTTTAGAGATTAAGAAAAGGCCTGGCAAACCTATCGATGGCATATGCTTAAGGTTTTACTCCGTATTATTAGGTTATCGAGTGAACTCCTGTCCTTGCCACATAACGTTTTTCAGTTTTTTTCACACCCACCATTGCGTGCAGCGGTTCAGATGTTCAACTGTCAAAGACAGGGACACAGATGATGCTCACAAAAAAAAAAATGGACACAGATTTTGGCAAGTTTTTCACTGCTTCAACTTGCGTGTATCTTAATCTCTATATACATGATATTAAGGAGCCAAAATTATCTCCATGGCATTAAGATACACGGGGGCAGTAGAAGGCCAACGGGGCATGAATACAATTCATTATTGCACAAGTTACGGAACAAAGCCAAAACTATGCCGCTGAGTGAGCCTCGTCTCTCAAGAATCACTCGCTCAGTTTCATCGCAAGATCTACCTAAAATATCAGGAATGCCAGATGGTATCCTTTGCCTTAAACTTTGCTTCCTAGTGTCTACCATGCCTACCTAGCTAGCTAGCCACAATGTACTTATCTATTGACGGCCTTCACTCCTGTTGCTGACTACAAGTGCACTATCATGGTTTATACGTGAGCCTTCTGTTGCTTTTCAGCTCCAAGATGCCCAATATATATATACTCATAGAATAGAATTAGCTATTGAGAGGTAGATGCGTCCATCACTACGTGATTTATTGTACATTTGTAGTTGCAAATTGATGGCCTAGGTGAGGTTACATGTTGTGTGATATTTAGTAGCCTCAGGTTTGTCTAAAAAAATGGAATGTTCCAGTTTTGCCCTTCAATGATGACATTGAAATTACCAATTTACTCTTATGTAAAAATAAATAAAAAGCAGGTAAAAAAACGCAAACTGTTCTGTCATGCATCCCTTCCCAACAGCTCACCGGCACATGGTGGTTTCAGCTGCTTGATGTTCTAGTAGAGTTGCTGGGTCAGCTTGCTAGCGGAAGGAGACACTTGGCAGCACCGGCACTGATCACCATCAGGCACCGGCACTGAAGGACTCCTCTGTTTCGCCTCTGTTGGTTGTCACCATGCTCCGCTTCACCTCCTCAACTCTAATTCCTCTCTCCCTTCCTACGCTGCTGCTAACAACATTAGCTTGTGGCATAGGGTCAGGGACAGGCGTTAGCGATTGGGCAGTGGTGCGGCACAGCCATAGAGAAAAATTTCGCTCTGCTTTTTCTTTTTTTTTTCGAAAGCGAGCTTAGCTTGTACTTCATTAAGAGAAGGGGAATGTTTACACGGCCTGTGCCCGTCCCATGGCGAGATGACAGGGAGCGAACACAACTAATCACACTTACACAAAGCACCGGCTTTAACGGCGGAGCTGAACACTTGTAACACTAACAAAACACAATTATGCTATGGAAAGCGGGCAGGAGCCACTCAAGGGGCAGAGAGCACTTGCAGAAGCGGGTGAAGCCCCTAGAAGCCCACGGCCACCCATGACTCGGCTTCGTCGCAGATGAACACCACTTTAACAATCTGCACTTCTATTATGCCTCCAGATGCCTCTCTTTCTGGTGCCTGAGCTACCTTAATTAAGCTCCTTAGAAACAACCTCTAGGATGTACTTTCTGTAGCAAACACCTTTTTAACCATCTGCACTTCTATATATCTCTCCCACCTTTGGTTCTGGTACCCTGAGCTTCCTTAAGCTCTCTAGAGACAACCTATAGCATGTACTTCATGTAGCAACACACGGTGCATATTTTCATGTTAAATTGATAAAAAAACACGACAGGAAACTCAAGAAATTTCCACGTGCATTACAAATAACAATATGAATAGAAGAACATTTAACTGATTATAAGACAACATACAACATATCAGTCAGAGACCTTGAGTAACAATATAACCATAGAACAACAAGTACTTTAGGACCAAGCTGGGTGTCCAAACGAACGAATGGAGCCTAGCTAGCTAGCTACTCCAATGTGGGAAGAAACACAGGTAGAGAAGAGATGAACTGTGGCAAACTGTGGCCTGTTGGCCAGCTGTCTCGAGTTGTGGCAGCCGGAGCTCAAGGGCCAGACCTTGTAGATATACAGACTGAACTCGTTGTCAAACCACCATGAAATCTTCATAAGATGCTATAGGATGAGTTCCAAAGTGAACTTTGTACATTGGTATGCTGACAATGCTCATGCCGCAGATCTGGCATGGAGATCCTTTGCACCATTCCTGGAATGAAGCAACAAGAAACACTCCTTCTCTTCCTTCATCATGGAGGTTCTTTGCACTGATCCTGGGTCAGAAGCGACAAGAACCACACCTTCTTCTCTTCCTTCTCTCTTCTCTGCCTCACTCACAATGGATATAGGCGGGTGATAGCTTCCTAATGCCTACCATGCCTACTGTGTATTTCCTGACTGAGAGTGGCGCATTTCAATTGGCCACATGAGCACTGTAATATAAATTCATTTTCGCCAATGTTTTTAACTTTGTATGTGCCATTATCTCAAGGTACCCATCACATATATTTATAGAACTTGTGTGGGAGGTAGCTAGCTGAGTCTATATATAACTCAATCTCGATGGCATTATATTGACAAATTGATGGTCTAGCTGCTGTGACACATAGCAAGCTTGTAACATATTTCGTACCTCAGATTTATCTAAATATTGAAAGGTCAATTTGTTACTCATAGACCGCAACTTGTACTCAGGGTTAGGCCACCCATCCAAAAATATCTATTCCACCAAACTACGGACAATGGTTATATCCAAATTGATTGCACTTCAATGCACAAGCGATATGAAACAAAGGTTTCTCATTCATAAATATACTTGGCAAATATTTGGAGACCACACATGTAGGATGCAGACCTAACTTGAATATTAGAGAGTAATGTAATAGAAACAGCGTGTGGTAGATGCAAAACTTACATATCCACGGTTCGAACGTATCACTTGAAGCCAACATTATTCAGCTCAGTGGCAGATCTATAGGATTTTAACTGAGGGTATGTCGTCCAAAACAATTCATATACGACTCTGTAAAATCACATGACAATTCAGTAACAATTGATTAACTTTATGAATACTCTGCATTAAGGCCTACTATCCTGTCAACCACTTCCTCTCTAATCCTCCCCAGATGGATGAAAGTTCCATCCTGTTGGGAGGTGCATACCATGCGTCAACAAATTAAGAAGGTTCTCCATCCTCTGCATTCATAGACAGCAATAATTAAGCTATGCTATATGTTCTACATTGCTTAGGGTTCTAGTTTGTCAACATCTTAGCAAAAACACAGCAAGCAGTTTTCTTCCGCAAATTTTCTTGAGCAGGTAACAACAATACCCAGCCAGTTTCAGTTTCAGTCCTTATTAATGCTATTACAGTGATTCCATATATATCTTCTTGTGAAAGAAAGTTCTAATTTTGAGCAGGTAACACTACCCAACAATTTGTTTTGTTCTCCGGAATGTCAAAGCAGATGAAGACCAACAATCAGGCTGGGGACATGTTGAATCACAGCTTAACTGTCTTCGACCAAAGATCACCGAAACAGGATTACATCAAACAACCTCTAGGTTCTGATTCCATTATGGTCCAGTGGAATAATACCAAGACCCACCTAAAGTATAAGTGTGAAGCATCAAGTATCAGAGTCCTAAGCATATATAGATTCCTTCTGTCTACCAAGCAGCGCTTCATTATTGGTGCCTAATGTGTGGACTCTTTACGCACTAGCTTTCTTTGTGAGTTTGAATTGCAATGCAAAACATATATATTTATATATAGAAGTAGTCGGAGGGTAGTTGTAATTATAACTGCATGGCATACTTTGTAGACTCGCAAATTGATGGCCTAAGTTATGTGACACATAACAAGGTTGCAAAATATTACTATCTCAGATTTCTAAGAAAATACTTAGATCAACAAGCATAAAAGATGGACGAAAACATATGTAGTGGCCACGCCAAATCGAAAGTTCCATTGCTAAACCAAAGAAACTCAAGGGTTGCCAGGTCTCTACGTCTTAGAGGATTACAGGTCGAGTAGAAACTAGATAGCTCGCACTAGGATACGAATGGGTTACAATCCCAGTTGGCAAACCCCTTTAGTCCTGGTTCTTTAGTCTCGGGTGATGTTACCAACCAGGACTGAAGGGATATCCAGACATTGCTCATGGAGAGACACTTTTAATCTCAGCTAGAGTGTCCAACCGGTACTTAAATTATCGCGCGAACTCCTGTTTTTATCACGTTAATGGTTTTTTTTTTTTTTTCCCATGGTTGCGTGCAGCTGGCTCCAGAGGTTGATGTTCAACTGTCAAGATTGTACTAAACGTTGGTTTCTTTTTTTTTTTTTTTTTTTTTGGCTTGTTCAAGGACACAGAGCATGCTAAAAAAAGGACAGGGACACAGATTTAGTTAAGTTTTTCAAAATGCTTCGTGACTGAGTCAGAAATGTATTGTTTAACTGCTTTAGCACTCGCTCAGATGTGAGACGGAAAAATAATGGAGATAAATTAAGGACAATTAACGTGATAAAGATACATTGCACAAGTTTCATAACAAAGCCAAAACTATGCCGCTGAGTGAGCCTCGTCTCTCAAGTATCACTCGCTGGCTCATTATCTTGATCGCAAGATCCACCTAACACATCAGCCTACCCGGATGGTTAGCCTTAAACTTTGCTTCCTAGTGTCTACCATGCCTAGCTAGCTAGCAACAATGTACTTATCTCTTGAGGGCAGATTTTTCGCTCATGTTGCTGACTACAAGTGCACTGTCACTATTGTTTATACACTAGCACGCGTTCTGTTGCGTTTGAGCTCCAAGATGCCCCCAATATATGCACTCATAAAATAGAACTAGCTAGTGAGAGGTAGATGTGTCCATGACTACTCGATTTATTGTACATTTGTACTTACAAATTCATGGCCTAGGTGGTGTTACATTTTTTTTTTAGATAAAGGAAATTATATTCCGGCTTCAGTCATCAGAGGATGCATCAGGCCAGCACAATTACAACTAAATGACAGTGTTACAAGTAAGACTAAGGTCACCCGAATACACTAGTGCACTCTAAAAATAAAATAAATAAAACCCATCCACCATTGGAGACTCCGGATCGTGACCTGGCAACAACATAAGGCCCCATAAGTGTGTGCGATGAGCCGCCACCTTGATGCCGGCGCCAGCCAATATCCAAGGGATCTTCCACCAGCGGCGTCTCCAACGAGAAAATGACATCCAAAGATGCCATCGCCGCCCACCCCAAGCGGGTGCTGGTTTTCACCGTAGAGATCCACTTGAAAAAGACGGCGCCTATAGCGAGGAAAGTGGCGCCCTCGCGCATCACCGCCGTCATAGATAGTGAGCGGCCAATACCATGTCCCCGGGTCCATGCCGTTACCCCAACCGCCCGGCGGCGTGCACCATCGCCCGAAATACAGATCTGAAAAAAACAAATGCCGTAGATCCGCTGCCATCCTCACCGTCCCTTTCCACGATTCCTCCACCTTGACAAACTGTGGAAGCCACCATGGGCGACCACCGGGTTCATCCCCGATCTGGCCAACCAAATTGTTTCATCGTCGCCGCCGTCCAAAAACACCGCCACCATGGTCAACGCGTCTTTGCGGCGCCCATCTCTCGGGGTCGCGGATCATCCCGCGACTTGGGTTCTCCGGCGCCCGATGTAGGCGGTCGGCTCACGCCACCATGGGAAGAGGAATGCCCGACCGTGGAGCACGGAGGCCGCCACCGTCGAACCACTCTTCGCCAGCTCCGCCCGAAGCCCTGCACTCCACCGCCACCGCCCGGCGTCGTCCGCCTCGCCTCCCTTCGAAGACCCCTGAAGTCCCGCCGTCGGATGCCACCGCCCGCGCAACATCCGTCACGCCACCGCTGCAGCCCAGCCCGGCCGACCAGCGCAAACGGGTGTGGGAGCACCAGACCCCCCTCCCCGATGGTGGCAGGTCTCGCGCCCGGCCCAGTGCCACCGTCGAGAACCCTCCGGCACCGCTGCACCGTCGAGACTCCCGTCCACACGGCCTCCTCCACCATCCCGGCACCTCGCCCATTGTAACACCGGTTTTAAGGAGAAAACCGAATGAACACCACATGTGAGCCCTGGAAGTCAAATCTCACATATAGACACAAGTAAAGGATAGTATCAAACCAACAATGCTTAAATTATAATGAACATAATATAAGGAACATAACCTCAGCTAGCAGACAACAACGGAAAGACACTCCGATTCTCTGGTGTAGACTCCACAGGGACCGACTGACTGGTTGATCACAAGCCTAAACTTCACCTGAGGTGTGGGGGAATAGCAAGAGTGAGTCCATGTCGAACTCAACAAGAATGGCAAGGCAATATCTTACCCAAATACCCATGATCACTATAACATAATAATGTATATCATAAACGATAAATTATGAACTATTAAACAAGCATAGGTCATCATCTTTAATGCAAAGGTTCCAAGGCCTCCCGTGTCCACCTCCATGTAGCTCTCTTTGCCGCATTTGCCGCGCTCCTCCTCCGTCCCCGGCCGCGCGTGCTCAAGCTGCGGCATCTTTGTCTTTGGAAGTCATCGGCGGGCCGCTCCTCTCCCGCCTCTACTTCAAAAAGGGCGGCCATGGATATCTGCAAGGCTCGAGACCAACGGGTGGCCGCTGCTGGTGGTCTGTGGTGGCGTCGTTCGTCGCCCGCCCGCGTCTTGCGCGACGGGGAGCGCCGGTCCTACTCACCGCTGCGGATCCTGCTTGCCGCGTGCGGCGCTTCGGCGTGGCCCGCGGCGTGGACAACTTCATCGCCCCACGGCCTCGCGTACCTCCCGTGTCCACCTCCGTGATCCTTATCTCGGCGCCTTTCGCGTTGACGGTGTTCTTCGCGTTCTGGTGGTGCGGCGGCGTGGGGCGTCCGCGCCCCTAAACGTCGTGGCGCTGGCGGCGTGGGCGGCGGCGCCGACGGCTTGCGTGCTTGCCCGCCCGCCAGCGTGGTCGGGGCGGCACAGAGCCAGCGTGGAGCGGCATTACAGGTGCCTAGGTGGGCGTGTTGGGCCGCGCCCGGGCTGCTATAGGAGGCCATGGCGGTGCGGTCGATGCCGTTGAGTCCCGACTTGTAGGTGTTCGATGAATTGCCCCTAAGAAATCCTGGGTGGTAACTTCACCATTTTGATACATGGGTGAATCCTACTCAGGTGTATACAATCAACCAAACACAACCAACCGCACCTGTCCATGCATCAAATTGGTCAATACATGCAACCAAACACGCTGCTACTAATCTAGTACGAGTCGGTCGGAGGCAACCAAACACGAGCTCGTGTATGAGTTGGTCGGGGACGACGTGAGCCTGGGACGCCTCTTTCGTCCGGGACAACCTGATTCCGAGCAACCAATCACACCCTAAGTAATCCAATTCTAACACAACGTATGGTGTATATTTTCAGAGTAAATTAATAGTGAACACAAAACTCTAACAAATTTCATGGAATAAATATGACAATACGAACAAAATAGGATGGAATGTTCTAGTTTTGTCCTTCAATGATAATATTGAAATTACCAATTTACTCTTATGCATAAATAAGAAAATAAATAAACAAAATAAATAAATAAACAGGTAAAGGCGCAAACTGTTCTGTCACGCATCCCCTCCCAACAGATCACAGCAAGTCCTGTGACCCGGCTGCAGTGGCCACATATATACCAAGGATGAATATGTCATGTAGTGGCGAGGCGGGTCATTCTGTGTCTTAGCCGCAATTTGGTCCTGGTTTCCATGGTCATTAGCAATGGTGGATTTCAGCTGCTTGATCTTCTAGCAGTGTTGCTGGATCTGCTTGCCAGCGGAGGAGACACTTATCAGCCCCGGCACAGCAGCACTGATCACCATCGGGCACCGGCACTTCGCAGTAACTAGACAAGGAAGCAGGCCCGCAGCCCAGGCCCATGACCAAGATCGTCCTCTTCTTTGGCCCACATTAACAGAACGCGTGAAAGTGTATTAGAGGCGTGAGCATCTATTTAGTCTGGTTAAGTAGGGGAGCGTGTGCGTGAGAGGGGTATGATGAATGTCAAAAACTTTTTTGAGAGATCTGCAGGGGCCGGGCCCCTACAGTAATTTTATTAATCAAGAAAAGAAAATCAGAGTTCAAATTACAACAAGTTTAGGAAACAAAGAAAGAATGAATGTCAAAAACTATGCCCTCAACTAATCGAGATTCATTTGTTGTTCGTCACCATGCTCTGCTTTGCTTCCTCAACTCCGATTCCTCTCTCCGTTCCTACGCTGCTGCTAACAACACTGGATTGGGGGGCAATGGTGTGGTGCAGCCATAGAGACAATTTCCCCTCTCCTTTTGTGGACGTCATGCTTCGCCAACATGGAAGGATACATAGGTGACCTACAAAGCAACATTATACCATTTCAGAAGTTGTGGTTCAACATCGATCTTTCAGCAGCCAGCCATGCTGATTGCGAGCTTGGAAGGATATCTATACCCACCTTAGCTCTGCCCTCCAATACACAAAGAAAGCAATTGCCATCGTCGATCTTCAACCACCGGTCACACTTCTTCAATTCTTCCTCCACAATAACAGTGAGAACCTCTATTACAAGTTGGCACCCCTGCACCACACTTCAATTTCACCACCTGCATCTTCCTCCCTATGATCAATTGTTCGAAGGCAAACACCTCTTTAACCCTCTGCACTTCTATATATCCCTCCCACCTCTGTTTCTAGTACCCTGAGCTATCTTAATTAATTAAGCTCTCTAGAGACAACCTCTAGCATGTACTTCCTGTAGCAGTGTACGGTGCATATTTTTTATTAAATTGATAAGAAAAACATGAAAGTAAACTCAAGAAATTTCCATGTGCACGACAAATAACATTCCAAACAGAAGAACATTTAACCGATTACAACACAACAGTTCAACACATCAGTCAGAAACCTTGAGTAACAGTATAATCATACACTTACAGTGCAATCCAAAATACACCAACATATACATCCATAATAAGGCCGACAGGCGGTGCAGTAGTGTTTCCTTGGACAATACTAGGTACCAACTACATAATGAAGATGGCAGCAAATACACGATCGGTGGACTACGAATTGGATGCATCTATCAATAGGAGCACACATACATGGAAGTGAAGAATACAATATTAGTTAATATAACCCTGGTCGTGGATGCATAAATATTATTGAATCACCAGCAGCTGACTGCAGCGCAGTGCTTACAAGCTGAGCATAGAAACTAGTGCTACCTGTGTTGCGAGGTTTCGATTTGCATTGCAGTCTTCTCAACTTGGTCATCAATCTCAGAGGGTGTTACCACATTCTGATCTGGTCCTGCCGTACTAGATGTCACAGCTTCATCTTGCTCGGATGCCCCGCCCAATATCCACGCTACATGTTGCTCTGAAACCCCTGCAGTCTCTGCCTGTTGTTCGCCATGTAACTCGAAGGCGTAACGAGGCTCTGGCTGTGCAACCCATTCAGTTTTTCCATCTGACACTGTAAACCTAGGGTGGGGTACATTAGGATGATCAGATGTGAAAAGCCTAAGCTCCCCTGCCACATCCCCAAGACCATGATGCACCATGAGTAACCAGACAAAGGTGATGAGCTCGCCTCCTTTACCAAGCTGCTGTGCGTGTAGCTCTCCGCGGCATTTACCAGCAGCATACATTAGCAGCCTCAACCACATCCCCTTGATCTCCTGAAGTTGTTGCTCCAGTTCCAGTTCATTAATTTGCTTAAGTTTGAAGAGGTGGACAGAGTCCGGATCGTTGGAGAGCGTTAAACTTGTATACGCCTCAAGAATTTCTAGCTTGGTGCTCGCCCCTCCATCGACTCCACGTTTTCTAGTAACCCACTGGAGAAGTCCAGATTCAAGATCTTCTGCAGCTGTGCTGACTGGCAACATGGAAGGATGCACCGCCATCAAGTACATCATGTAGTTTGATAACATCTCACATTCTCCCTTGAGTTGCATTACTGTTTCATTTCTTTTGGTGTTTGAGTGGTATCTACTTATATGCAAGTCTGTGTATATATGCAGACGATACAGGACATGCTCAAAGGGCTTGATCAGTGTATAATTCAATCTCGTGTCAAGACGTAGCGGTGTTAACTTTTTATCGGTTGATATGCATAAATTTTCCAAAACACTGCTGATAATCCTGTCACTGGCATCGCTGGCATCATCCATGTGGTGGACGTACCATAAGTTTCTCCACTGCTTGTCCAGACCAATAGCAGAGAAGGCCTTTGACACTATTGTGGGTTTGTATTTCATAGCAATGCAGTAATCCATAAGATTGAACTGCCCCATGGCAGTGGAACTCATGGTCCGGTGCCCCTTGTTACACTGGACGGCCTTGAAAAGGGATGTAGCGAAGTTGCAAAGACCATGAAGAAAGCTACTCTCGTTCAAGTGAGCTCTTGTCCAAGGTGATGTCATCACTACAGCAACAGAACAGGCTTCCATTAAGATGGCCCCAGTGAATAATGTATAGCTAATCACGACATTAGCCATGTTGTGGTGGCCACCCACCTTTTCGCTTCGTATCAACACGAAGAAGAGAAGGAAGGCAACGACCATCAAGGTCTGGGAAGCACACCGAAAAAGGAGGCCAGTCCATCTCTGCAGCACAGTGGCCTTAGTGTAGAGAATATCGAACATCATTCCAAGCTCCATCACAACCATCTTCAGTTTCTCTTCTCTGTTTTCACATTTGTTCTGCAAATCATCTTCAAATTTTTCTTGAGCATCGTCTCCCAGCTGGAGCACAGTCCTCCCCACAAATAAACCTCGAGCAAGAAGCACGATCTGTAGAGCATATGACTCCTTGCTAATATACTCCTTCCTACTGTTCTGTACTCGTGACTTGAACTTAACTGACTCGGCAAGGCCATTTCGGCACGCACTCTTTAGTGCCCACACCCTCTCTCCATACTTGATAATTCCAGAAACGAACACCAACATTGCAGGACCCAGTATACTGTAATTGATCCTGTGGAAGGACTTCCAGAAGACATACAGAACTAGAACTGCTTGGGCTGCAAGATTCAACAAGTGCCTCGTCCACAGGTTGTTGTCCTCGAGAGAGAAGGCGGTGACGGAATCCTGCCCACCCAGGTGCACAAGGAGAAAAGGCACCCAAAGAAATGGCAGTGTGTCCCCAAGTGACTCCCTTCCAAGCTTGCTTTGTCTGTCCTCATACTGTGAGAAGAGGCCAAGGGCATAAACAGCGACTGAGTCTGCTCCCACATAAGCCAACCATATCAAAGCCTTGAGAAGTACATTGGTGTTGCGGCGACGAAGGCTTCCAGTAGCCAACAAAAAGAGCTGTAGCATGAAGCTTAGGAGTACCATTGTCTGGGTTTCCCAGACGTTCCATTTGTACACTAGCTCTGCCATTGTCGAGCTACTATTGTGTTGGATCACTCCACCAGTCCCATTGACACCTGAATGAATGTTTTGAAAAAAAAAAAAGAGTTATTCCTATAACCGAACCTGCGGATACCCGAATCCTGTTTTGTATAAAAAAAACCGGTGGAGCGGTGGCACTTCTTCTGTACATAAAGGGAAACCAAAGAAGCGTGGAAATTATGGTAGAGTTAAAATTCGAGTCAGTAGTAGGCTAGTAGCCGATAAAGTTGCACGTGCTAGCTGCTCACAATGAATTGCCCACTGGCCCTAGCTGACTAAAAATTTGTAAGAGTGCAGATGTGGGGCAAGAATACTGTGATTTGTGTTTCATGTGTCTTCTAGCAGAAGGCTATCGGTTTTCTCGGAGTGGCGATCTAGCGGCGCGGCGATCGGCTCAGGCCGTGACGGTGGCCGTTGGCACGGGTGACCGGAGGTGGGGATCCATCAATCCTGGGGTGGACCTCCCCTGCCGGCTACGCCGCGGCAAGGGGCCGCCGACTGCTACACGACGCGGGCGTCGGAACTAACGCGACGCGGCGGATTTGCCGACCACGACGTGACGCGAGTCAGGCTGCACATTCGGATCGGTCGACGATCGACCTCGGCCGCTGAACCTGCTCCCCGCGCCGGCACATAAAATACCATTGGTATTCAGGCCATTCTAATTTTATTTCTCTACATTTTTTCTTCCTTCCTCTTTCTGCTTTGACACGGGCAGGTGGTGGCCGGTAAGATGTGAACTTGGAAGGATGCCTGTGGTTGCCATTGCAGCATCTACCAAGCTCGCTCTACGACGGATTACTGCCAAAGATCATGGTCTTCGTCCGGATCATGAAGATGTGAGAAGGCGCCTAATTATGAATGAAAACCTTCTCTTATCCTCGGCAAATTCGCCAAAGCAAGGAAAGTTTTGGGATTCTGATTCTGATAAAGGCTGTGACGACCTTGGTGACGCTGAATTAATCGGCTTTCCGATCAAACAAACACCAACTAATGTTTCTATGTAACGATTGACAGGGGATAACGAAGAACTATGATGAACTGCGATGAATCTTACAGTATCAAGGTAACAGGATACAACTCCGGTCGGCCCTACGCCGACGGCCTCGAGCAGAGCTCGCCGTGGTTCTGGTTCTCACAAAGACAGGAAACGTAACTGACTTCGTATCCTTACTTAAGCTACACGATTACAACGGCCAGGCGATTGAAGGATCGACGCAGGGCTTGCATATCTTGGATTGGGCTTCGGGATCGTTTGCTGGGCTCCCTTGCTGTAGGAATAGGCAATATCGTGACATTCCTCCCCCCATCAGCAACGGCTTGTCCCCAAGCCGAGAAATCTGGAAAACGGGACATCATCTTGTCTTCGTCTTCACAAGTAGCCATTGCCGGGTCCAGGCCAGCCCACTTGATGAGTAGTTCATAGTAGACCCGGTTGTGTCGATGAACCACTCGACGATCCAGAACCATTTCAGGAACCTGAGCTGGAAGTATGTCAGAAGGGAGAGGAGTATAGCGAACTGGACCAGTACCTTTGACAGTTTGAGCAGCGAGACATAGAAGACATTATGGATTTGAGAAGAAGGAAGCAGCTTTTAGTTTATATGCCACAGTACCCACTCGAGCTTCCACTTCAAAAAGGTCCAAAGTAACGAAAAAGAGAGCTTGGGACTGACGCGTCATCGGCTGGGCGCGGCACGGCGGGATCGGCTGCGGCGGCGCGACACACTCGACTGGACAAAGCGCGGCTCCGGTCGTGGGGCGTCGGCCGCAACCGGTCCTGGGACTCAAGGACACAGTCCTGATCGTGGCCGCGGCAAGTCTGGCCACGGCCGCACTCCTGCATCAACCAGCGCCCTAGGAGATCATGTTCATGGCTTGGAGGATTCACAAGCAAGCCGGGGCAATGGAGTCCCCCTACTCTTGGTGAATGAAGAACATGCCAATCAAGCTGGAAAGCAGCAGGCAAGGGACATGGTCATGACTCCGCGGATCCTGTTGCGTCCGGGGTGGAACCCTCGGGGCAGCTGGCCAATGATGAAAGCAAGCCAGCTTAGAAGATCACTTCACAAGCCAGTGCCCCTTGCTGCAAGGCCCAAAGCCATCTATGGCTTACTGTGGAGCCACGGACGATGGTGGAGGGGTTCTCCAAATTCAAGCAGCAAATCCCATTGATGTCATCTCATCGGACCTTGCTTCAGTGTGCCAGTTCGTAGGGAATGGGAGGTCCAAGCTTTGGGGCCCAAAAAATTCAGGGTGCCCTTTCCTAGCAAGGAGGAGCTGGACCGTATGATTGCTATCAAGATTCTAACGACCAAAAATAAGGAAGGTACACGATTATTTGAAGAATTTGTTGATGATGTTGAACCAAATAAAGTGTTGGATCAGGTTTGGGTGACTGTCACCAAGGTACCCAGTGTCCTTCGTTCTTTCCTCCCACTTTGGGCTATGGGGACTATGATTGGTGCTACTAAAAGGTGGATATCTATCGCCTTCGCTTTACTGGTGAGGTATGCATCAAAGTGGCAGTTATGGAGATCAATAAAATTCCAAAGCACACTGATGTTTGCGTGAAAGGGAACATGTAACGCCTTTATTTCAAAGTGGATGAAGTGATCAAAGAATCCTTTAACATGGATGATGAAGCCCTGTTGGGTGACGAGGACAAAGACTTGGATGGGGATAAGGAGATGGAAGATGTTGACCCTTCACCAAATCCTCGGTGTGAAGAGAAGAAAAATGTTGATTCTAACAGCTCCAATCCATCTACCTCTGGCAGTGGTGCTCCTCATAAACAAGCATCTTTGATTGAAGAAGTAGTGCATATGGCCTGTGAGTAGCTCTTTGAGGAAATTAGTCTTAAGGTCATGTTGTAGAATGACTTGGGGGATGACAAGAAGTGTTACTCTACGCTGACTAGTGAGGAGCGGGAAACTTACAATGCCATGCTTGCTCCTCCTATCCTACCTCACCCTTTTGTTTTTTGATGATGAGGTTGAACAGGTGACAGGCATTCCACTCCCCTTTGCTGACAACACTGAAGTGGCACATTTGCCACATTTCTTCTACCCGACATCGCCGACTATCTCCAGTGCACTCTAGCTAGGTGAGGAAGGGGGGCGGCCCTTGATGCCGCACCTCCTTCTCTAGAGGACGGTGGGATGGCTGCCCCTGTCCTCATCCCTGCAGGTACCCTGCTTGTCGAGGAAAGGGGAGCCCCCTTGTTGACGCACAGCCCCCTCCTGTGGAGGGTGGGGCGGCTGCTCTTGCCCTTGATTCTGAGGGTGCCCAGTTGTCAACACCAGACAGCAAGGAGCCTACTGAGGCGCTGCTGCCCCACACTTCCACGTCCTTAGTGGTGCTATCCACTTGTGCCACGCTAGTGGTGGGGGAGTTAACTGTGCCAATGCCTTCTGCTACGCAGGAGAGAGGGAGAGTTTCTTCTTCAACAATGACACTCCATGACCCTCCGAGTGCTGCATTGTCATCCCCAACAATCAATGTAGCACTCGGGCCCCCTGTGCAGGACGCTGGTGTGGCAACTGTGGAGCCACCTCCTGTGCAGGATGCTGGTGTGGCAGCTGCCCACCTGCAGGTTCCTTTGGCACAGAAGTTCAAGCCTCGGAGAAGCTCTCGCACACTGGCCCAAAATGATGACCACACCCTGGAGAAGACGGCGTGAATGGTAGCTAAAAAGAATCTGGAGACAGGTAAATCTTTTACTACCTTTTCAGATTCCCGTATTTCTTCAAACCTAAATAGGGTAGGCATCAGTCTAGGTTGTGATTCATCTTCTGTTCTAGCTACAACTTTTGCTATAAAAGACTTAGAGATCGATAGATTAGTAGTTTTCGCTAATCAAAAAAAGCAACATAAGAAAACTTCTAATTTTCTTGAAGATAGTGATGATGAGAGAGAGTCTTGTTGCGATTCTCAGCCATCATGATGGTTATCTAAATTAGAGTTCATAGGACTTGGTGTCAAATCAAATTGTAGATCTTTCTCCAATTCGTAGAAAGAAAAAACAAGTAAAGCCAAATATACCAAAAATGGTATACTTGCTAAAAAGCCAAACGCCCCCTCTAAAGGGATATTCTGGAATAGCAGAGTTCTTGCAGACTTGGCTAAACACAGATATTTGGCGGAACTCGGTAAGGAAGAGCAAATTAATTTCATCGCTTTCTCCGAGATAGGTAGAGATTCCTTCCCAGAGAATATTTTAAAAACACGGTGTGCTGGCCAGGATTTTATCTAGCATAGGTTGGCACCACACGGTAGATCTAGGGGTTCCTCCTTGGGGTTGATCTTCTTGTTTATGATGTTGGGGCCATTGTAGAAGATCATTTCTATGTGAAATTCACTCTACGTTGTAAAAGCGATGGCTTCAAACTTGCGCTATTTGTAGTCTATGGACCGGCGCAACAAGAACATAAACAAGCCTTTTTAGCATAATTGGCCAATGCATGCTCACAAGAATCATTACTCGTCGTGGTCTAGAATCAGCGTCACCACTTTGTCCACGATGTCGTCCCGGCTAGTGTGTGCAACGATGATGGCTTAGCTCAAGGGACACGGGCGCAAGGTTTTATCTTTGGTTCGGGCGTTAACGAGCTCCCCTAATCTAGTGTGTTCTCACTAAGTCCGAGCTCAAAGACTCGTAACGGGGTTTACAACTCGGGTTGAGAGAGGGAGAGGTTCCCAAGTCTCTTTGATTGAGGCGAAGTGCCAATATGAAGTGTGAGTGGGGCTATGATGCGTGAGAGTCGCCCCGGATCGATGGCGATGTCCCCTTTATAGTCGCAAAGGGGACGAGAGGGTCCGCTACCGCTAAGGACTCGGATGCGGAAAGGGGTAGGACTGCGGAGCGCGAGATCATAAAATACAAGGGCGACGCCGAAGCTTGTTGCGCGTGCCTCGCCGAGCTCTTGCCCTCGAAGAGCTCGCCCGATCGATGCCACGTGGGCCCGACGTAGGGATCGGTCATTGTCGCATAACGGATTCCGGGTAGCGAGTCATCGATCCGCCCATCCTTGGTCGGAGTCGAATGGGTAATTGTCTTGTCAACACAGGTTTGACTTTGGACGTGTTGTCTCGTCGGAGTGGTTGGGTACTGCTGAAGCCGAGGGCATGCAATGTTGAAGAACGAGCTCGTCGCCCGAAAAGAACTCGTTCCGGACTTCAGGAGAGAGCTCATCGTCACCATTGGTCTCTACCGTATGCGGGCTTCACGGGACGGACGGTGGTCAACGCACCCCTTTCGTCTGCGGAGTAGGAACGCGTCTCGTCAAGACGCCGCGTCCCGCATCCGAGGAGGTGGCAAGACGTCGTCTGTACTGAGTTCGTACGAGGAGGTGATGATTACGATGCTGTAGAGCGTGGTGGGTCGGATCCATCGCTCACACTGTCATTGTGGCCGGACATGGGCCACGGTGCTCATCGGGGAGTGCTTGGCCTAACCTGTACTGACGCCCTTTCGCCAAAGATTCGCCATGACGCCGGGTCGGGAGCTCGTTCAAGGCGGAGAGTCGCCGCTCCGACGAGCTCCTGTCTGAGAGAGGTCGAGCTCCCGGTCAAGGGCGAGAGGAGTAGACGAGCTCATTGTGTTCGCACATCCGTTCGCGATGGAGCTTGTTCGAGACGGAGAGGTGTTTCGTTTCATGTTGGTACGTTGGTGTTTCCGCTGTCTCATCCGCCCCCCCGCCTAGCGAATTCGGCGGCGGCCGAAGTCCTGCGATCCCGGGCCACGAGGGGCCGGGGCGACTCGTCGGGGAAAATGAGGATCGGGACGAGGTGTCGTCGACCCTCCGCATCAGGAGGCGTCATCAGCAGCTGGTCCCACAACGAGTGAGGACGCGGCGCCCCCTCCGGCGAGGGTATCAACGGCGATGCCGGCGTTGTCGGGGAGGCCCCACCGACTATGGCAGCTGTGGGAGCGACTTTGCCGGGTGTGGCCCCGTCGAATCACGCACAGACCTCCTCAGACAGTGGCGGCCGGCATCCTCGCTTGCCTCCGGTGGCCACGAAGGCGGTGGAGGCCAAGAAGAGAAAAAAGGAGGATGGCACTGCGTAAGTCTCTATTCGTATGGTCGCGGCCGAGGTCGTGCTTTTCGTCTCCCGGCTCACCTTGACTGGTTTCTTGGTGCGGGGTGGCGGACTCCTTCCCGAGAAACATCCGGGGGTCAACGGAGATGAGCCCCGGGTGCGGGAACGAGCCCGGTGGGGAGGCCGCGGCGCCGGCGTCTCACGCAGGCGAGCTTGGTCGCTGGGCGCCCGAGCTCGGCGGGCGATGTCCTACGGCCGGTGTCGGAGATGGTGAGCTCGGCAGCGATGTCGTTGGACCTGGTGACCATCGCGGCGCACCCTGCAGGTGAGTTCGGCGCCGAGCTTGGCGGAAGCGACCACGGTGCTGGCGGGACCCATGACGAGCTCGTCGAGAACTCGTCCTGTTGGGGGGGGCACCTCGCCGATCTTCCGTCGGCGCATCGGGCCTCGTCGGCGTCGTCGAGGCAGAAATGACGTTGGCTTCAGCGGCGGAGGTGCCAAGCTCGGCGGCGAGCTTGATGGCTGGCCTCGGACCTCGACTCGGGCGAGGTGCTTGTCATTGCCGACGAGCGCATGGACGAACCAGCGGCCGCCGAGCTTGAGGAACGAGGAGGGATCTGTCGGTGGCGGTTGCCGGCCGACGCCTCCTCGGCCTTTGGCGGCCCGTCGCAGATCGGCGGCGCCGAGGTCATCCATCTGGATGCCATCGGGGCCCAAGGTGAGGAGTCTTCCCGGAGGGTCGACCCCGAGTCGCCCATAGCGGCTAGGAGGTCCGACCGGCTCGCCCTCAAGCACCCGAGGAGCTCGAGTGTAGGAGGTCGCCGAGCAATGAGTCTTCCCCTTCCGGGGGAGTATCCGGATATCCTGGCGCGGAATTATGCCATGGCAGGTTTCGAGAGAGCTTCCTCCGATGGCGGGAGCGGACGACAAGGTCCCGGTGTTCGATATGCTCATCCCACGCGGTTCTCGATCGAGCTGCCAAGGTGAGCGTGGATGATCGGTTCTTCGGTTTCGTTCCTCCTTTGAGAATTGATGTTCACCGGAGTCGGGTCCCCGTTTTTCCTTTTACTGAGCACTCCGTGAGGCGGGGAAAGGGTATAATCGGGCGGCGCCGCAAAGATCTATATGTGGATGAGCTCTTCGGAAGGTGGTGACCTGCCCCGACGCAGATGAATTTTGGGCTCAAGCAGGTCCACTCCTACCACGACGCCGTCCGCAGGGAGATGCAGGAGACCGGCAGGTATATCGCCCAGTCCGAGGGGCTTGTCAAGGAGAGGGTGGAGAAGGAGGCACCCGATTATGTGGTGCAAATCGGCGAGCAGCATCGGGCGCGCGAGCTCATCGAGGTGAAGGAGGAGGTCGTGCGGACCAAGAAGGAGCTCGTTGAGAGCGAGACCAAGCGCGTGGACCTCGGGTCTCAAGCTCGGCGGGCTCGGGAGGAGAAGGCGGCCATGGTGGAGGAGCTCGAGGCCCCTCAAGAAGAAGCTCGTGGAGCGTGACGCCGAGCTCAGCGGTGAGTTTCTTCCGCCTTCGTTGTCCTTTCTCTTGCTTGTTCACGAGGCCGATTGGCCTCGTCGGCGAGGTTTT
This sequence comes from Hyparrhenia diplandra, assembly GCA_015847255.1. NCBI lineage: Eukaryota > Viridiplantae > Streptophyta > Magnoliopsida > Poales > Poaceae > Hyparrhenia > Hyparrhenia diplandra. The sequence continues at coordinate 1,493,600 of JADLZK010002109.1, forward strand.
AGCTTACTATCGCAACTTCGCCGAGCTGGAATGCTTATGTCACGCTTCGAAAGCGGTCAACGCCAATTATTGCCAAGAACGAGTTGTTCGGGATAGCCATGAGGAGTTGTACCACGCGCGTTGTGGTGTAAGCGTCGCGGATTCTTTAACCGTCTTTTTGTCCGAATTCGTATTTTGAGCTCGAGCCATGTTTTTTGCAGCGAGAAGGAGAAGGCCAAAGCTGAACCCGCATGAGCCGTGACAAGGGCGGGCTCTTGCCGTCCGAGGCTACCTTGAAGCAGGTGCAGCTCGAGGTGCAGACCAAGGAGGACGAACTGAAGAAGCGGACAACAGACCTCGTGGCCGCTACTTCCGATTTGCGGAAGAAGGACGCCCTGTTCTCCATCCTCCAGAACTGGGTCTCTAATGCCGAGAAGAGGGCTAAGGATGCGGAGGTCGAGGCGAGCGACTACGCCTTCGATTTGGAGGTCGTCCTTGACCTCGTCGGAGTGCCGGACATCGGGAGTACTTCCGAGCGGATCCCTCTTGTCCAATCTGCGGTGCGGAAAGCGTTCGGCGTGTCTGCCGCACGGCCGGTGGCGTTATCATCGCTCACTACCCAAAGCTCGACATCCCGATGTTAAAAATTTGGGTGGCCCCCGTGGACCGACGATGCGGAGGTGGACGAAAAGCCACCACGGCCATGGATGCAAGCGAGGAGCTGGCCAAGAAGCTCTTTGATCTCGTCGTCGAAGAGGTTGGGATCTTCGAGGCCCCTGATGTCCAACAGCCCGAGGGGCCCGCCGAGGAGGAGGTCCCTTTCCAGGAGGAGATCTCTGTTCAGGAGGAGGTCGCCACTCGTGAAGAGGAGTTTGCTGCCGCGGAGCAGGTTCGAGGGTCGCCCGCACAAGAGTAGGCATAGGTGTTCGAGACCAAGCCTCTTTGTAAAAATATTTGAAAAGACCTCGGTGTTGAGGCGTTTATAAATAGCTTGTGCTGGCGATCGCGCTTTTCTTGTTTTTCATCACATTATTCGCTTAACGCCCTCGTTTTTAAGTCGTGTCCTTGAAGGAACAGCCGGCGGGACCTTTCTCATCGACCACGGGGCGTGTGAGTTCGTTCGGGTGGTCCCGCCTTTGTTCGATCGAGGCGGGCTCGTGACTTAGACAACTTAGGCGCGTCGTGTGACTCTTTAACGAGGATTTTCGGGACTTCGATTGGTCTCGGTGAATGTCGGTTCGTTCTTAGTCCCTTGAGCTCGAGGTCGGTGAAATTTTTGCGAAGAACGGTGTGTGAAAACGCGGGGTGTGCGCCCCGATCCTTGTAGCTCGAGCAAGGGCCGGCCTCGTTATCGAGGGAGGTCGGCCATTGCTCAAGAAACTAGAAATCTAAAAACGAAGCTCGAGTGCTTGCACAACATGTCACATCGGGTCGGTGGACTTCCATTAAGAGTTTTTGCGGCTATGAGTTGTTCAAAGTGCGTTCAAGGGTAGGAGGCGACGTGAAGCTCGTTCGATGTCCCGACGTCGTCGGGGGGACGCGCCCTTGTAGTTCTTTGATCTCGTGTGCGCCATCCTTCGAGTTCGTTCACGGCATCCCTTGCTTTCGTACTCCTTTGGATGAGGTCCCCGGAAGATTTTGGAAGCGAGAAGGAAAAGTAGTAGTTCGAGACCGAGGAGTCCCTTGCGGGAAAGGGTCCTCGAGCTTAGGTCTTTAGTTGAAAACCCGCGTAACGGAAAAACGTCCCCCTTCTTTTTGTTTAAAGGAGCTCATCCGCCGAGCTGTTCGGTCGAGCCCGGTCGAACTCATTGGCCCTTTTTCCGCCGGGGGGCGTTGGAATCGGACGGCCCCGGAAAGACCCTTGACATTGAGCACGCACTTGGGCTTATCTAAGCGAAGCTGGGGTTTCGGTCGTTGGTTTACACCTTTTTAGCTAGGAGCTCAGGTTATCATTGAGATGTAAGAAGCAACCCATTTTGAAGGGTGTTGAACTCGGGGTCCTCGGAAAGCGCTTTCTAGTGTTCAATCGGCCCTTGAGCTTGGGATCCGACTTAAACTTTTACGATAGATAACTTAAGATCAGGGCTAATCACGAGTTACATACATCACTACTTGAGGGATAACAAGACTACGGGTATAGGGTATGCGAGAACAAAGCGACCGTTTAGAGGTCCTAAGGGTAGTTGACATATTTGTTTTTCGCCCGTGTCGACCTCGTTGCTTTCGCTTGTTCGTCGTGCGGTCGTGGACCCCGAGCTTGGTCAAGGCCGGTCGGGGTGGCCTAGAACTTCGTGAGCCGGCTTCTGGCGTCCGTCGTCGTTACGGTTGACATCTGGTCGATGTCGAGGTGATCGAGCATGAGGCGCCCCACGCCTTCTCCTCCATCGAGGAGCCGAAGCCGGTGGGACACTCGAGGCGGTCCCGGGGGCGCGTCCTGGCGGGTCCGCGGCTCCCTGTCGGGAGTAGAGATCCTCTCGGCGATCTCCTTCTTGCTCGGGGCGGTGGAAGGCGACCGGAGGTGGCGGCGGGGCGGTCCCTACCCGCGGGGAGTGTGGAACCGGTGCCGGGGCCCGGTGACGTATACTGGAGGCGGTGGCGTGGGCCCATGCTGCCGGCGGGCGTGCCGTGCTGCGGGATGATGCGACGGATAAGCTCAAGGCGGGCACGGACGGCCCTATCGGTCGATGAGCCGTACATGTCCGGTCGTCGCCGGGTGTCACGGATCTTGAGCTCGGGCTTTTGGGATGGGGACCTCGGGGCCATTTGTGCAGCCTCCCGCCGCCCGGCCGGGCGGAGGCGACATGGGCGTCTCGCCAAGACCCGGCGCGTGGTGGCATGGGTCCGGCGTGGCGTCGATGAGGGGACGCGTCGCATCCCCGGCTTCCTCGGCGGCGTATGTCGAGAGTGGATGGCGAAGTGTGTCGGGGCTGCGTGGTGCTCGCGTTTGCGGGGTTCGCGGACAATCTAGGTAGTACCACGTAACGCCGAGGGCGGCGCGGGTTTGCGCAGCGGGTGGAGGCGCGGCCTTCCTCGGCGCTCGGACCGTGGTGAGGCGCCGTGGAGCGGAGGCCAGAATGGTGCCGAGCGGCCTCCGTCGTGATGTGTTGGAAATCGTCGGGAATGACGGGAACGTTGACGGGACCTCGAAGCACGGCGTCGGAGCGAGGGGACGCCATCGGCGCGGGCGCGAGGCGCCTTTAGGTGTTGTTCCATCGACGGGAGGAGGGACATGTCGTAGCCTTCGCCGGTGGCCGCGAACCTCAAGGAACCGAACGGGAGGATCATGGCCGCCGGAAGTGAAGCGGAGGGAAGAGCCATCGAAGTGGTGGAGTCACACTAGCGCTCCCTTACCAGGCGTGCCAACCGCCGTGGTCTAGAATCACCGTGACCACCGTCACAATGAATCGTCCCGGCTAGTGTGTGCAACCATGGCTTAGCTCAAGGGGACACGGGCGCAAGGTTTATCTTGGTTCGGGCGTTAACGAGCTCCCCTAATCCGGTGTGTTTTCACTAAGTCGAGAGAGGGAGAGGTTCCCAAGTCTCTTTGATTTAGGTGAAGTGCCAATATCCGGAAGTGTGAGTGGGGCTATGATGCGTGAGAATCGCCCCCTGGATCGATGGCGATGTCCCCCTTTTATTGTCGCAAGGGGGACGCGAGGGGTCTTTGTTACCACTAAGGACTCAGATGCGGAAAGGGGTAGGACTGCGGAGGCAAGATCATAAAATACACGAAGGACGTCCATCGTTGCGCATGCCTCTTGAGCTCTTGCCCCCGAGAAGAGCTCGTCGGTCGATGCCGTGGGCCCTGACGTAGGGATCGGTCATTGTCGTACACGAGATCCGGTAACGATGCCGACCGATCTGCCCATCCTTGGTCGGAGTCAGAAGCGGGTAATTGTCTTGTCAATGCAGGTTTGACTTTGGGCGTGTTGTCTCGTCGGAGTGGTTGGGTACTGCTGAAGCCGAGGGCATCCAATGTTGAAGAACGAGGCTCGTCGCCTCAAAAAAGAGCTCGTTCCGGACTTCGGGAGAGAGCTCGTCGTCACCATTGGTCTCTCGCCGACGCGCGGGATTCACGGGATGGACGGTAGTCAACGCACCTTTCGTCTAGGGAGTAGGAACGCTGCTCGTCAAGACGCCGCGTCCCCGCATCCGAGGAGGTGGCATGACGCCGTCTATACCGAAGTTCGTGACGCAGGAGGTGATGATTACGTTCTTTGTAGAGCGTCCCCTTATTCTTAGTACGGGCTCTTCTACCCATCAGAATAACCAGAGAGCCTTCAAATTTGAAAGGGGCTGGCTTATTCGTGAAGGTTTCTATGGTATGGTTGCAAATATTTGGCAAAATGAAACCTCAGGGGGGTAACCCTCTAGAGAGAGATGGCAAAATAAAATTCGTAGGCTTAGCAGCATCTTCAAAGGTGGGCCCAACATATCTCTGGGACCTACTAAAAAGAGAAGAAGATGCTACTGTCTCTTTTAGATAGCCTGGATAAAAAAGCGGAAATTATGCCCCTCTCTGATCAGGAGATCAATTTAAAACAATTCCTAAAATAGAGGTTAGTTCTTCTTTTGAGATAACAAGAACTAAAATGGTATGAAAGAGCCAAAGTTAAGACTTTACTAGAGGGAGATGATAATACTAAATTCTTCCATATGGTAGCCAATGGTAAGCATAGGAAGCAACACATATACCAACTAGAAAACGAAAATGGTGTTCTAGTTGGGGATGATCAATTAAAAATGCACATCACCCAATATTACAAGGGTCTTTTTGGATCACCGGACTAAAACACACATTTCTCTCATGGAAAACTTAACCCATGATATTCCTCAAGTGTCCCGGGGAGGAAAATGATGTGCTTGTGGCTGAATTTAATCAAGTCGAGGTCGGGGAGGCGGTGTTCCAAATGGAACATAATAAAGCACCCGCACCGGATGGTTTCCCAAGCTGAATTTTACCAAGTTTTTGGTCATTAATTAAAGACGACCTAATGGCTCTTTTTTTCCGATTTCCATAGTGATAATTCAAATCTTTATAGCCTAAATTTTGGTATAATCACCCTCATCCCAAAAAGCACGAAGCTACAAAAATTCAGCACTATAGACCTATTTGTGTTCTAGATGTCAGCTTTTAAGATTTTCACTAAAGTTGGCACAAATAGGCTGAATAAAGTTGTTCGACCGTGGTCGATCCGACACAAACAGCCTTTATGCAAGGCCTAAATGTAATGGAAGGTGTTGTCATCCTCCATGAGACCATTGATGAACTTCATACCAAGAAAAGAGATGGGGTGGTCTTCAAAATTGATTTCGAAAAAGACTTATGACGAAGTTAATTGGTATTTTCTTCAACAAACTCTACACATGAAGGAATTTTCTCCTACATGGTGTAAATGGGTCGAAAGCAAATGGTCACAGGAGGAAGTGTAGGGATTAAAATTAATGACAATATTAGTATCTATTTTCAAACTAAAAGAGGTTTACGCCAAGGAGATCCGATGTCTCCAATCTTATTTAACATCGTGGGTGATAAGCTAGCTCTTATTATTAAAAAGAGCAAAATCGATGAACAATAAGTGGTGTTATTCGTAACCTAGTTGTTGATGGATTATCTATCCTCCAATACGCAGATGACACCATCACCTTCCTTTCATGATATTGAACAAGCAAAAAATATGAAACTTTTGCTTTGTGCTTTTCAAAGCAATTGTTGGGCTTAAAAATAAATTTCCACAAGAGTGAAATCTTTTGCTATAGTGCGGCCAAAGAGATGGAGAATGAATATACCACTCTCTTTGGATGTAATGCCCGAGAGTACCCCTTTCATTATCCGGGTATACCTATGCACCACAGAAAGCTACTTAATTCGGAGTGGCATAAAGTTGAAGAAAGATTTGAGAAGAAACTCTTTTATTGGAAAGGTAGGTACTGTCTTATGGAGGCCGTTTAGTACTCTGAACTCAGTACTTAGCAGTCTACCCATGTTTATGATGTCCTTTTTGAAATTCGAAAGGAGTTTTGAAAAATCCTGACCATTTCGGATCGAGATTCTTTTGGCAAGGTTCATCTAAAGACATAGATATCGGCTTGCTAAATGGGACATCCTATGCGGACTTAACGATCAAGGTGGCCTAGGAAATCTAGACCTTCAACTACAGAATAAATGTCTTCTAGCAAAGTGGATTGTTAACTTGCTTAATACTGATGGTATGTGGCAAGAATTGTTAAGAAACAAGTATTTGAGGTCTAAGTCCTTACCGCAGGTTAAGGCTAAACTATATGATTCCCACTTTTGAAGGGGTCTTATGAAAATTAAAGATGAAGTCTTATCTAATGGCACTTTTTTATTAAGGATGGATGTGCCATGCGTTTTTGGGAGGACACCCGGTTGCCATCCTTAGACGTAGGCGGAGCTGCAGCAGGACGTTGCTGCAGATGTTTCTGCAGCGGGACAGAGAGAAGCAAATCAACACCCCACACCTGCTATAGGTCATAGACCGTCGTTGAACAAATAATGCTGCCGTCGTCGCAGTACCAGGGTAAGGATCCAGAGGAAGACGATGCGACGAGTAACACACACAGCCACTAAGCTGCGCGTGCTGAAGGTGCCACCACCACACCTAGGATGAGGGCATCCGGAGGAGAGCCAAGTGGTCCCATTGATATTTGGATCTCCAGCTCTTTGTATCCAAACCAATCCAGCGCGTTTGGATCTCATAGCAGTGGATGACTGGATGTCTAGCCGTCTAGTTCAAACAACATCCATCCAACTAATTATAAATGCAAAGCAGGTTGAATCGTTTTGGATTATTTGGGCCGTTCAGGTCTAAACACAAGTGTACTCTCATCAGATAGATGAAAAAGATGAGCCATTGTGTATGCAAACAAATTAAATCCAGCAGCATCGGAACTAATAAAAAAAGAGGAAGTTTTGTGTCCAGAAATAATGGCTGAAGTTCGATAGTTGAGAAGTACCTTTCATGGTGATTCCAAGTGGCCTCATCCTCTTGCTCCTGCTCGTCGTTCACTTGCGAGCTGTCCTCTCCGATCAACACACCAAGTCTTGTTAGTAGCTAGGTTCCGTTCTTTATCAAGACGTGCCACTTCTACTTGCAAGTTGTGCTGGACGTGGTTTTCTCAGTGCCCAGAAGTCTAGTGTGCTCATATTCCCCGAAGTGAACGTAGGGCACACAAGGGTACAGGGTCAACGGTCTAATGCAGTGGACACACATGGTCTTCATCAATAGTTAATGTCTCAGCTGTACTTGCTGTAGTTTGGACCACGCTATTCAACAAACACACTACTACATTTTTTTTTTTCGTTAGCATTTTTATTTTTCATTTTCGGTGGAGGTTTTTAAAACCATCACCGAGCTATAAGGTTACCGTTAATCGGGATTCATTAACTGCAGTTTTATTTAAGGGGCAATTTGCCATAAGACATCCAAAGTGAGTTTGATTTGCTGGTGGACACTTTGTCATCTAACACTCACCACCAAAAAACTATCATTTGTAAACCATAAGGCTAATGGGTATGAAATTTTAACACCAACAAGATATAATAGTTATCTAAAAATCATCTAATACTCACTTCCATAGAAAACCTCGTTAAGGACATGAAATCATGTCCACCATCAACCTTAACTCGCCACGATTTGCTGGTGGACATGATTTCATGTCCTTAATAAGGTTTTATATATATGAAAGTGAGTATAAGATGATTTATAGATAACTATCATATCTCGTTGTTGTTAAAATTTCATAGTAATTGGCCCTATGGTTTACAAATGGCAGCAGCATTTTGGTGGTGAGTTTTAGATAATAAAGTGTCCACCGGCAAAAATAGAGGTCACTTTTGATGTCGTGGTGACCAATTTTTTCCTTTAATTAAATACATGGTCTAGCAATTAGTAGTAGACCATGTATTTACTACTTAGAGACTCACCACATGAACTAAGAAAAAATAAATTCTAGAAATTCTCACAATAATCAAAACATCTAGCCTTTGATTTGGTACACTATAATCATCATTATCGATAATAGCCATTGGACCTATTGCGCTTTACTAAAGAAATTACCAATCACTGCCATTACAAATAATATATAAAAGTAACCCCCAAAATTTTGCATGTAAATTGCTCAGACAGACAAGGAAGAGGTGCCGAGCAAAGTGGTGGTGCCGGCTCGGTGCCGGCATCATCGAGCGTGTCCTGATCTGGTGGAGTGTGCGAGCAGTGACGTGGGTGAAGCAGATCTAGTGGAGAGCACGGGTGCTATGGAACCGGTGGCGGCGCCTGCCCCTCTGACGTGGATCCGACGAGCTCCGTCTGTCGGTGAATGGGAGGCGGATGAGGCACTGAGGACGGGCGCGGCACCGGTTATGAGAGGAGGATGGCGAGGGCACGGCGGACAAGAAGACATGTGCGGTGGGGTGTTTTGGTCATCCTACAGTGGCAGATGTCGGTACGGCGCCAGTGTGGCACGCTGAGATGGGGAAACTACTTCGCCAAAAAAAATATACTGCAGTATGCATGTGGACATACGACTTCGACTCAGTCGTAAACAACATAGATTCCATGTACGGGCGTCGATGCCTCCATGTGCACACGCCTATGCATGGCCGCGCGCGTTAGGCCAGGTCACGATAGTCAACTCCTCACCTCCATGTGTGTGCTTGTTTGATTTGAATATGTCAACCATATTATCTATCGAAGTGCAGACATGATCCGGCATCGACGCAAATTAATAAGCGCGGGGTCAGGAAACCTACGACTATAGCGGGGCAAGCGAGCCCAAAGCACACGCTGGCGGTGTGGGGTACGAAGCATGGGAGGCAGCGGATGGGTGAGGTGGGCATGTGCACAAGGGGGCGTGACGTCCGAACGCCAGCGTCACCATCTATACTTAGAGCAAGTATAATAAGCCTATGTCAGCAGGCGACTTGCTGACGACGTAGGAAAAAAACATCGCTGGCGGAGAGAAGAGAAGAGTGAGAAAGAGGCGGGCGTTTGGCCAGACGCCGGCGCAACGCGGGCGAGTTGCTCTGCAGCGCAGCTGCTGTCCCTTTCATTGGTCGTACGAGGCTGCTGGACCACTAGCATCATTAGATAAAGGTGGAGCCTGCCACCACACCAGCTCATCAGCTCAGATGAGGTGGAGCTTGAGACGCCGGCGAGCAAGCGAATTAATTAAACTTGCTCTTAAGTAAGAGCGTGCCTGACAGGGGTAATCGAGATTCCCTGTTCGTAGTCACCGTGCTCATGAAGTCCCGCTCAGGGCATCGCTGGACCGGTATAGTTGGCGGCATGGACGATGGGAGCATCAAGGCACCAATCTCCACATGCTGCAGCACCAAGGACGGCGCTCCCTCCTCGCGGAGGCAAGCACCATTTCCAGCCTTGTGGTGTGTGCCTGGCTAAACAAAACAAGTGGTACAAAGTTGAATTCATTGAACTAGTAGTGCTTGCTAGTAATGGGACATTGTTGACACGAAGTTAGGGCTTGGTTAGTTGTCATGGTTACTCGACACTACTAGGAATTGACCCTTGCCCAACGCCTATATTTGGTTACAATATGGCTATTTTGGTTGCAACCGGTATCAATTGCATCGAAGTTTGGTAGTCGAAGATGGTTGCAATATGAACGTCACAATAGCCTCGGGGCAACCACTTGATGTTTGGTTGCAGCAGATCTAGCGCTATTGCAAGCGAACAGCAAAGGCCAATGCAACCAATACTTGGTTGCAAGATCAAATATTGCAATGAACAAAAGACTAATACAACCAATACTTGGTTGTAAAAACAAATACTGCAATGAACAAAAAGTGTAATGCAACCAATACTTGGTTGCAAGAACAAATATTGCAACGATTGGGTTGGTTACCTAAGGTTTCTATTGCGACGAACAAATGTGTTGCAATAGAAAAGTATTGCCACGCCAAAACTACGTGGCAATAGATCTTAAGGTTCTAAAAGCAACGAACTAGTCTTCGATATAATATATGAAAGTTGCAACGAGTTCATGTTGGTGGTAATAGAGAGCACTTGCAACAAACAATGGTTGGTGGCATTAGATGATATGGTAATGCAACCCTTAAAGTTCATTGCAATAATGCATATTGCAACCAAAATCAATGGTTGCCTATTATTCTATATAACGAAGGGAATTTGAATAGTAATTTTTAAATTATTTCCATAGCATGCACCACATATAATAACTAATACATTCATTACTTTAAATTTTGTCTCAAACCATAGTAACACAAAATGACGAGAATCCCGCTTAAAAGAACATAACCACAACTAACAAAATAAAGACACCAAATTTAACTAGGTTCACAAGATTGTTTAGCATATAATAAATCGATCTAAATATGTGTTAAACTTGTTGCTCCATCGCCCATCAGCTACAACATTGTTTTTGCGAGCTGCCTCTGGGGCTACGATAATTGCCTCTTGGTCGATGGTGGGATAGATTGTGGCTGCACGCAACATCAATGCAGGCGGAGGCTGATTGTTTAGCTGCATGCTTTGGATCTCCGCTTGTAGGAGCGCGATCTGTTGCCTTACCTCCACCGCTTGAGCTAATGCTTGCTGGGTTCTCATTGTTTCAACGTGTGCTGCCGCAATCATGTCCCTTTCTTGTTGTAGCCTTTGGAGCATTACTTGCAATTGCTGTAGTTCTTGATTTAGGGCATGGTCTTCGCCATGTGCACCACCCCCGCGGAGCCACCGTTTCTTCATCATCTCCGGCTATTTGCTCATCCTCCCTTTCTTCGCGCCCGAACGTTATCATCTTGATGCGCCTAGGCCTTGATGCCGCGGGGCAAATGGTCCTAGCCGGAGCCTTCCTTTTTCGTGGGGGCATTGTTTTTCCTCGGCCCCACGGTGGGCGCCAATGTTGAAACTTGCGGTTTCGACAGGGAGTAGGGTCTCCGCCGGGCGGTGCCCCAAGGGAGAAGATGGGGAGAAATGGCTAAGTGTGATATTTAACGGTCATAAATTTCATTCACCAACCAACACTACTACATAATTGATTTTCGCGGGCGGTTTTTTTCGATTTTCCGTGGCGGTTATTAAAACCGCTACCAATGAAAGGTTACGGTTAATCGATTAATTAAGCGCGGGCGTTATCCAATCCAAAAAAAAAACGAACGGAAAATAAAATAAATAATATAAAAAAATGAGAAAGCCGAGATCAGGCCCAAATGGGCCCGGAAGATCGGGCCGCCGCATGGGTTTGGATCCGGCGCCGGGGTGGCGAGCTCCGCGCCGCCGCGGTAGCGGGAGGGCCCGCCGAGATCCGCCGCGCCCGCCCCTTAGGCGGGGCGGGATCCGCCGCCACCCGCGCCGGGATCCGCCCGCGCCGCCCCTTGGGGCCGGGGCCCGGATCCGCCCGCACCCGCCCGGAATCCGCGGGTGCCATGGATCTCGGGAAGGGACCCGGCCGGCGGCGCTGGATCTCGGGGATGGGGTGGCCGTGGCCGCCCGTGCCATGGATGCGGCCCGCCGCTCGCCCGCCGCAGCGTCGGAGAGGTGGGCCAGCGCCACACGGAAGGGGCCGCCGCCCGCGGGATGGGAGAAGGGGAGGGGGTCCTGGCCGGTAGAGATCGAAGAAGGAAGGGGATGGGAGGCGTCGGGAGGGAGGGAGGGAGGGGGGAGGGGAGGCTGCGTCGGGAGGGAGGGGGAAGGGGGGGAGGGATTTGGAGAGTGAGAGAGATTTTGGGAGAGGGAGTGAGAGTTAGGGTTAGGAACCCCTTGGCTTATATACTTGTTTCTTTTTAGTGGGCTGAATGGACCTATCATTGCCAATTGGTGGATGTTTGGGCCTCATTAACCGTTGCGGTTTTTATAAAACCGCCACGGTTAATCGATTTACCATGACGGTTATAATAACCGCCACGGTTAATAAAAAATAACCAAGAATGGTTAATGCAGCCATTAGCCATTGCGGTTTTAAAAATAACCGCCACGGTTAATATTTGCAAGTGTCATGGTTAATCAATTTTTGTAGTAGTGTAAGCCCTTTACATGAGGGCTTGGACCCCATTTTATAGCTAAAATTCCGTACAATGTGATTTTACAAGAATGGCCATAGCACATTCAGAGAATATTCCCTTTCCCTTCTGTCTTCGCCGGGGCATCATGGTCTTCTCATCCCCTTTTCGTGGCTGGCCCGTCATCAGAGACGCGCTAGGGTTTTCCTCCTTCTCCGTCATTCTGCCTTGCCCCGCAAGTCAGCGAGTCACGGTATCTCCGCATGGCTGGAGGGCCTTCAGCTGCATTCTATGGTCAGATTTCTTCAACGCCCGAGATCAGTCCATTGATATCTCGGCAGGATGAGAGGGGGTTTCCTCCTCTAAGCGAAAACTTCCTTGTGTAGTTGTCGCTGTGGCGCAGAATCTCCGCTCTGCTAGCGGAAACTTCCTTGGTGCTGCCAACGCTGGTTGGTCGAGCGAAGCCGCAACGTTGCAAAACAAACATCTCCGGCGACAACATTGTTAGCTGTTATCTGTTGAAGCAGTATCTCCGCTTGCCCAAACACATATATACAGCATCTCCGCCTCCATCGGGGACCGTGTCCCAACAGCGTCTATTTATTTTCTGTATCTAGCTGTCACTTGCCTATTTATTCCTCCTGGACAACACTGCTCCAATGACTGATCCAGTTGGTGCAATAACATTTTATTAGAAATACCAAACAGCATAGTATGTAGTTATTTCGGGGAAAAAATAGTGTAGCTTCTCAGCAAGTTATTAACCCTGCTACTCCATGACATTTGTTTTAAGATTATCATCATATACCTCAATTTCAATGCCTGCTATAATGATATCCTAACTTTTCATAAACTCATCAGTCCGAGCACACTTAAGTCCATGTACCTAGTAATTCACAAAAGGTTTTACAATACATTAGCATGCCTGAATTATCACCAGGCTACACACCTAAGACCTCTTCCATGGTTACAAAGCGGCCCTGCTCAATTGATAATTGCCCAGCCACACCGATGGCAACAGATAGTAGGCCGTCACTTAAGTTGACAGATGGTCCAGATGCACCTTGAGCCCTTATAGCATACAAAAAATTGAGGTGCTCCAAATAGCTGGATCCATGATGAAGACCTTGATACCTATGATACACATTACACACACTTCGTTAAGATACAAGCCAAAACATGCAGTATGCAAAACTATGCATCATGCATCTTAACTTTAATCCCATGGCAAAATTAAATATAATTTTCTTAATTTTGTTTTTCTTTCAGTGTGTCTTGATTATCGGGTCATATACAATCAGACTAGGCTAGCGCAACAAGCACCAAATATGCAAGCGCTGTAAACATGATGGTACCGGGGCAAGGCCAACAACAAAATCATTATACTTTCAAGGCTGTCATTTGAATGTACAAATATTCCTTAAATTGAGGACTTATGAAAACTAATGCTAATATGGGACAGCAAAATAGAGCATACTTGATCCGTTCATCTTCCGCCATTATTGTTACAACTCCATCTCTGCCTTCTGTTCTCTTTCCAAACCGGACAATGCTCTCTGGAACGAAAGTTTCACCCTGTTTCGAGAAAAAAAATATATGTATCACAGGCAGCAGAACTGAATATGAAACAGAGACATGATAGCAGAGATTCATAGTCCTTGTAGGAAACCAGATTCAACTAAGAAGTAAAACTTAAACCAATTTCTTTCATCTGAAAAAACATTCAAGATGAGGGGAACCTGAGCTAACTGTGGTCGACTATGAACAGGGGCACAATAGAGACTCACAGTTCTGACTTTGAATAAATGACATTTAGCTCTCCCTCTCCCTCAAAGCAGGAAAATCTAACTGATGAATGTTATAAACGACTATATCCCTTAGGCCTCTTCTAGAGATAATACTTCTGTAGACTTTCAGGGACTCCCATAACAATACAGTCCAGATACTCCCATAACACTTTCATGCAACAAAGTACATGCTCATGCCTTTTGTCAATCTGATTTGTTTAAAAAAATGCCTTTTCTCACAAGCTTTTCATGAACTGATTCTCTCATTGATGAATCACCATCCAAAATCAGCCTTTGGAATACATGCAGGTAGCATTCATGATATCTCAGCTAGACTCTAGAGGCTACCTTATTCCCAAAAAAGTGCCAAAACCAGAGGACATATTTTTGGTAGATTTTTTCCTAGACCTCTTGGTAGTACAAGAAGGTGATTGATCCAGCATTACTGGCTATATTTAGTACAGAAAAACAGAGGCATTTGTTGGACTTGCGAGTTTATAATTTGGATGGTTAGTTTAAGCCTAAACAGTTTATGGTTCTGTTATGTATTACGCATATCCACACATCACGGAATAAGTAGCAGTTAGCTGTACTTTAATTTCACATAGGTATGTGCCAGAAGCTAATTCTAGATAGTGTAGTTTTACCCACTTGAATGAATAATACTAGTGAAAGGATAACACTAGGCCATGGACCCATGGTTCAGGTACATGACTTGCTGATTTGCACGAGCCCCTAAGGACAATGATTATGGATTTACATATTCCATTCTTTGATACCCAAAGCATTATCAACCAATGTTAGACAAGCTTTCCTTCAATTGGTGTACCAAATATATTTGTTACCACGACTTTGAAGAAAAAAGGACATGTACTACCACAATTGGTTATATTTGTTCCTCAAGTTTCAGGCCTTTCTTCTAAGGATAACAAACTTGTATGCTCTACCTACACAATACTAGTAAAACAGAGTATGCAGACAAGAACTTGTAAACTGAGCCAATTAACTATAACTAAGTTACCTAGAATCACATCTGCAAAAGGTTACATTTTAGTATGGCAATACATGGAAAGTAAAAGTTTAAGATAGTCTTATAGCTGTATCTTTACCTTCCCAATGTCGCCAACCACACAAATTTCTTGCTCGTTTCTACTTCCTTCAGCAAACATGCAGAGATCAAGCATGCCACGAGAACCATTATCAAATTCAACTATCACATATGCATTATCAATGATATCTGGTACCTGCATTGGGAGATAATCAACTTTTAGCGACTTCCTAGGAAAGTTTAAAGGCTACCTTCAGCTTGTGGTTTATTTACTGTTATGAGTTAGAAGTTCCGACTGCAACATTGCAAAAATACTAGAGCAGAGTCCAAATATAAGCCCTTTTGCTTTCAGAGTTACATTGATCGCAAGTCTTTCAGTAGGAAGAGAAGACGAAACAGAACATCTTTATTGAAAACGGCATGGATGCATGGGCATGAGCACAGAGCTAAGCAAGCACAGAATATGCATCAAATGAAATATTTTAATCAAGCAGTGAGACAACCAGACCTTTCCATCATACACTTCATCCTTATGGTTAACATCAATGGCTCCAGAAGCCATCACACGAACTGGATTTGCAGCTGCAATAAGTCTCATCAAATCAAAGAAATGGCAGCACTTCTCTACCAGAGTTCCCCCACTGTTACAATTGAATCTATTCCAGTTGTTCACCTGCACATTGTAGCACTTATAAATAATAAGAAGTGAACTTGTATGTATTACAAGTAAACACAGTTACACAGGTACCAGTACCTTAACAAGGAAAGGAAAACGGTGTTCGCGTATTGCCACCATTCTAACTTGTCCTAGTGTACCGCTCTTAACGATGTCTATCAGCTTAGCGACTGGTGGCATATACCTGTATTCTAATCCAACTTGCACAAGTATGTCTGGTCTCTGTTTAGCAGCTTCAATGACCTGTATGGAAACATAGAAGCCAACCGAGATCCAAAGAATGTGAGTTTCACAATAAAACAGAGGACAGGTCATGTTTTCTATAGTTGGTAACATGGTTCGTTTTTTTCCAAAAAAAAACAACAACCTGCAATATCTGGACATGGTTTTGGACAAAAAAAAAAAAAACCATGTAAATCTGGTTACATGGTACTTAGCAACATTAAGACATAAAAACTGAATGTATGTGTCTTGTAGAGTGAACTGTCAGGCTAAAACTGAATGGAAACAGTTTTCTTGAACAACATGGATCCCATGTCCCCTGATCAGGAGAACAATGATCCTGATTCCATTTCTTAGTGGGTACAATCATATTATGCTATTAGAGAATAGAGTATTGTTCGTTGATCTCTCCAGGAGGGATGAAACATGAAAAATCAAAAACTATTCAACAGGTAGACAACAGGTAGGCGATAGATCAAGAAAAGAAGCAGAGTAGCATGCGCTTGGTAGCAGCTCATCAATGAACTAGCAGCTCAAAGTACCGGACTAACCTTCTTGCAATCCTGCACGGTGGTGCACAGTGGCTTCTCGACAAGGATGTGGTGCGGTTGACAGTGGCCGATGATGTCCATGAGTATCTCGTAGTGGGTCATGTTTGGGGACGATACGATGATGGCGTCACAGAGTCCACTGTCCAGCAGCTCGCGGTGACCTGAAAAGGTCTTGAAACCTTTTGGATGTTACTAAGATTTACCGATTCAGTAATTAGAACCCGACTAAGAACGCACATAGTTCTGATTTGCAGTCTAATCATGTATTCATATTCTATTCAGAATCTGCTTTTTTATATGTGCACACTATTTTACAAGAGCAAACGTTTGGGAACTCATCAGAATCTCGCTGATAATTACGAGCGTGGCGCATGCGTACCTGGGGAGCTGGGAGGCCGAGCTCGGCGGCGAGCTGGAGGCCAAGACGGAGCGACTCGTGGTGTGGGTCGGCGAGGCCGGTGACCCGGACCCGGACGGACTGCTCCCGCTGGACCTCGGCGGCGAGGTGGGCCAGGTTGTGGAGGTGCTCCCGCCCCATCATCCCCACCCCGACTATCCCGTACCTCACCTCCGCCACTACCGCCATCTCCCTCGTCGCCGCCGGGCAGAGTGATTGGAGTGGACTGGACAGAGTGAGTGATGAGTGGTCGTTGCTGCGCCGCCAACCAATCAAAACCGAATCTATTTCTTCAGGGGGAAAAAACGAAATGGGCTTGGGCCTATCTACGCTCCCTGGATTAGCGATGGTAGCTTGTTGGGCCGGAGATTCAAGGTGGTGGCCTTTATCTTAGATGGGCTGGAGTTACTAATATTGGACATAAAGACCTGATGCTGAGGGGTACTTTATCTGTCATCATCTTTCAACCAATGTTCAAAAACAAAATGTCTTTGTATCTAAAACTGGATCGGTGTGCGAATTGGCTTGTAGTCCAATGGTAGAACGGTCCAGTGGAACGCTACCCACAAGGGTTCAAATCCTGGTGCACGCACCTTTTCCTGATTTTTCCAGGAATTTACCTAAGGCATTATGAATTAAGTGGTAGCGACGTTCCTTCGACGACGACAAGGCGCATATGGTGACCGCATATGGTGACTTCGAGAATCTATCTCCAGATCTGCCGGCTTGCCCAAATCCATCGGAGGAGCTCATAGGGGTAGGGTTTTGCGTACGTGTGTTCTAGGGGTGAGTGTGCGTGTGTATGTGTGAGTGTCTGCGTTGTACTGTGTAATTCTAAAAAAAACGGATTGGTGTATGGTTCATGAAAATTATAGTTAACATCACCTAACGGAAGATCAAGAATAATTCTCAAAAAAAAAAAGGATCGGTGTATGGTTCATGAAAATTATAGTTAACATCACCTAACGGAAGATCAAGAATCACGTCAACATCATATAGGGGTGTTTAGTTGATCACTCGGCAAGTGGACTCATTAATTTGGAGAACCTAAGGATCTGCTTCATTATAATTTTGTTTCATAGGTACTTAGTTCATAATCCCGCCCTTGCAACTTGGTAGCTTATTCATTAGCTGCTTGTGGAGTTGTACTACGAATTTATTGACTAATGATTGGGCCTCAGTTAATGCGTAATAAAGATCCTTCTATGTTAAAAGTCAATTAAATAGCTCCTCTAAAACCAAGAGAAAAACAACCACGAGCTATGAGTTACCAATGGGGGCACAAGCCCCCTTAACACCCACCCCGCGGGAATGAGATGCTCTAACTTAGGAAGGACTACGTCGTCCTCAGACGTACTTATGCCTGATGTTCTCCATTTTTTTTGATCGAGTGGTAGGAAGCAAACAACCAAAGAAGGATTGGGTTTTTTTTTATAGCAGCTAGGAGCAGCACGAGGGATGAGAAAAAAAAAAGGTGCGAGCCCAGGTGTCAAGGAGGAGGATGTGTTGTTCTACTATTGTGTCCTGTTCTAAGATGGACGACGAGGTCATCTATTTGGAATGCAAGAATTTCGATCACACAGGAATATCAGTGGAATCAGTTCAATTTCACAAGAAAAAAAAGTAGGAGCAAGGAAGACTGAATTTCACAAGAAAAAAAAAGTAGAAGCAGGGAAGAATTCCCGCGGTCCAAGCATGCACTAAACACATGTGAGTCCAAGCATGCGCCAAACACATGTGAGACACTATCATAAGTGTGTTATACAAAAGAGAGGGAAACTTTAAACAGTGTTGGAAAGATATACAGAAGAGAGGTAGATATAAATAAAATTGTTTATGGAAGATGTAATTTCATTCAACACATAATAACAAATGGCTTTCCCGCCGGAAGATAGAGCAAGGTCGACGAAAAAGAAAACAAGAACTAGAATGTTGGATGCAATCCTCACCGCCGGCAGCCAAGGAGCTACTATCAGGGCCAGTGTACTCCTACAATACAAATGAAAAAGAAGCTTCTCTTTCGTCGGTCGCGCGAGCCTCCTAAATTTCCGAGCTAGCAGAATAAAGTGGCGGCCGCCATCGATCGCCTAGCGACGTACGGCAAAGCAGCCACCACCAACACCAACCGGTGGTCCGCTGCCGGCCGGGGCTGCCGCCGGCACACACCCGTCCAGCAGCCCAATCCCGCGCGTGTCTCATGCAGCAGCAGCATCGATCGGACGCTTGCACGCGTCCATCCTGCATGTTCCCCCAGGGGCCAGGCTGCCCTACCACTCTCACCACTCTCAGCCTCCCCTGCTTCTCGCTTTGGCGCCCATTTCCAACCCACGCCGGCCTCCATGCTCGATGGATTGGTTCCACTTCGACATCGCGCGTCCAAAGGCTGTCACAATCCCATCATTCCGTTCCATTTTCCATGCCGGGGCTGGGCCTGCCTGTTGAAAAGCTACAGCACACACATACACATTGGAGTAGTATCATTGTCATTGAGCAGTTAGGCTCTGAAACACATGTAGATAGATGTACACAAATGACAAATGCGAGGAGAGGAGAGGAGAGGAGGATCATGCTTGATGATGATGATGAACGTACAGTTCATCGATCAGCACTCAGCAGTAGCGAGTGAAACAAACACACGCACACAAATGCCTGTAATTGCCGCCATCAGTGGCGTCGATGATGAGGCTGGCACGTACGCTCTCTGAGTTTCCCCTGCCTGCAGATCCGATCCCATCCGTCGCTTGGTTCAGCAGCCTCTGCTTCAGCTGTTAATTATGCGCACATCTGTCATCTTTTACTGCATTACATCATGCTTACATCTATCTTTCGATGCAAAATATAATCAACCATGCTACACTTTGTCCTATGTAGAGACTAGGAGTAGCTAGTATATAAGTATATTACATAATGATGCGCATTTAGGACGACCGTCTTTTCGATTTGTTTAGTCTTGACGCTCACGGGATCGAAGCCAAGTGATGGATCATGGAAAAAGGCTGGTACATGAGCTGCTAATCATCACCTTGTCTTTAGGACCTAGCTCCCTTTTATATTATTCCAGCGGTCTAATCCCTAGCTTTTTTCATAGATAACTACCTGAGTTAGTTGGCTACCGCTTTATTTCAGCTGGCAAATGATACAAGTATATACTGATATACAATTGCCTAATGCAGAGCACATGCATGCAATGCAGTAGAAAGGCATGCAAAAGAGTTGCAAACAAAGGTCAAGGGAATATAAGAAGTGGGCCTGCACGCAGTAGTGGTACATCCAAAGAAAGGGTAAAGACTAAAGAGATAGTGGGCAGGGGCCAATCAGTCTGTACAAACCTTGTGCGCATCATGCCTACCTAGGCCTGTTCTTGCTTGCTTTCGAGCTCTTTTCTTTTGGAAGAATAATCTGCGTGGCGCCGGCCCCACATATCTGCAAAAGTTTACAGTTTAGTATGGCAATACTCTCTGACGAAATCCTGTGAATCATATCCATGGCTAATAAATAAATTTCCTTTGTTTTCGTTCCTGCTTGCATGCTCCATGTAATCTATGCATGTAGTAGTACAGTATATGATGTTTCAGGTAGAATTAGCATGTCTGACTTGGGTGAAGGATACTGCTACTGTGTGCTCTACAAACATTGGTACTCTAGTACTCCTATATATATAAATTAAAGCTACGTTTCTGCATTCTTGGCCGCCGTTCTACTCTTATGCTTCACTAATCAAACATGAGTAGACAAAGGTTTACCGTACAACGTCATACAAGCACACTGAACATTGTCATCCTCCAAAAAAAAAAACTGCATTAGCATATTTATCATCATCTGTCTTGATTGTAAGCACCAATTATTGTACAGAGTGTTAAAGTTCAGTCCACTGCATAAGTAACGACCAGAACTTCGATCGATCGGGGTACAATATTTTCACTCCAATCTTTTGAAAAAGTGGTCAGGTCAACTCTGCTGGTTGGCTGGCTCCGTTGAGGGAAGCTTTGCTTGTCGTGCACCATGAAAACTTTCTTGCTTCTTCCTCCAGTGCTAGCTCTAACTCTGACTCGTTCGGCTTTATTCGTCTTCTCTGCCGCGCGCATGCATCCTCCATTTTGCCTGCCGCGCATGCACAATGCAGACAGCGCGCATCAAAATAAGCTCACGATATCAGTTTGCAGACAGCGTGCATCAAGATAACTCTGACTGCTACACTCGAGTGCTTCATATCAGCAGGATCCTATCGGCAGCCCAGTAGCCGACTGTGTGGACTTGTCGGCCTGCCGCGAGCCGGCAGGACTCATAACATGCTGGCGGGCGGCGTCGATCGCCTGGCGTTTCGAACGCCATGGATCGGACACCTGCATGCTCCCCCTCCACCTCCAGTCTAGGCTAGGCTACCTCCACTCGGACCTCTCATCCTCATCCTCCCTGCTTTCGTTTAGATACGCCCACGCCGGCCTCCATGCATGCTCGATCGTTTCCATCCACAGCGTCCAAAGGCTGCCGCAATCGCATCATTCCGGCGGTTCCACTTCAATTTCCATTGCCATGCCGGACCGGCCGGGCCTGTTGAAAAAGTTGCAGGTATCACTACTTCTGTATCATGTTCAGTCCTGTCCTGCCTGCAGTTAGGCTCTGAAACACATGTAGTAGATGTACCCACAACACACAGAGATCTGGATCATCAGCAGTAGTGAGTGAAACACACGCACACAGGTAGTTCTTATAATTGCCGCCATCAGTGGCATCGATGATGATGATGCTGGCACGTTCTCTGTCTGAGTTTCCCATCCGGCGCTTGCATGCAGTGGCTGAGCCCCTCCTCACCTTGAATTCAGCTTCGATCAGCTGTTAATTATGCGCATATCATATCGATATTACTGCATTACATCATGCTTACTACCTCGGTGCGTGATGATGATGACCGATCGGTCTTTTTGGATGCAAAATAAAATCAATCATTCACGCTACACTCTGCCCGCATTTGGGAATGATGAGGAGACCACTATGTGCTATATAGTCTCTTAAATGAAAACTATGTCCTAGCAGGTAGACTAGGAGTAGTCTATGAGTATACTATGCAACATAATGATGAGCATTTAGAAACGCCTTTCCGATTTGTTTAGTCTTGACGCTAATGGGATCCATCGAAGCCAATCAAAGAGCTCGATATATTGGGAGAAAAAGGCTAGTGCATGAACTGCTAACCATCACAAATAATATACAATATGACCTAATGCAGAGCACATGCAATGCAACAGAAAGGCAAAAGAGTATGCAACAAAGGTGAGATGGGATTAGCATTCATCCTCACAAATGATGCAAACTGTATTAGCATATCATCTATCTTTTATCTTGATTGTAACCACCAACAACCGTACAATGTTTAAGCTCAATCACCGCACAAGATAATGATAATACACACATTCAATTGGACGCAATACTTCCTGGCATGATATTTTTTTCACTCCATGTTATATTGTACCTTCTAGCTACAATAACCACTTAACTCAGTTGAAAAAGTGTGGTCAGGTCAACTCTGCTGGCTCTTGAAGTTTCAGCATGATCATGAAGCTTTGCTTGTCATGCCATGTCTCCACCAAGACTTCCTTGCTTCTTCGGGTGTGTTTAGTACCCAAAATTTTGCACCCAAAATTCTACATTCCCATCACATCCTATCACATCGAAACATTAATAAATACACTTAAAGACGTATGTTCGGAGTATTAAGTGTAGGTAAAAAAATAAACTAATTGCACAGTTTACATGTACATTGCGAGACGATTCTTTTGAGCCTAATTACGCCATGATAGGATAATATTTACCACTAACAAACGAAACATGCTACGATTAATGCACGATGTGGACGCTACAGAAATTTTGCACCCAAAATTTTGGGATCTAAACACAGCGTTCGTCCTTCAGTGCTAGTAGCTCTCTGACTCTGACTCAGTTCGGCCTTTTTCTCTGCTCGGCATCCATTTTGCCGACAAGGCGCATCAAAATAAGCCCAAAACTGCACTTCGTCATGCTTAGTTTAATTTATTCGGTTTCCAAGGAAACAAACAAACAAAGATGAGTTGTTTTTACGATGAATATATCTGTCTCTCTCCTTGCATGTTGGTTTTCTTGGATTTATCTAGAGATGCCCCACAATAAGCTGAGGTCTGTTTGAAGGCATGTTTGCCTTGATTTCTACACCCAGTCTCCATCGAGAGCTCTGAGCGACGACAGTTGACACAGTTTGTACTTTTTGTACTACACTCGACTACTCGAATGCTTCCTGGATCAGCTGGTACTACTACAGGATAATGTGAGTAACCTTTACTACTTATTAAACACCATCATGGTACAGGACCTGTGCCAGCTCAATGTGGACAGACTATTCAAGCAGAGTGTGATCATGATTAGGAGGGTCTTGCTGTGGTACCTTCAACTAACTGTGTGTAGATCGGAGTGTTGATATCAACTATTACTTCCTAGGAAAATACGACGGCTGGCTTAATTTGCTCTTCTTCTTTAGAAAAGTCTACTAGAGCGCTGACTTGTTTCCATGGTTTGTCTTTGCTCTGCGGCCGCATTCATTTTGCCGCGCACCATGCAGACAATGTGCATCAAAAAGCTCAAATGGAAGTCTTGCCAACGCTTTAATTTGTTGTCCAGTCCCTGTTTTTAAATTAATTAATAAAATCCAGTAGGGGCTCGCCGCCCCTCCTGATTACTCAGAAAAAAAACTTGGTTAATTCAAGCAAGAAAAGAATGCAAAATAATGGATGAAATGATATATAAATACCTGCTGAGTTGCAAAAGACACAGAATTGCTTTGGTTGGTTGCTTCACCCAGAACGCTTTGGACAGAGAGGCAGAGAGGGAGGGGCACATGACAGTTTGGTACACTCGAGTGCTTCATATATATCTGGTGAGATGAGTAATTTTTACTTAAACCTAGGATATGATTATTCTTATTATAGTATAGTATGAGTATGACATGGTGCACAACTGCACATGCATGTCTTTGGTTGAATCTGTTCGTGAAAATTACAAGTTGAGGTCTTGTACATCATGCATATATGATTCTTCTTAACTAACCTGTCCGTTTGTGTGCATATATCCACGTTTATCAGCAGTGTTTTTCTCTCAAGTAAATCAGCATTAGCTAGAATCGATCCAGCGAACCAGATGAAGAAGAAGTTACAGCCCCTAATAAAGGGCAAAGCAAAACAGAGGGATCAGGTACAGTCGTACAGGACATTAATTTGCAGAGAACTGCTCATTCAGAATTATGCTAAGACAGCAAACAAACTGTCGAGAATCATTCAGAGAGGGCCGAGCATCAGAGCACCAACAGAAAGAGCTTTGACACACAGTCGCTCGCTTTCGCACAGCCGGCTGCCAACGGCCCCCAGTAGGCCGGGCCGTCCATGGAGCAATTGAGCGTGAGCAGACAGCTCACTGACCATCGATCACAGCCTCCTCCATTACATTTGCACGCATCAAAGTCACAAAAAGAACACGGCTGTGTATAGGGCAGCAGCAGCAGGTGCGTCTGTCTGGAGGTTGAAAACGCAGCCGCAGGATATCAACGCCTTGGCACCACTGGCAGCAGGCTCTCGATCATGCTCATCCAGTGCACTCCTCTCACTCACTCCCATGCATGCAATCCTAGCGGCACACCCCTCCCTAGCTGACTGACACGGTGCGCCCTTTCGAGACCCGGCCTTAACTTGTCCGTTAGTTGTAGTAGTTCTTTTGAGAAAAGGGAAAAAAGCTTACGAACCCTAGCGAGGTAGTATGGGTGTGTTTGGTTTATTGGCCTGTTGAAGCATGGCTCCAATTTCTAGCCAGGCCAGATTTAGCTTTGGCCTCAAGGAGAAGGAGAGCTGTTGTTTGGTTCATGGCGTTATTGAGCCCGGCTTACATAAGTTGGTGTTTGGTTACTTGGCTTAGATTGCATCTGGTTACCTCTTTGTTTGGACCGGTGAATTAACCTCCTTTGAGGCATTACATCAAACAGCTAGTGAGCAACAACAGCACCTTCTAGCCATGGCTCCTCCACGTCCGTGGAGCGGTGGCCGGCAGCGGAAGACCGACGACGGCGTGCCGCGCATCGACCTCCGATCGGCTGCGATGGCGAGCCTGGCGCCAGCGGCGTGATCGCATCGACGAGAGGAAGATCCCGCCACCGCGGGTGGGCGGCGTGGTGGGGCGGCAAGCGGCGGCTCGGCCGACCACGAGACACCATCTCTCGCGTAGCGCGCTTGGGCCGACGATAAGCGGCGCCGCGCCGAAGTCATATGCGCATTGCTTTCGGCGTCGCAATTTATCACCGCCCGCGGCCCTTGCCATCGCATGACCTCCACCGGCTCCTCCACGTGCGGCGGTGGCGAGCAATCGGGCGGCGTGACCTCCACCGGCTCCTCCATCGGCGGAGTTGCGCTCGGAACCCGCGGCCGAGCTCTTTGCGGCGCCGTCCCCGCCGAGCCGCTCCATCGGCCGTGACCACAGGCGGCGCGCCCTCATCGCCCGGCCATGGATCTCCGCCGAGATGTAGGCGTGGTCCGGGGCAAGCAGGCGGCGGGCGGTTCGGAGCAAAGACCGGTCCCGAGATAGGGCGGCGGGTGGGGGAAGAGCGCCGGTGGGGAGGATGAGCACCGTCGCGGGAGGTGACGAACACGCGAGCAAAGGATGACGGGAGGCCCGGCCGTGGCTAGCGCAGGCTCGCCCCTCGAAAAACGACAGGGGGGCCTGTCTAAGGGGTGGTCGGTGGTCCTGGCCTGCGGCTAAGCATTGGCTAGCTAAGGGCAACCAAACACTTAAATTTGGCCCCCAATGGCCATGGGCCAAAATGGCCAAGCCGCAACCAAACACACCCTATAGAGCTAGCAAGATCATCGTCTGGATGGAATATATGGGAGGAAAGTGAAAAAAAGACAATGCCGGGGAAAAGAGATTTGTATGTTGCCGTGTTGTCGCGTACAACAACACACAACACAAGCACCGTTTAACATGGTGCTGCCACAAAGTCCACTAATGGCTAAAAGACAAAACTCTCTTTCTCACTATCGAGTGGACCCTACATGTCATCCCCACTCACCTCTCTCCCTCTCTCAATGCCAAGTGGACCACGCTCGTCGGCTTCTTCCTCAACTCTCTCCCTCTCTCACGGCGATTGGCAGCCGGACGCATGCACGAGGCGACTGTGCAGCTCTGCTCTCTTCTCCGCCTGGCCGTCGTGGCCGATGAATCACTGAAGCGACGCCGATTGAATCTCCCATTCACAACTTCCCCAACGCCCGCCTATGCGCCGTGCCGCCGGCGAGCCGCACGCCCGTGAGCCCGGCAGCCCGCGCCTCCGCCCGCGATGTGCCGCCGGCGAGCCGCGTGCCCACGCGCCGCCCACGCCGGCCGCGAGCCCGCCCGCCGTGCCTCCGCCCGCCCGGACCGTCCCCAGCCTGGGGGCCGCCTGCTGCCGCGATGCGCCCGGCCTTTACCGCCCGCCCGAAGCCCGCCGCCAGCAGCTGGAGATGCTCGCCCGAAGCTCGCCGTCGGCCGCCTGAACCCTAGCACGGGACTTGGCCTGAACCCTAGCAGCGTCGAAGCTTTCTGCGAGTCGTGACCGGCCTCGCGTACAGACAACGGGGAGAGGCCGAGAGGATACGATCCTTTAGGATAAGGGGCAGTCTAGTCTTTTTTTCCTTTTTCCTATTTTCCAAACATTTTTTTCCCTTAATTTTTGAGCAACTAACGGACAACGAAATTAGGGGCAAACGGTAGTTTGGGTTATAAAAACATGCAAAGTTTAAAAAAGAAAGGCAAACGGGCAATTAGACTCTAGAATATGGACAGTTCAAGAAGTCAGCCCATAAAGTAATGATGGCTTTAAAATGCGATCATCACTTTGGACTCTGTAAAAAATAAAAAAAATAAAATAAAACTGGCAGTATAGCGGACAAGTCCTTAGCACTTTCGAGGTTTATATCAAGTGACTGTTTAAAGTATTGTTATATATGTTGTATTATTTTTGGTTGTGAATAGGTTGACCATCTAAGTTCTAAAACTTGTTCATCCGCGTGTCATCTTAGTTCCTTATTTGATTGTGTCATCCTAGTCCTTAAACTTAGAAAATCACCGATTTAGATCCTCAATTTTGTTAAGTCATGTCATCCTAGTCTATAAACTTGGTTTGAAGTCTTCTATGGGTCGAAACAGGACGATCTAAAAACTCCACGTCTAAAAATAGTTCATAACTTTTTTTTTCATATGAACTTTTTTTTTTTTGAGATTACACGATGCGCCCACGCTCAACACGCACGCACACTCACCCCTATGAACACACGCACGCAAGCCCTACCCCTATGAGCACCTTCGAAGGACTGACCCGGCAAATCTTGAAGTTCGGTCACAGTGGCGCCTCGCTATCGGCGGGGACGTCGCCTACCATTTAATGCATATAATAAAAAAATCGATATAAATTCAGGATAAAGTGTCGCACCCGGGATTTGAACCCTAGGTGGGAGCCCCTAACCAAATGGCCTTTACCATTGAGCCATGAACCCCTTGACCTTTTTCATATGAACTTGAATGAGGATAATTTTATATCAAAATTGTAGCCCTCAATGCAATCTATAACTTTGTAGTTGAAACATTTTTGAATTAAAACTGTTTAATTAGCATCTCAAAATATTATTGATAGGTTATGTATTTTGAAATTTAAACACTAAATGACTTCAAATTAAAAAAAATCAACTACAAAGTTGTATATCACGTCGAGGGTTACCATTTTGATATAAAATTTGTCTTCATTTGAGTTCATATGAAAAAGTTATGAACTATTTTTGATAGAGTTTTTATATCACCCTATTCGAACCTAGATTAGATTCAAATCCAAGTTTAAGGATCAAGATACACAACTGAACAAGTTTGAGGACATAAATGAGTGACTTCCAAGTTTAGGGACTGAGATCACATAGCGAACCAGTTTGAGAACCTAAACGGTTGATTTACGAGTTTAGAGACCGAGGTGATACAACCGAACTAGTTTAGAGATGGGTGATGGACTTTACTGTTATCATTATTATTATTATTATTAGAAAAAGGTGATTTCTAGCATATACTTATGTATATAGTGTGTGTGTGTGTTGCTGGCACGCGCGACGATGTAGTACTCGGACTTCATCTGCACAGAGCTCGGGCTGGTAATTAACGAGAATATATTAGGCCATTGATATAACTAAATCTGAAACCGACTGTACACACATTGTTTATCTGTGCCTAGCACTTGCTGACATGATTCCAGTCTATATATGCTTACAAAATGCATGACTGGCACTTAGCAGTACCATTGTACAGCAGCACCAGCAAGCACCTGTCTCAAATATTTACTATGTATAATATTTAATAATTAATGTATCAGCCCAGGTTCGGGTCCTAGTAGTTAGTAAACTATTCATCGCCTAACTGGCACTTAGCAGTACCATTGTACAGTATTAATTTAGGAACCAACTGCATATTAATATATTATCTGTATAATGACGAAGCCTAATTACAAAACTCGCTTGTAAACTATGAGATGAATTTATTAAACCTAATTAATCTGTTATTAGCACATTTGTTTCTATAGCACTTTATTGTCTAATCATGGATTTATTACACTTAAAAGATTCGCCTTGCAATTTACACGTAAACTGTGCAATAAGTTTTTTTATTTCATCTATATTTATTACTCCATGCATGTGCTGCAACCTTGGATAGGTGTAAGGCAGGTCTCAGTGGGGATTTCATGAGAGTTTAATGGCATTAAATTCTAGTGCCATGTAAGCACTTTTGCTGATGTGGTAAAGTAATTAATATGGGGAGTTTCATCAGATGTGAGGAGAGTTTCAACCCATGAAACTCTCTGGCACGCTTACCTAGTTTGCGATCCACAGGAAGCGTGCAATGAAACTCCCCATTGAGATTGGCCTAAAGGTTTGGAAGAAAGAACTAGACAGACCCATACTATGTATAATTATTAATGTGTCAGCCCAGGTCCCAAGTCCTAGTAGTTAGTTAATTATTCATCGCCTAACTGGCACTTAGCAGTACCATTGGGTATTAATTTAGGAACAACTGCATATTAGATCTGTATAATGACGACGTGAAGCCTAATATAAGCATCTCAATGGCGTCCAATCCTGGAGACCACGAGCAGCTGAATGACCAGATCTTACCATGATGGCACCACACAACGGTAAAGATTTGAAGAAGGCAGCCTCTGCCATCATGGACCCCCGGCTGTTGATGGCTGCACGCCGTGGGGATTGCCAGCTGGAGAATCTGCTCGTCAACAAGGTCGGCCAAAATGTTTCCCAAATTGGATCCAATTTCGTCATTCGAATTCCCGAGATGTCTTCAAACACCGACACCACTAAAGATGAAGAAACCAATCATCATCAGCTTCACAAAGGCACAGGTAAAAAAAAAAAAAAAAAGAATCAGCACCAACTTCTCAGATCATTTCTTCTTATAATGCCTAAATATCTCTCTATATTTGGATATGTACATACTACTACATATACGTAGACATCAGGTTGTAGATTCATCCATCCCTTTAAATTGATGCAGAACAATATGCTGATGCCCAGCAAGGGTCCTCTGTTGCTGCATTATTGCCGCTGGAGAAGGCACCTCCAGCTGAAAGTCAACACTTGCAGCACTCGTCCCTCCTGGATGGAGTAACTCTTGACTCGGAACAGGACTCAGCACTTCACATTGTTGCAGCCTCCGGCGACAGCCTGCAGTATCTGCTCTGTGCAGAGCTGATCTATGGCAAGTCGGGAGATCTACTGGATGCAGCCAACAGGGACGGGAACACGCCTCTGCACACTGCTGCTAGAGCTGGGCACCTTAACATGGTTACTCTTCTCATGCAGATGGCTACACGCAACAGCAATCGCCGTTGTGGTAACGATATGAAGAGAGCGTTGACCGAGTTTCTGAGGAAGCTGAACACCCAAGGAGAAACAGCCTTGCATGGGGCGGTCCGCAGCAGGAATACAGAGTTGATAGAGAAGCTAATGTTGGAGGACCCAGGATTGGTCCAGGTTCCAAGCGATGGAACTTCGCCACTGTACCTGGCTGTTTCCTTAGGATATTTGCAAATTGCGACAGATCATTTAATACAGAAAAGCTGTAAGAGGTTGCTGTCCTACTCCGGACCAGATGGTAGAAATGTTTTGCATGTTGCTGTATTTCAAGGCGCACAAGGTATGGACGCACTTGACCAGACCAACTGTTGTTGTAACTGCTTCTTTTCCCATGATATATATGGCAAAGTAGATATTAATTTGGCAGTAAGCGAGATTATCTGATTCAAATTCATAATCGGTAGCATATCAGCTCACCACTGCTAGGTACTCCCTCTGTCCTGAAATGCAAAGCATCCAAAATTTCTCCCAAACTATAGAAGGCAACATTCAAATGCAACAGTTGATCTGGTCAAGTCATTATTGTATCTACCATTAGTACCTACCATTAGTTTCTACGTACCCCCAAATGAGTAATTTTATCATTCTTGAAGTACAAAGGGAGCAATAAATTCTAGGTCATTATCGTACTCTGCTGGATCTACTTTTATTGACTTCCTTGGTAATATATTTGATGAACTGGTCTGTGTAGTAGTAATAATCTTGCATTGGGTGTCTTTGTTTTAATTTGATGAAAAGTACGAGCTTACATTTTGCTATGGCTTCCTTCTATAACTAACTGGTGAACCCTACTGCAGCACTATCAAAAGTATTACAAATGTGCAAGGATGTTGATGTTGACATACAACAAGGAAACCAAACACAAAGAGTGCCCCTTCTGTTGCAACTTACGAGTCAACAAGACATAAACGGTAGCACTCCTCTTCATTTTGCAGCATCCTTGGAAACTGATAGGAGTACTGGACTCTCAAGTTGGTCTGAATATTTGTTTTATTTGAGGAAATGGTCTGAATATTTGTGGCCAAAAGTAAAACCATGTCCAGCCAAGCTGCTTCTTGAATGTAATGAATCTGCAACGTACCAGCCGGATGACAAAGGCTCCTACCCCATCCATGTTGCTGCCTGCAGTGGGACGCTGGCGGTTGTCACCATGTTCCTCAGAAAGTGCCCTGACTGTGCTACTTTACGAGATAGAGAAGGCAGGACGTTCCTTCATGTTGCTGTGGAGAATAGGAGACATCAAGTTGTTGTGTTTGTCTGCGGGAGGCCAGAATTCTTCTCCATTCTGAATATGCAAGACAGAAATGGGAACACACCGCTGCACATTGCGGTTCAGGTAGGAGATCTCTGGATTTTCACCTGCCTGTTCAGGAAGAGGCAGGTATGCTTGGATTTGGCAAACAAGGAAGGGCTGACTCCACGTGATATCTCGTGGATGGTGATTCCTCCAAGGATTTATAATAGAAAGGTAAATCTGGCTTTCACAGTAAACATGCCTTTTGTTTTGATCGATCGAGTGAAGGCGCTTCATATACTTGTGTGTGTGTGTACGTACATATGTTTTACATTTCTTATAATTAATGTTGCAGAATCCACGATCTATGATATTTCGCTGTCTAGCATACGCCAGAGCAGCAGTGAGTCACACTCGTGTGGATCATTTCAATGAGAAGTATGCCAAGAGTAGAGATGAAGATAAGGATTCAGAGGAAATGACAAACGCAGCGCAGATCGTCGGCATCTCGTCTGTACTTGTTGCAACCGTGACTTTTGCAGCAGCTTTCACGCTGCCCGGAGGTTATCGACCGGATGACCACGCGAACCGCGGTACGCCAACGCTGGCCGGGAGATATGCCTTTGACGTGTTTGTCATCTCTGACACTCTTGCATTCATCTGCTCGTTGCTATCATCCGTCAGTCTGCTCTACTGTGGGGTGCATTTTTTTTTTTTTGAAAGATCCGGCAAGCCGGCTTTGGTTATATTAAGAAGAAGGTAGCAAACAACAGGCAGCGCGAGAAGCGCCAGTCCCTGAACCCAGCCTAGGTTGTTTCAGGGCTTAGGTACAAAGTTGATTACTCACGCACTAATGACAACACATAGCCACCTAGGTGCCTAAGCTCCCGGCTCAGCTGCGACGGCTACAAGCAACCTGTAAAAATCATGGTCATCCATACGGCGCGCCTTACGGATGGCCCCTGGCCCCTGCCTCCTCTGGGAGGCCGAGCCCGTACATATCAATGCAGGATGTGACTGCTTCATCCGGGGCCAGTGTCGATGACTTTCCGTCGATGAAGGAGAGCTCACGCCTAAGCTTGTGTTCGGCACGCTCAGCAAGCTGGAACTACGGATGGTCGAGCTGCCGGCCCGTGCACTCGGCGGGTAGGCTCGGCAACCACTCTCCTCCTGGGTTTCCCTACGGGTAGGAGCGGGTGACGCCGGTCTACGGAGGATTGGAGCAGGAAAGGGCTCCTCCTCCACTTCCCCCTCATCCTCCTCCTCCTCCTCCTCCTCTTCCTCCTCAGCAACTATGGAAGGAACAAACCTGAGCGACGCATCAACCTCTGGTGCAGGTGGCGGGCACAGAACCGCAGGCGAAGCGGCAAGCTCTCCAACATGGGGTCAGCCCATATCGGAGGATCCATCTCCCACGCGAAGCATCGACATGAGAGGATCGGCGCCACGGGGAGGAGTGCATCAACGGCGTCGTCGGTGGAGCGGGGCGGCTTGTCCACCGCCGGTGTAGTCTTCGTCGGTGGTGTTGGCGTCGGGCTCTGTGGATGTCAACCCCGGCCACACTTGGACTCTGCGGGCCGCGTGAGGCAAGGGGGTCGACGACGTGAGCTGGTCGCCATACGCTCTTGAAGGTCCGACTCGAGGGGGTGGGGAGGCGAGTCGGGAGCGGATCTTGGCCGAGGTGGGTTGTCTCCGCTCTCGACAGTGCGGGAGAGACGTGCCCGGAAACCCATGCACACGAGGCAGCGAACCGGGGTCTCGGCAGCCTGCGGCGACGCGGTGGTCGGTGCCGAGACAGCGGGCGTGGCCGTCGAAGGCGGCGTGGTCTTCCGTGGCCCGTCTTGCGCGTCCTCGGTGCTCGCCCCTTAGCCTGCGGCGGCGCCGCGCCATTGCGCTCAGTCTTTGAGAGTCTTTGCGAAGCGCCAACCATCGATATTGAGCGTCGCCCGCCGCGGAGAGCTAGCGGTGGGCGAGGATTCGCGAACGCGGCGATGGGACCTGGAAAACTGGCGTCCGGCGCACCGGCTGCGCAGCGGCGCTCGCCCCACAACGCGGCGGCCCTCACCCTCGGCAACCGGCGGCGGCGGCGGTGGCGGCGGCGATGGCGCCTTCACTGGTCAGCGGCGCCCGTGGCGGCATCAACTCCCGCCAACTCAAACGCCCTCGGCGGGTCGGCGGATCGGAGCGCCAACGAGTGGTGCGGTCGTCTTGGGACTCTTTGTGGTGATAACCCGGCGAGCTGTGAGGTAGGGAAGGCTGCCTCCATGCCCCCATCGTCATCCCCATCTTCATCTTCATCATTATCGCTGCTCCGCTCCTCGGTGATAGCGTCCACTCCACCATCTCCCGGTTTCGATGCGCCCGTGGAGGGGAAGAATGGGCGGGCGTCGGTGAGGGGCGAAGCCCGGTCGTGACATCGCCATCCACCACGGTCGCCGGTCGGCGGAGAGGAGACGGGGACGTCGCGAAGATCGTCATCCCAGCGGCGAATCGCGGTGGTGGCGGGTGTGAGGCGGCGCCGT
Organism: Hyparrhenia diplandra; assembly: GCA_015847255.1. NCBI lineage: Eukaryota > Viridiplantae > Streptophyta > Magnoliopsida > Poales > Poaceae > Hyparrhenia > Hyparrhenia diplandra. The sequence continues at coordinate 1,526,964 of JADLZK010002109.1, forward strand.
TGTGGAGTGGGTGGAGGGCCGTCTCCCGGCAACGTCGTCCTGGCGTGCGGCGCCGGCCGGCGGATCCGCATGCGCGCGCGGGCCAGGAGGGGGACAGCCGGGGGCAGCGGGGGGCGTCGTGCCACCTCTCCCGGCTCCCTGCGAGGCGGCGGTGGAGGGCAATGAGCCGAGTCGGCGGTCGTCGAGCAAGAGGCGGTGGCGTCGCGGGGATCGCGGACGGCGCGGCACGGATGCGAGCGGGCCAGCGGCTTCCCGCTGCCCGGCGCGACCCGGCGGCGTCCCGGCCTCAGCGCCGCCGGGAAGGAAGGAGCAGGCGAGGTGGATCCCGGTGGGGCGCATGTGGATCCGGGCGAGGGAGAGGGGCGGGGGCGGCCGGCGGCTCCGGCGGCGGCGGCGGCGCGGGCGAGGCTGGAGCGGGTAGTTGGGGCGGGGTTTGGTTGGGGGAACGGGGAGGAGAGGGTGGGGAGCGGTGGTGGAAGCATGGGGGGGGAGGAGGGGGCCGCCGGCGCCGCGATGGCGGGGCGGCGGCGGCGGGCGGGCGGCCGCCAGGGCGCCCCTAGGTTTTCATCGCCGAGGCAGTCACGGGCCTCTTCCCCCTCCGTGAGTATACTGTGGGGTGCATTCGAGGGACATCTCCACACGCCGAAGGCACCACGGTCTTTCTAGATTATTTCTTCACAGTTCGGTTGGGAGTTTGAAAGCTGCCTTTGCTGCGGGTATGTACGTGGTGCTTGCTCCGGTGGATCCTCAGATGGCAGCGTCCGTGTGTGCCATCAGTTTTGCTTCCTTACTATATGGAAATGCGGGCATCTCAAAGTTTCTTATTGTGGCAAACACGTTGCGCATTAGGTTTGGAATTACGGCGGCAGGACCACTAGTAATAGCATACCTTAAAGTAATTATGAAGCGATTCTGGTCCTATTTCATAATCTTCGGCTTGCCCGCAATTATGAAGATGTATGCTACTAGTTGAGAATTGAATGGTTATATACTGGCTGGCAAACTAGTATAGAATTTGTTTTTGAACTCTACGCACGTATGTTGTTTCTCTGGTTATTTAATTTATAAATTGTAGAATTATATTTGTACCCATGGAACTGGCATAATCGTGAAACAAACATCAAGAAATCAGTTGGGCATGCCATTGTACTGCAAATCTTGTTTTCTGTGTTAGGTACATGACTCAGAAGTAACTTACAATAGCAGCCATTCGGAATCGAGCAACTTCATAATGGTGAAAGAAACATCATGCAGGTTATTTTTTGTTCACACTGTATGTTTAAAATTACCTCCAAATATTCAGGTTATTTGCTCTTGAATTCTCCACTGAAGCATCTTGTAAGTGCGAGTTTCCTACTGCATGCCAGAGTATTTAGTCACTGACCTAGAGCAGCACAACAATGCCGATTCAAAACCCCCGTCGTTGTCGGATTTTGAACCAGCAGTACCAAACAGGCACTGATGTGGAGATCAAATCACTACCGGTTGCTTCCAACCAGCGGTGATGTGAAGCACAGATTGCTGGTTGGAGGCCCCAACAGCACATTGTGAATTAACGCTGCCGGTTAGGGGAGCCAAACCGACAGTTTTACTAAAGCAAACATTGTCAGTTGGAGGTTGGAGCCGGCACTGTTGAGCAAAACAACACTGTCAGCTAGGGCTGTACCCAACAATGTTGTCTGTCGGTTTGGGTTTCTAGCCGACAGCCACAAGTAGAGAACAAACTTTCGATACAAGGCTGTAACATCCGTGTTTTTGCGTCATTTTAAAATTCACTAAAAAATTGAACTTTTTAGAATTTACAATAAATTAAAATCTGATTAATTTATTCACAAAACCAATTTAGAAAGTAATTTCCAAAACCATTGCATCAAGATCCACCAAGAAGATTTATTAGGTATGTGAAGTGTTCGTTGCTTGATTGTTTGAATGACTGAAATGCTTGATTGATTGCTTCCTCTAGGATTTATTTTGGCACTAAATAAATTCCTTGACCTCTTTCCGAACCCTCCTTGACCATTTCCACCAAATGCCACTCCTCGATCTCCTGTCTATTTTACCCGATCGCCACATACCTTGATGTCCCACTCAAATTCATTCAAAGGTGCCTAGTTATTTTTCTGGGATAATGATGAAGCCACCCCAGGCATATGCGAAATACCTAGATATACATGCATGGATACATATATTCATACAGATGTACATTTATGCATGAATATAGCTGCATACATACATGTACACATATAAATATGTGTATGGGTGTATATATCTCAGAGTGAGAGAACCCGGGCACAGCGCGCTCCCAGCCCGTCCACGCCGCCCGCCCCCCCGGTAGGTGGATGGATGGATCGACGGCATTTGGGCCTCCGGGCCCCGCGGGCCCGGGGCGGGCGTGGTCCGCGCGCGCCCGCCCCCCGCGCGGCCCCGCCCCAGCCGTGCCCGACCCCTCAAGGCCGCTGAATCACGCGGCCGCTTCGCAGTCCCGAGGCGCAGCTTTACCGTTTACGCTACGCCCGCGAAGACGGCCGGGTCGTCGTGACCCAAGAAGGCGAAATTCCGTTCGCCCGCCGCTTTTTGCGCGGGCACCCTCCTCCGTATGGCCCCCGCGCCGCCCGCTACGGGCGCATTCGCGGGCCGCTGACGGGTCATTTGAGTCGCCGGGCTGGGACCCGCAGCCATCCGCCACGTCTTGGGTGACGCGGCGGCGGCTGGGTCAGCGGCCGTGGCCCCCGCGTGGAGCGGCAACTTTCGCTGGCCGCCCGGCACCGCAGGCTTAGCGCCACCGAGTCGGGCGGGCCCGATTCCGCGGCCTACCGCAAGCACCACGCCGCCCGCGATGCACCCCCCACCCCCGCCTGGCGCGCGCAGCGCCGCCGCCCTCGCCCGCCCCGGGCCGGCCCCCACGGCCAAGACGCCCACCGAGTCGGGCGGGGGCCCGATCCCCGCTGCCCCCAGCACGCACGCCGTCCGCGCCGCTGTGGGGGCCAGCGCCGCGGCGCCCGAGGCAGCGCGGCAGGCTCGCCCGGGCCGACCCGCAAGGCGCACGCCCACTGACTCGGGCGGGCCCGATCCCGCGGCCCCACAGCTCAGCCCCGCTCGCCAGCATAGCTAGAAAAGGTACGCTGCACATGGCATCCCTTCACTTTCCCTGTCTTTTTTTCTTGCTTGCCAAGATAAGCCATGGCGATCTAGATCTGAAATCCCCTCTTCCTTTTGCCTTTGGGTTCACACACAGTCCGCGTTCGCCATTCCCTTGTAGTCGATCCAGGCTTCTAGATCCTTGATTCCGTCTCGCGCTGCTTGGTATTGTACCCTCCCTTCGAATTTGTCTCGTGCATGATTCACTTCGGTTGTCGCTTGCTTTCTTCCTCTGTTTGATGCTGTTATGATTAGGTCGGTTTTGTCCGTGTTTCGTGACAGATTCAGGGTTGTTACCATTCTGTATAATCGAAGGCACCAAACGTGGTTGGGGCGTCGAACGTATATCCGGCTTCGTACCTCTTGACCTTCGGAGCGGTGTGTGTGTCTGTCTAATCACATCGGTTGTTCACATGCGATGCCTTCTCGAACGAACAAAAAGCGGCTGCTCCGCGGAAGAGAGGCCGTATGTGTAATCATCTCTTGTCTTTCCTATAGAACGTTCGTTTGTTTATATATTCTTACTGGAATCATTTTATTCCGACGCAGGCGTGTGTTATGTTCCAGAGATCGTCACAGCTGGTGAAGCACGCCTCAAAAGGATGAAGTATATGAAGCAACAAAAAATTGCCCAGACAGGTACCGTTTTTATCCTACCTCTTCCTTTTCACTGTGTCAACAAATAATTATCATTTATTTGTGGTTGGCTTTTGTGCTAGGCCTAATCGATGGTTCCCGTGCGAACCAAGGCTGTGGACGTTTCACACAGGAATACGTCGATGCGCTTAAAGGTTGGTCTTGTTTGGAACGCCTCTATGTTACTATTACTGTTTGTGCCTCGATCTTAATTTACTCTTCTTTTTCGCGTGCGTAGCCTCTTATAGTGGGCGCTCTGATTGTAGCACGCCAGACTACGAGTGTAGCCACTGCCATGCTATGTTTTTGTTAGCCGAATGCATAAAATCGGAGACCAACATTAGAAAGGGCGAGGCCACGTACAATAAATGTTGCAAGGCTGGAAAAATCCAGCTGCCTATGTACAAAAATCGTCCTGAGCCGATTGCTTCCCTTGCTAGATTCAACGGTGATGCCAAATGCAATAAATTCATCAAGCACATTAGGCAGTACAATTGCCTATTCAATTTTACATCCATGGGTGCTAATATAGATAGGTCGCTTAATGATGGTAATGGACCTCTTGTTTTTAGAATATCTGGCCAGGTACACCACCGTATAGGATCACTTTTGCCTAGGGATGGCTATGTTCCTAAATTCCTCGAACTTTATATATACGATACTGCTAACGAAGTGACAAATAGGATATATGCGTTACACCCAGAAGAACGCCCAAACGAACCGCTAGATCCTGCGATTGTTGGTCAGTTGCTGGCTATGCTGGACAGTACTAACCCATACGTTAGGCAATTCAGATTGGCAAGAGACAAAATTGAATCAAATCCGGAGGAAGAATTTGTTGTCCAGATCATGGGCGCAAGAGAGGGTGACCCTGTGCAGTACAATCTTCCCACAACAGACCAGCTGGCTATGCTTGTTGTAGGAGATATTTCGCTTGAAACCTATAAACGTGATATAGTCATCCAAGCGAAACAAACTGGTCGACTTACGGAAATTTCGCCTTTGCATCCCTCATACATGGCTCTTCAGTATCCACTGTTGTTTCCATTTGGTGAACCTGGCTTTCAGATTGGGATTGCGTATGAAGGCGTTTCAACGGCCGGAAAAACGCACGAGTGAAACTCACGATGCAAGATTACTATCGTAATAGAATCCACTATAGAAAAGGTCAGGTGAATCCTTTTTTGTGCTACGGTTCTTTGTCTACGCAGGCTGTTATTGATGCGCGAGCTGCTGTAGATGAAAGTAGGATTTGGTACGTTATCAAAGCCCAGGACAAACTGCGTGTTGAGAGTATGCAGGGCATCATGGATGCTGTTGATAGAGGATGCACGGATGGACATGAGATTGGAAAGAGCAAAGTGCTGCCGGCTTCCCACATCGGCGGTAGACGATACATGATACAAAACTATCACGATGGTATAGCGATTTGTCGAGTTTTTGGGCCCCCAGATTTTTTCATTACCTTCACGTGTAATCCGAAGTGGACCGAAATTCAAACTGCGCTCCGCTGCGAAGCCGCCGGACAGAGCAGACATTGTTGTAAGGATCTATAATATAAAACTTGAAGAGCTACTTGGAGACATTAAGAAAGGAGCTGTCTTCGGTCCTGTCAGTGCTGGTGCGTGCTTCTCATTACCGGCTATCCGTAGATTCCTTTTACAATCTTTAGCCTCTATTGCTTTGTTTTGATGTTTGTTCTCTTACTGCTTTCTCAGCCCTCCATACAGTTGAGCTCCAAAAACGTGGCCTTCCGCACGCCCATATTATTGTTTGGCTTACCAGAGACACCTCCCATCCATCCCCTAAATTTATTGATGAACATATTAGTGCCGAGATACCTGACCCAGATAAGGATCCACTTACTTATGCCTTGGTTGCTGAACATATGATGCATGGACCCTGCGGCAGAAGCCATCCGAGTTGTCCGTGTATGAAAAAACAGAAATGCTCAAAAAACTTTCCCAAGCCGTATCAAGGCGAAACCGTCGTTGAAGAAAATAGTTTCGCTGTATACAAGAGGCCAGCCAACGATAGGTACATCGAGAAGGGTAAGGCTAGACTAGACAATGGATGGGTTGTTCCATACAACCGTTTCTTACTTAGAAAATACCAGGCTCATATCAATGTGGAGTGGTGCAATAAAGGTATCTTTATTAAGTATTTGTTCAAGTATGTCACAAAAGGTGCCGATAGAAGCAAGGTCTACCTTACAAGGCTCAAAAATAAGGATGGGAAGGAGAAGTATGCCTATGTTCCTGGGCCCATCGATGAGATTAAGGAGTACTTGGACTGTCGTTATATATGCGAGCAAGATGCATTTTGGCGCCTTTTTGGGTTCGACATCCATAGACACTACCCTTCCGTAGAACGGTTGACTGTGCATCTTCCAGACGATAATTATGTGGTGTATGATCCAAACTCCGATCCAGCCGACCTAGCTGAAACAGAATTCCAGCGCAGGACAATGCTAACTGAGTGGTTCGTTGCTAATCAATTTTCTGAGAGTGCTAGAGATCTAACCTATTGCGAATTCCCTTCGAAATGGGTCTGGGATGCATCTGATAGGACATGGGTCTCTAGGAAACGTCCAACCGGTAAGATAGGTAGACTCTATGAGGCCTTGGAACATGATTCCAATCGAAAACGTAATCAAGACGCTACCTATACTATGCTATGATGTAAGACTCTGTGAAGCCATTTTTGTGTTGCCTATATTGTGGACTGCTTAGATATACGGTGCATTGTACATGTGACTCCTATCCGTAACAATTCGTTAGGCTGCATAGACAGCCCAAGATCTAATACACGGACCATAATTCGGTGCTGCGCGCGCAAGGGCGCGCGTAATCCACTAGTGGCTATGCATATGCAAGGGAGATAGAAAAGGGAAATATATAGAGAAGAGCAGCCACGGGCTCAATCCTACCCTCTCCCTCCTTTTGGCCCGCAACCGCAGCCTGCTCCCCTCCTTTCCACCCTTTCTTCCCTTCTGGCCCAACCCAGGTACGCGGCGTGCCTTCCCAACAGTGGGTCACGGCCCGGTCCTCCAGCCCAGCAGGCAAGCGCAATGACATTTCATCATCCGGTGATAACAATGAACATATCAAAGATGACACTTGCAAATAATGTAACTTTGCTACTCAATGACATTTCATAACATTTTCACCATATTATATTCCACTATTTCAAATGCGTGTTGTAATGTTGCCCTACTTTGAATAAGCTCATCAATCGGCAGCACTCTTGAGCTCATGTACCTAATAAACAAAAGGTTTTACAATACATTAGCACGCCCCCAATTACATTTTACCTGAATTATCCTCAGGCTAAGAACCTAAGACCTCTTCCATAGTTACAAACCGGCCTTGTTCAATTGATAATTGCCAAGCCACACCGATGGCAACAGATAGTAGACCATCACTTAGGGTGCATTTGCGACCCCAGCCGCGACCAGCCTGGCCTGCCCAACTGGCCCAGGCCTAGGCTGGCCTGCCCCAATTGATGCAAGTCAAGGTGTTTGCGTCGTTGTACCAAATGAGCCTGGCTCAGCTGAGATCGTGTTTGTGAGAAAAACGCAAATAGATATGTCTACGCACAGCTGCAACTCGGTAGCCTTACAACGCTTTCTCTCCTCCTCGTCATTTCATCGAGCAGCCTAGGGGGTGCACCGGCACGGCGTCGTTGTTGGATCATGGCTGCTACTGCTGTTGCTGGAGGCTACTCTGACGGCGGTGGAGGTCCATGGCCGCGCTGCTTCCCCGACTACGCTCGCCGTTGCCCAGGTTGTGCTGGCTCGGGCCAGTAAACCTGTGCCGCGGTGACCGAGGCCGGGCTCGAGGGCGACGACGAGGCCGCACATGAAGGCGACACCAGCAGGCGAGGCCCGACGACATGAGCAGCGTGGCGCAACGCCGTCCGCTGTGCTTGCCGACGGCGCCAGCGGGCGTGTTCACCACCCTCGATCATCAGACGTCAGGGACACCGCGGCCTCCCCCACCACGAGCTAGCGCCGCCAACATCTTTGCTCAGGCGTCACCGGAACTGGCCCTCCCGCGGTTAAGCGCGGCGCGCTTCATGCCGCCCTCTCCGCCCATGCCGCCCACCTTGCGCGAGGGCGCCTGCCTTCGCTGCGAGCACCGGGTGGCCGGCTCCGAAGCTCGTCCCCTCCCATCGCCCGCGGAGCCACGTCACCGCTGCGGCGCTGCCGCGGCCGGCGGCGGAGCGCCGCCGCCCGGAGCCTTGCGCGGGCCCGGGCAACGACGGAGGCTACCCGCTCCTTCCCTGAACGCGAGCGTGGCCCGCCGATGAGGGGCACGCCAATGACGCCGGGCCCGGGATGTCCTGGCTGTGTCGCATGGAACGGTGAAGGAGAAGAAGGAGCAGCGGTGGGTGACTCGGTTGAGAGACGAGGAGGGAGGTGACTTCATCGCGCCCCACGCGGCGACGCGCTGCAGCGATGCAGCCAGCCAGGCTCCAAAGAAACGCCAGAAATTGGCGTTCCTCCGGGGCCGGGCCCGCATCAGTTTTGCATCTGCCGAGCCGGGCTCGCAACTAGGCCAAGCTTCGCAAACACGGTGGGTTGCACCACGCAAGCACAAGGCCCAGCCGGCCCCCCCCGCAAACGCGCCCTTAAGTTCACAGATGGTCCAGATGCACCTTGAGCCCTTATAGCAGACAAGAAATTGAGGTGTTCCAAGTAGCTGGATCCATGATGAAGACCTTGATACCTATGATACACAGACTTCATCAAGATACATGCCAAAACTTTTCTGTATGTGAAACTAAGCATTTAGCATCTTAACTTTAATCTTAAGGCACAATTTAATATTTTTTTTTTTGTATTTTTTGTTCAGTGTGCCATGATCATCTGGTCATATAAAATCAGACTGCGCTAGTGCCAGAAGCACCGAATATGCAAGCACTGTAAACAAAGGTGGTACAGGAGCAAGGCCAACAACAAAATTATTATTACTTTTCAGACCGTCATTTGAATGTACAAATATTCCTAAAATAAAACTGTAGGACTTACGAAAACTGAATGCTAATATTGGACAGCAAAATAGTGCATACTTGATTCGTTCATCTTCTGCCATTATTGTTACAACTCCTTCTCTGCCTTCTGTCCTCTTTTTCAAATCTGACAATGCTCTCTGGAACGAAAGTTTCACCCTGTTTCAAAAAAAAAAAAAAAAAAAAAAAAAAATGTATCATGTTCAATAGAACTGAATTTTAAACAAAAAGACAGGATAGCAGAGACTTGTTAGGAGACCAGGTTCAACAAGAATAAACCAATTTCTTCCATCTGGAAAAAAAGAAACACTCAAGAGATGACCTGAGCTACCTGTGGTCGACTATGAACAGTGGCACAATAGGGAGTCACAGTTCAGACTTTAAATAGACATTTAGCTCTCCCTCTCCCTCAATGCAGGACACCTAACTGATCAAGAACATTATAAAAACCACTATATGCCTTAGGCCCTTGTAGAGATAATATAGTTGCAGATTTTCAGAGACTCCTATAACAGTCCAGTCCAGATTCTTCCCTTGCCTTATTGATTCGGCCAGATATCAAGCTAATCAGAACCAGCAGTTTTGATCTTCATCCTGAACTTTGCTTTCATGCAACAAAGTGCATGCTCATGCATTTTATCACCAAGCTTTTTGTCAACTGACTTGATTCACTCAACAATGGTTCACCATCCAAGATCAGTCTTGGAATATGGCAGGTAGCATTCAGGATATCTCAGCTAGACTCTAGAGGCTACCTTATTGCCCAAATAAACCAAGACAAGAGGAAATATTTTGGTAGATGTTCCTAGACCTCCAGCTAATACAAGAAGGTGATCATATCAGCATTACCTGATTTTATATAGTACAGAAAAGCACAGCCATTTGTTGGATTTGCGAATTCATGTTTGTATGGTTAGTTTGAGCCAACACAATTTATGGTTCTGTTATGTGTTAGACATATCTGAAATAAGTCATAGTTAGCTGTATTTTTTAATTTTAAATAGGTATGTGCCAGAAGCTAATTCAAGATCCCAGTGTAGTTTTACCCACTTGAATCACATTGTGTATCTCAAGATTTACCTACAACAACAATGATATAAACGTATAAATGCTATTAGCAAATATAATACTATTAAAAGGATAACGCTAGGCCAAGGTTCCTCAGGCACACCGCTTTCTGATTTCCACGAACCCATATCTCAGGACAATTATTATGGATATACATATCCAATTATTTCATATTTCCTAAGCATTCTCAACTAATATTAGACAAGCTTTCCTTCAATTGGTGTAACAAATATATTCATTAACTACTTTTAAAGAAAGAAACATTCAAAGGAACATGTACTTCAACAATTGGTTATATTTTTTTTCCCTCAAGTTTCAGGCCTTTCTTCTAATGATAACATACCTGTACGCTGTAACTACACACTACTAGTAAAACAGAGTAATCAGACAAGAATTTTGGGGGTACCAAACTGGAAACTGAGCCAGTTAAGTATAACCAAGTTACCTAGAATGTAGAATCACATATGAAAAGGTTACAGATTAGTATGGCACCATATGGAAAATAAAAATTGTAAGAGAAACATATAGCTGTATTTGTACCTTTCCAATGTCACCAACCACACAAATCTCTTGCTCATTTCTACTTCCTTCAGCAAACATGCAGAGATCAAGCATGCCACGAGAGCCATTATCAAATTCTACTATCACATATGCATTATCAATAATATCTGGCACCTGCATTAGGAGATGATCAACTTTTTAGCCACTACTAGGAATGTTTAAAGGCTGCAGTCAGCTTGTGGTTTATTTACTGTTATATGGTTTAGGAGTTCCAACTGAAATATTGGACAAATCCTAGATGAGTGAATCTAAATATAAGAACCCAGGTTTTCTCTGTTACATTGATTGCAAGTCTTTCAGTAGGAAGAGGAAACAGAACATCTTCATTGAAATTGGCATGGGCATGAACACAGTGCCATTCATGCACAGTATGCATCAAATGAAATATTTTAATCAAGCAGTGAGACAACCTGACCTTTCCATCATACACTTCATCCTTATGAGTTAACATCGATGGCTCCAGAAGCCATCACACGAACTGGATTTGCAGCTGCAAACAGTCTCATCAAATCAAAGAAGTGGCAGCACTTCTCTACCAGAGTTCCCCACTGTTACAATTGAATCTATTCCAGTTGTTTACCTGCAAGTTGTAGCACTTCAAAATATCAAGAAGTGAACTTGTATGTATTGCAAGTAAACACAGCTACCAGTACCTTGACAAGGAAAGGAAAACGGTGTTCGCGTATTGCCACCATTCTGACTTGTCCTAGTGTACCGCTCTTAACGATGTCTATCAGCTTAGCGACTGGTGGCATATACCTGTACTCTAATCCAACTTGCACAAGTATGTCTGGTCTCTGTTTAGCAGCTTCAATGACCTGTATGGAAACGTAGAAGCCAACCGAGATTCAAAGAATGTGAGTTTCACACTCACATTAAAACAGAGGACAGGTCATGTTATCTATAGTTGGTAACACGGCTCTTTTTTTTCCAAAAAACAACCTGCAATATCTGGACATGTTTTTGGACAGAAAAAAAAACCATGTAAATGTGGTTACATGGTACTTAGCAACTGTTATGACCGGGAATCAGTACACGAGACGCGGTCGCAAGAGGGGCTAGGCTCAAGGCATGAGCAGCAGAAGAGAACGGCCAGGCTACGAGCGCATGGCGACCAGACCAGGTGCTAGGAGCAGCAGACTCGGTTTTAGATCCTAGGGATCAGGATCTCCATTCATTTAATTTACCAATTCAATTAGCATTTGTAATTCCTAAGTTTAGAAGAAGATTGTAAAGGTACGTGCTATAAGTACCGAAACGGGATAATGATAAAGATCAACCAGAGATAGAGTTTATCTCTCTGGCTCCTTGGCCACCCTGTCATCGTCTCTCTGTTGTCGTTCCCATCCGCTCACCGGCGTCGATCACGGCGCCGCCTGCTCCTCGTCGGGGCTATCGACCCCGACCTCCCACTTCCCACGAATACCCCCTACGCAACCTCACCGATCATAACAGCAACATAGATATTAAGACATAAAAACTGAATGTCTGTGACATGTAGAGTGAAACAGTGAGGCTAAAACTGAATGGAAACAGTTTTCTTCAACAGCATGGATCCCATGTTCCCTGATCAGGAGAACATTGATACTGATTCCATTTCTTGGTGGTTACAATCATATCTATTAGAGAATAGAAGAGAGTATGGTTTGTTGATCTCTCCAGGAGGATGAAATGTGGAAAATCGAAAACTATGCAGCAGGTAGACAACAGGTAGGTGATTCATATATCAAGAAAAGAAACAGAGTAGCATGCTCCAGGTAGCAGCTCAACAATAAACCAGCAGCTAAAAGTACCGGACTAACTAACCTTCTTGCAGTCTTGCACAGTGGTGCACAGCGGCTTCTCGACAAGGATGTGGTGCGGTTCACGGTAGGCGATGATGTCCATGAGTATCTCGTAGTGCGTCATGTTTGGGGACGACACGATGATGGCGTCACAGAGCCCGCTGTCCAGCAGCTCACGATGACCTGAAAAGGTCTTGAAACCTTCTGGATGTTACTAAGATTCACTGATTCAGTAATTACTAAATAATTAGTACCCCGACTAACAAAGCACACAGTTCTTCTTTGCACATTCTAATCATAATTGATTCATATTCTGTTCAAATCCGTTTTTTTATGTGCACACTAGTAATTTACAGGAGGAAAAACATTTGAGATGTCAGAATTAAGCTGCAGCTAATAATGATGTGGGTGGAGCTGGGAAATACGTTTGCGCGTACCTGGGGAGGCGGGAGGCCGAGCTCGGCGGCGAGCTGGAGGCCAAGGCGGAGCGACTCCTGGTGTGGGTCGGCGAGGCCGGTGACCCGGACCCGGACGGACTGCTCCCGCTCGACCCCGGCGGCGAGGTGGGCCAGGTTGTGGAGGTGCTCCCGCCCCATCATCCCCACACCGACTATCCCGTACCTCACCTCCGACGTCGCCATCTCCTCGTCGCCGGCAGCCGCCGTTTCCTGGTCCTGAAGCGTGCGTGGACTGTGGAGTGAAGACTTGTGGTGGTTGCTGCGTTGCCAATCAAACCGAATCAACTCGTTTCTTTTTTTTTCCCTCGATAAAAACGAAATGGGCTTACGCGTGCGATGGTGGGCTGGAAATTCAGGGTGGGCCTTTATCTTTACAAATGCGCTGGAGTTACTAATTTGGGCTTAGAGACTTCTGATGTCGAGGGTGGTGGTGGTACATCTTTCTTTCATCTTTGAATCTTTGAATCCAGTGTTGACTGAGCTTCTTTTGGGTAAGTCCGAAGTCTGTGTCTTTCAAAAAAAAAAAAAAGGTCCAAAGTGTGCGTGTGATGATCACAAATGTGGCTAATGTCGTCCACCAAAATTATGCATGTGGCTAATGGGGTCAAAGGGTTAATAAGCTTATCTGTTAAGAGTCCATTTGATTCATGCCATCGAACTATTATTTTCGACTATAGTTTTGGCAATTAAACTCTAAAATTCAGAATTGTTTAGCCATCTATTAAATCCACACAACTTTAAGACTCAATAGGTTTCAAATGTGGTTCTCCCTAATGTATTTTTCTAAAAATGATAAAATATGGATAATGTTAGAAATCAAGTTCTTTCCTATTGATTGGTGCAAGAACAGAGACGACAATAACATGGAGATAGAACACAACTTTATAATTTGTTGGTGATTTTGAAGATGTTCTTTTCATCTCTCCATACATTTCATTTTATATAGGGAAGAAGTGTTGAACGTTTTATTTATATATTTGTCTCGTTACCACCATTCAAAGTCATTGTTTCACATTGCTTTTTAACTTTGACTTCACAATAGTTCAATCCATACAAATCGAAAACCAAAAGCAAGTGAAAAGCAACAATGAACTATCCATACTAGTATAGTGCCCGTGCGTTGCGTTACGGTTCAATTTAAGAAATGCACTTAAAAACAATCTCAGTCCTCTTTTGATAAATAGTAGCGTGCTAGTGCTAACGCTTACGATAAAATAGAAAATAAGGTAGAATCTGTACAAAATGAAACAAAGAATGAAATTTGTTAAGATTCTTTCCTATGACACATGTCTGTAGAAACAAAAAAAACATCCCATACAAGTTTGAGGCAAATACCTTATGTGCAAGGGTCCTGTCTTGAGCTTTTCAAGCAAATCCATCCTCATTGGCAATAAACAGAACAGAACAATGACAGAATGCCTCAAGGGTGGCTTAACACTCTGCAAAAAGGTTACAACAAAAAATCACGCCGTTGAAAAAAAACTAAAAACAAAGATTTTTACAACCACAGAGCCAATCGCATATACCAATACGCGAAAATCAGTATTAGCCATGGAACCATGGTGGCACTGATTAGTTACAACCAACCACTGTACCGAAACACTTTTGTCTCATTCTACAGGACAAATCGATGAATCAAAGCATGAAAAGTGAAGATTCCATAAATAAAAACGTTTTCAATAACTCCCATTATTACCAAAAAAATATACATACTTTACATACAATCATATTGAACAATATGGTGAAATTTAGCACTAAACCATGTTAATCGAATCACGGGAGAGAGAAAGGAAAATTGAAGAATTATGAACTTGTAAAGAGTTGTATGGTTGTATAAACTTGCCACATCAGACAACATAAGTAGCTCCGAATCACTACAGTTGATAGCTTTGAACTGCTCTCCTCAACTAATTTGATTCTAGATATTGCTACTACAATAAGTGCACCTGCATACTGATGACCAACTCATCAAGGAGAAAACACATAACAATCTCAAGCTCTAGGGATAGTATATACAGACTTCAGCTTACAAATGCTTGTCATTAAAGTCGTGCCAAGTCTAGTTGCTCAATTGAAAAGTGCAGTGATGATAGACATGAAAAATGGTGCTCTGATTTTTTACCCTAAAAGAAGCTACAAAATTGTTCTAGTATCATCTCACTCTAGGACATGCGAATAGATTTGTAAGAGCAATCAAGCAGTGCATTACCTCACAAGCAGCAGTTGCCTTTGCTGGAGCAACAAAAACTTTCGCCTTTCTTAGGATATTGAAAGCTTGAACAATTCACAACATATTTGAACCTACAGTTGGCAACATATTTTAATCAGCATATGGTAAATATAAAAATTTGAAACAGAAACGGAAAAATTGAAAATTTAAAATGACAAAATTCAGAATTCCATACATTCAACACGAACCAGATTCAATAGCAATATTTCAGCTGGCTTCTGAACCAAGTAATGAATCTAATGATATCCAAAATTGCTAATGGCACTATGTTCCCGGTGCTCCAGAATAGAACAATTAGTCATATAAGTTTGTTATAAGCATTAAGATAATAGAAAACCCAAATTAGAAGTTGTTAAAGCCCAAAATAGGTTCCAGGATCTCCTTATATTCTATGAATTACATAAAACCGCCAAAATAATTATGAATGCTAATAGTTGTGCTGCTGCATAAACATGCATCTTGACCACTCACCAAGATCTAGGCTTGAACGGTGCTGACACTGCCACCGAGTTGTGCCCACCAAAACAAACGAATTGAAGATAACTGATTGCATCTGTGAAGGAGCAAAAGTCAATATCTATACATGACAACGTGATTTGACTTCAATGGTAGTAGTAAAATAGAAAATGTCACAGCTCGTTTTCCAGTCAACGCGATAGGAAGAACGCGAGGGGTGACGTGGCTGAAATCAGCGACGAACACGGGCGTAAGGCGGCGGCGGCGGCGCGCGCCAAGACAAGACGGGCGCGGGGCGACGGCGGTGCCTGGCGGGCGCGGTGGAGGGGGCGCGGCGGCGGCGCTTAGGGCGCTAGGGCGGGGCGGGCGGCGAGGTGAGTTGAGAGCTAGGGTAACCTTTAATTATTTTCTTCTTAATTGTCTCACAATAGGTGCCCCCATATTTATAGGGGAATTTTACAATCGCTAACGGACCAAGCCCATTAGTCTTTTCTAACTCAATTTAATTTAATCTAATAATTTAGAATAATAAAACTAAATAATAATTAAATATTCAGCCCACTCAGCGGATTCAGGCGACGCGCTTTCCGAAGTCGACATCTTTCCCCGCTGGAGATTCGGCTCGTTCTCGAGCTGGAATTCGGATAAATTTTGTTGAATAATTCCGCATCTTCTCCACGAAGCATCTGCAGGTGGTCTGTTTTCCACTTGATTAGCACCTGAAGCTGTCCACGGCGGATTCTAGATTTGAGCATTAGTTCTGGTTCGTGAACTGGTATACCATCATTAATGCGAGGCAGCCGAATTTCGTAGGTATCTCCCCATGGTGTGGTTTGAGCATACTAACATGAAAGGCGTTGTGGATGCGAAGTTTCGGGAGGCAAATTCGGTGCATATGTAACTCGAGTAATGATGTTGCTGATCTTTGAAGTTCCAAAGTATTTCGGAGAGAGCTTGCCTTTGTAGAGATTAGAAATTGTTGCACACGCCGGGATAACAGTTTGAGCCGGACATAATCTCCTACTTTAAATTCTCGGTCAGTATGTTTAGCATCAAAATATTTGCGATAATAATCTCGAGACAATTGTAAACGAACCTTGGTCCGCTTTCGAGAAAAGTATCCCGTTGAGTTTAGTAGGTCCTCGACTACGGGTAATGTAGTCTCCCCTGGATGATAAGCACGTAGTGTAGGTGGGTCGCGCCCATACACAAGCTTGAATGGTGTCATTCCGGTTGATGCATGGAAAGAAGTATTATAGCAATATTCAGCCCAAGGCAAGCATCTTACCCAATCCTTTGGTTTGTCACCACCAAACAACACAGGTACATTGTAATAATTTTGTTGACGACCTCAGCTTGGCCATCCGCTTGAGGATGATAAGCTGACATTGGTGATAAAATAATGTTGGACAATCTGAATAGTTCACTCCAAAATTGGCTCATAAATATGACATCTCGATCACAAACCACTGATCTTGGTAGGCCATGTAAGCGGACAATCTCTGAGAAAAATTTTTGGGCGACTGAAGTTGC
This sequence comes from Hyparrhenia diplandra, assembly GCA_015847255.1. Lineage (NCBI taxonomy): Eukaryota > Viridiplantae > Streptophyta > Magnoliopsida > Poales > Poaceae > Hyparrhenia > Hyparrhenia diplandra. The sequence goes on from JADLZK010002109.1 coordinate 1,543,841, forward strand.
TGTATAAGGGTGGGAAAGAGGTATAAAGTGAGCATACTTGGAGAGACGGTCAACCACTGTTAAGATAACTGATTTGAAACCAACTTTAGGGAGAGCGACAATGAAATCCATAGATATGTCTTCCCAAATCTGTTCCGAATTGGTAAAGGTTGAAGAAGTCCTACTGGATGAAGATGTTCAGTTTTGTTGCGTTGACAGACGAAGCAATCATTAACAAAATCCGTGACAATGCGTTTATCATTTTTAACAAAGAAGGACTGCCGAAATCTATGCAATGTTTTCTGGATACCCTCATGAGCTGAATCATGTATTGAATGGAGAATGGTCTGAAGATGTTTGGATGATTGGGAAACCCATACGTTTTAATTGAATAAAATCAAGCTATTGCGAACTTCCCAAGCAGAGTCCTTACCATTGATTATAGAATCAATAAGGCGTATAGCTTCATCACTGAATGCAATTTCTTCACGTAATTGATCAAAACGTCCGAATTGAATTTCGAAATAGCCATGAGTGAAGATTCATCCGTATTCTAGCGAGATAGAGCATCAGCCACCACATTGGGTTTGCCTCGGTTTATATTCCACAAGTAAAATCATAGCCAAGTAATTTGCTAACCCATCGATGCTGAGGAGGCGTGGATAAACGCTGATCCAGGAGGTACTTGAGACTATAATGATCTGACCTTATAATAAATCGGCGGCCCCAAAGATACGGTCGCCAATGTTTAACTGCGGTGACCAGTCCAATGAGCTCTCGCTCATATGCAACCAATTTCTTATACTTATCAGTGGAAACGTTTACTAAAGTACGCAATAGGACCATTACCCTCGATGTAAAAAAAAGCACCCATACCTATACCGGACGCATCACATTCGACCACAAATGATTTATTAAAGTCCCGAAGTCAGAGAACTGTGCCGATGATAAGGTCCTCTTGAGGTACTCAAAAGCTGTTGTAGCCAACGATGTCCAACAAAAGGAATCCTTTTTAAGAAGGTCAGTCAATGGGCGTGCAATTGTACCATAATCCATTATAAACTTTCTCAGAGTAACCTCACGAGCCCAAGAAAACCACGTAATTCCCGTAAAGTTGTGGGTAGCGGCCATCAGAATCGCCTCAATTTTGTCGGGATCAATAGCTACTCCAAAGATCCGATATGATATGTGTCCCAAATAACCCAATTGTGATTGACCAAAGAGGCATTTAGATTTCTTGAGAAAGATATTGTGAGATGCCAAGACATTGAAAACCTCTTCCACATGTTGGAGATGTTCAGATCAAGATTTGCTAAAGATCAAAATATCATTAAAGAAGACCAACACAAACTTGCGGAGGAAGGGTCCCAATATATCATTCATCAAAGCTTGAAAGGTTGAAGGTGCATTGCATAAACCAAATGGCATCACCAAAAATTCAAAGTGCCCATGATGTGTTCGAAAAGTTGTCTTTTTCAATGTAGGAGGAGGGTGCATGCGCATTCGATGATAGCCGTGAAGCGTAGATCCAATTTGGTGAAGAATTTGGCACCTTGTAGTTCATCCAATAATTCAACAATAACCGGTATTGGAAATTTGTCTTTCAAGGTATTACTATTGAGTTCCCCGATAATCGATTACGTAATCGCCGGGGTCGGATCATGTTTTTTGACAAGAAGGACAGATGATGAAAATGGCAAAAGTGCTATATCGAATGATACCTTGGTGAAGCATCTCTCAACATTGCCGTTCCAGCCATTCATTCTCAGAGTATGCGTGAGTATCGATAGGGGACGAACATCGTCTATTTGAGTGGGATCTTTGAGGTGAATCCGGTGATCATAGCGACGTGGAGGTGGAAGTCCCAAAGGTTCTTGAAAAAGCTGTTGAAATTTGCATAATAGCGGATCCATTGGCACATCGGAAGAAAGTGTGTGAATACGGGGTATAATCGGTTGCTTTAGATAGGCTATGCCATATGATCGGCCGTCCCTTTCGCCACAATTTCATAATGAGCTTATTGAAATTCCAAACAATATTGCCCAAAGCCGCCACCAATCCACTCCCAATACCACATCATAACCTCCTAGTTTGATCATCAAGAAATGGTTTGTAAAACTTTTCAGTGGCAATTGAAAACTCAATATCATCATACCTCCCAACATTTGTTATATGTTGACCGTTAGCAACAAAGAACCTTGAGGGGACGATGTGATGAAGAATCGTGGAGCCCCAATTTCATAGCCAAGTCGGAGTGCGAGAAAATTGTGTGTTGAACCGTAATCCAATAAAGCCAATAAATTTGTCCCATTGATATTGATAATTAGTTGCATAGTAGGATAAGTGGATATACCGGTTAACCCATGAACCGATATTTGCACATCTGAATATCCTTTGATGCATTACCTTGGAAGTCTGTCGACGTGATGCAGAATAGAGGCGCTCGCCAATTCTATGGCGACTCCATATCGTGGTTGGTGTAATTATCGTCAATCGGATCAGAGGTGCTAACCCCGGCAATATAAAAGCACGCTTGTTGTCGAGGAGAAAGGTGTTGTACCTTATTCAATGTAGCCTGTGAATGTATTGGTGTTGGTATTTGTTAACTTACAGAGAATAAATCCGCAAAAAGCCACGGATGGCCGATGAGCATTTCACCGGGGGAGGGTTTTAAATATCGTATCCACGAGGAAGATATGATAGGTGGTTCAATTAATTAAATATAGTGATAGATGACTAACTAGATTTTGGTGGTTTAGCATATACTTAAACAAGGTAAGCCACTAAATAATAATAATGATAAGGTATATGAGGCAGTAGAGGTGGACACGTGGTGAGTATAGGATAAGACTAATTCCTAGTTAGATTAGGATTGGATTTAAGACAAAGGGACAGTTCTTATGTAGCATACAAAGATTCTATTAAATGGTTTTAAACAGGCATAGCATAAGATCATATATATATATCAAAACCATAAATAAGAATGTGCACCCAAGATTACTTAAGAAAATCAGGAACGAAACAAGATAATCCCAAGAACCATTATCGACTAGTCTTATACACGGGGAGGATTGCAAAGGACTCAATAGTCTTTGTCACCACTACGATCTACCACACGACCAAGCATATAAGGTGAATCCTTAAGTAAATTATATCTAAGCACCATGCTTACATACTTTCTACTACCTAGTACACTCGAGTAATATACTAGGAGCTCTACTTAATAAGCGCGTTGAATTACCATGAATATTGAATATATCAAATATGCTACGACTAGAATAAAGTAAAAAAATAGAATAATTATATGCATAGTAATGAAATAGCACGAAGGTGTATGAAAACAATAATTATATTGATCCATAGTGTAACTTACAGATCGTAACCGGAGCAAACGCTCTCTCTTCTCTAAATGCCGACTTTCTATCTAACTAGACTCTAAAAGAGCGATGAATTAGCTATCCTATATCTTGGTGTCTCCTCTTCTTCTCTTGGCTTCTCCTTCTTGATCTTGATTATGATGATCGATGCCTCAAAGGGGGTGTAGGGGTCTTGTTATATAGTAGCCTCTCAGGCCTTTGTCATCCTCGTTCTTCGGGCAATATGGTACTAATCTTCCCACCATGTATTACACATCCGTTGATTTATTGTAGCCCTTGGATCAAACCGACATGGATCAAGTGGTTTTTATCGCATCTTAGAGTCGGTGGAGGAAGCTCCCGAAGCAGGCCGAACGGGCGGGGGAGGGAGGCCCGGCCGGCCTGAATATAAGGCGCCCCGGCACGAGTGAGGCCCACCCAGGTCCCGCGGCTCGTCATGGCTTCGAGGTCTTCTAGATGATGGATTTTTAGGTTATGGGCCTCTTTCACGTCGGGATTCATCCGGAGCCCTCTAGACTTGTTTCGAGTTGGATTGCGTTACGTTGTGTCGGTCATTATGACAACTCAATTCTCGGCTGCTTTTTCTGTTAAGTCCACGCAAATCACAACTTTACCAAAAACTCGTGGAAATCATTAGTACAAAACCTTATTCTTTTATTGATTTATCTTTTTAATTCTTTTTCATGGAATGTTGGTGCATAAAAATATGAGTTAGTGAGCATCAACAAACTCCCCAAGCTTACCTCTTGCTAGTCCCTAGCAAGGCACTATATACTTTACCAATTAAAATTCGACCAAGACGGGATGAAAATTTAGAATCATAAACTTGCTTATATCTACTTGAGAGCATGGAGTTTTTATCATACATGAGTCTTTGACAATTGAAAGATAGAATAATTAAGTCAAACACCATGTCTCAAGTTCAAGGTTTCACTATAATTCGAGTTTTTACAAAAGATATTTTTCAAAGTGAAAGCTCAAAGTATTCCCTCGTATGACAACAATGAAAATAATCATTTAATTTCTTAGCCTTTTTCTTTGCTTCTTTTTTTTTCGAAAAAATATACCTCTCTTTATAGCAATAATTTTTAAGAGAACTTTGGGTTACATGAACAAGTTATTGGAGAGGTGAGCTCTTCTCGCTTTCGTATGACTTTTGTCCATTCTTTCCTCTCTCATTTTTTTTTCTCGAGATGTGGGCTCTTCTCACCCCAGGACACTTGTCCATTTTTCATCTCTTTTTTTATTAGGGAGGTAGGCCCTTCTCGCCTAGTAGAACACTTGTCCATTTCTCTCCCTCTTTCTCATCTCACTTTTCTCTCGGATATTTTATATATATATTTTTTCATGCCCAAGTCTCTTGAAAGCATAGAGATATATATAATGTAAGCAACTTTAGCATTTTCAACAAGGCATTTATTATTAGGCATAGAAACTTGTGTCATACAGGAAACTTTTATTTTAAGATTTTCAAAGATTAATTCTCCAGAATTTTAAGTGTCACGTAAGAACAAGATAGATAGTAGCTCAACTCTTATTATATCATATCAGTCAATTGCCTAGACTTGAAATTTAAGAACATACTCCCCACAGAACTCAAGCTCAAAGCACATTTTAGAATCTAAATAATCATATCCATATTTTGGGAGAAGTAAAATTTGTAAGCTAGGCTTTTATTGCTTGCAGAGGAACCACATCTATCATGTTTTTGTTTATAGCATAATTCATCACTCTTTATTATTGTTTTCATATTTATTTATTAAAGACTAAACTTTATTTATTTAATTAAGCAATACTCAAATATATAACTAAGAATAATTAAAAAGCGTAATACTAATAGATAGATAATACTTACCTCGGGGGCACTCCTTCCCCAAAGGGTCCGACAGTTGGTTGGTTGGTGTTGAAGCGGGGGTTTCCCCTCATTTGTGGTTTTTCACGGGGTCCACTCCCCCAAGCTCTTTGGTTGCCTTACCGTATGTCGTAGATGGCGAAAAAGTCTTTCCAATTCTTCGTGTTGGAGTCCACCGTTCCTTGGATATCATCCAGCTGTTCTCCCTCTCTTTGCATCCATTCTTGTTGACGATGGAGGAGATCAGCGTGGCGTTCGTGCATTTATCATGGTGCGCATATTGGTATGCACACACCTGGGGCGAACGTCATTTGCATCACGATACTCGAAACCTGCAAAAAGAGTGTCGGGCCGGCACAAAAGTTGCATTACTATCTTCGGGCATTCCTTGAGTGGGCAAAGTGGCCCTCCTAGATAGGCGCCGGCGTGGTTGTTCTGATTTAAGCCTTCATAAGACTGGTATGCTGCACCCCCTGGGATATGGTCAGCTCCTGCGTAGTGTGAGGTTGAAGCCCTTGTTGATGTTGACGGGTGATGGTAAATCGGCTGTGCCTGCATATTTAACAAGAAAGATTGCACAGCATATACACCCAATCCCGGGTTAGGAAGCGGGATTGCGTCTCCACCAAAAAGATAGTAATATTGTTCTCGTTCCCTTTTTATCCAGCGGCCCTGTCGGAAGTGGTCATATCCCAAGATTTCTCTGGGAGTGTTTATTTCAATGATGGTAGTATTGTCACCAAGCAGGCCGAGATCACTGGCTAATCGTGTGATTAATGACGTGCAGCTTATATCCCCAACTAGTGTGGGAAGTGACAGCCAGTGTTCCACTAAAGGTTGGACAGGTGAGACAGGTTTTCTCTCAACAGCGGCATACATGAGTGCCATCTCGACGTCCCATCTTGTGATGTTATCGTGTCGTGGAAAAAGAGCAAGGGTCAACCATCTGTGCAAAAATTTCAAAGTGGGAAGATGGATGTCATTCGTGCGTGCTTTATGTGTTGTTCCCTTCCCAGTTATATCTTGCCGAAAGGCCCCTTTGTTAAAGTCACTCGGTGCGAGAATCCATGTCTATGGAGCTACTAGGTTCGAAGCCTAGCGCCATACTTAGTTGTCTCCAAGACATTGCATATGGTCGACGGAATAACCGAAAGGTAACCCCGTTGTCTGTTGTTTTCAAAGTGCACAGGAACTCTAGTGTCAAGAGGCGGCACCCTTTTTCAGTGGTGTCGTAGAAAGATGTCCATCCTAATATTGAAAAGATAAGTCTAAACTCCGGTAGGATGCCTATGTGTTCTAGAAAATTATCATCTAACATTGATGTTAAGACGAAATTTACGTCTTTCAACTTTGCATACCTGCTCCTTTTCTTCTCCTCCATGTAATTGGAGGTGTACATCCAAGGTTAGGACGTTGTGCGGGAATGGTGAGGTCATAGGAGATGGAGAGGTGGCTGGTGATGGTGTGGCTCTAGTGTCGGTGCTCATTGCACGCTTTCGTAACTAGCCTCGAGAGCGGGAGCGTGATCTCAACACTCTTCTTAACATGGCTACCTCTTCTCTCTTTATTTCTTTCCTCCTTCTATTTTCGCTTGAAGAAACACTAATTTCTCTCATAACCAAGAATTCTCGAAAGTGAGTTGGGATGAGAATTACATGGGGCTTGCACCCCATTTTATAGTGGAGGAGGGGGAGGCGCCGGCCTGAAATATATGGCGGCCGGCCCCAAGTGGGGCCAATCTTGGTGCTCTCTCTTCCATCCATTTCTTGCTGCAATCCCACGCTAGAAAAATTCGGTTTTGGCCAAGTGGAGTGATGCTGGTGGGAATTGAGTGGAAGGGAAGCAAAGAGAATAAAGAAAGTGGTGATTTGATGTTTATCTCTATGACATGTGGGTCCCACTTGTAAGGGTATATATTTTTATATTTTTGAAATAAATAAAAAAATGAATGGTAGTAAAATTATTTTTATGCCACCACGAGAAAATTAATTGTATGGGTTTTCACCCACGAAATTATTAATCATGGGGCGTAGATTTTCTTTTTAATTGTAAAAGTGAAAAAAATAAATGCAAGGAATTAAATATTTTTGGATTTTAAATTTTTTACCGAATTACCCGACGGCGAGGGTCCGTAGTTAAGATCCTCGAACAGGGGACCTCCAAATTGTTTAGTCCTCCTTTGCATCCTCCATTGGAGAGGATGGTTCGCCCGCATCGTCTTCTCTTGATCGATCATGTTCATTTCGATAGCGAGTTCAAGTTTGGGCTTGAAGGGAAACTTCTCCTCCTTTCCATTGATCTCAAATGTGATTTGTCCAGCGCTGACGTCAATGTGAGCATTGACGGTGCTTTAGGAATGGTCGCCCCGAGAATCAGTGAGACTCGAGTGCGGGTGCATGTCCAGTACATAAACGAAGTCAATGGAACAAAGAACTCCCGGATCCTTACTGGGACATTCTCGGCAATTCCGGACGGGTAGCGAACTGATTGATCTGCTAGTTGTAGACATATTGATGTTGGAGTTAAGGTAGGGTGCTTGAGCTTGTCGAAGACAACCTTGGGCATCACTGCGACACTCGCTCCAAGATCACAGAGTGCATTGTTGAAGTATTGATCTCCGATCGAGCACTCTATAATGGGGCATCCCGATCCTTTTTCTTGATGGGTGACGTGTTTAGGATTGCCGCACTACATTCTTCTCATCAACTTGATGATCTCTGTGGTTGGCGGCCGGTCTCTTCTTGTTCAGGATTTCTCTTATGTACTTGGCATATGTCGGGACTTGCATGGCGCCCAATAGAGGTATGCTAACATAAAGCTTTTTGGATCACCTCCACGAATTTGTCGAATTGATCATCAACTTGAGGTTTTTCGATTCTTCTTGGATAAGGTAGGAAGTTGGTGTCGTAAAAATCTTGTCTTGTGGGTTCTTTGCGCACAACTTCTTCTACGTTATCATCCTTGTCTTCCGGAATGTTGGTTGGTACTACGGGTGGTGCAGGGGCTGCAGGTGCCGAGGTTTCTCGGCGAAGGTCTCCATCGCGCCCGTCAGTACGGTGGATCGGTGGTTTGCTTACCACCTCTTGTTCGGATATTACATACCTGCTCATGATTAGTGGCAACAGGCATAGCAGCAGACAAATTTGATAATTTCGATTCTAGTTTGATATTAAAAGCAATTTGTTCTTTTATCATAGAAGAAAAACTATCCATTTTAGCATTTATATCTTCCAGAATTTTATCATTAGCAATCAACTTCTTAGAGAAACTATCATTAATTTTAATTTGTTCTTCAATTAATGTTCGTAAAGAAGGTTGCTTGAAATTATTACCCGAAGTATTACCTGAATACTTACTTGCGTAAGTTGGTCGTGGTTGCGGGTCTTTTCCTTGGGCTGAATTGTGGACCACCAAGCTTGAACTTCTTGAAGCGTTCATGGAGTCTTGTAAAGCTTGTCGATCTTTCTTGTAGTTGGCTTGCTCCTCAAGCCAATTTAGTAGCACATCCATCCCGGTTGATCTTTGCCTTCAATTCTTCTTGTTCTTCTTCAACTTGATGACAAAGTATTGGGTGTTCTTCGGGATCCAGCCTTGATTCTCGATATCTTGCACATTAGTGTGTTGGCTTTCCCTGGTGTGAGTGATAAGAATGATCCTCCAGCAGTGGCGTCTAGATGCTCTCTTGCTCTTTGATTTAGTCCATGGTAGAATCCTTGTAAGAGCATCCATTCTTCCATTCCATGGTGGGGGCAATTTGATATGTATTCTTGCAAACGTTCCCACGCCTCTGGAATAGATTCTCCCTTCTGCTGTTGAAAGTTAGCAATTTTTCCACGTAAGGCATTGGTTTTGCCTGTGGGGAAAAACTTTGCTAAGAATGAGGTTGAACATTTCTCCCATGTGTTTATCTCTTGTTCATTGGAGTAGAACCATCGCCTCGCTCTTCCCGATAGTGAGAAAGGGAATAAGCGGAGCGAGGATCGTGTCCTTGGGAATGTTCTTGATGTTGATGGTGGCGCCTATCTCCATGAAAGTTTGGAGATGAGTGCTTGCATCTTCATGTGTCTTTCCTTCAAACGGATTAGCTTGCACCATGTTGATGAGGCTTGCCTTGAGCTCAAACTCATGAGTGATTTGAAGTGCAGGTCCAGTGCGAATGTTCTTGATGGTTGGAGCAGAGAACTCTCGCAACGTCTTTTCAGGCATGGCTTCAGGGACTTGGTGTAGCTTCTAGGATTGACTTGATTCGGATGATCAAAGTGTAGTGAATCACAATCAAAACAAGTTAATACCACGTGAATAAGATAAAAAGAAAATAACAGGGTAAATCTGTTTTAAGCGAGAGAGGTGCTAAGTAGCAAAATCCACACTTAACATTCATCTATCATTAATTAAAAGAGTAGCTATCAAAATCTTCCCTAACAACGGCGCGAGAAATGCTTGTTGGTATTTGTTAACTTACAGAGAATAAATCCGCAAAGCGCCGCGGATGGCAAATGAGCATTTCACGGGGGGGGTTTTTAAATATCGTATCCACGAGGAAGATATGATAGGTGGTTCAATTAATTAAATATAGTGATAGATGACTAACTAGATTTTTGGTGGTTTAGCATATACTTAAACAAGGTAAGCCACTAAAATAATAATAATGATAAGGTATATGAGGAGGTAGAGGTGGACACGTGGTGAGTATAGGATAAGACTAATTCCTAGTTAGATTAGGATTGGATTTAAGACAAAGGGACAGTTCTTATGTAGCATACAAAGATTCTATTAAATGGTTTTAAACAGGCATAGCATAAGATCATATATATATATCAAAACCATAAATAAGAATGTGCACCCGAAGATTACTTAAGAAAATGAGAACCAAAACAAGATAATCCCAAGAACCATTATCGACTAGTCTTATACACGGGGAGGATTGCAAAGGACTCAATAGTTTGTCACCACTACGATCTACCACACGACCCGGCATATAAGGTGAATCCCGCAAGTAAATTATATCTAAGCACCATGCTTACATACTTTCTACTACCTAGTACACTCGAAGTAATATACTAGGAGCTCTACTGAATAAGCGCGTTGAATTACCATGAATATTGAATATATCAAATATGCTACGACTAGAATAAAGTAAAAATAGAATAATTGTATGCATAGTAATGAAATAGCACGAAGGTGTATGAAAACAATAATTATATTGATCCATAGTGTAACTTCTGATTCGAACCGAGCAAACGCTCTCTCTTCTCTAAATGCTGACTTTCTATCTAACTAGACTCTAAAAGAGCGATGAATTAGCTATCCTATATCTTGGTGTCTCCTCTTCTTCTCTTGGCTTCTCCTTCTTGATCTTGATTATGATGATCGATGCCTCAAAGGGGTGTAGGGGTCTTGTTATATAGTAGCCTCGGGCCGATCATCCTCGTTCTTGAGGCAATATGGTACTAATCCTCCCACCATGTATTACACATCCGTTGATTTATTGTAGCCCTTGGATCAAACCGACATGGATCAAGTGGTTTTATCGCATCTTAGAGTCGGTGGAGGAAGCTCCCGTAAGCGAGGGGGCGAAACGGGCGCGGTGGGAGGCCGGCCGGCCCTGAATATAAGGCCGGCCGGCCCGGAGTGAGGCCCACTCCAGTCCCGCTGCTCGTCATGGCTTCGAGGTCTTCTAGATGATGGATTTTTTTAGGTTATGGGCCTCTTTCACGTCGGGATTCATCCGAGCCCTCTAGACTTGTTTCGGAGTTGGATTGCGTTACGTTGTGTCAGTCGTATGACAACTCAATTCTGCTGTTTTCCTGTTAAGTCCCTGCAAATCACAACTTTACCAAAACTCGTGGAAATCATTAGTCCAAAACCTTATTCTTTTATTGATTTATCTTTTTAATTCTTTTTCATGGAATGTTGGTGCATAAAAATATGAGTTAGTGAGCATCAATAATTGGTGTATCTTTCCAAATCTCGGACTGTCGTGATGTTGTTAAATCACCAAGATGATTAGGATTAGGGTTCCAAAACGTCACGGTAATAGCTGCAGAGAAAATTCGGCCAAGTTGGAGCACCCAGTTCTCTTTCCCAACGAATAAACCAAGATAATGCATTCCCTTGAAGATGAAACAAAGACGACCTGCATCCGAAGCACTATCAATAATTCCTTGGGCGAGAAAAAAATTTATCGCATTTATACAACTAATGAGAAGGTTCACTCTTGCCATCATATTCAGGAAAAAAATAATTTAATCTTTGGTCGGACCGTCCGGGATTTTTCTCGAAATAATTTCTTTGGGAATTTACGTCTCATTTTTAAGATGAAAATCCGATTACGTACCTTCGTGTTGTAGAATTGGGGGATCGGGGATGTGGTGGATGGTGGGTTCCTCGATGTGTACAGACTGAAGAGATCGCTTAGAGGGCGGGATGTACTTAGCCGACGATGGAGTAGTGTCATGATCCAGAAATAGGGCCCAAGAGGAGACAGGCCCGCGGGAGGCAAGCGCGACCCCGAGGGGGGGCTTTGGGCCGCCCGGCCAGCCCGGCGCCGCCCCCATCCCTTTTCAGCGGTTACTTCAGCAACTAAATTGGAAAGAAGGGAATTATCTACTACTATTATTATTATTAATATTAGGAGTTATTAAGGAATAATATATAGGATATTATTATTAAGGAATAAAATAATAGGATATTATTGTGAAAGGTATTCCAATTCTATAAGGAAACCTTTAGAGTTTGCTTGAGATACAAGTCCATTAGCCGGACTATAAAAGTAGGGGGTATGTACTCTTATTATTCAAGAAGAAAAATAAAGAAAATTACCCCAACTCCCCAGCTCCAACCGCCGCCCCTCGCCGTAGTAGCCGCCCGCCGCCGCCCAACGCTAGCGCCCCCCCCGCCAAGCGCCCGCCTGGCGCCGCAACGCCGCCGCTGCCGCCTCCTCCTCCACGTCGCCGATCGCCACCATCACCGCCCCTCCTCTCCTCTATTCCCATTTACTCCCCGCAACTCACGTGGTCGGTTCGTGCCTCAATCTAGCACGGTTCGACAAGTAGAATTGGTCTGTCATGGCTTTGGCCTCCATTGCGGCGAAGTACCCATTGAAAAGGATGTCGAGCTCCTCCGAAATTGATCTCCCGAAGTGGCCATCGGATCGCCCGGGTCTCCGGATACCAATCTGTCCCGCGGCTTCGTTTTCCGATCAACGCGATAGGAAGAACGAGAGGGGTGACGCGGGCTGAAATCAGCGGCGAACGCTTGGGCGGGCGGCGGTGGCAGCGGCGCGCCAGCGGGCGCGGCGGCAGCGCAGCAAGCCTAGCGGCTTGGGCGGCGGCGCGGTGGAGGGCGGCGCGGCGGCGGCGGCGCTTAGGGTGGTGGCGGCGGCGCGGTGAGTTGAGAGCTAGGGTAACCTTTAATTATTTTCTTCTTAATTGTCTCACAATAGGTGCCCCCGTATTTATAGGGGGAATTTTACAATCGCTAACGGACCAGGCCCATTAGTCTTTTCTAACTCAATTTAATTTAATCTAATAATTTAGAATAATAAAGCTAAATAATAATTAAATATTCAGCCACTCCGCGGATTCCGGACGATCTTGACCGAGTCTCGACATCAAACCTGATCTCAATGGTATTAGTCAATATATACATCAGAGTAACCTTGAACTGCAGTGACTATTCACTATTGAATACATGCAAATGCACAATTTAGTCAATCCAATAAAGAACCTTTCTGAATCTGCATTTACTGCACCAAGAAAAAAACTCCCAAACTCATTCAGAAATTCTCCTGTCATGCATAGAGGCAAGGCAAGCCACAAGCCGATCAATCTTCTTAAAACAACCTTGAAAACTAAAACTGGAGAAAGCCAGATGACTTCAACGCTGAACAAAAAAATGTAAAGAGACAATTGATCGAACATGTTTAATGCACACAGTACCTAGCCTGTTGCTGTTGCTGTTGTCGGATCCTCTGAATCTGCTAGTGATCAATCCACGGATCTACGGGCTCGGGAGCGTAGATCGATCCATGCCGCTTGAGTGGTGCAAACCCTAGAGACGGACAGAGAAATAGGAGGCGGGGCTGGTAGGTTTACCGGCGTAGGGGTTGGTGACGCCGACAGCCACGGGAGGACGCTTGCAGGTGTCGCCGGTAATGATGGCAGCGTGTTGACATTTCTTAACGCTAGTCACAAAAGGATGGACTTAAGATCCAACCCAGGACAGCACCAGAAATGTATAATGGTATCTATCTAATAAGTTAGCCTGGATGTGGAGTTAATCTCACATTTCAGCAAGGGTTAGGGCGAAGAGTTAAAATAGTTAGACGGAATTAGTTATGGTGTATATCTCTACAACATTATCCATAGTGGAATTAATCCCACTAGGATAGGCCAAAAGGTGTACCACACATTCTAGAATTGCCCTACATTACTAGTATGTCACCCTAGCAACAACGCTAAGAAATGCGTGAATGTATTCTTAATATGACAATTGAATCTCTTGCAATAATATGAATATGGTATGCGCAAGTGCAATGGATAGAAATACCAATCGTAGCACTTCACCGGGAGTTTATCCGGGTATCATATTTATATTTTACCACGAGGCAAGGGGTAGGCTATGGGTTGGTTGATTTGATTTGATTCGATTCACTTGCGGTATTGTAATGTAGAGTAAACCATATGCATCATACTAAACTCAAACTAGGATGAGTCACATAATAAAGATAATAATGATAAATGATAATGATAATTGCCAAGTCAAAGATCATGGTACGCCACTAGAATGTTTCATAACCGGCTAAATAACATGGTATAGGTAGAGCGCACAGAATATTCCTAAGTTACTCCTACTTATATGTCAATGCATACTACAATTAGTCCAATACATCTAGTCATCATGGCATGAAAGCAATATATCTACAGATGGTGAACATTACTAAGGAAGATCACGAACAAAGCAAGTCTACCATAGTAATAAAAGCTCAACTAGCCCTACATTCGAGGGGGGTGGATTACAAAGGACTCAATGAAAATATCACATCCACGATCTACCACACATCCCAGAATATAGGGTGATGTCGCGAGCAAACGTTGTATAAACACCACGTTTACACATTGTTGACCACCCACAAAGCGTACACCTAAGTGGGGCTATACGACTCCATGCTTGAATATAAAGACAAACTTACTAAACTAGATATATAATCATAATAAGCATGAAAACATATAACTAAAAATATAATCACTTGAATATAGCAAATTTATAGCAAATGTATTCTAACAAAATACTTACAAATTAGATACAAGAGAGAAGCCACGAGAAGCTCGGCCCCCGCTACTTCTTGACTATCGGGGAATCCAAAGGCAGGCTTGACTTCCTCTAGAAGTAGCCTAGATAGCTAATGCTCTAATTATGGTAGAACTAGGGCCGAGATCTTGACTTGGATCTTGATGATGGGACTTGGTATGGAGTAGAATGAATTAGGGTTTCACCTAGGGGTCGGGGGGGTCTTGTTATATAGCCTCGGAGGATGCACCGTAGCCCTTGGATTAAACCGACCTTAATTGATGGACAAGATTACTCCTCAGTGGCGGTTAGGAACCGATGTAGAAGGAAAGGCAATGATAAGTGGGCCCCACAGGGCGGTCGTGCCCTAGGTCTGCCGGGTGGGCCACGCCTTCCTTTTGTGATCTTATATGGTCTTCTAGGGTATTTTTTTGCGTGGGTTTCAAGTTGAGTTGCTTCACGGATAAGTCTTTGTGTCGTAGGGCTTGCAAACTCTTGGGCATTTTCCTGTTTAATCCCTAAAAATATATAAATCACCAAAACTCATAGAATTATGTTAGTCAGGCCCATAAACTATGTTGTTATTCATTTTAAGCCCTTATTTCAGTTTTAAATGGCTATTAATTTTATGCTATAAGATAAGATAGTGCCGCCGGTGGTCGCGCCTTTACAGGCCGCGCTGGCGTTCGCGGCCATGGCCCCGAGGCGGCGCACCGAGGTCCCCGGCCGAGCCAGCGGCGGCCGCTGCCGGGGGCTACCCCGCCACGGAGCGGCTAGGGCGGAGGCCCGGCCACCACGCCCCCGGCACCATGAGTTCATCTTCAAGGTTTTGGTGGCAATCCGCTATGAAATCATGCCTCACTACTTGGATGGACCTCAAAACTCTACTTATAGGCTAGGTTGCACCGAAAAAAGGAAGTTCGGTTACATAAGATCTCCCGGACTTCCTCTCCATATTATCGTACTACCTAAGATACTTTATTGCTTCCTATCTGTTGGGTGCTTACTTTCCCCTCTTGGCCGTCGTCCATGGGAGAGGAGTCATGCGGTCACACGTGGACCGGTGGGAGATAGAAGAAGAATCGCGAGCGCCCCACGTCGGGGGGGGAGTCTCAGGGGGGGAGAGGAGTCGCGCGTGGCCGTGTGGGACCGTGGGAGATGGAGTCACGCGTGGGGTGGGCGAGCAGTGGGTGATGAGGTTTGATCCGAGCAGTCTCGTCCGTTGATATGGATGAGTGAGAGAAAGAAATAGTTCACTAGTAGAAATATGATCTTCTATGACGATTTTCTTGTAACGATTTGAAATTTCGTCATGCAATTGTAGTTTTAGTGATGAATTTTGTAACTTTGTCATAGATCACGAGTGACGGACAAAGCCACTAAAAATAATGACGAAAAGCAATAGTGTCACAAAAGCGGTAAACCTGTTCGTCAAAGTTAATCATTCCACCTCTAAGCGGTGGGTAACCAATGATGAATGCAAACTTTCATCACAAAACAACATATTCATCGTCACAAAACAGTAATATCCATGCTTCAGCACCAATGTGGGTCCCACATGTAAGTGTGGGTCCGACCCTAGGTCCCAGATGTAGGCACCATGGTCCCACTACTATTGATGTTGCAATGTGGACCCCACCATAGTGGTTTCACGCTGTAAGCCCCGTGGCATTCAGTCAACGTGTGCCCTGCTCCACGGTCCCACCGGCATCAACACGGACCCCACCATAGTGGTCCCAAACTATACTGGTCCCGTTGTTATGTGGCGTTCCACATCAACCAAGGCCCTACCACCACTATCCCCACAATCACGGTCCCACCAAACAAAACCACATAACAATGTGGCATCCCAAGTCCACATGGTGACGTGGACCCCACCACCATGGTCCCACAATGTAGTGGTCATACTTCCACGTGGCACTCACGCCGTCATGGGCCCAACCGGCTTGGTCCTCATGGATACAATCGGTGGGCCACCATAGGTGGGCCCAATCCCACGTCCACATGCCTTCCATTTCAACGTGGGCTCTACCACCATGATCTCACCGAATTGCATAAGTGGACACCATAGGTGGACCCCACGACCCCCTAGCATTTCATGTCCACCATGGTCCCACAAAAAACAGTAATCGGTGAGCCACCATAGGTGGGACCCACCACCGTGGTCCCACCGAGGTCTCCTAAGGGGGTGAGGATGTAACATCCCCGCCCGGGGGCTTAATAAGATTGATAGAATACTCATGACAACAAGTTGTAACTTCCTTTCAAGAAGCCCCAGTCCAAAGAACTCTAAATTTAAGCGTGCTTGGCTTGTAGAATGTTTGTGAGGACATTCTTCTTTCTTAGAAAATTGCAAGATGTAAGTGGCCCAGGTGCCAGATGTAACTGGGCCTAGGTGGGACTTATAGGCGGCGCCATGTGGCAGTCACTTCCATGACGAAATCGGTGACGCTTTGTCTTAGTCATAGAATATGAGTTGTTCCATGACGAATTATTAATTCGTCGTGGAAAAAAACATTTTTATGACGAAATTTCATGATTCGTCATGGTGCGTCCAAATATGATGGTTTTCAATGACAAATTTGGCATCTTCTATGGCCAAAGTGTTTTGTCATCTATGTGAGGTTCTCTACTAGTGGTTAGAGTGAATCTGAGCCATTTATTTTAAAATTTTGATTAGCTTTGGGTGTATTTTGTTGGGTGCACTTAGCAGAGATAATGACCGTGGTGTACAGTTTCCTGTGTGGCTTTAGGAAAAAAAAAATTTGGTGCATTATATGTAATAGAGAAGTAGGGGGAGAAGGGGGCACAAGCCCCTTTAAAACCCACACCCCATCCACAATAGTTTGAGTGAATCTTGCTTTGTTTCTCGCCATCTTGATGCACCTATTGTTTCTTTTGTTTTTGTGGATTTGTTGGCAGGCTAGCTCCAAATCCATTTTTTTTGTTTTCGTGTATTTGTTGCTGGGCTAGCTCCAAATCTATTTTTTTGCGTCATTTATTATTTTGCTTTTCTTTTGAGTTCTCTTCCAACTATGGATCATCTGTCTTCATGTCATTCACTTGTAAAAAATCTCAACTCAATTTGGTCCGACAAACAAAACTGAAGCTAAACTGACCTCCTCCAAGCTTGGTTGTTGCAGGACATCGTGTGCTCTTTTTGGCCACAAGTTTAGATGTGTGGAAAAGTGTGGCAGACACCTTGTTTATATATAGGCCAAGAGAGTTTTTACCACGTTTGAATTTAATATGAGCCTTTCATTTGGTCTGATCTAATGGTTAAAAAGTTAAAGGAAACCAAATAGGAGGAACCAAGTGGAAGACAGGAACCATTTAATTGTGTGGCACCGTCACTGAATTATAATTAATATTGAAGGGTATAATAGTCTTTTTCGTCTGGCAAGGAGCAACTTCTCCTAACAACAAAAACTTCTTGTACATGACGACGGATGGCGCAGGCGTTGTGGCGCCACTGTTCCCGAGCCGGTTGGAGCGCATCGAGCGGCTGGTGAACGCCGTGGTGGATGCACGCGAGAACCTGACGGGGAGCGACACTGGTTGTGCGTGTTGGAGCCCGTACATGGCGCGTCCACATGGGTGACGCCTGCACCACTTCATGCACGAGACGGGGACTACGAATCCGGTCCGGCCCTGACCCCGTCGACGGGGAGCTCTTCAGCATGGGCGACAAGGAGGGGGACGTCCCGCCGAACACATGTGGTGTCCCGCCGAGTACACAAACCTTTTGGTATTTGAGAAAAGAAAAGATATAAACGAAACCTCGAGACACATGAGGTTTCTATTATGAGTACGTGCTTTTGCAGCCGTGAGATCAAGGGCCAAGGTATAATATGATTAGGGGGTGCAAATGTACCTCATAAAAATTGAAAAATAAAAACAGTTATTTTGACTAAAATTTCACCATATATGTATCATTCAAGACACAAGTTTATGCACTCATAAGATAAGTGCACCTCCTTTAATTAATTAATTTCCTCTCGATTCACCATTGAATATGAAACAAGATCACCAAACACATCTTACGGGCATTTATGCCGCCATTAGTTCATACATATGTGTATTACATACACTTTTATTGAAAGAGGGGGAAAAACATAAAGAAAGAAGGCAACAGGCTAAGGGCCGCACACATGATGGAGTAGAAGGTGAACACTACAGGGTGAAGCTTTTCAAAGGCGCAGCAACAACACAATCTTTAACAGCAAGCAACGAATGCATGCAGCAGGCAGGCACTTACACTTCTTGAACACCAACCACCTCCGTAGCTGGGGCAGCAGTGGATTCATCTTGGGATTGGGAAGTCGCCGAAGCAGTCGATGGAGTGGCAGCAGAGCGTGCAGCTTCTTCAATGATCCTCTTGGCTCTTCGAACCCCTCTCGTCTCTTGGAAGGCGGAGCTGCACCCTCTGCTGCCTCTCCGAGAACGTCTCTAGCCCCGCATGCGACATCAGGAGGGACACAACGGTGAGAAACTCCCCGCCGTAGGCAAGGCCCTTGGCGTGCAGATAACCCCTGCATCTACCTGCAGAAAAGCAGAGCATCTCGATCCAGACACCCCTGATGACTTCCCACATCTTTTTCCAATCACCATCACCATTACCACCCAACTGCACCAGACCTTGAGTAAGCACCCAAGCGTCATGAAGGAAACCATCTTGAGATTGCTCTCCCTTATTCATTATCTTTTCTGTCAGTTGTTTATCTCGACAAAAATGGCAGGTGCACTGTGATACATCATCATCCTCACCCTGGAGGTGGAGGATGCGGATATCATCGAGCTCCCTGCAGGCAAGTTTGAACAAACATATTCTACTTCCAGGCAACAGCATCTCTGTGTTAGAAGACAGTAAATACATCATGTAGTTGGAGAAAATATAACTCGTCCAGGCATTACGGGCAGAACTGCGGCGGGCAGTGTCTGGGTCCTCGGGATAGGCCAAGCAAAAATCCGTGGCCAGATGCCAGAGGATTATAGCCTCGTCCAAAGGTTTCTCCAGACTGTCCCAAAGGATCTTTTCTTGGCATGCATGGCGCTCAAGTGTCCAGTGGCCCCTGCTATCACTGAACTTCCAGTAAGTCTCAATATCCTTTATGTAATTCATCCATCCATCTATAGCAAGTGCACGAACCAATTCTATAGGGAAATCGAGCCTGTCAAAATCAAAGTAGCTGCGCCCGAACCAATGCTGCTGAAGCAAATCCTGGCAGGACTTGGGGCCTTTTGCCAGGCAGCTGGTTAGGATTTTGCACCTTTTCTCATGAGCCAAGATTCGTACAAGGTTATGTTGAGAAGCCTGGATGGGAGGTAGGAATGAGGGACTACCAAATAATTTTGAATTCAATCTTTCTGGAGCCTGGAAGATTAATGTTGCACAGTACTTGAGAAAGCTACTAGACGTATTAGTCCACCCGCGAAAGTGAAAGACTAATCTTGTGGGAACTGAAATAATCTCCGAAAAATATGTGATGTATAGTAATAGATATGTAACTGTGATGTCGCTTCCCCTGTAGGCTTGTTTATGGCTGATGTGGAAGAGGATTATGGGTGCGATCGGAAATGCTAGGGTAATGTTCCACAAAAGGGTGGAAAAGAAGGTGGCCCAGTAAGATGAATCACGGTTTTCATCACTAGATTGCCAGAGCTTGGTATAAATAAGATTGAAAGTTCTTGAGAGCTCTTCACGTAGCACCTCATAGGTATCTTGGGAATCCAGAAGGCACAAGAATTTCTGCTTGTCAAGACGGTCACTATAGGCATATGTATAGTCCACGAACAGCTTGTCAGGCATAGAGAGATTCTCCATGTAAGACAGTGTTTCAGCCTCCTCCAAATGCTGCCGGTTGCTGCTTCGTTGCACAATTATAGCCCTTGCATCTTGTATATACTTTTCAAGCTCTACTTCTCTGTTGCCACTAATCGCTGTCCTCGAGGCTGATCGGAAATAACTGAGCAAGGCTTTAAAGCTTGCCCTCCTGAGAGCAAAGGGCTTCTCGAAGCATCTGAAAATCCCAAGGATAAAAAGCACAACAGCTGCAGCTAATAACCTCTTGTCAGCCGAGGGCGACCACGATGTGCAAAACACGTAGAGAGTTACCGCCACCTGATTGATTGAGAAATAAAATGCCCAAATCATTAACATCGGTAACTGATAATGTAATGGTAAATTTTATGGGTTGCCAGACTTCTTTGGAACCTCAACATTAATTCACACATACAAACAAAATTATTATCAATTCTAAAGCTTTCGTAAACATCAGAAACATTATATTCTTAGACGCTAATCATCGTTAACAATAATAGCTATTGGATGTTACCCCACCACCTATAGCATGTGCACGAATCATTATATGTTTTCTAAAATGTTACCCCACCACCTATATTATACTTATTGCTAAAATGCTATGAGTAACTCCTTAAAATCCACGTCCAAACTATCACTTCTTGCATTATAAAAAATAATTTATAGTAATTCTCTAAATATAGATATAAATTACCCACTGATGCAGGGGGGTGTACAAAATATGAATATTTACCGACCGTTCTGACCGACCAAAGAAGCTTAGATAGTGATCCATATATGCGGACGTTTTCTTTGACATTCTGTAGACTACAAGACCAAGATGAATTTTTCCCAAAAAAGTGAATGAAGTTGAGTTGGTTATCTTTTGTAAAGCATTTAGTTGTATGAACTATGAAGAAAATTGAGATTAAAATTGACTCACATATTAAAATAAACTGGAAAATTAAAAATGGTCAATTAATGCAAAAAAATTCAAAGGTTTCAAAATCAATTTGAGGAGTCTGACTAAAGTTTATACACAAATTTGTAGAAGATTTACATATTATGTCTAGATACATAATTAAATTAATATATCTATAAAAGTCAAAACATCTTATAATTTGGTAGTGAGGAAGTATTATTAAAAATATATATACCTGAGAGGCCGCGGTGCCCATATGCCTCATCAAAGCTCGTTGTCTTCAATGTTGTAGGCGGATATGGTCATCCGTCCACCCAAGTGTATGAGCAAGATAGGGGCCCATAGCACCTCTAAGTCGTGGCTGCCGCCATCGTTCACAGAAGAGGAACGGTACTGCAGCTTCTTCTGGCGGTTGAAGAGTGTGGCGAGGGCGTATATCGCAAGAGCGTCGCCACCGACGTACGACACCCAGATAAGAAGTCTAAACGGGGCCATGAGATTAGGCCACTTACGATAGGGGGGCAAAAGAATGAGAGGTGCAACTGAACGGCGAGGCTGCCCAAGACAAGGATGCGCAGCTGCCACTCTTCCCACCAGTCCACCACCCTTGAGAAATACATTGCCGTTGTCTCACCAGAGTATATTTGTGATGCTATTACCCACCACTCCAACTTATTTTCTGTTGCTTGTCGTTGCTAAGGCCGGTTGGGCCCCTGTGTATGTGGAGTTGTGGACAAGGTCAGGAGAACACATAAAAATTTGTATTTCACTCAAAAATACCTAGTGAGTTTTTAATTTAAACAATTGGAACTGAGAGCACTAGTATTTTCCGCCACAAGATAGTTCCTGCAGAGTTTTTAATTTAAGCAATTGGGACTGAGAGCACTAGGATTTTCCACGACAAGAAAAACTTGGATGGTTTCTGCATGCAGCTTGACAAGGTCATTTTGCCTTTTCTAGATATATATCTTTTGTTATACACCTACGTCCAAATACATAATAAAATTGTATATCTAAGAAACCAAAGAGACCTATAAATTAGAATGTATAATAAAAAATTGTATATCTAAGAAAAACAAAGAGACCTATAAATTAGAATGGATGGAGTACAGAAGTACGTTTCAGGGGTAGTAAGAAGGGATGTAAAGGCATGACAACACATGCCTCAACATGTAAATGCCACGCTCCTGTTTCTACTCCTTTTTCACTTGGGGGGAACGGGGAACCATAAGCTCTAAAGTTGACAAGCACCTCTGACAAATAGAATGCCAAGAAAGGATGCAGCTCCTTACCTTACTGAATTATTCTGGCCACCACTGCAATATGTCTCCTCCAGCCGTATAGTATAGTATAGTATAGTATAGTATAGTATAGTATAGTATAGTATAGTATAGTACACAAAAAAACTTCCGTGACGGGCGTTTTTCCTTTTGCGTGACGGGCAGAGCTGCCCGCCTCTAACCCAAGGTCACGGTTAATCGCGTGATTAACCGTGGCGGGCCACAGTGCCCGTCACGCTTAACGGATTTTTGCGTGGGGGCAGATTAGGATGCCCGCCACGGCCACAAAAAAAAAAAAATAAAAAACCCTAGATAGGCCTGCCAAGCCCATCACGGGCCGCCCGAGCCCATCTAGGGTTGCGGTGATTCCCGCCGCCGCCGCCGGAGCACCTCCATGGCTGGGGCCGCGCGCCACGGATCCGCGCCTCCGCGCGAGACGTGGGCGCCCGACGTGGATCCGTTCGCCGCCATGGATCCGGCGGAGATCCGCCCCCCTCCACTTGCCGCGAAGAGGGTAGCGGGAGTGGGAGACGCCGCGCCCGGGGACACCGAGATCCGCACCGCCGGATCCCGCCGCGACCGGATCCCGCCGCCATGGGAGCCCGCCATGGGAGCCCAGCGGCCATGGGAGCCAGCCCATGGGATCCCGCCGCCATGGGACCCCGCCGCCATGGGATCCCGCCACCACCGGCCCGTGCGTGGAGGAAGTAGGTGCGCCGGCCCGCGCGTGGAGGTGTGCGCCCGGTCCCCACGCGTGTGGAGGAGGAAGAGTAGGCGCGCGCCCGCGGAGGAAGAGTGGGCGCTTCGCGTGCGTGGAGGGAGGGGCTCGCCACGGCGGTGACTCGAGGAGAGTGAGAGAACGATCATTTTGGAACCCTAACTTTCTAATTATATACTTGGCTTTCCGACTGGGCTTCACTGGGCCTTTTGGGCCTGTTTTCTTTGTGTGACGGGCTCGGTATGATGCCCGCCCGCGAAATCGATTTTGCGTGGCGGGCATCTTAACATGTCCGCCCACGGAAAATACTCTATTTTCCGTGGCGGGCGTGTTAAACGCCCGCCCCGCGCAAAATCGATTTTCAGCGTGGCGGGCAAAAACACGCTCGTCGCGCCAAATAAAAAATGCGGATGTGGCGAAACATTTCCTGTGACGGGCCAAAAACATGCCCGCCACGGAAAAGAAATACCTGGTGCGCGCAAAATCGTTTCCGTACTAGTGATAGTATAGTATAGTATAGTATAGTATAGTATAGTATAGTATACTATAAAAGAGCGGACAAATTGAAATCCTTCGTTACCCAAACTATGTCTACCCACCTTAGACTGACATGTGGACCCATAAAGAGATTGACAGGTGGACCCAAGAGAAAAGATGGCAGGAACATACGAAACACCAGCGTGTTTCGCTCTTCCGGCGTTGATCCCTCTTTTCTTTTTCCACCGCGCGCGGCCGCGTGTACCCACACCCACCGACGCCCCCTGGCCAGTCGCGACGCTTGGCGCGTTCTAAAACAAGCAGTCTCCGTAGCGGTTTCCTTGCATGCGCCCATCCTCCCACCGTCGTTCTCCCTGACAACGTCGCCCGGCCAACAGCAACATACGGTGGGCTGACGATCGTCGCTCTCTCCGGCAACGTAGCCACAGCACGCGCCACCACCGCCAGTGACCAGTACCCATCGCTGCCGCCCTCCGCGAGGTACCCAGGTCGTCGCGTCGGCAGATTCGTCCGTTCGGAGACCACCACCACCGTGCCCCGCGGGCGAAGTCGAGCGACTGCCATGGCGACGTCGCTACCAATGGCGGGGAGCCCCCGAAGGACAGCCACGACGGCAGCGCCGCTGCCGCTTGGCATGGACTGGAGCCCACCCCTGAAGAGATACGGTTCACAAAATTTCTAATCTCTCTTGAATGTCTTTCGTCAGACTGATCGTTTTGGTGCGACAAATGGGTACGGGTTGCCTTTTATATTCGATCGGTGTGTTTGCAGGCCCTTGTATGTGTGTGCATGACGGTTCTAACGGAAGATGAACAGTAGTACAAGATAATAACAGAAGTTTCACATTGTACTAATCGATGCAGGGACTTGTGATAATTGGACGAAATTAATTAGAGATCTAAATGCTGTGAAATTAATTTTGGTAAATTCAAAACATTATCTTCTGCCCGTGAAAAATATGATTTCATATGCTACTCTAACCAAATTTATTTTCATTTATTATAATGAATTTATGTGATGAAAAGTTTCTTCAATTATTATTAAAATGATTTATGCGATTTGGTTTCCTTATGCTGGCAAAAAACAATAAATTTGTGTAGACGTAGCAGGAACGTAAATCATTAAAATGTAACGCTCAAGCATTCTGGAGTGCCAAATGTATGAAATAAGAATTGACAAAGTGCCGCAGAGGAGTGGCAATGCCGGTATGCTGCGGCCCAGGTAGTGCAAATAAACTTTTGTAATATAAATAGAGAAACTTTTGTGTCCTTACCATATCTCATTTTATTGTAATAAAATGCTCTCCGAACCAAATGTAATGTAGATATGTTTAGTTCTTTAATTACTATCTTTTGTAGAATCCAGAAATGCCACTAAGAAACTAGACGGAAGGTTCATTGGTTTTGCAAGTGTGACACATATTTTACGACTGTACACTGTAGTGATATATGATCTGCTTGATGAAGTAGAGCATTCCTTGGCAGCTTTTAAATGTTACTGGAATTACCACAAAATTGGATCTCTTTCAAATCATAACTTATTATATTATACAAAGATGGCTATCCATGTGAGCACAGTTTCCATTTTTTGGACATTATTACCAGCAGGTGATGAGGTGAGCTGTGAAGTCAGCCTTACATTACCTTTGTTATCTAGACATGCTGCTATTTTAGGGGGAAAAACAGGGGTCGTGGACTCTGTGTGTAGAGGTAAGCTGTTCATATATCAACGAAGGCATGTCTGACGGCAAACAAGTAAGAGGCGTGTCTCACTGCCAAATATGGTAATCTTTACTGAAAAATATTGATACTACATTGGATACAAATTCTTGAAGTTTATATTACCTTGTTATCTCATTTTATTTATTAACATGGGTTGTGGCCTCTGTTCATATATTAAGCTAAGGTGCGTCTTACTGGCATGTATTCTATGGTAAGGATTCAATATTAATCATCCTGTTCAGATCAAACAAAAATAATTCACATCTGACATAGCTAAAGATGGTGGACCAGGCGCGGCTCTGGGCGTCGCCCAGGCTTCAGCGGCCAGCCCCCTGCCAGGCGCCCGCCCCGGTCGAAGGGCCTGCGCGCCCGGCCTCCCCAAGATCTGCCGCCCGGCCAGTCCGATCCCAAGATCCGTCGCCGTGCGGGCGCCCCAAGATCCGCCGCCCGGCCTCCCCAAGATCCGCCGCCCGGCCGGTCCCCGCCGGCCACCTCGAGGGACGCCGCGGAGCGAGCAGGCCCACCGGGGAGCCAAAAGGCGATCTCGAGCGAGCTTCCTTCAAAGGCGAGGAACACGTGCGACTGCACATAGCGGATCTTCACGCGAGACCTCGGGCAATCCAGCGGCCTTCCTTCACACGAAACCGGGTTCTTGGATCGATCAAGCGGCGTTGTGGATCGTCGGCAAGCTGAATGCACGGATCGGGCTGGACGCGGGCAGCACACGCGATCGGGCGATTTGAAATTTGAGGTGGCCCAAACGCATATATGGCAGCAAATCGGCGGGCGGGGTGCCCAAAGAGGTCGAGGAGGAGTGGATGGAGTCGCAGATCCAGTGGCGACTATCTGTCTTCGCCTCCACGAGGGCCGGCGGTCGTTCCTCACGTATTCTAACTATGAGCAATGACTTCTCTTTTTCGCTGGGGCAGATGCTTTCCATTGGCGACAATATTTGGCGTCCACGAAGCACCTCGATGACCCGGCAACACGAGAGGCGGCAAATTGAACATAGTTAGGGTCTTCCTCGAGCGTCATCGATACATCAAGGTGGAGGGGCAACGGTGAGGGCACACGATTTCAAGTGTGGGCCAATTTGCCACATCAAATGAGTTTCTTTCAAATTCATTTTGGTGCACATTGTGTAAGGCGTGGTGGCTGATTCGAAAACCGCCATGAAGTGACATCGATATCTTTAGCACTATCTTGAGTAGTAAACTCAATTCTTTTGTGGATGTAGTAAATCTTTAGTGCATATATCTTCATGTACTAAAGTTTTTTATTCGTAGTTTTTGTAATAAGTTTGGCTCGCCACAGAGGCTTTAGGCATGTGTGCGTTACCGTAAAGGCCGGAATGTTAATTCATTTATCTAACAAAGCTAAAGATGGTGAGTCTTATTAAAAAAAAAAATATCAATAACGCCTTTGATTTATATTTGTTAACCTGTGGATGCTAAATGTATTGGTTTAAAAACATTATTAACATATTAGGTATCTCACCAAACATTTTAACTCCGTTTTAGGGATTTTTTTCACTTGTGACATATTAGATACATCTTTACTAAACTTTCTAATTTTTTAGGGTCTTTTTTATCACTTGTGACTTGTGATACCACAATAGGGTTGGTTGCTATAGATTGTTCAGATTCATTTGACATGCTTTTAGTTGGACCTTTAAAATACTAATTCTATGCTTTGGGATGCAATATTGAGGTAATTGCTTATCTTATCTAATTTACTATTTATGTATGCCGCCCTTTCATTGTACTTGAGCACTTCCAATTATTCTGTTATCAACTATATATGACTTGCCTTGTTTTCTTTTCGATAGAAAATGGTTATATTCTTTCTTTTGCTTGTTTTCTTAACATTATGTACTTCAATAAGTTTGAAGTAGCGTGCCCATGCATAGATTTTGTTAAAGTGGCGTGATGAATTAGTCCATTCTTTATCTGATTTGGTAGCAGGATTCCATCGCTTATATATGCTAAAGTTTTAGAAAGGTCTCAAGAGTGATATAATTGGCTATGCAAAATATCGTTGGTGGTGCATGTTGTGATGCCTTGAATTACTGTGCATACTGTTAGTGTGATTTTGACCTTTTAAAGAATTTTGTTTTAAGAGCTGTTGCCCTCAGTTCAGTATTGTAAGACGATTGTAGGAAAAGCTGGGAGCAACCAGTGATTCGATTTACTGAAGTAATGAACAGAACAAGGGCAGTGGCTAAAAAGAAGCAACTTGATTCCATTGCCCAGCGTGGACATTGCTATTTATTTTTCAACATTCTCAAACAGGACGCAAGAAAGAGAGAATTGAAAATGCAATTCTACCTCTTCAACTGGATAACATCTCTGACAACATGTATATACATGCCCTCACTATATGTTATGTAGTTAATGGTAGAGTTTTAATGAGTCAGTTCCGTGGCTGTCCTTTCAGAATAACTGATACATGGAATTAGATTGTTCAGGATAACATAACTCAGTTGGCCATTCACCATTAGTATGGCATTATTAAGTTAAGCTCTAGATTGTGCTGATTTTGAAAGTTTTTGAAAGATTTATGCCTAGAGCAAAAACATGGACTTTACTACACGCATGATGTTTATAATTTTTCATCGACACGTGCGTGTCGCACGGTGCGGCGCGGTCCACGCACGGGAGTGCGGGGCGTTCCATATCTCTCGCGTTCGTGGACGGGGAAGGATCCAGATGCGAGCGTTGTGCATGTGCCTCAAGGAGCCGGTGTTCGCGGCATCCATATATCCCTCTCGTGTTTGGGCTTGGGCCAAGAGTAAACAATGGTGAGTGCAGGATGTTGCGTGGATGCCTGTTTAGTTACGTGATCTCACGTGTATTGGCAAATGAAAACAGCAAAGCAAGGTCACGGTTGGGCCAAGAGAGGGATCGGGCTGGGAAGAAGAGCTGGGCCAAAGCATTGCTGCATATATACGTATATACGTGTGTATATAAAAATAGCCTAGTCATCCACGTATATACAGAAGCATGCACCCTCATGCAATTAAGGCGAAGTACGTGATTCATGTACAAAGCAATGAAGCAGAATGCATGGGTCAGTTAGCTAGATTAGAGAGAGTGGGAATGGTGTTTTCTATTTATGAAATATGAATTTGAATCGAGGATCAAAATGGGTCCAAAAGGAGTTGGCGATACATTCGAAGAGTATCAGCGGGAATCTCCGATTGATGCCGGCATGATATGGAGGGGATTCCAATATCTCAAAAGGGTTGGGTCAAATTATGACTTGCCATTGATCACCGCCGGGCGGGCAAGGTTGCGATGGTTTGTCTGGTCGAGAATGTTGGCATGGCTTATCTTCATGTCGATGAGAGATGTAGTATTGTTGCGGTCTTCGGCGATCATAGGAAAAAGGAAAGATAAGGAAAGAATATTCCAAATACAATTAGGAGAGCTCGAGAGGCATCTCGGAATAGATTAGGGAGGAGCTCAGAAGAGGCGAGAGAGGTTCGAGAGAAACTTGGGAGAAGATACGAGAGTCAACAAGGGAGATTGCTACAGAGTAATTAGGGAGTTGTTTAAGGATTTGAGTTGGGGCGAGATGTCTTCAAAAATTATTAAGAGACATTTTTGGAGAGAGGAGAGAAGTTGCTACGGATTTGATCACTCGACACAAAACCCTAACTCAACTACAAAGCTCCGACAAACTCCTACAATCAATTCTATATGAATGCAACAATTCATTTATAAATTGTTCTTGGATTGAGCTAGCAACGACATGCTTCACACATTGCACGAAAAATTTTAAAAGTTCGTATTTTTGGCTTCTCCAAAATTCGGGATGTTACAGTCCTCCCCCTTACAAGGATCTCGTCCTCGAGATTAAGGGGTTAATCAGTCGGTGAAGGGGTGTGGTGATGCTTCTGAAGTCCAATCTGTTGCGTTGCTTCTTGGTCAGCGTAGTAGTTGCAAGGATCCTTGCAAGAGGGCTTGTACTTTTGTTTTTTTCCTCCATAGACTCAATCCAATTTTGCGCAGGGTGTCCAAGGTACTCAAAATTGGTCTTTCAATTCTAGGGTTTTCGGTCAGGGCTTGTTGTTTCCGAAACTCATAGGTACTTGACTCAGGTTGAGGGCTTTCACTGGGTTAGTCACATGCAACGGTGCATTAGGTTATGCAAGGAGAGGCTTTTGAATAGACGAGTTTTCAAAACAAATCTTCTGTTTTGAAGTGGAAACTTGTTTTGCATTAGTGCTTTTGAAAAAGACTTTGGCAATGAACAATATGATTATTGTGACCGTAAATAAAATATAAGGTCAGTAGAAAAAGGAATACAGAAAATTGGCCTCGGATAGTCTTTGAAGTATGACAACCAACTATAAATATGAGAAACTCTTCCTATAATGCAGGATCACGGCTGCAACAAAATTGGCCTTTAGACAAACCCGACCTCTGCGTTGCTTTTCACGATTTTTAATCTGAGCTTCATCCAATTTGGATGCATCACCATCAGATTTCTGACGGGCCAAAGGACTTGTTGATACTCACGATTTTTAGTTGTAATAGGCATTGTTGTATCTTTCGAATAAAAAACTCATATAATACTGGGTTCTTTTCATAAATTTTTTCATTGTCCTTTAGTAGCTCATTTATAGTATAGAAGTGTAAAATCTCACTCCGACAAGAAAAACTTGGATGGTTTCTGCATGCAGCTTGACAAGGTCATTTTGCCTTTTCTAGATATATATCTTTTGTTATACACCTACGTCCAAATACATAATAAAATTGTATATCTAAGAAACCAAAGAGACCTATAAATTAGAATGTATAATAAAAATTGTATATCTAAGAAAACAAAGAGACCTATAAATTAGAATGGATGGAGTACAGAAGTACGTTTCAGGGGTAGTAAGAAGGGATGTAAAGGCACGACAACACATGCCTCAACATGTAAATGCCACGCTCCTGTTTCTACTCCTTTTCACTTGGGGGAACGGGGAACCATAAGCTCTAAAGTTGACAAGCACCTCTGACAAATAGAATGCCAAGAAAGGATGCAGCTCCTTACCTTACTGAATTATTCTGGCCACCACTGCAATATGTCTCCTCCAGCCGTATAGTATAGTATAGTATACACTACAGGAAGCTGGGTCTTCGCCGACCGCCGCGGACGGTCGGGCGAAGACCGAAAAACGGTCGGCGAAGGCCGCCGACCGTAGTGGTCGGCGAAGAACGGTCGGGAATTATTGGTCGGCGGCGGCGGTCGCCGACCGCCCAAATGACGCCCGTCGGGTATCTCTTCGCCCGACCACCAAAGACGGCGGTCGGCGAAGAAAAGTTACCGTTAACGGAGGCCGCGAAATAGACGGGCCGTTATGCCCTCTTTCGGCCGACCCGCCCGTGTCCGTGGGCGGTCGGCGATTTTTCCCATTTTTTCCTCTTCGCCGACCGCCGTGTCGACGGCCGGGCGGGCGAAGGTATTTTCATTCTTTATCTTCGCCAACCGTGCTCCTAGATGGGCGGTCGGCAAAGTTTTTTTTTTTTTACAATTTCTTCGCCGACCGCCCCGTAGAGATGCTCGGCGAAGGAAAAAAAAAAAACCGCCGCCGACCGCCACAACTTACAGCGCTCGGCGAAGGAGGGCCTTCGCCGACCGCCTTTGATAAAGCGGTCGGCGAATCTGGGAAAGTGGCCGAGCCGGGCCGTTATGCTATTTTCATGAGAGTCGAAGTCACACAAATGAATTTCACAAGACTTTCACAGGAAATATAGTATTTCTAAGAGGACACCACCATGAAATACAATCAAATTCTAGTGCATGCATACATACTAAACATTGTCCAGCAATCCCGCTCTAAACATATTAGAGTGTTCAACCATTACATTGAAATGTCATTATCTCATATTCAGCCAAATAATATAAGTCCCAACACCTACATAGCTCTTAGTTCTTAGCAATTAAGTTGTAGCCAATAATGAGCGCCGAGTTGTAGCCATCAGCCAGCGCCAAATTGTAGATCCCATGTCTGTCACTACAAAGTAGAAGCACGTGCATCTTGTAAGAATATGTAGCTCCCATGTCCATCACTTCCCTCCTTGCTGAAACTTTCGGCTGAATAAAACAACACAAAAGAAAAATAAGTAGTTGGCAAAATAAACTTAAAGCTAAGAATAAATTGTCTTTATTCAATTAATATATACAAACGGTCTTTTATAACTATTATTCTATATAAACCATCTCGTTCAGTCCTTACAACCATATTTGTTGAGAAGTGGCAGCTGTAAAATATTCCTATTTCTAGGTGAAGATGATCAAAGACATAAACTTTTTCTAACTATAAACAAGGAGTCGACAGAACAGCTATACAGAAACTTTTTCTAACTATAAACAAGGAATCTACAGTACTGCCATAGGAGAAAGAGGTACTGCATATTTACTAGCAAATTCAGTAACTATATATACTTATATTTAGTGACTACGACAACTCATGGTCTAGTACTCAACTCACAAAGCTGAGAACGGACTGCCTATGCAAGCAAAAAGATATAGCCAGCCAGGTGTAGATGCAATGCTTACCTTCTTAGCTAAATGCTGAAGTGCAGCTACTCTTTGTACCGGTGCTTGCGGCTTGCCAAATTTCAGTAGAGATCAAAGAGCTGCAGCCATATGCCCAACATTCCTTTGCACTGTGGTACTGCAGAAATCATGTTTTGGACATGTTCAGTACACTACTAATCACAGTTCAAACAGATCTGAGAATTCAGTCCAAAATCTGAAACTAGTGTGTGTGGAGTAACAAACCAAGCTGTAATCAGACCAACAGTTTACCACTGTGACATCTAAAAGATCTCTTTCCACCAGTGTGCAATCTGCTAGTCATTTAGGGTCATTGTTTAATCTGCTTGGCATTTTGAGAACACATATTATCCTACTATTGTTGGCACACATAACACAGGTTTCTTTATGTTTAGGTACTACAATCTGTGGATCTATTTACTTGGCATGCAACACAATTAGTGCTGTTGCACTGATGAAGAATTGAAAACAAAGGTAGAGCTGCTACACAGATATAGTGCTACTTACCACCCAACATAAACAAGCACCAAAGGTCCAACTTGTCAAGTGCAGGTCTAAAAGCAATTGTTAGCTTGTTGCTGCTGTTCACGTGCAAACCAAGCTGCACCTGAATATTGAAGTTGCCACAAAAAAATAGTTGTAAATTGCAGTGAAAAAAAATAACATAAGAAAAATCACGAGCAGCAACTGCTGTTTGATCCAAGATTGTTAGAGCAAACAAGCATTGGACATCTGTGCTGGATCTGCAGTCAAGCCACGAGGCAGAGAGAAGAACCATGTGCCATTGTAAGTAAAAATTCAGATAATGCAGTATCTATTCAAAGAATTTGTTGCCATTCAGGTCTGGGAGTGCCATTATAGTAAGTAAAAAATCAGTAATAGCCATTCTGATACTTCACAGAAATCAACTTTGTTCTTTGGTTGGCAAGCTTTTATGTTCATGGCTCCCTAGGAGAATCCACGCTAATCAGTGAAGTAAATAAAGGGAACTAATCTTCAGAGATGGAAACAGCAACACAGCATCGATCAAGGAGTACGAACCGCACAGGAATTTCTCGACACGAGCATCGGCAAGCACGCGCAAGCGTGAGATCCACCAGAACCGTACGCCGGACCGCCCGATTCGGCTTCGCCCTCCTCGGGAAAGAACTAATCTTGCGGCCTAATTAGACAACCAGAGACACAGCCTGAGCTAGGGCTCGGAGACACGCACCTCCTCGGGGGGCGAGTACCCCTCCGTCGAGACGGGGCAGCTTGCACGGAGCGTTGCGGCGAACGGCGGCAGCCCGTACTCCAGCACCGCACACTGACCCACCAAATCCTGCCCCGCCGCGCTCGGGCGTGCAGACGCTGTACCAGGCGGCGCCAGGGGGGGATCAGCGCCAGCAGCAGGAGCAGGGGCAGAGGAGGCGGCGGGTCATGGTCATGGCGACGGAGAATCCACGTTAATCAGGCGCGCCCACCAGCTGCTGCCCCCGCCCGCGGGAATCCCTGCCGCCGGCACCGCCGAGACCTCGGCATCCGCCGCCGCCGCCGCCGCCGCCGCCCAGCTGGGTTAGGGTTAGTGTGCGGGGATGGGAGAGGAGAGGGATGGGGCGAGAAGTGACAGGCTGGGGGGTGGTGCTGAGATGTTGACCATGTGGAACTAAATTTTGTACGCGCCCAGACTTCGCCGACCGCCCAGATCCGGCGGTCGGCGAAGATTTCGGTGGGTCGCGCGGGAATTTTTTTTTTTTTCGTCTGCGCCGACCGCCCACTAATCCGGCGGTCGGCGAAGTTTTTTGAATTTTTTTTAAATTGGACCAGCGAAAGGGGGGTGCGTTGGGAACAGGCCTTCGCCGACCGCAAGAGCCCCTTCGCCGAGGGCACTTTTTGCGCTCTCGCAAAAGAAAACTTTTTTGGATTTTTTCTTCAAAAAATTTTTCTGTGGCTTAGATACAGTGTTTACAAGTACATTTCAAAAATTGGGATATTTTTTCGCACATTTAATTATTTTTTAATAGTTTTCTTCTTTTACTCGAATATTTTTTTCCCACCTAAAATTAGAGCTGAGGTTCTTAGAAAAATGGAATTATGTGATTGGAAAAATGATATTCTTGTTAGTTAGTATATTTTGAGCCCTCATCTATGGACACGTGAGAGAAAATTAAAAGATCTTGTCTTGCGAGACATTAGATTACCGTCTTGCCGAATCATTTTAAAATTCTAAAAAAGAAAACGAAGTCGAAAATTCATGAAATTTGACGAGGCATCGTTATATTGCATGTTTAAGCTGTGGAAAAAAAATTTGAAAAGGTTTCATGCAAGTTTGCATCCCGGATTTCTTGAAACCTAGACATCTCAAGCGGAGTTTCTCTTATCACATCTTTGGAGATGTCTTGGTAGCGCCACCGAGATGCAAACGTCTACGAAATCGACTCAAACTTTTTTTCGTAGTGTACACATGTGATATAAGGACAACTCGTCAAGTTTCATGATTTTTTCAACTCCGTTTGAATTTTATAAAATTTTAAAATGATCGACCCCAAGTAAGTGAGTTGACGTGTTTCGCAAGACAAGATATTTGAATTTCGGTGTCCGGCCATGGATGAAGACTCAAAATAGACTCACAATCAAGTTTATCATTTTTTGAATCATTTAGACCCATTATTCGAATCACTTGCAGTTCAAATTTTAGTTTTCGAAAGAAATTCAAATATAACATGAAAACTCATAAAATATAGTAAAAAAGTTTTAAAAAAATCCCAAACTTGGAGAATGAACTCAATGTACTGTAGCTAAGGCACAGAAAAAAGTTGTGATGGCAAATTCAAAAAAAAAATTTATACTTCGCCGAGCACCTTTGGAAAAGGTGCTTTCGGCGAAGGATAATTCGCCGACCGCCCGGTGTGCGGCGGTCGGCGAAGATTTCTTCGCCGACCGCCGGTTGGAAAGCGGTCGGCGAAGATCGACCCTAATTTTTGGCCCGACGCGGCGTGGCGCGGCCGCGGTTTTTTTTTTTAAATAAAAACTTCCCGATCGCCGATGTGGGGCGATCGGCGAAGGACCTACCCCGGCATTTTTGGCTTGCCACGTGGCAAGCGCGGGCAGCGGTTTTATATTTTAAAAAAAAAAAACGCCCGCCCGATCACGGACGGAGGCGTTTCGGCGAGTGCCGATCTTTCGCCCGACCACCGGACGTTCGGCGGTCGGGCGAAGTGTGCGCGACAAAAACCGTTACCATGGCGTGAGGAAACAACGACGGGGTTTTCTTCACGACCGCCGGTCGGCAAAGACTGGCACTTTGCAGCGTGGCTCTTCGCCCGACCGTGGAGCTTTGCCAAGCGCGGCGGTCGGCGAAAGAAATCTTCGCCGACCTTGATTTTGAGGTGGTCGGCGAACGCCAAAGACGGTCGGCGACGACCCAGTTTCCCGTAGTGATAGTATAGTATAGTATAGTATAGTATAGTATAGTATAGTATATGATGACCAGCTTAAATGAGACCAATCAATCATTCACCTCTTGGCTCTTCGATTCCTTCAGACCAAATGGGACAAAGAAGTAAATTTCCAAACCAATGGGACAAAAAGTAAATTTGCACCACCACCTGAAGCAAACTGTACACGCTTCCTTTGTTCTGGAACGCTCAGGCATCAAAGCCTTGCCCCCGGCCTGCTGAGCTTGGTCTGTGGCGACGCACGAGGTCCTGCGGCAGCGCTCGTGAGGCTCCGCAGTGGGCGCCGCGAGCGAGGTGGACGAGGTCCAATGACGACGTCGCGGCTTCCTCCGCAGCTACCGGCTGGGCAGCGCCGCGCCAGCCCAACGACGACGGCGAACGCTGCGTCACCTACCTCACGCAACCTCGGGCCAGGCACAGCACGCGTCGTTGGACTTGGTTTCGGCGGTCGGAGGCCCGCCGAGAACCCGCGCACGCGGCGAGCCGGCGAGGTCGCCTCCGCGGCGGCCTGCGTGGGCTGTGCCGGGGGCGACGACGTGCGCAACCGTGCCGGCGACGACGCGGAAAGGGAGGGCGAGGTCGTCTAACGAGCGAGGGAAAGGAAGTTGGGGTCGGCGCACAGGATCTGAAGGGAGGTAGAAACCACTCCGTCCCTCCCAACGCGGCAACGAATAGATTCTACCGTCTCCATTGAGTGGAAGTGGAATCAGATCCTCCACAATCGCCAGAACGACTTCTTTCTACAGTCGACGGACATCTACCCGCTCGTTCGCATCCAAAGGTCATCACTTTTTTTTACGCCAACCGAGCCACGGCTTGTTCGGCATCTCCTAGTATTTTTCTGGCGAGATTGCTTTGACGCCGGGGCTTGTGTTTTTGGCGCGAGACGGAAGGCCGTGCGTCTGTGCGACGATGGGTATTCTGCTGGTGTTCTTCATCGGTAAACAGGTGCCAAAAATCTCTGCACTTACCTCATCTCTTGACGTGTACTTAAACTAGTGTTGTTCCTATTTGATCGTTTTTGTGCTCCCTGCTTTTCTATTGGATTGTGCTGGAATTTATCGATTGAAGGACCAGCAGAAGTCCGATCATCTTGAAGGACCAGCAGAAGGAAGATTAGCAGGGAAGCACCTTCCATTCTTATGACCTAGATTGTTGGGTATGCTGTTTCAGATGTTTTCTGCTCCTTGAATGTGATTATATTTTTCACATGCTTGCCTTATACTTCTTGCATGTGATTTGTATTCTCTCTCGATAATTGTACTTGCACCTCGATGTTCAGCATGAAACCCTGTATAACTCCATGTTATTCTTCCTTGATTATGCAGGGACTTGTTTAACCTTGTTAGCTGCTTCCTTGAACCTGCTACTGTAAGATCCATTACCTGTATTTTTTTTTTTTTTTTTCCTCAACCATCTTCAGCAATAACTTGGCATATGGATACTGTAGGACATTTACAGTTTTGTATTTGATCAAATGAAATCTGATATGGAAGCTTGAAGGAAACATCAACTTGCTTGCATCAAAACAAAATTTGCATATTTAAGATGGAAGAAAACAGGTGTGTTTCCATGGTTGTTTCTCTGAACCATACATGACTATGATGTTGAATTAATGTTCTTTTTATTTGCAGGGATCAATGACAGAAGGTGTTATTGGTGAGTTTTAGTAGTACAGATCATGCATGGAATATATGGCTCACCAAAAGCAGTCATCATTTTCATATACTTTCTGGTTTTGTAGTTCAAGTGTAATGTTCAGCAGTTTACTGGCAGCTTTTGTTGCATCAGGTTGGATGACCAAAACATATAATCAGCAACTTTTGAGCATTCCATTGACAAATGCATTCCAGAACATTTTGTAACATTTACAGTATGGTAGCACCTGAAAGATTTACAGACAAAACACCTTGACGCACATTTTACAGTCACAATTTGTTTGCTAAAACTTAGACAATTTACAGAAGCAATATGCATGCAATCAGGTAGGCAGCTGCAGGCTGCAGCAAGGCCTGGGCAGGTAGAGTCCGCACGGTGGTGCTCATCTGTTGTGCAGCGGGTTGGGCCTCGTGGACATGCGACGCTTGTCCTCGTCGACCAGCTCGCCGTCGCGCCACCGCCCGGCCGGGCCCGATGCTGACGAGGCCGACAACCACGACGTTGAACGCACTCCGCCTCTCACCATCACCGGTGGCTGCGGCCACCTTGCGTCCGCCTGCGGCATGCGCCGCGCGCGACTCAGCGACGCACGCGCTGGCGCCGAGGAGCAATAACCACACGAGCACCGCGACACGGGACCACCGCCTTCTCATGCTGTGACCGGCGAGGTGTTTTTCAACGCTGCCACCATTCCCCTCCAAGGATACCTCCCCGTGGACGGCGTTGAATGGTGGTGCGTGGGCCTGGATGTGCTAGAGGATGTCACCGTCACTTCAAGGAATGGTGGATGGCACAATGGTCATGGTGAAATCCTGGCGAGTATGTTGTTCAACGAGGGACACAAATCGGCGCTTCGGTTGGCGTCTTTTTGGCTTATGTCTATGCTTATCCTTGAGTTCGTCATCGTTGTTGTGTTAAGTGTTGTAATTCTCCTCTCTCCCACTCATGTACTACTATGACCTTTCAAGGGTCACCCATGTATTAGGTGCTTGGCACCCTCCATCCCTTGGCTTGCCCAAAGTATCAATGGAAAATTATTCGGGTGGGGCACTCACCCCTTCCGTGGCGTCTTCAAAAAAATGTACTTCTACAATTGGTGATATTTTTTTCCCTCAAGTTTCAAGCCTTTCTTCTCAGGATAACATACTTTCTGCGGGGAAAAATATGGTGGAAACCACATAGTAGGTGGAAACATGAAAACTAATTCAAAAGTCATACCTTCGATGTTTCAAAAATTTAAAACTTGGCACACACATAGTGCATACACATATGTGCTCACATGGAAAAGTTGACATGCACACTCACCTTTGAAAAATTCATACAAAAATGACAAATTTAATGTGAGATTTTTGTCTTTTAGTGCACAAGCACCTGAAATTTATCATTTTTGTATGAATTTTTCTAATTTGAGTTTACATCCCAACTTTTGCATTTGAGTATGTATATGTATACACTATGGGTGTGTCAAGTTTTAGAATTTTAAAAACAACGAAGATATTTTTTAAATTGGTTTCCATGTTTCCACCTATTATGTGGTTTCCACCGTATATTTCTGTACACACTACTAGTAAAACAGAGGAATCGGATAAGAATTTTATTTGGGGTTACCAAACTGTAAACTGAGCCAATTAAGTATAACTAATTTAGAATCACATCTGCAAAAGGTTGCAGTTTAGTATGGCACCACTTGGAAAATAAAAATTGTAAGAGAAACATATAGCTGTATTTGTACCTTCCCAATGTCACCAACCACACAAATTTCTTGCTCGTTTCTACTTCCTTCAGCAAACATGCAGAGATCAAGCATGCCATGAGAGCCATTATCAAATTCTACTATCACATATGCATTATCAATAATATCTGGTACCTGCATTAGGAGAAATTACCTTCTAGACACTACTAGGAATGTTTAAAGGCTGCCTTCAGCTTGTGCTTATGTACTGTTATGGTTTAGGAGTTTCAGCTGCAATATTGCACAAATGCTAGAGCAGTGGATCTAAATATGAAACTCAAGCATTCACTGTTACATTGATGCAAGTCGTTCAGTGGAAAGAGGAAGAGGAAACAGAACATCTGTATTGAAAATGGCATTGGCATGAGCACAGAGCCATGCATGCAAGTATGAAATATTTAATCAAGCAGTGAGATAACCATTCCATCATACATTTCATCCTTTGTTAACATCAATGGCTCCAGAAGCCATCACACGAACTGGATTTGCAGCTGCAAACAGTCTCATCAAATCAATGAAGTGGCAACACTTCTCTACTAGAGTTCCCCCACTGTTACAATTGAATCTATTCCAGTTGTTCACCTGCACGTTGTAGCATTTATAAACAATAAGAAAAGAACTTTTATGTAATACAAGTAAACACAGCTACCAATACCTTAACAAGGAAAGGAAAACGGTGTTCACGTATTGCCACCATTCTGACTTGCCCTAGTGTACCGCTCTTAACGATGTCTATCAGCTTAGCGACTGGTGGCATATACCTGTACTCTAATCCAAGTTGCACAAGTATGGCTGGTCTCTGTTTAGCAGCTTCAGTAACCTGTATGGGAACATAAAAACCAAGAGAGATTCAAAGAATGTGAATTTCAGAATGAAACAGAGGACGACAGGTCATATTATCTAAAGTTGGCAACAGGTCATATTATCTAAAGTTGGCAACATGGGTACTTTTTATCCCGAAAGGCAACCAGCAAGAGCCGTCTTTGAACATAAGAGCACCCAGTAAAGCTGGTTACATGGCACTCAGCAACATTTAAAGATACAAATACACAAAAATTGAATGTCTGTGGCTAGTCGAGTGAAAACTCAATGAAAACAGTTTTCTTCAACAACATGAATTCCAGGTTCCGTGATCAGGAGAACAATGATACTGATTTCTTTCTTGGTCGGGTAGAATCATATTATGCTATTAGAGAGTAATGGTTTGGTGGTCTCTCCAGGAGGATGAAATGTCGAAAGCTATGGAACAGGCAGACAGCAGTAAGGCGATATCAACAAAAGAAACAGAGTAGAATAAGCCAGCTAGCAGTAGTAGCTCATGACCAAATCACATTACCAGCAAATGAAAGTAGCGGACAAACTAACCTTCTTGCAGTCCTGCACAGTGGTGCACAACGGCTTCTCGACAAGGATGTGGTGTGGTTCGTTGTGGCGGATGATGTCCATGAGTATCTCGTAGTGGGTCATGTTTGGGGACGATACGATGATGGCGTCACAGAGCCCACTGTCCAGCAGCTCGCGGTGGCCTGAAAAGGTCTTGAAACCTTCTGGATGTTACAAAGATTCACTCATTCAGTAATTACTAATACTAATTAGTACCCCGACTAACAAAGCACATAGCTCTGCTTTGCACAGTCCAATCATAACTGAGTCATATTCTGTTCAAAATCTGTTTGTTATGTGCATACTACTGAAACATTTGACAGGTCGGAACCTAGTAATTCACAAAAGGTTTTACAATACATTAGCATGCCTGAATTATCACCAGGCTACACACCTAAGACCTCTTCCATGGTTACAAACCGGCCCTGCTCGATTGATAATTGCCCAGCCACACCGATGGCAACAGATAGTAGGCCGTCACTTAAGTTGACAGATGGTCCAGATGAACCTTGAGCCCTTATAGCATACAAAAAATTGAGGTGCTCCAAATAGCTGGATCCATGATGAAGACCTTGATACCTATGATACACATTACACACACTTCGTTAAGATACAAGCCAAAACATGCAGTATGCAAAACTATGCATCATGCATCTTAACTTTAATCCCATGGCAAAATTAAATATAATTTTCTTAATTTTGTTTTTGTTTCAGTGTATCTTGATTATCTGGTCATATACAATCAGACTAAGCTAGCGCAAGAAGCACCAAATATGCAAGCGCTGTAAACATGATGGTACTGGGGCAAGGCCAACAACAAAATTATTATACTTTCGAGGCTGTCATTTGAATGTACAAATATTCCTTAAATTGAGGACTTATGAAAACTAATGCTAATATGGGACAGCAAAATAGAGCATACTTGATCCGTTCATCTTCCGCCATTATTGTTACAACTCCATCTCTGCCTTCTGTTCTCTTTCCAAACCTGACAATGCTCTCTGGAACGAAAGTTTCACCCTGTTTCGAGAAAAAAATATATGTATCACATGCAGCAAAACTGAATATGAAACAGAGACATGATAGCAGAGATTCAAAGTCCTTGTAGGAAACCAGAATCAACTAATAAGTAAAACTTAAACCAATTTCTTTCATCTGAAAAAACATTCAAGATGAGGGGAACCTGAGCTACCTGTGGTCGACTATGAACAGGGGCACAATAGAGACTCACAGTTCTGACTTTGAATAAATGACATTTAGCTCTCCCTCTCCCTCAAAGCAGGAAAATCTAATTGATGAATATTATAAACCACTATATCCCTTAGGTCCCTTCTAGAGATAATACTTCTGTAGACTTTCAGGGACTCCCATAACAATACAGTCCAGATACTCCCATAACACTTTCATGCAACAAAGTGCATGCTCATGCCTTTTGTCAGTCTGATTTGTTTAAAAAAATGCCTTTTCTCACAAGATTTTCATGAACTGATTCTCTCATCGATGAATCACCATCGAAAATCAGCCTTTGGAATACATGGCAGGTAGCATTCATGATATCTCAGCTAGACTCTAGAGGCTACCTTATTCCCAAAAAAAGGTGCCAAAACCAGAGGACATATTTTTGGTAGATTTTCCTAGACCTCTTGGTAGTACAAGAAGGTGATTGATCCAGCATTACTGGCTATATTTAGTACAGAAAAGCAGAGGCATTTGTTGGACTTGCGAGTTCATAATTTGGATGGTTAGTTTAAGCCTAAACAGTTTATGGTTCTGTTATGTATTAGGCATATCCACACATCACGGAATAAGTAGCAGTTAGCTGTACTTTAATTTCACATAGGTATGTGCCAGAAGCTAATTCTAGATAGTGTAGTTTTACCCACTTGAATGAATAATACTAGTGAAAGGATAACACTAGGACATGGACCCATGGTTCAGGTCCATGACTCGCTGATTTGCACGAGCCCCTAAGGACAATGATTATGGATTTACATATTCCATTCTTTGATACCCAAAGCATTATCAACCAATGTTAGACAAGCTTTCCTTCTATTGGTGTACCAAATATATTTGTTAGCACGACTTTGAAGAAAAAAAGGACATGTACTTCCACAATTGGTTATATTTGTTCCTCAAGTTTCAGGCCTTTCTTCTAAGGATAACAAACTTGTACGCTCTACCTACACAATACTAGTAAAACAGAGTATGCAGACGATAACTTGTAAACTGAGCCAATTAAGTATAACTAAGTTACCTAGAATCACATCTGCAAAAGGTTACATTT
Organism: Hyparrhenia diplandra; assembly: GCA_015847255.1. Classification (NCBI taxonomy): domain Eukaryota; kingdom Viridiplantae; phylum Streptophyta; class Magnoliopsida; order Poales; family Poaceae; genus Hyparrhenia; species Hyparrhenia diplandra. The sequence goes on from JADLZK010002109.1 coordinate 1,586,326, forward strand.
TAGTATGGCAATACATGGAAAGTAAAAAGTTTAAGATAGTCTTATAGCTGTATCTTTACCTTCCCAATGTCACCAACCACACAAATTTCTTGCTCGTTTCTACTTCCTTCAGCAAACATGCAGAGATCAAGCATGCCACGAGAACCATTATCAAATTCAACTATCACATATGCATTATCAATGATATCTGGTACCTGCATTGGGAGATAATCAAGTTTTAGCCACTTCCTAGGAAAGTTTAAAGGCTACCTTCAGCTTGTGGTTTATTTACTGTTATGAGTTAGAAGTTCCAACCGCAACATTGCAAAAATACTAGAACAGAGTCCAAATATAAGCCCTTTTGCTTTCAGAGTTACATTGATCGCAAGTCTTTCAGTAGGAAGAGAACACGAAACAGAACATCTTTATTGAAAATGGCATGGATGCATGGGCATGAGCACAGAGCTATGCAAGCACAGAATATGCATCAAATGAAATATTTTAATCAAGCAGTGAGACAACCAGACCTTTCCATCATACACTTCATCCTTATGGTTAACATCAATGGCTCCAGAAGCCATCACACGAACTGGATTTGCAGCTGCAAACAGTCTCATCAAATCAAAGAAGTGGCAGCACTTCTCTACTAGAGTTCCCCCACTGTTACAATTGAATCTATTCCAGTTGTTCACCTGCACATTGTAGCACTTATAAATAATAAGAAGTGAACTTGTATGTATTACAAGTAAACACAGTTACACAGGTACCAGTACCTTAACAAGGAAAGGAAAACGGTGTTCGCGTATTGCCACCATTCTAACTTGTCCTAGTGTACCACTCTTAACGATGTCTATCAGCTTAGCAACTGGTGGCATATACCTGTATTCTAATCCAACTTGCACCAGTATGTCTGGTCTCTGTTCAGCAGCTTCAATGACCTGTATGGAAACATAGAAGCCAACCGAGATTCAAAAGAATGTGAGTTTCGCAACAAAACAGAGGACAGGTCATGTTATTATTATCTGTAGTTGGTAACATGGGTCTTTTTTTTCCAAAAAGCAACCTGCAATAGCTGGACATGTTTTTTGACAGAAAAAAAAAACAATGTAACTCTGGTTACATGGTACTTAGCAACATAGATATTAAGAAACAAAAACTGAATATCTGTGTCATGTAGAGTGAAACAGTGAGGCCAAAATTCAATGGAAACAGTTTTCTTCAACAACATGGATCTCATGTTCCCTGATCAGGAGAACAATGATATTGATTCCTCTTTTTGGTGGCTACAATCATATTGTGCTATTAGAGAATAGAGAGTATGGTTTGCTGATCTCTCCAGGAAGATGAAATGTGAAAAATCGAAAACTATGCAACAGGTAGACAACAGGTAGGTGATAGATATATAAAGAAAAGAAACAGAGTATGCTGCTGGTTTGCTGTACCAGCAGCTCAAAGTACCGGACTAACCTTCTTGCAGTCCTGCACAGTGGTGCACAGCGGCTTCTCGACAAGGATGTGGTGCGGTTGACGGTGGGCGATGATGTCCATGAGTATCTCGTAGTGGGTCATGTTTGGGGACGACACGATGATGGCGTCACAGAGCCCGCTGTCCAGCAGCTCACGATGACCTGAAAAGGTCTTGAAACCTTCTGGATGTTACAAAGATTCACTGATCCAGTAATTACTAATTAGTACCCCGGCTAACACAGCACAGAGTTCTGCTTTGCACAGTCTAATCATAATTAATTCATATTTTATTCAAAATCTGTTTCTTATGTGCATACTACTGTATGTTACAAGATGAAAACATTTGAGATGTCGGAATCTTGCTGATATTTACGAGGGTGGAGCAGAGATATACGTATACGCGTACCTGGGGAGTTGGGAGGCCGAGCTCGGCGGCGAGCTGGAGGCCAAGGCGGAGCGACTCCTGGTGTGGGTCGGCGAGGCCGGTGACCCGGACCCGGACGGACTGCTCCCGCTGGACCTCGGCGGCGAGGTGGGCGAGGTTGTGGAGGTGCTCCCGCCCCATCATCCCCACCCCGACTATCCCGTACCTCACCTCCGCCGCCGCCGCCGCCATCTCCCTCGTCGCCGCCGGCAGAGTGATTGGAGTGGACTGGACAGAGTGAGTGAGTGAGTGGTCGTTGCTGCGCTGCGCCGCGCCGCCAACCAATCAAACCGAATCTATTTCTTCAGGGGAAAAAAAACGAAATGGGCTTAGGCCCATCTACGCCCGTTGGATCAACGATGGTGAAGTGGGCTTGTTGGGCCGGAGATGAGATTCAGGGTGGCGGCCTTTATCTTAGATGGGCTGGAGTTACTAATATTGCGCATAAAGACCTGATGCTGAGGGTACTTTATCTATCTATCATCTTTCAACCAATGTTCAAAAAAAAATATGTCTTTGTATCTAAAACCGGATCGGTGTATCGTTGTTCATGAAAATTATAGTTAACATCATCTAATGGAAGATTGAGAATCACGTCCCCATCATATAGGGGGTGTTTAGTTGATCACTCGGCAAGTGGACTCATTAATTTGGAGAACTTATGGATCTGCTTCATTATAATTTTGTTTCATAGGTACTACAGTTAATGCGTAATGAAGATCCTTCCATGTTAAAAAGTCAATTAAATAGCTCCTCAAAAAGCAAGAGAAAAGCAACCACGAGCTATGGTTACCAATGGGGGCATAAGCCCCCTTAACACCCACCCCGCGAGAATGAGATGCTCTAACTTAGAAAGGATCGGACTACGTCGTCCTCGAACGTACTTACGCCTGATGTTCTCCATTTTTTTTGATCAAGTGGTAGAAAGCAAACAACCAAAGAAGAACGGGGGTTTTCTTTGATATAGCTAGGAGTAGCACGAGGGAAGAGAAAAGAAAAGGTGCGAGCCTAGGTGCCAAGGAGAGGACGAGTTGTTCTACTATTGTGTCTTGTTCTGAGATGGACGACGAGGTCATATATGTTTGGAATGCAAGAATTTCGATCACACGGGAATATCACTGGAATCAGTTCAATTTCACAAGAAAAAAGTAGAGCAGGGAAGACTGAATTTCACAAGAAAAAAAGTAGGAGCAGGGAAGAATTCCCGCGGTCCAAGCATGCGCTAAACACATGTGAGTCCAAGCATGCGCCAAACACATGTGAGACACTATCATAAGGGCGTCCGCAATGGTAATAGCTAGTGCTAGCTATTTGATTTGCTGATGTGGAGGTGAGAGACAAAAACAAAGACTATTTTAAGCTATTGGCCCCACATGGTCATCTCACACATTCTCGTACTACGTGAAATAGTCTATCTATTTGCATGTAGCTAGTGACTACTCTCTCTCCTACTTTTTGCTTGCCACGTCACATCTAGATAGTCAAATAGCTAACCATTAGAGGCGCCCTAAGTGTGTTATACAAAAGAGAGGGAAACTTTAAACGGTGTTGGGAAGCATATACAGATGAGTGGTAGATATAAATAAAAGTGTTTCTGGAAGATGTAATTTCATTCAACACATAATAACAATTGGCTTTCCCGCCCGAATATAGATAGAGCAAGGTCGACGAAAAAGAAAACAAGAAGTAGAATGTTGGATGCAGTCCTCACCGCCGGCAGCCAAGGAGCTATCAGGGCCGGTGTACTACAATACAAATGAAAAAAGAAGCTTCTCTTTCGTCGGTCGCGCGAGGCTCCTAAATTTCCGAGCTAGCAGAATAAAGTGGCGGCCGCCATCGATCGCCTGGCGACGTACGGCAAAGCAGCAGCCACCACCAACCGGTGGTCCGCTGCCGGCCGGGGCTGCCGCCGGCACACACCCGTCCGGCCCAATCCCGCGCGTGTCTCATGCAGCAGCATCGATCGGACGCTTGCACGCGTCCATCCTGTATGTTCCCCCAGGGGCCAGGGTGCCCTACCACCAGGCCCTCCGGCCTCAGCCTCTCCGCATCTCGCTTTGGCGCCCATGCATCCAACCCACGCCGGCCTCCATGCTCGATGGGTTGGTTTGGTTCCACTTCCACCGCGCGCGTCCAAAGGCTGCCACAATCCCATCATTCCGTTCCATTTTTCATGCCGGGGCTGCCTGTTGAAAAGTTGCAGCACACACAGTAGACATTGTTGGAGTATTAGTACTATCATTGCCATGCGTTCAATCCTGCCTGCAGTTAGGCTCTGAAACACATGTAGATATGTACACAACACACAAATGACAAATGCGAGGAGACGAGGATCGTGCTGCCTGATGATGATGATGAACGTACAGTTCATCAGCAGTAGCTAGTGAGTGAAACACACGCACGCACACAAATGCTGATAGCTCCCTGCATGTAATTGCCGCCATCAGTGGCATCGATGACGATGCTGGCACACGCTCTCTGAGTTTTCCCTGCCTGCAGATCCGATCCCATCCGTCGATTGCCGCAGTAGCAGTAGCTCAGCTGTTAATTATGCGCACATCTGTCGTCTTGCTGCATTACATCATGCTTACTCGGTGATGATGATGACCGATTGATCGATCTTTCGATGCAAAACAAAATATAATCAACAAGCATGGTACACTTTACCCGCATTGGGAATGATGAGGACTACTACTATGTATATAGTCCTATAGATTAGGAGCAGTATATGCATATATAATGATGCACATTTAGGACCGTCTTTTTGATTTGTTTAGTCTTGACGCTCACGGGATCCATTGAAGCCAAGAGATGGGATCGGGGAAAAGGCTGGTGCATGAGCTGCTAATCATCACCTTGTCTTTCAGGACCTAGTAAGCCTCGCTCCCTAATATATTATTCCAGCTTTCTAATCCCTAGCTTTTTCAGAGATAACTACCTGAGTTAGATGGCTAGCGTTTTCAGCTGCCAAATGATACAAAGTATATATACTGATATACAATGGCCTACTGCATGCAGAGCACATGCGATGCAGTAAAAAGGCAAAAGAGTTGCAAACAAAGGTCAAGGGAATATAACAACTGGGCCTACACTGTGGTGGTAGTACATCCAAAGAACGAAAGGGTAAAGACTAAAGAGATAGTGAGATAGTGGGCAGGGTCAATCAGCAGTCTGAAACAAACCTTGCGCACCTTCCTTTCGAGCTCTTTTCTTTTGGACGAATAATCTGCGTGTCCCACGCACTGTCACTGGGCCGCCAGTGAGACATAGCTTTGCTCTCTGAAATCCATGTCATTCATATTCCTGCATGCATGATCCATGTAATCGAGCTATGTAGTACAGTATGACGATTCAGGTAGAATATAGCATCTGTCTGACTTGGGTGAAACCGTGAAGGATACTGCTACGTGCTCTACAAACATTGGTACTCTAGTCTCTTGTACTCCTATATAAAGCTAGGTTCCTGCATTCATGGCCGCGCTACTCTTATACTTCACTAATAACACACATGAGTAGAAAAAGGTTTCCCGCACGACGACATCGTGAACATTGTCATCCTAAAAAAAAACTGCATTAGCATATCATCATCTATCTTGGTTGCAATAAGCACAAATTATTATACAGTGTTAAATTTCTGATCATTGCATAATAAAACCATGATACACGTACATTATCCAACCCAGAACTTACAATATATTTTCATTCAATTTTTTATTTTACACTTGTACTACTACTAGTACTAACTCAGTTGAAAAAGTGGTCAGGTCAACTCTGCTGGCTTGCTCTGTTGAGGAGGGTCATGAAAGAAAGCTTTGCTTGTCAATTGTCATGCCATGTCTCCACCATGAAAACTTAAACTTTCATGCTTCTTCCTTCACTGCTAGCAGCTCTGACTCGTTCGGCTTTATTCGTCTTCTCTGCCGCGCGCATGGCATCCTCCATTTTGCCGCGCGCGCATGCACCATGCAGACGGCGCGCATCAAAATAAGCTCACAACATCAGTTCCTAATGCTTACTGGTTACTTTACTCGATCGGTTTTTCAAATTTCAAGGAAACAAAGATGAGTGTTTTAACGATGAATATCTCTCTGCTTGTTGGTCGCCTCTCATCCTCATCCTCCCCTGCTTTAGTTTAGATACGCCCACGCCGGCCTCCATGCTCGATCGTTTCCACCAAGGCTAGCTGCCGCAATGCCATCATTCCGGCGGTTCCATTTCCATTGCCATGCCGGCCGGGCCTGTTGCAAAAGTTGCAGTTGCAGGTATCACACTACTGTATCATGTTCATTTAGGCTCTGAAACACATGCACCCACAACACACAAATGCAAGGAGGAGACGAGGATCATGCATGGCATGATGATGAACAGACGCACACAGCAAGCTCCTGTAATTGCCGCCATCAGTGGCATCGATGATGGTGCTGATGATCCTGGCACGTTCTCTGTCTGAGTTTCCCATCCGGCGCTAGCTTGCATGCAGTGGCTGAGCCCGGCCCTCACCTTGAATTCAGCTTCAGCTGTTAATTATGCGCATATCGTATCGATCTTACTGCATTACATCATCCTTACTACCTCGGTGATGATGATGATGACCGATCTGTCTTTTTGGATGCAAAATAAAATCAATCAGTCATGCTACACTACACTCTGTGCCCACATTTGGGAATGATGATGAGACCACTATGTCCTATGTAGTCTCTTAAAAAACACTATGTCCTATGTAGAGACTAGAGTAGTCTATAAGTATACTATCCAACATAATGATGTGCATTTAGAACCGCCTTTCCGATTTGTTTAGTCTTGACGCTCACGGGATGGAAGAAAATTAAGAGCTCGATTGAGAGAAAAAGGCTAGTGCATGAACTGCTAATCATCACCGTACCTACGTACCTAGGTTTTCCTTGTACATTATCTCGCTCAGCAGTCTAATCCCTAGCTTTTTATCAGAGATAACTAGCAAATTAAATGATGATACAAATATATTAATACTACAAATATACAATGGCCTAATGCAGAGCACATGCATGCAATGCTGCATAAAGGCAAAAGGGTACATATGCAACAAAGGTCAAGGGAGAATATATGTAAGAGATGGGTTATTTTAGCATCCTCACAAATGATGCAAATTGGATTAGCATATCATTTATCTTCTATCTTGATAGTAATCACCAACAACCGTACAATGTTTAAGCTGATCAATATCCTCACAAATGTACACGTTCCATTCGACGCGATATACTTCCTGGCATGGTATTTTTTCACTCCATTTTTAATTGTACCCTCTACCACTAGTAACTCAGTTGAAAAAAGTGGTCAGGTCAACTCTGCTGGCTCTTGAAGTTTCAGCAGGGTCATGGACTCATGGATCATGAAGCTTTGCTTGTCATGCCATGTCTCCACTACGAAGACTACTTAATTCCTTGCTTCTTCGTCCTTCAATGCTAGTAGTTCTCTGACTCTGACTAGAGCTGGGACTTGGGCCGTGCTTTTTGGGCGGGCCGTGGCACGTCCTTTGGCGCGACCCGGCGCGGCACGGCACGAAATATTTTGGGCGGCCGCACGACGAATGCGAGGGCGTGCCGTGCCTAGGATCTCAGCACGACGGGCTACATGGCGCGGCCCATTTTTGGGCGTGCTTGGGCCGCAAGACGACATCAATGTGGCACGTACACACTTTTATTACTCTACAATGTAATTTTATAGCATTTAGTGTACTATCTTTCATCTAATATTTAAATAGATTCTGAAAATCACTAAAACTTTCTTGAAATAGTATACACAACATACATATTTTTTATAATAGAACACAAAAAAAGAAGCAATAGAGATATTTTTGAGGGGCGTGCTTGGGCACGGCACGACCCGCGTCTTGGCGTGCCACGGGCGTGCTTGGGCCGAAGAAAAATATGGCGTGCCATGTTGGCACGGCCCGATGTAACTTTCCGTGCCTACAAGGCACGATCCAGCGACACGAGAAAGGCGAGAGGGCAGGCGTGCCACCCGGCACGGCCCAAGTCCCAGCTCTAACTCTGACTCAGTTCGGCTTTGTCTCTCTGCGGCATCCATCCATTTTGCTGCGCACCATGCAGACAAGGCGCATCAAAATAAGCCGAAACTCCACTTCGTCGTGCTTAGTTTAATTTACTCAGTTTTCAAGGAAGCAAACAAACAAAGATGAGTGTTTTTACGATGATATATATATATATATATATATATATATATATAGGACCCCGCTATTTGGGTCTTGTAGGGCTAAATAGCTATTTAGAGCGCCGGTGGTTCATGCAGCCGCTCGGTGAGCGTCCCCCGCAATAAATAAATTTTCCTCCCGCAACCGTAAATGTTACTACTAGACTGATCCCCGCAATAGTAAAGTTATGACCCGCAATCGTAAATATTACTACCGGACTGATACCCGCAATAGTAAAGTTTCATGCCGCAACCGTAAAAATTACTACCAGGTTCGTGTCGGAACCTAGCTTTGTCCTTGCAAGAGTAAGTATTACTACCGCAATAATAAGTATTAATACCGTCCAGCTTTAGAAAGAAAAAAAGATTGTGCTCTTTGCAACCGTAAGATCCGCTATTTTCGATCTCATCATTAATGGACTTGCCGACAGCGCTGCATGCATGTCTCCCCCTTAATGCCTTGCCTGTGACCGTAATTCTGGCAAATGGGATGCGACCGTAGAAGGAAATGGAGCAGCCTGTATCCTTGCCGATGGAGGGTTCTAAACGTAAAATTCTGTGCAATAGTAGTAATACTTTGCAATCCACATGTTACACTCTAATAAACGTAAAAGCCTTGTGCAATAGTAGTAAACTTTACACTCCAAAGAAACTAATAAACATAAAAGGCCTCGTGAAATAGTAGTAACCTCTTTTTTTTTTCTGAATTTTTAGTATTAAATTTCTAAACTCTCTCATTTTTCTTTTCCTAGATTAGTAGTAAGATTACAGACCCAAGCTCTGTGCATGTGTCCACGCAAATCAATCAAACGCAAGGTCAAATCATCTCCTGAAATCAGTACGTACATGTAAAATGAATACTGCCACCACATTTGCTCCAATTATTAGCATAAAAAGTAGTAGTTATACTCCACTGATCTCATGCATGCCATGATATTAGACTAAAAAAATAGTAATACACTAGTACCTATACTAGTAATAGGAAGGAGTAACAGGAGAAGCGGCAGTGGAGTCTGATTATTTCTATTCTTGTTGATTACATTATTTTCTTGCCGAAAAATAGATAGTTCTAGTAGTAATTTCTGACTATTGCAACCCGTAATCACTGAACTTAAGTTCAGGTAACCAATATTATAACAATATAGTAGTAATTTTTAAAGATTATGGTGGGTCAACAGTTTAGTGGGCGTCCATTACCAACCCAAGCAGTGACGAAGCTACAAATAATTTTTAAAAAATTTAAAGCAAAGGAGATGTTGATTTGCGTGAAGATTTAATGATATTTTTTTGTTTTTGCTACAGTAATTACCATTGATTTTCAGCTCTTAGGTAGGGCTTGAGCCCAAGCTCTTAGGCGCTGGCTGCGTGGCTGAACCCAAGCTTCGTGCATTTGTCTGCATACTCGCCTTTCTCTGAATTAGCAGCAAGATTTTTGATTTGTCAAGATTTTTTCTCCCCGAAAACGTAAAAGCAATCACACTAAAACAAAAAGGCGTAAACACTGATACGTACAACCTTGGGAGTAGTAATCTGGTGCTCTTGCCATAACAATCAGTGAGAAAAATAACCGTATCAGTCATATACGTCCTATACACAAGCTTTGTACCAAAATCATATGTACTTTGTACAGCAAAAATCCATTAAAAAATCAAATCTAGCAGCCATTGGTGGAGTTCATCACTCGACGTCTGCCACAGACGTGATTTCTCCTTCGAGCAGACAGATCCTGAAACGGAGACAACAGAGTCTAACATAGAAGCAGCACTGGTTCCGATCTGAAGCTTCTCCACCTCGTAATGCTGACACCAGAAGTTCTTCCTTTTCTCCGCTTCCAAAACTGAGAAAATTCCACCAAAAATCACAAAAGAAGATAAGTCTGCTGAGGGGAAAAAAACGAGCGCAACACAAATCGAGATGTGCCTCACCTCGCCTGTATGAGATGTGCCTCCGCCGGCCCCTGCTGTCGGTGGAGAAGATGTTGCCGCCATCGGTGGAGGAGAGGTGGTCGCTGGCCACCGTCGGGTCTGGGTGAGGGAGGGCCGCCACGGCTGCCATCGGAGTGGGGGGTGAGCTGGGCGGCGCCGCCGTCGGTGCATGGGACTGCAAGCGGCGTCGAAACCAAAAACATGCTGCCGCTCGACATATATAAGGGCAATGGCGTGTTAACGATGGCGAAATTTAGGCGCGGATTTCGTGCAGCTGGTTGTCCATTTGGTAGTACCACTTACGTTTATGGATGGATTAGTTACGTTTGCGTCTAGCGGTCCTTGCTGCATGCCGAAACCTGGTAGTAATAGTTACTATTGAGTCTTCCTAGCCAAATGGACACTATTGATAGTAATAATTACTTTTTCAGATGGGAAAATTACTATTGCGGGGTGGACGGCGGAAGCAGGCGGCGCCGCCGTGGCTCTAAATTATATTTAGAGCATAGCATCCTAAATAGCATATATATATATATATATATATATATCTGCCCTTGCATTTTGGTTTTCTTGGATTTGTGCCCCCACAATAAGCTGAGGCCTGTCTGAATGCATGATTTGCCTTGATTTCTACACCCAGTGTCCATCGAGAGCTCTGAGCGACGACAGTTGACACAGTTTGTACTTTTTGTACCTACACTCGACTACTCGAGTGCTTCATGGATAAGCTGCTGATACTACTACAGGATAAAATGTGAGTAACCTTTACTTAAACACCATGCATGCATGGTATAGGAGAGGACCAGTGCCAGCTCAATGTGGACAGACTGTTCAAGCAGAGTGTAGTAGAAAAATACGAAGGCTTAATTTACTCTTCTTCTTTAGAAAGTCTAGAGCGCTGACTTGTTTACATGGTTTGTCTTTGCTCTGCAGCCGCATTCATTTTGCCGCGCACCTTGCAGACAATGCGCATCATAATAAGCTCAAATGGAAGTCAGTTGGCAACGCTTTAATTTGTTATCCAGTCCCTGTTTTAAAATTAATTAATAAAATCCAGTAGGGGCTCGCCGCCCCTCCTGATTACTCAGAAAAAAAACTTGGTTAATTCAAGCAAGAAAAGAAGGTAAAATAATGGATGAAATGATATATAAATACCTGCTGAGTTGGAAAAGACACAGATTTGCTTTGGTTGCTTCACCCAGAGCGCTTTGGACAGAGAGGCAGAGACGGAGGGGCACATGCCAGTTTGGTACACTCGAGTGCTTCGTATATATCTGGTGAGATGAGTAATTTTTACTTAAACCTAGGATATGATTATTCTTTATTCTTATTATAGTATAGTATGACATGGTGCACATGCATGTCTTTGGTTGAATCTGTTCGTGAAAATTACAAGTTGAGCTGTTGAGGTCTTGTATATCATGCATATATGATTTTTCTTAACTAACCTGTCCGTTTGTGTGCATATATCCACGTTTATCAGCAGCCATTCAACCGTGTTTTTCTCTCACAGTGAATCAGCATTAGCTAGAATCGATCCAGCGAACCAGATGAAAGAAGAAGTTACAGACCCTAATAAAGGGCAAAGCAAAACAGAGGGATCAGGTACAGCCGTACAGGACATTAATTTGCAGAGAACTGCTCATTCAGAATTAGGCTAAGACAGCAAACAAACTGTCGAGAATCATTCAGAGAGGGGCGAGCATCAGAGCACCAACAGAAAGAGCTTTGACACACAGTCGCTCGCTTTCGCACAGCCGGCTGCCAACGGCCCCCAGTAACCACTGGGATGCATGGGAATCTGAATCTGCACGAGGGCCGGGCCGTCCATGGAGCAATTGAGCGTGAGCAGACACGCTCACTGACCATCACAGCCTCCTCCATTACATTTGCACGCATCAAAGTCACAAAAAGAACACGGCTGTGTATGGGGCAGCAGCAGCAGGTGCGTCTGTCTGGAGGTTGAAGACGAAGGATATCAACGCCTTGGCACCACTGGCAGCAGGCTCTCGATCATGCTCATCCAGTGCACTCCTCTCACTCACTCCCATGCATGCATGCAATCCTAGCGGCGCACCCCTCCCTAGCTGACTGACACCGTGGGCCCTTGCGAGACCCAACCTTTAATTTGTCCGTTAGCTGTAGTAGCTCTTTTGAGAAAAGGGAGAAAAGGGAAAAAAGCTTACGAACCCTAGCGAGGTACTCCCTCCGTCCCTAAATAAGTGTCACTTGCGGCTTCCCAAGAAAAACTAAAGAAGCAATTATATATTAAAAAATATTAATAATTATAGTATATAATTAGTACCATCGAAAAAGAACTTTTCATCTAGTTTTTTATCAAAATTATTTAAAAATACAAATGTTATACGTATTTTTTGTATAAATCGATTTGAACTTGTGGCACGCACACTAAAAACGTCACTTATAAAAGGGACAGAGGGAGTAGTATAGAGCTAGCTAGATCATCGTCTGGATGGAATATATGGGAGGAAAAGTGAAAAAGACAATGCCGGGCAAAAGAGATTTGTATGTTGCCGTGTTGTCGCGTACAACAACACAAGCACTGTTGAACATGGTGCTGCCACAAAGTCCACTAAAGGCTAAGGCCATGAAATCCTTTGTCTCTTGCGGCTTCGTATGAAATCTTCTTGCAAGAATACTAATTTTCGGTGCTCTGCAGCTCTAATTTAGATGTTCATTTTTTTCTAACTCCTTTTTGTCCATGAACAAATGCCATTCTTAATTACCTTTTTAGAGTCAATTAGTCGTCTTAATTATTAACCAAATATATAAAAATAAGCACTAATATTTATGGTGTGTAATACATATCATTAGATGAATAATGAAATACATTATTATAATAAAATTATTTGGAGATCGATATAATGTTGATATTGTTTTCTATAAATCTAGTTAACTTTGAAAAGTTTGACTTACTTTAAATCTATGGTAACATTCTTTTGGGAATGGAAAAGAGTATTGCAAATAAAGGGTAAAGTCCATGTTCTAACATCTAACTTGCACGATAATCAATTTTTAATCATAGCTAATTTCAAAAGTGGTTCTCCATGATATGAAAATAATTCAAATCTACTTTAATATCTAAAAAAATCATAATTGATTTATTAACATCGAGATAAATATATATGAAACTAGTATTTTTTTATTTTAAAAGCTATATATCTATTGGTGATTATATTTAGATTTATTTGAAATTTACTTATTTTTTGTTTATATTATTTTATTACCTGTATTCAAACATTAAGAACTCTATTAAAAAAATTTAAGACTTAATTAGCCCTAAACAAAGCACCACTAGATAGATATCATTTTTAGGAAAAAAATGATATTACTTATGATTTTTTATTATTCCCAGAAAATATAAATCTTAGCATTTCGGAAAAGTCTTTACTTACTGTCTTCATTTTTTTTTTGTAATTGCAGTTTCATCTTTGAAAAAAGTGTAGAAACCTGCAATTTTTGAAAAACAAAGGGAACACAGAGTGGTAGTAGTGGTAGCTGTGATGAGAGGCAATAGGCATGTGCATGCACGCCACAGCCAAAAAGCCTATCCGCCATTGCCGCCGGCGCCGGGCGCCAAAAGCTTTTGAAGCCATTCACTCTCCAGCAAAGTCTCGCAGCCACTCGCCCATTGCCCGGCCCGACCAGACCACCACCACCATCATCACCTCCTCCACCACCGCCACCATGCCCCTGCGCGCGCGCTCTCCACTCCACAGTTCACTCCTCATGTCGTCCACCACCTCCTCCACCATCATGACGACCTTCGCCAGTGCACCACCACCTTTCTCCTCTCCATTTTACCACCCTCGCCATAGCCTCCACCTCCCATTCATGCCACCATCGCCGCCGCGCCTCCGGCAGAATGGCAGCCTCCACGCCGCCGTCACCACTCCACGGCGGCCTCCTCCTCCTCCTCCCACTCCTAACCATCACCACCGCGGCATCCTCAGCTCCACTCCCCCTCCTGGCACTCCTCTCCCTCAAATCCTCCCTGCACGACCCCTCCGCCTCCCTCCTTCCCTGGACATACGCCGGCGCCGCTTCCTCAGGTGCGACACGCTCTCCGACCCCACCATGGTGCTTCTGGCCAGGCGTCTCCTGCGACACATCCACAGGAGACATCACGGAACTCGACCTCTCCCGCCGCAACCTCTCCGGCACGTTCTCCGCCACCGCAGCCAGACTCCTCGCACCCACACTCACCTCGCTCAACCTCAGCGGGAACGCCTTCACCGGTGAGTTCCCTGCCGCCGCGGTGTTCCAGCTCCGGCGACTGCGGGCACTCGACGTCAGCCACAACTTCTTCAACGGCACGTTCTTCTTCCCCGCCGACGTCGCGGCGACAACTCTCGGTGCCACGCTCGAGGTCCTCGACGCGTACAGCAACTGCTTCGTCGGCCCGCTCCCGCGCGGCCTCGGCGAGCTCCACCGGCTCCAGCGGCTCAACCTCGGTGGCAGCTTCTTCAGCAGGAGTATCCCGCCTGATATCGGCCAGCTCCATTCGTTGAAGTTCCTGCACCTCGCCGGGAACGCGCTGACCGGGCGGATCCCGTCGGAGCTCGGCGCGCTCGTGTCGCTGGAACAGCTCGAGATCGGGTACAACTCCTACGATGGCGGCGTTCCGGTGGAGCTCGGGAACTTGACGCGGCTCCAGTACCTCGACATCGCCGTCGCCAACCTCTCCGGTCCGCTGCCGCCAGAGCTTGGCAACCTCGTGCGGCTCGAAGGGCTGTTCCTGTTCAAGAACCGGCTCGCGGGTCCCATACCGCCGAACTGGTCCGGCCTCCGCACGCTGCAGGCGCTTCGACTTGTCAGACAACCTGCTCGCCGGCGGCATCCCGGCGGGGCTTGGGGATCTCGGAAACCTCACGATGCTGAACCTCATGAGCAACTTCCTCTCCGGGACCATCCCGACGGCGATCGGCGCGCTGCCGAGCCTTGAGGTGTTGCAGCTCTGGAACAACTCGCTCACCGGACGGCTGCCGGAGTCGTTGGGCGCGAGTGGGCGGCTCGTCCGCGTCGACGTGTCGACCAACTCCCTCTCCGGCCCAATTCCCCGGCGATGTGCACCGGCAACCGTCTCGCTCGCCTCATCCTCTTCGACAACCGCTTCGACTCCGCCATCCCGGCGAGCCTCGCCGCCTGCTCGTCGCTCTGGCGCGTCCGGCTCGAATCCAACCGCCTGTCCGGCGAGATTCCCGTCGGGTTTGGCGCGATCCGCAACCTGACGTACCTGGACCTCAGCTCCAACTCGCTCACCGGCGGCGGCATTCCTGCTGACCTCGTGGCGTCTCCGAGCCTCGAGTACATCAACATCTCCGGCAACCCCGTCGGCGGCGCGCTCCCGAACGTGTCGTGGCAAGCGCCGAACCTGCAGGTGTTCGCGGCGAGCAAGTGCGCGCTGGGCGGCGAGGTCCCGGCATTCGGCGCCACGGGGTGTTCGAACCTGTACCGGCTGGAGCTGGCGGGGAATGACCTCACCGGTGCAATCCCGAACGACATCAGCACGTGCAAACGGCTGGTGAGCTTGAGGTTGCAGCACAACCAGCTCACCGGCGAGATCCCGGCCGAGCTTGCCGCCTTGCCGTCCATCACCGAGATCGACCTGTCGTGGAACGAGCTCACCGGCGTCGTCCCACCGGGCTTCACCAACTGCACCACGCTCGAGACCTTCGACGTGTCCTTCAACCATCTGGTGACCGCTGGCTCGCCGTCGTCACCAGGCGCCGGCGGCGGCACGGTGAACTCCGCTCGGCGCACCGCGGCAATGTGGGTCTCCGCTGTGGCGGTGGCCTTGGCGGGGATGGTGGTGCTCGCCGTCACCGCACGGTGGCTGCAGTGGCGCGAGGACGACGCGCCTGGCGGCGGGGTTGGCGCACGTGCACGACCCAACGTCGTCGTCGGGCCGTGGCGGATGACCGCGTTCCAGAGGCTGGACTTCACCGCCGACGACGTGGCGCGGTGCGTGGAGGAGCGACGGCATCATCGGCGCCGGGTCGTGCGGGACGGTGTACCGCGCCAAGATGCCCAACGGCGAGGTCATCGCGGTGAAGAAGCTGTGGCGGCAACCGTCGGCGCACAAGGAGGGAGGAGGAGCTCCGGCGGCGGAGCCACCACCGAAGCCGCGGCTGAAGGATCCAGCAGCCGCTGACGCGAACAGCGGCGGCATGGTCGCCGAGGTGGAGGTGCTGGGCCACCTCCGGCACCGCAACATCGTCCGACTACTTGGATGGTGCACCGACGGCGAGACGACGCTTCTTCTCTACGAGTACATGCCGAACGGCAGCCTGGACGACCTCCTGCACGGCACCGGCACCGGGGAAAGCAGGCGAAGTCAGCGGCGCTGGACTGGGCCGCGCGGCACCGTATCGCCGTCGGCGTGGCGCAGGGCGTGAGCTACCTGCACCACGACTGCGTGCCCGCGGTGGCGCACCGTGACCTGAAGCCGAGCAACATCCTTCTGGACGCCGACATGGAGGCGCGCGTGGCCGACTTCGGCGTCGCCAAGGCGCTGATCCACGGCATCGGCGCCGCGCCGCCGGCCATGTCCGTCGTGGCCGGCTCGTACGGCTACATCGCGCCAGAGTACACGTACACTCTGAAAGTGGACGAGAAGAGTGACGTGTACAGCTTCGGCGTGGTGCTGCTGGAGATCCTGACGGGGCGGAGGGCCGTCGGTGAGGCGGAGTACGGCGAGGGGAGCAACATCGTTGACTGGGTAAGGCGTAAGGTCGCCGGCACCGGCGGCGGCAGTGAGGTGATGGACGCGGCGGCGTGGGCGACGTCGACGGCAGACCAGCACAAGACGGCGGCGGCGCGGGAGGAAATGGTGATGGTGCTGCGGGTGGCGCTGCTGTGCACGAGCCGGTGCCCGCAGGAGCGGCCGCCGATGAGGGACGTCGTGTCCATGCTGCAGGAGGCCAGGCGCGGCCGGAAGCAGCAGCAGCAGGTGCTGCCCAAGAAGCTGCAAGTGTAACCAACAAAGATTAATTAGCAACGACGTCGACGTGTTGCGTGTAGGTGTATTGTATTGTATTACTACTCATTAAACTAGGAGTACTAAAATGTGTGCTTTGTCATGTATAATGTCTTAAGATCACTCACCACGGTATGAGTAAACTTTGGAGATTTTCAAAGGTCACATTTCAAAGGCAGACGAAGTAAAAAATATTTAAATTTTCTTACACTAGCTAATTTGGAATGCAACATCAAACAACAGAAAATAAAAAATCAAATAAAAAAACCATAGAGATACATGTGCATGATGCAACAGAAACACTCTTGGATTTAAAAGCCAACCATTTGATTCTATCGGACACAAAAACACTAAAGCTACCATGTTTCTCGGAAGCTGATGCATGATACAAAAAGGAATTGATGATGGATGTACATGAAAATGCTAATCAATTTTGCAACATTCTAAGTAATAGTATAAGCTATGAATTTCTATGGACATCAACAGAAAAGGAACATATATATAAAGAAAAATTAAATGAAGCAAACAGCAGATTTCAAAAAAAAAAAATGCATGATGCAAAAGAAAGGAATTTTCTTAAGTAAATCCAGTCTTCACTTGGCTTGCTACCAAAATCTTTCAATCTCTTGTCTTTGGCAAATATTTTTAGGTCAACTTTTAACTCCTTTACTTTGATATTATATAATAAATAAAATATTTTTTTCTTCTGAGGAAAAGATTCAGCCAACCAAGGTAGGCCTTGATTTTGCTCTTCAAAGCTCTGATCATAGGCCATCAATCAATCCTTAGCAGGCCTAAGATTGTGGCTTTGCAACACCTGGTATTGGGCCATGGTCTCTGTTTCAGCTCTGCGCCACTCGACTCTCTGTCCTCTGCATCTCCCTCCGCTTCGTACCGTGCCTCGGCGGTGAGGAGGCCGCCCCCGGCCTGGCCGGCGGCGTGAACCGGTGAAGTGGTGAGGCGCAGGCGTGAGGTGGCGGCGGGGCTCAGGCTCAGCGCGTTCGGATTGTGCCGGCATCTCTTCGGCTATGTCCTCCTCATTCCTCTGCCGAAGGCCAGATTGCAGCGGGTGGAGGTTCCTGCGCCTGATTCTGAGGAGACGCGACGGCGGCGAGGCGACCGCCGGACTGCCGCGGAGACGACGCTGCTCCCTGCAGTAGGTCGAGGTAATCGTGATCCCTGAAACTTGTTTGCGAATGGCGATTAGCGCTCGCTCGCTCGGAGCCTATCTAGATGGATTCGGTTCATTTTGTCCCAGAAGAGAAAAATTGCTAATCAAATCTCAAACTGTGCGTGTATCTCTGTACTCCCTGCAGCTCCATTTGAAGAGCAACTTTTCCATAAATTCTAACAAACAATCTGTTAGATTTCGTTCTCGGTGATCCTTTTGAGCCTAGTAAACTTTTCTTAGGTGAAGAAATCTCGTTATCCTTTATTTATGCTGATTGCTGATTTAGTTCTTCAGTTATGTTGTGTCTTAGCACTGCTAATTCAGTATTGTAATGAAAAGAAGGAAGAAAACTGTTTTTCCTTATTTTCTGAAAAAAAACAACTATCCACGCCTGAAGAATTCGAAAGGTAAACAGACGTAAAGCTATCTGATGCATACAACTTGTGGACAACTAAAATAAGAAGATAGATAGTAAGACTGATCATAGTCATATCAGTATTTCTATGACACACAACAAATGAGCCGTGTACTAATTAAACAGCTTAAGTAACCAAAAGAACACCATATATATCATCTTCCTCCTGAGAGGCTAGATATTGTGCAGAAGCTTGACGATATTTGAGGATATGACATGACAGCTGAGTTGAGTCCACTGTTTTTCATCAAGGCAACCATGTTCGAGCTCAGTTCGGTTGGCCTCAGCTCTGGTAGTGGCATATCGCCATCGAGGTATTGCATAACGTCTCGCATCCTAGGCCTTGAGCTAGGAAGCGGGTGTGAGCATAAGAGTCCTAGCTTCAACACAAGCTGGGCCTCATGAATGTTGTAGTCACCCTGAAGCCTAGAATCCAGTGTGTTTGTAAGCAAACCATTGTTCCACTGCTCTAGTACCCAGTCGACCAAGAAAAATTCATCTCCCTCTGCATTCTTGACAGGTCTTTGCCCACAGGCCACCTCAAGAAGGAAAATGCCGAAGGCAAAAACATCTGTATAAGGGGATGCCTTCCCTATGCACAGTAGCTCTGGTGCTAGGTAACCCTTTGTGCCAACCATATGTGTTGTTTGTGGGTCAGTCCCATGATCATATAGCCTTGCAAGGCCGAAGTCACCAAGGCGGCCATTCATTTCAGCATCTAAGAGTACATTGCTTGCCTTGATGTCTCTATGGATCACTATCTTCTCCCATTTCTCATGGAGATACAACAAGCCTGTTGCGATGCCTTTGATGACTCGAAATCTTTGACCCCAATTTAAAATAGCCTTGTTCTCTTCATAGTGTAGATATTTATCGAGGCTACCATTGTGCATGTAATTGTAAACCAAAAACAGTTCACCTTCTCTCCTGCAATAGCCAAGTAGCTGCACAAGGTTGCGATGGCGGAGTCGACCAATGCTAACAAGCTCAGTGACAAACTCCTTCATTCCCTGTCTTGACTCATGAGACAACCTCTTCACAGCAACCTCTACATTAGACTTTGGAAGCACTCCTTTATATACTTTACCAAAACCTCCTTCTCCGAGCAGGTGTTTATTCTTGAATCCCCCTGTAGCGTGGAACAAGTCCTTGTATGAAAACCGGTGTGGACCAAACTCACTCTCCCAATCCTCACGCACCTCAGCATACTTCAGCCGCCTTCGCACAACGATAATGACAATAGTGCCTATGGAGAGGATCAATGTTGCAGTGGCTATCGGTAGGACAATTGCCAAGACCTTGGAATGGGCCTTTGGACCAAGAGAAGGCAACTTGGGAAGCTTGGAGACATCAAGGGGCGGAGCTGGCTTATTCAGGCCAAAGCTCCAGCCCATCACATACTGGCGGGTGTTGAAGGGACCAGCTTCGGATGAGAATCCAATGTAAGAAGTTGAGTTGGAGAGTACAGTTGAGAGATCATAGGTTGTAGACAGCAGTGGCCTTGATGGCTTGCCCATGTTGATTGGAGCCAAGGTGACATTGATCTGTGTAGTACCCTCATCGTAGTCTACCCACAGTTGTGTTCCCCTGTTTCCATTGAGCGTCAGATTCCTGAAGGTACCACTATCATCTTCATAGAAACCGGCTGTGTTGGAATTGAAGGAGATCACATTGTTGATATTGACGCCTACATGGTTGTCATTGATGTCTTTCAGCTCAGCATTTTTGTAGGTGTCAAGCTCGATCATGAATATGTGTTTGCTTGGGTCACCATTGTTTTTTTCATTGAAGAGGCCGAAGTACTTGGCTGCCCGCGCATCAGAGAAATTCTTGGTAGGGGCGATGAAGAAGGCCATGCCATCGGCGCTCAAGTCTGGGTATGTGATGATGATACTGAAAACAACATTGACCGAAAAGGATTGAACTTTACCATCAGGTGATTTGCGGAAGTGCAAAGGGCTGGGGTAGAATGCGTGGCCGTTGAGAATTGCAGTGCCGTTGGTCAGATCAAGGAGGCCACTGCTTGTGATGGTGGCACAGCCATCAACGTGTAAGCTGGATTGGGTGAAGCCAGAGAAGAGAAACTGATCATCGCAGGTGGCCAAAGTTGTGAGGAGGAGGAGGAGCAGGTACTGAAGGATGGATGGATGTTTCGTTGCCATTGCAAGTACGCTGTGTGCTTGCAAGCTGGAAGCGTGCAAATGGACAGGAATAGCAAATAAGCAAGCAATAAGCGTTAGGTGGGCAACCAATGTTTATATTAGATTTTACTAGCAGCCTCTGAATTTTTAATACCTCAATCATCTAATTCAATGGTTGATGTAGACATGTGGTCAGGTGCAACCAATGTACTGCTGAGGATTCCGGTCAACTTTTTGCAGACCTTTCAAGTCAAATGGACCGGAAAACTTACAAAATTGCATTTAAAGATGGACATCAACTGAATTTTGAGATATATAGAGTTGCAAACAGCGCATCCCTATGTACGAACCTTTAAAGTCTTGTTTCTTTTGGCATGTATAAAATGAATAAACCTAAACGAATACATTTGAAGATGAACAATAACTGAAAAGAAAGCTTGTTGCAACGTGTGATGATTTGACACAATTTGTCGTAGATAAATATTGTCAGATGTGAACTTACCTAGCTAGTTCTCCCCCCCAAAAAGAACATGGCATTTGATTATTCAGATTAAACTACTTCAGAATGCCTGGTCAAAATCCTACTTCCTGAAAATATCTTATACAAATCTAGCTATGGACTTCTGAGTAGGCTGCGATGTTGTCCTTTGAACCCATCTATGCTGCGGTTTGAATCCGGCATCAAATAATAGTTTTTAAATTTGAATTCTCAGTTATAAAAAATACTCATTCTCTGTTCCAAATTATAAGTTGCTTTGACTTTTTTTGGTTCATCCATTTAGTTATATATTTGGACATATTATTGTATCTAGACTAATGCATAGTAAAATGGACGCATTCAAAAAAAAGTCAAAGCGACCTATATTTGGAACGGAGTAGTAATAGTAGCTAGGTGGTGCATAATTTGGCGAGAAGAGGGATGCAATCAAAGCAAATTTGTGCTTGGTACGATGGGCCCCTAGTTTCATTTTTGATTTGCTGGCAAAT
Source organism: Hyparrhenia diplandra (assembly GCA_015847255.1). Classification (NCBI taxonomy): domain Eukaryota; kingdom Viridiplantae; phylum Streptophyta; class Magnoliopsida; order Poales; family Poaceae; genus Hyparrhenia; species Hyparrhenia diplandra. The sequence goes on from JADLZK010002109.1 coordinate 1,608,024, forward strand.
GATCTTTCAAAAAAGAAGTGGTGCTCCAGGACTAGTATTTGTAGTATCATAGTATGCATGAACATTTTAAACTCATTTAGGCCTTGAACAACCGCTCAGGTTTCTAGTACTGGGACGAAATATTCAACGTCTCGTGCTCTTGACTTGGATTTATGCTTGCCACTGAAGTCATATATCCCATGATAACCTGACGTTGTCCTTCGAGCTTATGTATGTAGTGGTTACAATCAGGCGTTAACTAATACTCCATTCTGAATCATAAATCGCTTTAATTTTTTTGGTATATCTACTTTGCCAATATGTCATGCATAGCAAAATTCACCAAAAAATTTTTTATTTATAGGGGGTATTTTGCATGGCTCGAGCCGAACTCTAGGCTGGAGCCGAACTCGCTAGCCAAACACCCTAACTCCAAAACTCCATGGAGCCCAAAACTCGAGCTGTAGTACAAAATGTGGGCTGGAGTTTTGGAGCACCTCTCCTGCAGCCTCGAATCCTTCCAAATAGGCGTAGACATGGAGTTCTCACAAAATTACCCGCCTTGCCATCCGTTACACAGTCGAAACGTTACTTTTTTTTCTATTTTCTCATTCCACGCCCGTCCAGGTACATCCTCGACTTCGCAGCATTGTTGCTCTCTCTCTCTCTCTCTCTCTCTCTCTCTCTCTCTCTCTCGTCTTGCAGCGTCTGGCAAGGGTCGCGGCGAGGGGCGGCCGACGCCGCAGATCCGCCCCAGGTCCGCCGCCGGTGACCACCCGCCGAGGCCGCTGCCCCCGTGCTCGCCCACCCCGGGACGCCGCCGCCCTCTCATCTTGTTGCGTCTCCTTCCCCTTCCTCTCCACTCCCATGCGCCTCCACCCTAACCCTAGATGTGAAGAAGCTCCGACGCCGCCATGGATATCTTCCCGTGTCGCCATCCTCGGCTCATGGGCATGAGCTCACCCTCCCTCCACACCGGGAGGGCACGACGAGTTGGCCTCGTCGCCCACCTCTCCGCTGGCCAGGATCACGCCCATCTGCCCTCCGGGACCCTCGCTTGGCGGCCATGGTAGAGGCGTGTAGAGCGAAAGCAACATGGGCGCCACAGCGGGCGAGCCCGAGCCCATGAGGCGGAAGCCCGACGACGGCGGCGCGGAGGTCCGCGTGGCTGAGGCCAGGTTCGCAATGGTAATTTTTAGTGAGAAGGACGTGATATTGCCGGTGGGACCCATATGTCATTGTAGTCTATTTCTCGAGTTGCTAGCCAAACACTGCAATCTCACAGCTCCAACTCCAGTTGGAGAGTTTTGGAGTGGAGCAGCTCCACCCAAGTTGGAGCCATGCCAAACGGGCCCATAGTTTGAAACGGCTCTCCCTCTATTAAAAATTTATGGCCTCTTTTTTTAATATAACTGACTGCTCTTTCTGCTTGACTTATTAAAAAATATCTAGAAATATAAATGTTGATATTATTCTACAAACTTTTAAACTTTAAGAGAAATTTAGCTTAACTCAAATCTAGAATTGTATTCTTTTAGAACTATGCGAGTATAATATTTTAATTTAAAACAATCAGGAAATAAATAGTACTCCATTCGCTCCAAATTATAAGTTGTTTTGATTTGTTTTGTACATGTATTTTGTTACGTGTCTAAACGGGAGGGAGTGTGGAGCAAGTAGCTAAGTAGTGTTCCAGGACTACTATATTTCCAACCTATTCAATATGCATGAAGCCATGAACTTCAACCGCTCCGGTTTCTATTATCTACACTCAAAACATTCAATGTATCCAGCGCTGGCCTTGCAAAATAAAATGAATTTTGACACTTAACTTCTCATACGATATATTTTTGCTAAAAAGTCAATATGATTTTAAAGGTACTACAGATACAAATACACTTGTTCAGAAGCCAGCTACATGGGGATTTTGGTTGTGATGGCTTTCTTGTAGTACTTGGCACAGGTGGCCAAGGTTATCTTCTCCCAGGCACATTAGTGGTGTTCTAAGACTGTATTAACTCGATGCACTTGAAATTTTAATGAAATATTTCTTCATAAAAGAAACAAATACAAATCTATCGATGTAAACTATAAGTTCTAAACTTGCATATAATTTAATTGATTGTTGGTCAAAGTTTTGCAAAATAACTGGGGCTCAAAACACTCCATTAGCTACTAGACATCCCCTTATTATATGGATAAATCAAGTGAATTCTGACCACCATCAATATTTGATAGGAGGTTCAACAAAACAAAGGTGATGCTGGAAGTTTCTCACCAACATATAACACAAGATGTCTGATGCAAATAGAAGAAGCAAGCACATAATGTGTTTATAGAAAAATTATTAGCAATATCCTTAATAAGGTATATATGTAGGCTTGTTACAATATCCATAATAAATGTATTTGGACACCGTTCATGACAAAACACCATGTTCACCTTCCTACATTAGAGATGTGCGATGACATTGTGCCAATGCTACTTGTTGCCAATGGATATGCAATGATGTATGGGTCGAACCCTTCACTTTGCATAGAGGCTAGCACCTCGAGGCTTAAATCTGGAGGCTCAATCTCCCCATCCAAATATTGCATGACTTGCCGCATGGTAGGCCTTTCACTGGGGAATGGGTGTGAGCATAGCAGGCCGATTCTTAGCGCCAAGTATGCCTCGCTAACATCATACATCCCTTTGAGTCTAGCGTCCACGGTATCACCGAAAGATCCTTTTTTCACCTTGTCAAGCACCCAAGCAGTCAACATCAGCTCGCTATCTTGTGTGGTTTGGTAATTGACAGGCCTCTGTCCACAGGTGACCTCAAGGACGAACATACCAAAGGCTTAAAACATCCGTAGGAGGAGTGGCATTCCCGCTGCGTGCTAGCTCTGGGGCAAGGTAACCTATGGTGCCAACCACATGTGTAGTTTGTGGGTCGACGCCATGATCATACAGCCTTGCAAGCCCAAAATCACCTAACCGTCCATTCATCTCATCATCAAGGAGCACATTACTTGGTTTGATGTCTCTATGAACAACCACCTTCTCCCACTCCTCGTGGAGATACAACAGGCCAGATGCAATTCCCTTGATGATCTGAAACCTTTGAGTCCAACTCAACACAGAACTGCCCTGTTTGCTGTTGTGCAGGTATTTATCCAAGCTGCCATTGGGCATGTACTCATACACCAAGAGGAGCTCGCCCTTGCGTCGGCAATAGCCAAGCAACTGGACAAGATTACGGTTCTGAAGACGCCCTATGCTGATAATCTCTGCTATGAACTCCTTCATGCCTTGCTTGGAGTCATGAGACACCCTTTTCACGGCTATCTTCAATCTTGATCTCGGAAGCTCCCCTTTGTATACTCTCCCAAATCCTCCAACCCCAAGAAGGTTTTTGTTCTCAAATCCACCTGTCGCATGGAACAGGTCCTTGTACGAGAACCGGTGTGGGCCAAACTCCAACTCCCAGTCTTCTCGTACCTCAGCATACCTGAAATGCCTCCTCACAAACAAGAAAGCAATGGCGCCCAGAGACAGGAGGAATGCTGCAGTTGCAATGGGCAAAACTACCTCTAACACCAAAGATTGTCGACCCTTTTCGTGATGTTGTGGAAGCTCCGGAAGCATGGTTAGATTGATGGATGGAGCAGGGCTGTTTATGGCAAAGCTCCACCCAAGCACGAAGTGTTTTGCACGGGTCTTGCCTGTTGATGATGAGAAGCCGATGTACGCCACGTCGGTGAGCACATCTGAGAGGTCTTGGATGGTTGACACTGTTGGTCTCCTAGGCTTGACCACTGCTAGGGGAGCCAAGGTGACGTCGATCCGTGTCTTCTCCCTATCATACTCCACCCACACCTGCATCGCCTCTTGGTTATAGAGAGTCAAGTTTCTAAAGGTTCCGTCCTGATCATGGAAGAAGCCAGCTGGGTAGGACTGCACAGAGGTTAGGCTGTTGATATCGACACCAATGTGGTTGTTGTTGATGTCCCCAAACTCGGGGTTCTGGAAGGTGTCAAGTTCAATGGCGAAGATGTGGTTGGTCGATTGGCCATTGTTGGAGCCATTGAAGAGGCCCATGTATTGTACTGGCGCAGCGGAGATATTCTTGCTTGGTGCAACCAACAAGGTCAGGCCATCGGTGCTCAAGCCATCATAGATGGAGATTATGCCAAACACGAAGGAGGCAGAGAAGGACTGCACCGTGGTGTTGGGCGAGTCGCGAAGGCGCAGTGGATCAGGGTAGAAGGCGTGGCCCATGCTCGTGGCTGTGCCATTGGTGAGCTGCAGCAACCCGCCTTGTGTGATGGAGGCTGTGCCGTCGAGGGTGAGGCTAGCATTGGCGAAGCCGGAGTAGACGAACTGGTGGTGGTGGTCGTCGTCTCCAGCGCTGAGGGGTGCAGTGGCAAGCCCAGCAAGGCCAGCTAATAGGAGTTTTAGGATCATCAAGCAAGCGGGCTTCATGCTTGACAATGGCGAGAATAGGTACCGGCATATGTGCTGCAGCTGCAGCAACTCCGATGGGAGTTTGTTACTAATGGAGTTGTCACTCAGTCGACAACTGGGGAGGCTGAATCGCAGAAGGCACACCGCAGAAGGCACACTACTTCTTACGTAGTACCTACTACACGTACCTCGCAATACTAATGTGAAAATTTCTAGCTTCTGGGAAGGAAGTGAGGAAATTGACAGCTCCTATTTTTAGCGGGAAATTCAGTTTGGATTGTTTTAACTTTTAAGGTTCTTTCAAATATGCACTTTTCAGTGGAACGTAGGTGCTCCTCTATCTCAAATTATAAGATATTTTAGTATAAAAACATTATATCTACGAAAGCCAAAACATCTTATAATTTGAAATGAACCAACTAGCAGAGAAACTGAACGGGTCCTGAGTATTAAGAGGCGTTTTGTTTTCAAATTAGTATAAGTATTGCCGGCTAGGAGATGTGATGTTGTAAGTTATAAGAGGCGCGAGTCTTATGTTCACATTAATAATGCCTAGCAGATGTGTGATGTTACCACTAATGTTTTGTAAACAACCGGTCAAGCTTGATCTGATTGACCTAGAGATTGATGCTCTTCACAAGGGCAGACGGCCGGTCCCAATCAACCTTTTTTTCTATTCCTCAAAAAAAAAAAAAAATCAACATTTTTTTCTATTTTCTTTGTCATTGTCATGTTACTGCGTTTGAAGATGGACAATAACAGAAAACGACACAACAACTATGTTTGGTAGCAGCTTCGGTAGTCTACCGCCGCCTCTATCAATTCTTATTTAGCGACCACATCTGAATTATTTGTGCATAACCTCAAAGTATCATATCTTAGCTGCCTTACCACTATGTCTCAAGTCACTAGTGACGACTAAGACCTTGTTTGGTTCAAAAGTCTAGGACTTTTTTCAATCCTAGGAGGTTCTTCTAGGGCCTTTTAGTAAAAAGTTCTTAAAAATATCCCTCATTTGGGTTTCCTAGGGACCTTTTTAGTCCCAATACAAAAAAGGCTCTAGAACCAAAGATCCCCCTAAGTGGCTGATACATTCCTTTCGTATACATTCCAAATCCTAAAAACTTAATGGAAATAATAAATTTTAAAATCTAAAGAACCTCGTGATTTCAAATGAAAAAATAGCCAATTATAAAGTTCCACATTCCTTCGAGTAAATTATTAAGACGCCGCGTTTTAATTTCAAATTAATATAAGTATGCCTGCTAGGAGATGTGATGTCGTTGATGTTTTTGTAAGTTATAAGAAGCGCGAGTCTTATGTTCACATTAATAATGCCTAGCAGGATGTTACTACTAATGTTTTTGTAAGCCGGTCAAGCTTGATCTGATTGACCTAGAGATTGATGCTGTTCACAAGGGCAGACGGCCGGTCCCAACCAACTTTTTTTTTTCTATTTTCTTTGTCATTGCCATGTTACTGGGTTTGAAGATGTTTGGCAGCAGCTTTGGTAGTCTACAGCCGCCTCTATCTATTCTTATTTAGCGACCACATTTGACGTGCATAACCTCAAAGTATCATATCTTAGCTCCCTTACAACTATGTCTCAAGTCACTAGTGACGACTAAGACAGAGAACTTTTTTAGTCCTAGGGGCTTTTGAAAAAAGACTCCCAAGGAGGTTCTTCTTAAAAAGGCCCTTATTTGGGTTTTCTAGGGATTTTTTTAGTCCCAACACAAAAAGTCCCTAGAAGCAAAGACCCCTAAGTGGCTGATACATTCCTTTTGTATACATTTCAATTTCTAAAAGCTTAATAGAAATAATAAATTTTAAAATCTAAAGAACCTCGTGATTTCAAATGAAAAAAAAATAGCCAATTATAAAGTTCCACATTCCTTCGAGTATTGCAACTTCGGTTTAGGTGATTTTCGATTTGAGGTCATTTAGACAAAATATTAAATTTGAAATTATGAAATCTGAACATTTTTTTATGGATTGTAAATGATTTCACATGGAAAAGTCGTCTACTACAAAGTTGTCCATCTCTTTGAGTACTAACACTATAATATAGTTTGTCTTTGCTGGACTTCAATTTTTGGATTTGGTTGACAATTGATCCATGCCATTTGGCCTAACTTATGGGGTCCGTCTACCATTCTTGAGGGTTGGGTAACCCTTTGATGCACCACGACTCCTGTGCGCTCATCATGGCAGTGAGAAAACATAAGGTGGTCCGACATGTAGGGCCAAGTGACCAAAAGTGAGGTCGGATCTTTCTCATATTTTTTTTCTGGACCTCCAAATTTGACGATTTGAAGCTCCATTTCACGCATCTTGACAAGCTCTTCGATATGGTTAGGTAAAAACCGACATTCGAGTTTGTAGTGATGCTCATTTGGACGCCCTCTACATCTCGTCTTTGCATATGCCCCCTTAGTGTCTTTTCGTGAATATTTCAAGCATTAGTTTGCAAAAAGCACATTGAACCACCAAAACTCATAAACATGTTTATGGTCAACCGAGAGTTGATGATCAAGAATTGCAATTAGTGACCATCACCAAAGTCCTCCATAGAGTTTGTTTACACATACGTGCCTGTGCATTACAATCGAGACATGTCATGTCATCACTTGGATGACTTGGGCTTTAGTTACGATCATGTCAAATTCCTCTTATCATGGGCCGGCGGCCCAACTAGGCTAAGTATTGGGCCATGTTCACTGTTTCTTCTCTGGGCCTTTCGTGTTGGTCATCCAGCAATTTGGAGATGAAAAAAAAAAAAAAAAAAAAATGGTGGACTCTGCAGCTCCCTCCGCTTCGGGCTCTGCCGGCGGCGTGAGCCGGCGAGGTGGTTCGGCCGTGGTGGCGGCGGGCTCAGATTGTTCGGACTGGCCGGCATCTGTACAGCTACGGCCTCCGGATTCCTCCAGACTGGGCGGGCTCAGACGCGGCGGCGGCGGCGGCCGCCGGACTGCCACGGAGACGACGCTGCTGTAGTTCGAGGTAACCCTGATTCCTGACTGAAGCTTGTTGCGAATTGCGATTAGCGCTTGCTCGAATTCTATCTAGATATGGATTCGTTACTGGACCACGAATCACTTCATTTTGGCCCCCAAGCAAACAAATATGAAATTGTGCGTGTAGCTGTGTATTCCCCCACAGCACGATTTGAAGAGCATCTTGTTAGAAGAAATTCATTCTAACAAAACGTTCACACAAGGGAATCTGGGGCGTGTTCTACCACTGAACTAATAAGCCCTTTACGGAGTTGAAACCAACCATTTTTTTGGTTAGTTTCCTAATGCTTCTGAGCAATTTCTATAAAACACATCAAATCTATGCTGTTGAGCATCATGATTTGGTCTGGCATATAGTTATTACCTTTGCAATTGCGGTCAAATGATACAAACATGGATTCACAAATTAAAAGGGGGATTAATTTGTAGTCACCTTATTTTCTGTGGCCCAGAATAAAAATTATGGACTACATGAGCTCCAAGTAGTTTACCGGGCAAATTGATAAGTTTTACCTTCCCGCCCCACCGAGGTTTTGTTCTGGGTGAGATCTGTGTGAGCCCGGCACACTTTTTGTTAGGTGGTGGAGAAATCACGTTACTATCTTTTTAAGCTGATCTAGTTCTTGTTCTTTAGTTATGTTGTGTGTCACCATAACTACTGTTTTAGATATTGAACAAAGTGTGGCTGATTCTTTGTAATGAAAAATAGAGGAGAAAAACAATTCCTTATTTTCTAAAAAATATTAATTGGCACAAAATGATTAATCAAAAGGTAAACAGGCAGTCAGACATCAATGCATCTGGTACATACAACTTGTGAACACGTGCAGTAAGAGGGACATACAGACTTTACTGTTATGAATATTTCTACGAGAAATACAAAGTATGTGCCATGAACGATGAAAATGGAATGGAAGTAACCAACTTACGAAAAAAACACCACACATATCATCTCCCACCTGAGAGGCCAGAAATTGAGCAGAAGCTTGATGATATTTGTGAATATGACACCACAGATGAGTTCAGTCCACTGTTTTTCATCAAGGCAAGCATGTTGGAGCTCAGTTGTGTCGGCATCAGCTCCGGTAGTGGCATATTGCCATTGAGGTATTGCATAACTTCTCGCATCCTAGGCCTTGAACTAGGAAGCGGGTGCAAGCACAGGAGTCCTAGCTTCAACACAAGATGGGCCTCATCAATGTTGTAGTCACCCTGAAGCCTAGAATCCAGTGTGTTTGTAAGCATACCATTGTTCCAGTGCTCAAGCACCCAATGGACCAAGAAAATTTCATTACCCTCTGCATTTTTCTTGACTGGCCTTTGCCCACATGCAACCTCAAGAAGGAACATGCCGAAGGCAAAAACATCCGTATAAGGGGATGCTTTCCCCTGTGCGCAGTAGCTCAGGGGCTAGGTACCCCTTTGTGCCAACCATATGTGTTGTTTGTGGGTCAGTGCCATGATCATATAATCTTGCAAGGCCAAAGTCACCAAGGCGGCCATTCATTTCACCATCTAGGAGTACATTGCTTGGCTTGATGTCTCTATGAATCACTATCTTCTCCCACTTCTCATGGAGATACAGCAAGCCAGTTGCGATGCATTTTATGACTTGAAACCTCTGAGCCCAGTTCAAAGTAGCCTTGTGCTCTTCACAGTGTAGATATTTATCGAGGCTACCATTGGGCATGTAGTTGTAAACCAAAAACAGTTCACCTTTTCTCCTGCAATAGCCAAGTAGCTGCACAAGGTTGCGATGGCGGAGTCGACCAATGCTAACAACCTCAGTGACAAACTCCTTCATTCCCTGTCTTGACTCATGAGACATCCTCTTCACAGCAACCTCTTCCTTAGACAATGGAAGCACTCCTTTATATACTTTCCCAAACCCTCCTTCTCCAAGCAGATGTTTATTATTAAATCCCCCTGTTGCATGGAACAAATCCTTGTATGAAAACCGGTGTGGACCAAACTCATCCTCCCAATCCTCACGCACCTCAGCATACTGCAGCCGCCTTCGAACAACTAGAAGGAGAATAGTGCCAATGGAGAGGATCAATGTTGCCGTGGCTATCGGTAGGACGATTGCCAAGAGCTCAGATTGGGCGTTGGGAGCATGAAACGGTAACTTGGGAAGCTTGGAGATGTCAAGGGCTGGAGCTGGTTTATTTATGCCAAAGCTCCAGCCCATCACATACTGACGGGAGTTGATGGGAGAAGCTCCGGATGAGAATCCAATGTATGAAGTTGAGTTGGAGAGTATAGTTGAGAGGTCATACGTTGTAGATAGTAGTGGCTTGGATGGTTTGCCCACGTTGATTGGAGCCAAGGTGACATTGATCTGCGTAGTGCCCTCATCATAGTCGATCCACAGCTGTGCTCCCTTGTTCCCATTCAGTGTCAAGTTCCGGAAGGCACCATTGTCATCTTCATAGAAGCTAGATGTGTTGGATTTCAAGGAGATTACACTATTGACGTTGATTCCGACATGGTTGTCATTGATATCTTGGACTTCAACATTTTTATAGGTATCAAGCTCGACCATGAAGATTTGTTTGCTTGGGTCGCCATTGTTATTTTCATTAAAGAGGCCAAAGTACTTGCCTGCCTCTGCATCAGAGAAATTCTTGGTAGGGGCGATGAAAAAGGCCATGCCATCAGCACTCAAGTCTGGGTATGTGATGAAGATACTGAAAACAACAGTGACTGAAAAGGATTGAACATTACCATCAGGTGATTTACGGAAGTGCAATGGTTTGGGGTAGAATGCGTGACAGCTGAGAGTTGCAGTGCCATTCGTCAGATCAAGGAGGCCACCTTTTGTGATGATGGCACAGCCGTCAAGGTTCAAGCTGGACTGGGTGAAGCCAGAGAAGAGAAATTGATCATCGCAGGAGGCCAAGGTTGTGAGCATGAGGAGGAGCAGGTACTGAAGGAAGGATGTATGCTTGATTGCCATCACAAGCATGCAGGTGACATGCAAGCTGCAACTCAACATGAATAGCAGCAGGAAGTGTTTTGTGGGCAACCGATGCTATCTTGTTTCAGATTGCACTTAGTGGTGCAGTTTATATTAGCTTTATCATGCGGCTTCGTACCAAATCTACTTTCTGGATTTTCAACATCTGTAATTATCTAAATTTTAATAGGTGATGTAGACACTTATATTGTTAGATTTGTTTGCTACCACGTCTTTGGATTGATTTTAAGGAAAAGACTAACAAATATCTAGGATTCCAGAATAAGTCAACATGGGACAACTAAGACAATGACAGCTAAAGATAGTCCTACTCATCCTTCGTATCATCATATCGATTTTCTATCATGAATGGAAGATGTGCACATGGCTGTATCTCTGGATTGTACAAGTAGCATCTTTCATGCTTGTTCATAAACTACTTGAAACCAAACTAAGATCCTGAAAGAAAGCTTCCATTGTTTGCACAAGAAGGTTAAAATTTCCAGGCAAACACTGTTAGCATACATATCTGCTTTCATCTAGAATTTGTGGACACTGTTTTGAGCTTAACAAAAAGAATATCTGCCCTCTGAGACACTGACTATTGAAGATCGCTGGTCCATTGCAACAAGGGGGAGGATTCCAAAGAACCTTTTGTAGTCCATCAACGTAGATAAGAGTGTGTGGTGGGTCTCTGTATGACTCCTTTCTCTACTATTAATACAATGATGCGTCGCTCTCCTGTGTATTCTAGAAAAAAGGGACTGGAATATACGAAATTGCATTTAATGATGAACAATAACGGAAACCAAAGCTTGTTCAACGTGTAATAATAAAAGCTTTGGTGTATACCTATCTGACGGTCACTTGCTGTGATTACCTAGGTTGGAGTGAGCTTATCAACTCTTATCTCAGGCTTCGGATCGAAGCTGCGATCGTGCATAATATTTTGTTTTGTAGATACAGGAACTGTATTTGCAAATAATGTCTTATATATCCGATATGATCTAAAATTTCTAAATACTAAGCTTAACCAAGAGCCCGAACATAGCTTCGTCTAACTACACTAAGGAAGATCATCCCCATGAACACTCTAAATCTTATTTTTTTTATGAAAAAAATGGATGGAACTAGAAGTGAACAAATGCATTTAAAGATGGACAATAACTGAAAAAGGAGGCTTGATGCAATGTATGATGCTTTGATGCAAACATATGTGTGGTTATAAAAAGTACAAAACAAATTTTCCAGTCAATATTCCTTGTCATAGTGTGAATTGTGGAGATTACTTAGTCTCTAAGGTAGTTGGCATCTGGTTACTCAGTCTTCACTTTCAGAATGCCTGGTCCAACCCTACTTCCTGAAAAGTATCTTAAAGGAATCCAGCATGGACTTCTGAGTTCCCTCGTGATTGTAGGAGTCAATTTGTCCAGACTCTAGAGCCAGACACATTATTCTTTGTCTGACTGCGATGTAGACATTGCCTAGGATCAAGGGAAATTTGGCACTCTGCCTTTGAGACTTCAGACTCCAAAATGCCAGTTCCAGAATCCTACTCCAGACACATTATGTGCATTCAGCAGACTTGGGAATATGCTTCTGGTCATACTGGTAGAATTTATAGAGATTACCAATACTAGACAGGATCAAGGGAACTTGGCATGAGAGGATTCAGTCTTCAGAATTCCTTGTTCAGGATACTATAACCGATTTTATGAAAAATTCTGCACGGACATGGAATTATGCAATGTTTCTTGAAGAAAATGCGTAGAAAACACACAGGTGGCTGCAGTTTAGAACTGTTGTGCACAGTTGGTTTGCGACATGTCCAGACGTCATTAAATTCAGGTTAGATTAGTTCTTTATGTTTGAATAAAAGGGGTCTGAAGTGTGATTGAGTTATAGTTTTCTCATGTGGCAGTTCAATAGAGGTTGGGTTAGTCCATTTGGCCATTTAGAAGAGGCTAAATGAGAGAATATTTTCGCATGATCCAGTTAATATTTTATTATTTGTATTATGGAGAAAAGTTGTGCAGCCTAGTGCCATTTTTCTCTGGTTTCTAGTGTCCACCCTTCTGGAAACATGTAGTCACAAGGAGTATACATCTCAGCGTATTATAAGAAAAGGGAAACATTCAGCGTCTTTTTTTTTTGATAAGTTCCAAATTATAAGTTCTATATCTATTTACTGTGTATATAGGCATACTATATATATCTAGATGCATAACAAAAGCCATGTATCTTAAAAAGACAGAACAACTTGTAATTTGGAATGGAGAGTAGAAGATAAAGCTAGTGAATTTTGGCACCAGTGAGCACTGTCAGTTATCTGATTGGAGGTTATAATCCTAAACAAGGTTGCTACAGGAAGTAACTGAGCAGGAAAGAGAAGATATCTGGATGCAAACAGAAAAAGAAGCACATAATATTTTACAGGCAAATCATAACAATATCCTTAAGTGAATGTAAGCTTCCTATACATGCCTTATTATGTTACAATACATATTTAATTTCTTATGGTATGTAAGAAACATATTTGGATCCATTCATGACAAAACACTATTTTCATCTTGCAGCCTCTGAATTTTCAACACCTGTCATCATCTAATTCAATTGTTGATGTAGACACCTTTGTTTGCGCAAGAAGAAGAATAAAAATTTCCAGGCTAGCTTTTTAACATATATTTGTGCTTTGTTCTAGAACCTGTTTGTAGCTTGAAGCTTAATTAACCAAAAAAAGTATTTCCACAGATCGCTGTTCCATTGCAACAAGCTAGGGCAGAGGATTCGGATCAACCTTTTGCAGTCCTTTCAAGTCCAATGGACTTGCAAACTTACAAAATTGCATTTAAAGATGAACAACTGAATTTTGAGATGCAAACAGTGATACGCATCCCTATGTATGAACCTTTGAACTCTTGTTTCTTTTTTGGCATGTATAAAATGAATAAACCTAGATGTAAACAAATGCATTTGGAGATAGCAATAATTGAAAAGGAAGCTTGATGCAACGTGTGACGATTTGACGCAATTTGTTGTGGACAATATTGTCAGATGTGACTTGTGGAACTTACCTAGCTAGTTCCAAAGAAACATGCCAGCATTTCATTATTCAGATTAAATTACCTCAGAATACCTGGTCAAAATACTACTAACCAAAAATATCTTAGACGAATCCAGCTATGGACTTCATTCTGAGTACGGTGTCAACATTCTAAACTCATTTAGGCCTTGGATTTCAACTGCTCTCGTTTCTAGTGCCTATCTTTATGTGACGAAATATTCAACGTCTCGTGCTCTTTACTTGGACTTATGTTGCCACTAAAGTCATATATGCTATGACAACTTGACGTTGTCCTTCGAGCTTATCTATGTAGCGGTTTGAATCCAGCGTTAACTAATACTCCATTCTGGATTATAAGTCAATTTAATTTTTGGTACATCTACTTTTTGCTATGTATCTAGATATAGCAATATGTCTAGATGCACAACAAAATCTATGTACCAAAAAGTCCGATTTATAGTTTGAAATGGAGGCCAGTGAAAAGCGACACAACGTTGTCCTTCGATGCAATCTTTTTCGCAAGCCAGTTTGAATTTTTCGACGGCTAGTATTACAAAAATATTTATATACATGAAAATTTTAATAACGTTAGGTCATGAACTTTAACTGCTCAGTTTTCTTTTTGCGGCGACTGCGTAGTTAATATATACGTTAATAATACCGCTTTTTTAAAAACGAAAAATGTATTCTGATTGGAAAAAAGCAAATAAAATGAATTTTGACACTTCTCATACAATATAATTTTTTCTAAAAATTCAATATTATTTTAAAGGTACTACGAATACAAATACTCTTGTTAAGAAGCCGGATACATGGGGTTTTGGTTGTGGTGACTTCGTAGTACTTGGCACAGGTGGCCAAAGTTATCTTGTCCCACGCACATTAGTGGTGTTCTAAGACTGTATCAACTCGATGTAATGCACTTAAAAATTTAATAAACTCTTTCTTTATAACAGAAACAAATACAAATCTATTGATGTAAACTATAAGTTCTATTGCCTGCCAGACATCCCCTCATTATATGGATAAATCTAGTGAATTCTGACCAGCATTAATATTTGATAGGAGGTTCACAAAACAAAGGTGATGCAGGAAGTTTCTCACCAACATATAACACAAGATGTCCTGATGCAAATAGAAGAAGCAAGCACATAATGTGTTTATATAAAAATTATTAGCAATATCCTTAATAAGGTATATGTAGGCTTGCTTGCATTTAGACACCACTCATGACAAAACACCATGTTCACCTCCTACATTAGAGATGTGTGACGACATTGTGCCGATGCTACTTGTTGCCAATGGATATGCAATCATGTATGGGTCGAATCCTTCACTTTGCATAGAGGCTAGTACCTCGAGGCTTAAATCTGGAGGCTCAATCTCACCATCCAAGTATTGCATGACTTGCCGCATGGTAGGCCTTTCACTTGGGAATGGGTGTGAGCATAGCAGGCCTATTTTTAGCGCCAAGCATGCCTCACTAACATCATACATCCCTTTGAGCCTAGCATCTATTGTATCACAGAATGACCCTTTCTGCACCTTGTCAAGCACCGAATCAACCAACATGAGCTGGCTATCTTGCATATTTTGGTGACTGACAGGCCTTTGTCCACAGGTGACCTCAAGGACAAACATACCGAAGGCTTAAAAACATCTGTAGGAGGAGTGGCATTTCCGCTGTGTGCTAGCTCTGGAGCAAGGTAACCTATGGTGCCAACCACATGTGTAGTTTGTGGGTCGGCACCGTGATCATACAGCCTTGCAAGCCCAAAGTCGCCTAACCGTCCATTCATCTCATCATCAAGGAGCACATTACTTGCTTTGATGTCTCTGTGAACAACTACCTTCTCCCACTCCTCATGGAGATACAACAGGCCGGATGCAATTCCTTTGATAATCTGAAACCTTTGATTCCAACTCAACTGAGAATTGTCATCTTTGCTGCTGTATAGATATTTATCCAAGCTTCCATTGGGCATATAATCATATACCAAGAGGAGCTCGCCCTTCCGTCGGCAATAGCCAAGCAACTGGACGAGATTAGGGTTCCGAAGACGCCCTATGCTGACAATCTCTGCTATGAACTCTTTAATGCCTTGCTTGGAGTCATGCGACACCCTCTTCACGGCTATCTTCAATCTTGATCTCGGAAGCTCCCCTTTGTATACTCTCCCAAATCCTCCAGCCCCAAGAAGGTTTTTGTTCTCAAATCCATCCGTTGCATGGAACAAATCTTTGTATGAGAAGCGGTGTGGGCCATACTCTAGCTCCCAGTCTTCTCGTAGCTCTGCATATCTGAAACGCCTCCGCACAAGCAAGAAAGCAATTGTGCCCAGAGATAGCAGGAGTACCGCAGTTGCTGCAGGCAAAACTACCTCTAAAACCCAAGATCGTCGACCCTTTTGATGATGTCTTGGAAGATTTGGAAGGTTGGTTAGATCAATGGATGGGGCAGGGCTGTTCATGGCAAAGCTCCAGCCAAGAACATAGTGTTTTGTGTCGAGCTTGCCTGTTGATGATGAGAAGCCGATGTATGCCACATCGGTGAGAACATCTGAGAGATTTTGGGTAGCGGACACTGTTGGCCTCCTTGGCTTGCCCATGGCTAGAGGAGCTAAGGTGACATCGATCTGTGTCTTCTCTCTATCATACTCCACCCAGACCTGCATTGCCTCTTGGCTACTGAGAGTCAAGTTTTCAAAGATTCCATTCTGATCATGGAAGAAGCCGGCAGGGTAGGATTGCACAGAGGTTAGGCTGTTGATGTCGATGCCGATATGGTTGTCGTTGATGTCCTTGAACTCGCTGTTCTGCCAGGTGTCGAGCTCAACAGCAAACATTTGATTGGTCTTGTTGCCATCGTTGGAGCTACTAAAGAGTCCCAGGTATTGGACCGGAAGTGCAGCGAAATTCTTGCTCGGTGCGATCAACATGGTGAGGCCACTGCTACTCAAGTCATAGACAGAGATGATACCGAACACGAAGGAGGCAGAGAAGGACTGCACCGTGCCATTGGGTGAGTCTCGAAGGTGAAATGGATTTGGGTGGAAGGCGTGGCCTTTGCTCATGGCCGTGCCATTGGTGAGCTCCAGCAACCCGCCTTGTGTGATGGAGGCTATGCCGTCGAGGGTGAGGCTAGCGTTGGCGGCCGGAGTAGACGAACTGGTGGTCGTCGTTGCCGGCGATGAGGGGCAAAATGGCAAGGCCAAGACCAACTAAGAGGAATTCTAGGATCATTGGGAAAGCGGGCTTCATGCAAAACATGGCCGTGGTGGGCAATGGCAAGAGGAGTGCCTGGAAATATATATCTATGTGAAAATTTTCTGGCTTGTGCGGACGAACGTGATAACACCTTTTGACAAGTTATTTTTTTTTAGCATGGAAATATAATTTGGAATTTTAACCCACTTTTAAAGACGTTCTTTTCATTGGAACTTTGGTAGCAGGGAATTGGGCAGGTCCTGAGAAGGATGTGGATGTATATAAAGTTGGCTAGCAGATGTGATTTTTAATTTATGTTTTGTAAATTAAGAGCTGTCTTGTCTTCACATTAATAGTGCCTAGCAACAGATGTGATTTTTCTAGATTGATTGACCAAGCTGGGTCTAGATTGATTGATTGATCAAGAGATCACTGTTCCGTTGAAAGGCAGACGAATGCCCCAGTCAGCCTTTTGTATTTTCTTTGTCATGTCAAATGGACAATGACAGAAAATGACACGGCGATTTGTGTCCGTCTAGACGATATTTGTACGCATCAGCAACTTCAGCAGCTTCTATACGCTAACCAGTGAAGGCAGAATTAAGTACAGAATTTTCCGCTATTCCTCCTATGAAAAAAACGAAAGCAACTTTCCAAGCCAACACATCTTATAATTTGGAATGAACCCGAAGTAGTAGAGAACTATCGAGTCTAAGAAAGGTGTGGCTGTAAATTAAGAGGTGTTTTATTTTCAAATTAATATTTGTATTGCTAGGGAGATGTGAACGTCTTATGTTCACATTAATAATGCCAGCTATGTGATGTTACTACTTTCATTTGGTAAACAACCGGTCAAGCTTGATCTGATTGCTGTGTTGACAAGGGCAGACGGCCGGTCCCAATCAACCTTTTTTTTTTTTTTTTTTTTTTTTTTCTATTTTCTTTGTCATTATTTCCATGTTACTGCGTTTGAAGGTGGGCAATAACAGTGACACAACGATTTGTCAACAAAAATTTTGGCAGCAGCTTTTGCGATCTGCCGCCTCTATCTACTCTTATTTAGTGACCACTTGCGGAATATGTGCATAACCACAAAGTCTCACATGTTAACTCCCTTAATTACCTACTGCACTGCCTTAAGTCACTTTGTGACGACTAAGTGGTTGATACATTCTTTGTGTATGCACTTCAGTAAATATTGTAATGTATATTTGAGATTCTAAATGAATTTATAAATACAAAAAGTCTGACCTAAAAAGTTTTAGATTTTTCCAGAGTACCACAAAATTGATTGAGGCCGTTACTACGTTCGATGTCATTTGAAAATTCAAAGAAAATATGAATTTTAAAGCTGAAAACTCATAAGAGGATTTCCAGGCCCTAAATGGTTTCAAACGAAAAGTCGGTAAGTTATAAATTTGCATCTCTTTGAGTACCAATACTTTAGCTTAAATGTTTCTTCGTTCGAGATACTTTGAAAACTTAGGGTTTGTTTGGATTCTGGCCCACACTCCGCCATGCCACCCACACCGGTGGCCGCCATCATTCATTAGCCTGCGTTTGTGTCGACCGGCCAGATTGGGCCGAATCGACACCGATTGCCGATCGTCGGCGGCGCTAACTTGACGGGCGAAGTAGATCGAACGGGCGGCAACGGTGATGACGTAGGACGGCGCATTGAGATTGTTGGGAGGGAGAAGATGAGGGTGCGGGCAGCGTAGATGGCGGGAAGAGGAAGGGCGGGCGGGCGCGAACGGGCGGCGGCGCGGCCGGGCGGGCGGCAGAAGGCTGGGCGCCAAGACCGGCGGGCGCGGGCGGGGCGGCGCCGGGCGGCGATCGGCGGCGCAGGGCGCGCGCCCAGCGCCGGGCGATCGCGCTGAACGGCAGCAGCAGCGCAGGCTGCGGAAGGCGGCGGCGCGGGCGGGGAGGAGGAGAGGGAGAGCTGGAAGGCTGGAAAGCTTGGGAGTCACCCCTTTATTTATTTTCTTCTTAAGATTGAACTAGCTACTGTGCCCCTTGTATTTATAGTCCGAGGGAGACTTGGCGGCTAAGCTAGGAAGGTTCTAGAGGTTTCCTTATAGATTGGAATACCCATTGACAAAGCAATCTTATTTCTTTCCCTAAATATTTATTCCCTAATATTTTAATAAATATCGGATGACGACGGCGGCCGGCGGCGGCGGCCGGCAGCGTCCGTGCGCTCCTAGGGGGCCTTGGCCCATGGGCCCCGCCTTGGATCATGACATATCTCCCCTCCTTTCGGCGAAAGGCGTCCCCGCTGCCGGGTTCTCCGACGATTGTTGTTTGCCGATGGCGCGATTGAAGTAGTGCAAAGGTTGAAGATTGTTGCATCCACTTGTGTCGAAAATTCCATGGCTCTCCGAGAGTTTTGCACCGGGTGGCAAGTATGTTGAGGGATGAAAGCCAACCGCAAGAGTGTGTAGAGGGATGCCACCTGGTTGGAGAACATTCCTTAGCACCTCGGCGTAGTAGCGATGAATGTTGAGGAAGATGATCGCCATTGCTGGGGCCCGAGCTGGTGTTGCCGGCTGGAGCTTGATGGTACCGACGAGGCCATACAGCTTTCGTAGTCCGTGGATGTAGCCATTCGAGGTGGAGCGAGCCTTCGAGGTAGTGACGAGGTCGACGAGGTGCGGGCGATGTTGGTGGCATGTACCTCTTGTCGTCGTCGGTGAAGCTCACAGGTCGAGGCTTGCTGAAGACGGAGACGTCGAAGTTGTGGTCATCAGATTGCCGTGTTCCCAAAGTTGGGCGCCATCCGGTCAAGCAGTGCAGCCCATGGTTTGTTGGCGAGTCGTGCTGGACGTAGATGTCGCTGAGGAGCATGGGAGCCAACCGGTTTGGCTCGAGTCGTTCCGCCGTCGAGCCGAGGAGTCATCGCGCGATGGTCGTTGCTTGGCGCCGTGTTGCCGGGTACGCCCATGTTCCGGACGTAGGTGTCGGGACCATAGGAGTAGTCGGTCAAGGCGTCGGTCCGTCGAGGATGAACGGAGTGGACAGTAGCATCGCCGTTGATGGGCAGCATGAAGCCACGAGGAAGACACCGTGTGGAGGTGTCCCGCGTGGTCCGGGCTTGGCATGTAGATGAACGAGAGAGGTACCGCTATTAACATATGGGTAGCGGCATACCTCGTGTCTCCGGTGAAGCCGATGTTACGATGTGGTTGGTAGAGGCGCCGTTGCCGGATGCGCACCTAGCTTGATGGTGTTCTCCACCATTGAAGATGTTCGCCAGTGTACCGCATCGTTTGTAGTCGAGGGGCGGCGAGTGAACAACCTTCACCTCTTCGGTGCTCGGGGAACGCGGTGTTCTCATCGCGGCGGCGTCCGTTGGGTTGATGTCATGGTTGCGGTGTTGAGGTTGGGCGAGGGGTCGCCGTGGTTCATGCCCTTGTAGTTGTTGTCGATGATAGGCATGATGAAGGCGAGTCGACGTCGGGGTCGTCATCGGCGCCGGCGTCTGGAGGACGCGTCGTGAATGCGCGGCGCCCATGATAGCGTCGGTGGTGTTGTTGAAGACGTCGTAGTTGATGGTGGCGCCCTTGGGAGGGGCGTCACCGACGATGGTGTCCATGGCGTCATGCGGGATGTCGTTGCCCGGCCCGAAGTTGATGTCGGCGTCGGCCGACGTCGTTGTGTTGTTGATCTTTGGCGAAGACGATGGCACCCCGGTGGTGGTAGAGGGATGTTGCTAGTGGACCGGGAACTTATTCGTGCCATTGTAGAAGCCGAGGAACGTTGGCCTAGTTGGGTAGGCTTTTCGTCGAGCGGTGGTGGGACGTCGGGCGTATCCTCGGATTCGATCGATACGGGATCGCAACGGCGGGAACGGCCTTGGGGAAGACGTTCGGCGCTTGCAGCGTTGATGAGCTTGGAGGAGGTGACGAGGCGTGGGCGGCGGCGTCACCGTCGGCGGCGCCCATGGCGGACATCGTCGGTGGTGGTCAGGTGACGTCGGGGCGTGTACGTCGGACGACAAGGCCGCGTCGGCCGCGGGGTTCTTCTTGCCGTGGGCCATCGGTTCGTCGTGGATGTCGATCGGGTTGTCGTCGATGCTCGTGGGAGCGTTGTCGATGATGGGGCAGCCATGTCGGCGGCGGCGCCGTTGGCGGCGCTCGCGGGCTTCTTGCTCTCTAGCCTCCACGCACTCGTAACGTAGCGCCCAGATTTTGGCAAACTCTTCCCCCGATTCCTCTTAACGGTGGCCGTGTCGTCGTTGTACATCGTCGGGCGGCTGTTCATCGAAGCTTTTGCGGGAGGGAGTTGAGGGAGGCACTTATCTCCTTTGCAAGGTCGGATAACCCACGGAACTCCGTCTTGAGCTCGAAGATCTTTGGCGGCCGCCCATCGGATCGCGGACGGGCGGTGGTGATCGGAAGCACTCGGTGATGGGAATCGCCCTGGTCCGGATACCATTGTCGCCGACCCGGCTAGATTGGGCCGAATCGACACCCGATTGTCGATTGTCGGCGCGAACTTGACGGCTTTGGCGCAGATCGAACGGCGGGCAACGGTGATGACGTGAGACGGCGATTGAGATTGTTGGGAGGGAGAAGATGAGGGTGCGGGCGCGTAGATGGCGGAAGAGGAAGGGCGGCGGCGCTGGCCGGGCGGGCGCGGACCGGGCGCGGCGGGCGGCGGGGCGTGGCCGCTACGGCAAGATCAAGCGGGCCTTGAGGCGCGCGCTCAGCGCTGGCGATCAAGGCCAAGAAAGGCAGCAGCAGCCAGCCTTCGCGGAAGGCGGCGGCGCGCTGGGCGCGGGGAGGAGAGGGAGAGCTGGAAAGGCCGGAAAGCTTGGGAGTTATTACCCCCTTTTATTTATTTTCTTCTTAAGATTGAACTAGCTACAGCCCCCTTGTATTTATAGTCCGAGGGAGACTTGGCGGCTAAGCTAGGGAAGGTTCTAGAGGTTTCCTTTATAGATTGGAATACCCATTGACAAAGCAATCTTATTTCTTTCCCTAAATATTTATTCCCTAAATATTTATTCCCTAATATTTTAATAAATATCGGATGACGACGGCAGCGGCGGCGGGCGGCGGCGGCCGGCGCTGCGTGCGCTCCTAGGGGGCCTTGGCCCATGGGCCCCGCCTTTGGATCATGACAGTTTGGTCTCATTGTGTGTTTGGTCGCCATCATTCGTCTCCCGTGGCTTGTCAATAATTGCGGGCGTGGCCCATGACGCTTGCTCTGCCGCTTGTCAATAATTGCGGTGTGGCCGTGGTGAGATTCGATTCGCCGCGCCGGTTGTGGCGAGGCCAAGTGTGGCCTTGAACCAAACATCCTCTTAAAAAAAAAAGATGAATTTTAAAATCTAAAGAACCTGGTGATTTCAAATGAAAAAAAAGAAGTCAACTACAAAGTTCTATGTATCTTTGAGTACTACAACTTTGGCTTAGTTCATTACTCGACCTGAGGTTATTTAAAAATTAAAATATTTAAATTTAAATTAGGAAATCTGAACGATTGTTTTGGACCGTAAATGATTTCACTTGGAAAAGTCGTCAACTACAAAGTTGTTAATCTCTTTGGACACTACAACTATAATATAGTTTGTCTTTGGCCGACTTGAATTTTGGATTCAGTTGAGAATTGATCCATGGTAGTTGGCCTAACTAATGGGGTCAGGTTACCCTCCTTGAGGGTTGGCAAACCCTTGGATGCACCATGACTCCTATGCGCTCCACATGGGGGTGGAAAAAGCATCCAAGGTGGTTTGATGTTGTTTGGGCTTCTAGATCGGTCGGGCAATTAATTGCCATCACCAAAGTCCTCCATAGAGTTTGCTTAGCATACTTTTTTTTTTTTTTTTTTTTGAGAATTGTTTGCTTAAATTACGTTTTTTTTTTTTTTTTTTTGAGATCACACAGCCTGTGCATTACAAACGATCATTTACATTTAAATTCAATCTTAACATGGGCCGGTGGCCCAAGTAGGCCTAACTAAGCTTACTTGTTGCCATGGTCTCTGTTAAGGCCGGGCCTTTGCTCAAAAAAAAAAAAAAAAAAAAAAATGTTAAGGCTGGACCTTTCATATTCGAGATGGTGAAAATAATGGACAATCCTCTGCAGCTCCCTCCGCTACGGTCGCGTCCGGCGGCGTGAGCCGGCGAGGTGGTTCGCCCGAGGTGGCGGCGGGCTCAGCGCGTTCGGATGGGCCCGGCGTCTCTTCCTCAGCGGCCTCCTGATTCCGCGGCGGCGGTGGCGGCGGCGGCCGCCGGACTGCTGTGGAGACGACGCTGCAGTAGTTGGAGGTAATCTCGTGATTCCTGAAGCTTGTTTGCGAATTGCGATTAGTGCGTGCTCGGAGCCTATCTAAGATGGATTAGTTACTGAACTGTGAATCACTTCATTTTGGCCCGAAAACAAATCTGAAAACTGTGCGTACTGCTGCTGTGTACTCCCTGTATCAATTTGAAGAGCAACCTGCCACAAATTCTACGACTTAACTAATAGCCCTTTACATAGTTGAAACAAGTAAATGTTTGTTACTTTCCTGATGTTTCCGGACACTTCCTTCTGTAAAATCCACTGAATCCAAGTTGTGAAGATCATGAAATTGCGGTATGGCAAGTTTTTCTTTCATGGTATTGGGACCATTTGACCGATTTCCTTGATGGCCACCTGGGGGTGCACTCCAATGGTACAAACAGGAATTCATAAAGAAAAGGGAATTCATACTCAACTTTTTCCTGTGGCCCATAATACGATTAATCCGGCATGGGCTACATGAGCTCCAACTAGTTTACTGGAGAAATCGATAAGTCTGGTATTCTCGGTACAACGAGGTTTTGTTCTGGGAGTCAGATCCGTATGAGGCTATGAGCCCAGCATACTTTTGTTAGGTGGTAGAAAAATCATTGTAAGCTGATTTAGTTCTTGTTCCTGTCTTTATTTGTGTTGTGTCACACCATCACTATTCTGTTAGATATTGAACGGGGCATGGCCGATCCTTTGTATTGAAATTATAGCAGAAAAATGATCCGTCATTTTCTATAAATATAAATTGGCACACATGGACTCATTAAAAGGTAAACAGCCAGAATAAAGCCATCTGGTACATACAACTTGTGAACACCTAGAGTAAGGGGGACGTACAGACTTTAAACATGCTAGACTCATCATACTGTTATGAATATTTCTACGACATACAATATATGTGCCACTTACTATGCAAATGCAACAGAAGTAACCAACTTACAACAGAACACACATATCATCTCCCACCTGAGAGGCCAGACATCGTGCAGAAGCTTGATGATATTTGTGGATATGACATGACAGATGAGTTCAGTCCACTGTTTTTCATCAAGGCAACCATGTTTGAGCTCAGTTGGGTTGGCCTTAGCTCAGGTAGTGGCATATCTTCATCGAGGAATTGCATAACTTCTCGCATCCTAGGCCTTGAACTAGGAAGCGGGTGCAAGCACAAGAGTCCTAGCTTCAACACAAGATGGGCCTCATCAATGTTGTAGTCACTCTGAAGCCTAGAATCCAGTGTCTTTGTAAGCAAACCATTGTTCCAGTGCTCGAGAACCCAATCGACCAAGAAAAACTCATTTCCCTCTGCATCTTTCTTGACTGGCCTTTGCCCACATGCAACCTCAAGAAGGAACATGCCGAAGGCAAAAACATCTGTATAAGGGGATGCCTTCCCTGTGCGCAGTAGCTCAGGGGCTAGGTACCCCTTTGTGCCAACCATATGTGTTGTTTGTGGGTCAGTACCATGATCATATAACCTTGCAAGGCCAAAGTCACCAAGACGTCCATTCATGTCACCATCTAGGAGTACGTTGCTTGCTTTGATGTCTCTATGGATCACTATCTTCTCCCACTTCTCATGTAGATACAACAAGCCAGTTGCGATGCCTTTGATAACTCGAAACCTCTGAGCCCAATTCAAAATAGCCTTTTGCTCTTCACAGTGTAGATATTTATCGAGGCTACCATTGGGCATGTAGTTGTAAACCAAAAACAGTTCGCCTTTTCTCCTGCAATAGCCAAGAAGTTGCAGAAGGTTGCGATGGCGGAGGCGACCAATGCTAACGACCTCAGTGACAAACTCCTTCATTCCCTGTCTTGCTCATGAGACATCCTCTTCACAGCAAACCTCTAGATTAGACAATGGAAGAACTCCTTTATATACTTTCCCAAATCCTCCTTCTCCAAGCAGGTGTTTGTTCTTAAAGCCCCCTGTAGCATGGAACAAATCCTTGTATGAGAACCGATGGGGACCAAACTCGCCCTCCCAATCCTCACGCACCTCTTCATACTTCGGCCGCCTTCGCACAATGATAATGACAATAGTGCCTGTGGAGAGGATCAATGTTGCAGTGGCTATTGGTAGGACAATTGCCAAGAGCTTGGACTGTGCCTTCTGACCAACAAAAGGTAACTTGGGAAGCTTGGAGATGTCAAGGGATGGAGCTGGTTTATTCAGGGCAAAGCTCCAACCCATCACATACTGACGGGAGTTGACGGAGAAGCTCCAGCCGAGAATCCAATGTACGAAGTTGAGTTGGAGAGTAGAGTTGAGAGATCATAGGTTGTAGACAGTAGTGGCCTTGATGGCTTGCCCATATTGATTGGAGCCAAGGTCACATTGATCTGCGTAGTGCCCTCGTCATAGTCTACCCACAGTTGTGTTCCCTGGTTTCCACTGAGTTTCAGATTCCTGAAGGTAGCACCGTCATCTTCATAGAAGCCAGCTGTGCTTGAATTCAAGGAGATCACACTGTTGTTGTTGATGCCGACGTGGTTGTCATTGATGTCTTGGAACTCAGCATTTAGGTAGGTATCGAACTCCACCATGAAGATATGATTGCTTGGGTCGCCATTGTTCTTTTCATCGAGGAGACCAAAGTACTTTGGTGCCCGTGCATCAGAGAAATTTTTGGTAGGAGCGATGAAGAATGCCATGCCATCAGCACTCAACTCTGGGTATGTGTTGAAGATACTGAAAACAACATTAACTGAAAAGGATTGAACTTTACCATCGGGTGATTTGCGGAAGCGCAAAGGGTTGGTGTAGAATGCGTGACCGCTTAGAGTTGCAGAGCCATTGGTGAGATCAAGGAGGCCACCATTTGTGACGATGGCACAGCCATCAAGGTTTAAGCTGGATTTGGTGAAGCCAGAGAAGATAAATTGATCATCGCAGGAGGCCAAGGTTGTGAGGAGGAGGAGCAGGTACCGGAAGGAAGGATGTATGCTTCATTGCCATTGGAAGCATGCGTGTGACTTGCAAGCTGCAACTGCACCAAGCAGCAAGTGTTTTGTTTGCTACCCGATGCTATCTAGTTTCAGTTCAGATTGCACTTGGTGGTGCAGTTTATAATACATTTAACTGGAAGCTTCGTACTGAAATCTATTTTCTGGATTTTCAAGATCTGTTATTGTCTAAATTTTAATACGTGGCGTAGACACTTGAATTGTTAGGTTTATTTGCTGCCACGTCTTTGTGTTGATTTTAAGGAACAACCTAACAAATCTTTAGGTTTCCAGAACAAGTCAACATGGAACTAGTTAGACAACGACAGCTAATAAAGATAGTTTAGCTCAACCTTCATATCAATTTTCTCTCATGAATGGGAGATGTGCACATGGCTGTATCCGTGGATTGTACAAGTGGTATCTTTCATGCTTTTTCATAAACTATGAATCCAAACTATGGTCCTCAAAGAAAACTTCCATTGTTTGCACAATAAGGTAAATTTTTTTCACACAAACAACGATAAGATAAATATACGCTTTCATGCAATTTGTCGACACCGCCATGAAAAATCACCGGCTTGAAAAAATATGGCAAAGACCAAACCACCATTTAGCCGAACTGTTCTCCGAAGTTCATTGCCGCCATATCGGCACCGCCGACACATCCGTCACCTGCGGTCGTCATTGCTAGTGGCGTGCGCCGCCATTCCGTTGGCGCCTTTGGCGTCGATAGGCCCCGTGACCACAAGCGGCGATTGGCGGCGGTCATCATCGATATCGGCGTGGCAACCTTGGGCGCGATGAGGCGGAGATATCGCTAGGCGTTCGTCCTCTGCCGCCGCCCTCGCCGTCCGTCCACGGCGCGGCCGATGATCGAATCCGCAGCGCCTATGGCCCACCACCATCGGCGCCAAAGCGAATCCACCCGGAGGTGAGAGGCTGCGGCGGATCGGCGGCCCGGTGGATGCGACGGCGGAGCGGCTGGCGAAGATGCAAACCTATCAGTTTCAGGCGTCGCGTCTCGGTGGAAAATGACGCGGCCTCCCTCGCCGGCGTCGGCGTCTTCGGGGGCTGCGCCCGGCGAGTTGAGGAGTCGGGGCGGTTGTGGCGGAGGGCCAACCGCCCGCGGCCGCCCGAACCAGCCGTTCGCAACGCTCGCGGCAAGGGCGTTCGTCGGCGCCGCACGCTTGTCGGCGCTGCAGGGCATCACGTCGAGTGCCCCCACGGGCCGTCCTTCGTCTACTCGCATGCGGCTTTTGCCTCAACAAAGACGCGTGGCTTTGCTTCGGTTCCCCCGCCGTGGGCTCGCCAACCCCAGCGCGGCCGCCACCCCATCCGGCCGCGTCGTCCGCGATATGGGGGCTCGTCGGCATCTGCGGCCTCGGCGCCGCCACGGCCGTCTGCGTCGGGCACCTCCACCCCGGTTGCCTACGGTGGAGGCGACGCTCTCGTCCTGCCCCACGAGCACGCCCAAGGTTATGGGCCTCACGGTGGGCGGGGTAGTTCTTCTTGCGCCGGTGGATTCTTTGGTGGGCTGCCTATATTGGCCCATTTTCAGCAGCTGACATGGGATCGAGGTGGCCACACATGTACGCGATCGGTGTACGAAGGGCATCGATTCGAGTCCACAATAAAGAAATTGAGTCCATTTCATCTTGCGAATAATCAAATAAGCCGAGATGTAAAAAGGCTTATTTTTAGGTGTTAGGGTTGTGTCTAGTGGAGTCATTGTTAGGGACGCAGCTTGAGGACGGTTTGCATGTCAGGTGGGGTGTAGTGTTAGAGGGGTCAAGGGCCTATTGGGCCTTAGCCCATTAGGGTTAATCAATGTCTTACTTAGGGCCAAGTCAACCCTCTCTATATAATGAGAGGGGATGTATCAATCTAAGGTAAGCAAGAGATTAAGAAGGAAAACCCTTCTCTCTTGCCGGCCATGGGCAGAGCCCCGCGGCCGGCATTCCCAGTGCCCTAACCTAGCCAACGCCACCTCGTGAACAGTACCCGCGGGTACTGTGGCACCGCGGGTACTGTAGCAGCCGTCCAGCCAACTCTCCTCCCTCAATCCCAACCGTGTCCATAACAAGTGTATTAAAATTTCTAAATACTAACCAAGAGACAGAACATAGCTTTATCTAAGTAGACCAAGGAAGATCTAGATTTGCTAGTAACATGGATATGGATCCCTATAAAAATTCGAAGTATTTATTTTTTTATGAAAAATGGTAGAACTAGAAGTAAATAAATGCATGTAAAGATGGACAATAACTGTAAAGGAAGCTTGATGCAATGTGATGCAAACACATGTGTGGTCATAAAAGTACAAAACAATTTTTCTGGTCAATATTCTTTGTCATAGTGTGGATTGTGGGGATTACCTAGTTTCTAAAGTACTTGGCATTTGGTTATTCAGACTTCACTACTTGTTTGGTCAAATTCCTACTTCCTTAAAATATCTTATATGAATTCAGCATGGACTTCTGAGTGTCCTCATGGTTATAGGAGTCAATTTGTCCAGACTCCACAGTCCAGACACATTATTCTTTGTCTGACAGCGATGTAGAGATTGCCTAGGATCAAGGAAATTTTAAAGACTGAACCAAGAAGTTGTTTTCCATGATAATGGTCTGATGTTATCCTTTGGGCCCATCTATCTTGCGGTTTGAATCAGGCATTGAATGATAATTTTCAATTTTTTTATGAAAAATGGTAGAACTAGAAGTAAATAAATTCATTTAAAGATGGACAATAACTGAAAAGAAAGCTTGATGCAATGTGATGCAAACACATGTGTGGTCATAAAAGTACAAAACAATTTTTTTTTAGTCAATATTCTTTGCCATAGTGTGGGTTGTGGGGATCACCTCGTTTCTAAGGTACTCGGCATTTGGTTATTCAGACTTCACTACTTCAAAAATGTTTGGTCCAAATCCTACTTCCTTAAAATATCTTATATGAATTCAGCATGGACTTCTGAGTGCCCTCATGGTTATAAGAGTCAATTTGTCCAGACTCCACAGTCCAGACACATTATTCTTTGTCTGACTGCGATGTAGAGATTGCAATGGATCAAGGAAATTTTAAAGACTGAACCAAGAAGTTGTTTTCCATGATAATGGTCTGATGTTATCCTTTGGGCCCATCTATCTTGCGGTTTGAATCAGGCATTGAATGATAATTTTCAGTTTCAATCCCTCAGTTAATAAACAGTGTCAAGTAGCTTAGTGGTATTCCACGGCTAGTATTTTGAACACGAATATATTTTTATAAGGAAATGGAAGATCCCCGGGGTAATCTAGAACCCCGGTTTTAGGCCTTGTTTGGTTGAGCTTTGGCTATTGCAGTGCGCCATGACTTCTGCAAAAGTTGTTGTGGAAAACTGTTGTAGGAAAGTTGAAAGCCTGTTTGGTTGAACAATTGTGGCTTTTGAAAAAGCTTCTCTCACTTGTGAGTGGACCCACATGTCATAGAAAACAAGTGGTCACCTTCTTCCTAGGACAGGGAAGGAATCAGCCTTGGAGCATGAGGGCGCTCCGCTAGGGGTGGGGCATTCTCGGTGGCGCGCGGGATGTAGGTGAGGGAGGCGTGGCTGTGATGCAAGGGAGACCACCGACTGCTACTGACGCGATGCAGGGATGTGCCGGATCTAGGAGAGGGTGCGAGACTGATGGGTCCACGGATGTGAAGGAAAGCAACGAATCGGTATCTATGCAACTAGTGGCTGGTAATGTTTTGGCCCAAAAGTAACTAAAAGCAGGGGGAGTGATGCTTTTGGATTTGTACTACAATGAAAGATGCTTTTGGGCAAAAGTAGCTATGTCTTTTGGGTCTTTTGGTTGGCTTTTGGCTTGCAAAAGCATGTTCAAAAGCCTAACCAAACATTGCCTTAGGTTATCTACTTGGTAGCCCGAATATACTCTTGTGGTAATGCAAAATTCTATGTTTTACCCATTGCCTACCAAAACCGCAGAATGAAGCTGAGGCTTTTCCCATGTCACTGGCAGTATTCAACAGATAGAATACATGTTGACACATGCAACACAAGGTTGCTACAGGAAGTACTTATGATTTGGAAGGGAGAGTAGAAGATAAATATAGTGAATTTGGCACCAACGAGCACTGTCAAATATTTGATTGGAGGTATGCAAAACAAGGTTGCTACAGGAAGTACTGATCAGAAAACACAAGATATTTGGACATAAATAGAAAAAGAAGCACATACATAATATTTTACAGGCAATTGCATCAATATCCTTATTATAATGTAGGATTCCTATATATGCCTCATTAGTTACAATACATAATTAATTTCTTAGGGTATGTAATAAACATATTTGGATCCATTCATGACAAAACACAATTTTCATCTTCCTCCAGAGACTACTTCCGACATTGTGCCGATGCTTCCTGTTGACAATGGATATGAAATGATGAATGGATCGATCCCTTCACTTTGCATACAGGCTAGGACCTCAAAGCTTAAATCTGGAGGCTCAATCTCCCCATCAAAGTATTGCATGACTCGCCCGCATGTTTGGCCTTTCATTAGCGAATGGGTGAGAGCATAGTAACCCTATTTTTAGTGCCAAGTGTGCCTCACCAATATCATAATTCCCATTGAGCCTAGCATCTATTGTATCATCCAGCGATCCTTTCTGCACCTTGTCAAGCACCCAATCAACCAACATGAGCTGGCTATCTTGCATATTTTGGTGGTTGACAGGCCTTTGTCCACAGGTGACCTCAAGGACGAACATACCGAAGGCGAAAACATCCGTAGGAGGAGTGGCATTTCCGCTGCGTGCTAGCTCTGGAGCAAGGTAACCTATGGTGCCAACCACATGTGTAGTTTGTGGGTCAACACCATGATCATACAGCCTTGCAAGCCCAAAATCACCTAGCCGTCCATTCATCTCATCATCAAGAAGAACATTGCTTGCTTTTATGTCTCTGTGAACAACTACCTTCTCCCACTCCTCATGGAGATACAACAGGCCGGATGCAATTCCCTTGATGATCTGAAACCTTTGAGTCCAACTCAACACAGATTTGTCATCATTTACATTATGCAGATACTTATCCAAGCTTCCATTAGGCATGTACTCATATACCAAGAGGAGCTCACCTTTGCGCCGGCAATAGCCAAGCAACTGGACAAGATTACGGTTCTGAAGATGTCCTATGCTGACAATCTCTGCTATGAACTCCTTCATGCCTTGCTTGGAGTCATGCGCCACCCTCTTCACGGCTACCTTCAATCTTGATTTAGGAAGTACCCCCTTGTACACTCTCCCAAATCCTCCAACCCCAAGAAGGTTTTTGCTCTCAAATCCTCCAGTTGCATGGAATAAATCCTTGTATGAGAACCGTTGGGGGCCAAATTCTAGCTCCCAGTGCTCTCGGACCTCCATATACCTGAAATGCCTCCGCACAAGGAAGAAAGCAATGGTGCCCAAAGACAGGAGGAGTACCGCAGTTGCTATGGGCAGAACTACCTCTAGAAGCCATGATCGTTGACTCTTTTGATGATGTCGTGGAAGCTTTGGAAGCATGGTTAGATCGATGGATGGAGAAGCGCTGTTCATGGCGAAGCTCCAGCCGAGAACATAGTGCTTTGTATGAATCTTGCCTGTTGATGATGAGAAACCGATGTATGCCACATCAGTGAGAACATTTGAGAGGTTTTGGATAGTGGACACTGTTGGTTTACTAGGCTTGAGCACTGCTAGAGGAGCCAAGGTGACGTCAATCTGTGTCTTCTCTCGATCATACTCCACCCACACCTGCATCGCATCTTGGCTACAGAGAGTCAAGTTTCTAAAGGTTCCATCCTGATCATGGAAGAAGCCGGCTGGGTAGGACTGCAGAGGTTAGGCTGTTGATGTCGACACCAATGTGGTTGTTGTTGATGTCCCCAAACTCGAGGTTCTGGTAGGTGTCAAGCTCAATGGCGAAGATGTGGTTGGTCGACTGGCCATCGTTGTAGCCATTGAAGGGGCCCATGTAGGATACTGGTGCAGCAGAGAAATTGTTGCTTGGTGCGACCAACAAGGCTAGGCCATTGGTGCTGAAGTTGCCGTAGATGGAGATGATGCCAAACACGAAGGAGGCAGAGGACTGCACTGTGCTGTTGGGCGAGTCACGAAGGTGCAGTGGATCAGGGTAGAAGGCATGGCCCGTGCTCAGCATGCCATTAGTGAGCTCGAGCAAGCCACCTTTTGTGATGGTGGCTGCGCCGTCGAGGGTGAGGTTAGCATTGATGAAGCCAGAGTAGACAAACTGATGGTCATTGTTTCCAGTGGTGAGGGGTGCAATGGCAAGGCCAAGACCAACTAAGAGGAATTTTAGGATCATCGAGAAAGCGGGCTTCATACCAAGCATGGCCATGATGGGCAGTGGCAAGTGTAGTGCCTGGAAATATATATCTATGTGAAAATTTCTGGCTTCTGCCAACGAACGTGATAGCACCTTTTGCAAGTTATTTTTTAGCTTGGAAATATAATGTGGAATTTTAACCCACTTTTAAAGACGCACTTTTCAGTGGAACGTAGGTAGCAGGGAATTGGACAGGTCCTGAGAAGGATGTGGGTGTATAAATTAAAAGGCATATTATCTTTTTTTTTAAAAAAATAAAATTTCCTAGCAGAAGTGATTTTTCATTTATGTTTTGTAAATTAAGAGGTGTCTTATCTTCACATTAATGTTGCCTAGCAAGAGATGTGATGCTATTTATGTTTTGGTAAACAGGTCAAGCTTGATTGGCCAAGAGATCACTGTTCCGTTGCAGCAAGGGCACACAACTGTCCCAGTCAACCTATTGTATTTTCTTTGTTTAAATGGTCCAGAAAACAACTGCATTTAAACATGGACAATAACAGAAAATGATACGGTGATTTGTGTCCGTCTAGACGATATTTGTATGCATCGGCAACAGCAGCTTCTATACGCTAAGCAATTAAGGCAGAATTACAGAATTTTCAGCTATTCATCCTATGGAAACGAAAGCAACGTTTGCTGATCCATCCATCCATGAGCAGCTTGCTGATGGTGCTAATGCATCCATCCATCCATCCATCCATCCATCCATGTGACTAGCCTTACCTTGCCTCACCTCCGTGGAGCAATGAGAAGCTTGTCCACCCAGGAGGGCCAATTTAGCTCCCTCAAAAGAAACATAGTTGGCTCCATATCCTTTATTACTGAGTCAACACAGTTGCTATAGCTAAGGAATCAAGCAGCCCCAGTTATCATCTATGTGGTCAGAAGTATGAGTTGTATTGTCGTTGGGTAAATGTCGTGCTACCATCTTATACAGCAGCTATAAATCAATAACTCCAATTCAACTTAATGCTCAGTTCCTAGACGTCCAACAAGACCTTAGCATGGTCTTGATCAATGCTCTGATCCATGCTGAAGTTTGAGCCAGACAAGATCGTCCTTCTGGCTGATGCTGTAGCGCAATGTTGGCGCCGTATGTGCAGACATCATGTCATGAGGCATGGGCTGTAGTACGAAACAAAGAGCCAAGGTATTCTGAACTAGATATGTTCCCTTTAACTAAATGTTTATTGAACATACATGGCAGTGCCATGCAAAGACAAAAAAACTTTGGATACAGATAAAAAAGCATATAGATTAGTAATTGACAAGTTTTTCGCAACTAGATAGAGATTATAGATTGTCTATATGTCTGATATGTTTGAAAATGAATAAAGAGAAAAAAATATGTATATATTAATATCTTAGCAGGGGAATGCAGTGAAATCCATTTCTGGTGTAGTACTGGTGCTGACATTAACGATGGTGTTTGGGTGCATATTTTGCATCCCTTGAGGCGTTGTTGATGGTGCCTAACTGCGTAAGAGCATCTCCAGACTATCTATTTGTCGGTTTGGAAATAAAACTCAAAACATCATTTTTTTCATCCTACAACACATGCGGCAAACTTGAATAGCGTTTGTCAATTTTTGTATCACTGTTGCGATGTACCAACACAGTCCTTGTACTGAAGATAACAGTAGATGCAAAATTATGGGGTGGTTTGTTTTTTATTGTCGTTTTAATCTGAACTTTAACTTGGCAGGACGTTGTGACAACTTGAGGCACCTTGAAAATTTCCAGGCACGCTAGCAGCCAGCAATGCTCTTTGCCTTTGAGTAAAGGTGATGATGTTCTAAGGGGACCCCATTCCTTGCTTGGTCTGTTCAATATAATTAAAGACGATTCCTCTGTCCTGTCACTTGCAATAAGGTTAACTTTGCAGCGATGGCTTCAGGCATTCAGTGCAATGGGAACCTGCGTTAACGTTGCATGCCAAGTAATACCATTCTGTTTTAGGAAGAAGCTGTCCATGTTGGCTTACACATATATAACACATGATAAATTTGTAATGGGGTGATGCTTGTAAACCAGTGCACAGACTAATTTGAGATATATAGAGAGAGAGTTGTACGTATACTTAGTCTGAGATGCATACTACTAGTTGTACAACAAAAATAGTTGCAACCGTGTCAAGATGTTTCTATGTAATTGGAATCTAGATTATTAGAGGATGTGTCGAGTTGATATTTAGTCTGGGATCCTTTTGTTGCTTCTTTTTTTCTTTTTGGATTGGTTATTGTGGTCCTAACCTGCTCGCTTTGTTTTTCTTTGGCTATTGTGCTTGGTTGTTCTTGTTTCATTTGGACTCCTGCAAAAGTGACGATTAGCTACAAACAGTATGCTGTGGAAATCGAACTCAAAACATCGTATCTTTTCATGCTACGACACTTAGAGAGAACTTGAATAACCTTTGTTGTTCCCATTGCAATGCACAGACTGCTTTTTTTGTTTGTCGTTTCAATCAGAACCTGTAACTAGGCTGGACGTCGTGACAGCTTGGTGTACCTTCAAAGAATTCCTAGCCGGCAATGATCCCTTCCTGAAACCAGCATATATGTTTGAGTGAAGGTGATGATGGTCCAAGCAGGGGACCCCGTTCCTTACTTGGTTATTCAATCAGAGAGGACAGATTCCTCTGTCCCAGCACCAATAAAGGGTAGCTTTGCATCGATACTTGGCTTGAGCCATTTGGTGGTCATGCCAAGTAATACCATTCTGTTTTAGCAAGCTTTGTCCATATACGTGGGTTCACAAATCCTATATAACACTATGGATTTGTGCATTGGATGAAGCCCCTAAACAAGTGCACAGCACAGAGTAATCTGCCTGTGACAAGGCCACCAGAGCGTACATGTGTGCATGCAATGGGCCTCTCAAGTGCCTTGCAATGGTGGGAGGATTGGCAGCTGCGCATCCTTGTCTTAGGCAGCCTTAGCGTTCAGTTCTACCTCGCGTTATTTGCCAGTTCTCGTAAGAAGAATATCAGGTCCTTGTACAGATTGCTCATCTGGCTGGCGTACCTAGGCGGAGACGCTCTAGCCATCTATGCCCTCGCCA
Organism: Hyparrhenia diplandra; assembly: GCA_015847255.1. Lineage (NCBI taxonomy): Eukaryota > Viridiplantae > Streptophyta > Magnoliopsida > Poales > Poaceae > Hyparrhenia > Hyparrhenia diplandra. Next base: position 1,643,367 of record JADLZK010002109.1, read on the forward strand.
CGCTCTTCAATCGCCAGAGAAAGGCACAACAAGGACCTGCGAACTGCAGCCGTGGGGATGTAAATGAGAGCCGTGACTTAGAGGTATTATTATGGGCCCCTATCTTGCTGATGCACCTCGGTGGACAGGTCAACATCTCCGCTTACAACATCGAAGACAACGAACTATGGAGTCGTCACATTCTAACTGCAGTGTCTCAGGTTAGAAAAAAAAAAAATACTAGCCCGTACTCTCACATTTTAGGACACATATATGTACCTATGACTATATTAAATAGTTTTTTCTTTGTTCCTTTTCTAAAGACAGTAGGAATAACACAAATTTTGTAGTCTCCATCTAGTTATGATAAACATGTAAATTACTGATCTATATGTTTTTCATCCCTACATATAATTTTTCCCATTTGAAATCTTAGCATAAACTATGGTGCCTCTTGCTTTTCCCTACATGTAAATTTTTCCCATACGCATGGCACATATATCTATCTTAATATGCATTTAGTTGAAACCTTAACATAAACTATGGTCGCCTAATAACCCTGAAAGCATGAAGCGCTAAATCATGAAATACTCATTTCCGCAGAAAACTGAACCTAGCGAGGCTCTTGTAACCAGTATGCTACATGCCCTTTCACAATGGTGCCTCTTGTTGCAGTCCATATCTTATGGCGCCATAAATCTAAATTATGTCTTTCAAATATAAGTCTTATTGATTGTTTTATATATTTTTTTAATCCTCAAGTTAAATTGAAACTCATGTGCTTATTGTACTTTTATTAACAATCCTTTTTTAAAATCTATAACCCCTATAAAGAGGAAGCCCACTAGGGAGTTCTCTCGACATGCAAGGCATCCACGTAGGCATCCCACTAACATCCCATTAGCATGCCACCTCACCAGCCCCACTAACCCTTCCTTGCGCCACGTCATCAACATGCCCCACATGTCTATGGACATATAAAACGTTATAACTCATGAACCAAAAAAATAAATTAAATTTTGATTACACCATTAAATTCATTTTAATAAATCCTTTAAAACAAGATCTCATATGAATATATTTTGATAAACTTATAAGTGGGACCCGTTGGTATAGAAAAAAAAAAAAAAAAAAAAGAAAAAAGAAGAAAGGAAAAGAATTGAATGATGATAATATTATAACTCATAGGAAATTCTTCTTCATACCCGTGACAACGTGCGGGAATTCCTCTAGTTTATAAAATTAAGGAGCATATAGGTCATAGATTACATTCTTGGGCCATGATGACATAAACAGTAATTTAAAACCTGCACTACATTGCTTAAGATCAGTAGTAGAGTTTGAAAGGAGATCTTGGATGGGTAGTAGAGGTGAAGATTTTTTTAAATTCGACCCCTTTTTTGAAAAAAAAAATGTAAATCTGTCCCTATTTTTGAAAGAATTGCACCAGCCTATCCCTTTCGGTCGCGCCGGACCAGCGACGCGATATTTGCACTCTGTCGCGCCATCGCATGTGGCGCGACGAATGCCTTCCACGCTGGCAACCGCCGTTGACCGGTGCTGCCGTGGATGAGCGTGGGGCCGCCACGCCGCGCCAATGCATGTGGCGCGGCGTCTCGTCGCGCGCGATGCGACGGCGCCGACGGGCCCGTTAGGGTTGCGGCCTGGGCCGATCAGCGTGTGGGCCCCACTTTGTCGTGCCACCGCGGTTGGTGCGACGGGTGGACATAAATGCTTCCACCGAGCTTCTTTCTATCACTCTCTTCTCTCACTCTCACTTTTTTCGAGATTGCAACCAGGTCTTGCGACTTTGGACCCTTCTCTTCCCCTTTCGTCATCCTCTTCTTGGATTCTACTTGTTTTAATCATCTCCATTTGTTTTTTGATTGTGTGCTTGTTCCTTCCCATAGTCAAATATACCTCTCAAGCTATACTTGTCACGACAGTGTCGACCAAATCATCAAAGCTAGGAGGTCTATCAAAAAAATGAACCATGCATGTTCTCAAACCTGCCATCTCCTTAACTTTGCCACCAATATAAAATTGAACTAAACGGTCCATCTACAAAATATTAAGCAATACAAAGGCTATAAGTACAAGAACCACCTTGCAAATAGAAATTACGAACAAACTAAACACCTTCATGCAACAATGAACTAAATTCATGCAAAGCATACTCTATGTCAAATCCACCACCACATCGTATCATAAACTAATTCCACGAACCACATTGTATGTATGAACGCTTGAATCACTAACAGTTTTAGAATTACTAAAACCCTAACAAGTACAAACTCAGAAAACAAGAAATGGAGGGGGAAGAGAGGAAGGATGAGTACCTAATCAGCCGTGGGGAGGCTTACGACGTTGTGGGGAGGGGCCACGCCGGCTGCTACAGCCGGGCCGACCACCCCAGCGCGCCGAGGAGGGTTGGGGAGGCGGCGACGCATGCGGGGACGGCGGCGGATGCGCGGCGTCAGCGGCGAGGGAGGCGGCAGTGGCGGGAAGCCAGGCCCGGCGGCGCCATCCGTCTGGGCGGGCAGCGACGGTTAGAACGGGTGGGGAAGAAAGGAAAGAAACAAGAGAAGAGGAGAAAGAAGCGGTCCGCGTCGGGCCCGCAAAACCCTAACCTTGCGGCGTCTAGCCGTCGCCTCCGGCATGATAGGCGGGACCACACACTTTCCGCGTCGGCCAGGGCCGCAACCCCTAACTTTGAATGTCGCCGCCGCCTCGGGCGCGACGGGCAGGCCCCACACGCTCGCGCATCGGCCCAAACCTGAATCCTAAGGGGCGTCGCGTCGTCGCATCAGGGGCGCGGCAAGACGGTCGCGACACATGTAGTGGCGCGACGAGGCGACCCACACTCATCCACGGCAAAGCGCCGGTCAGCGGCGGTTGCCACCGTGGAGGCTGCGTCTCGCCACATGCGGTGGCGCGACATAGTACAAATATCGCGCCGACGGGCCCGCGCGACCAAAAGGGATACCTTGTACAATTTTTTTCAAAACGGGGACGATTTGAATTGTTTTTAAAAGGAAAAGTCTACATCACCCCCAAACTATGTGTGGTAGACTACATAACCCCCAACCTATGAAACGAGTCTATATCCCCACGAACTTTCTAAAACCGGTCAAATTACCCCTAAAGCATCTTTGAAAAATCATATTAAATCATAAAAAAATCGTAAAATGGAAAATCCAATTGTGTTAGACTCGAATGAGCGGATCTACACAATGAATGGTATTTTTTAGTTCATTTTCTTCATAGCTGTAAAAAATGGACTAAAGCATATCATATTATATGTTTATTGTGTAGATCTACTCATTTACAGTCTAACACAATTGGATTTTCCATTTTACGTAATTTTCTATGATTTACTATGATTTTATAAAAACTGCTTTAGGGGTAATTTGACCAATTTTGAAAAGTTCAGGGGGTGAGCTAGACCGTTTCATTGGTTGGGGTTATGTAGTCTACCTCCCATAGTTGAGGGGGTGATGCAGACTTTTTCGTTTTCAAAAAGGGGTTGAATTTTTTAAAAAATCCTAGAGGTGACCACAAAAGGATATTACAATTAAGCCTTATTGTGACAAATTACTCTAAGCTTAATCTCAAATGCCACGAAGATACAACTATCTGTAGTTTGCACTAACCTCTTCACTTTCTCCAAATGTCTAAATCTTCTTATCAAATGCCACGAAGATACAACTATCTGTAGTTTGCCCATTTTTTTTTTTTTTAATATGTGCGATTTTACCCTGTTATTTTTAAATTGAAGGCAAGTTTTACTCATATTCTGCTAACACCACTTAACTATGTTAAAAGGACCCTGAAAAGACCCGTGGCCTTCTGACCCAGGCTCCCAACCGTGGAGGAGTGCCTCACGTGGCTGCGCCGCCTCGTCCGCGAGCTACCCAACCTTGACGCCCGGGCGCTGCGTCGGGCCGATTGTGGTGGGGCACCTCGCGCGTGCTTTTGACCCGGCCGAGGACACTGCCGACGGCGGCTGCCTTACCGTGGGAGTGCCCCTATTTGCTTCTTTGTATAATCAATCGATTCTCTCATGGCCACGCCGCCGCCGCCTTTGAAGCCCGCCAAGATCCGGCGCCCAGGCCCGGTGCCGGCTGGCATCCCAGCCCCGCGCCGGTCTCGAAGAAGCCCGCTGCGCCGACCTGAAATCCGCGTGCGGGAGGGAGACACTCGCCCGAAGATCTTGCGCCCAGCCGTCATGACCCGCTGGTCTCAGCCCATGCTGCCGCCGCCAGGCTGGATCCCCATCGCCCGGTCTTTGGAGCTCCCGCCGCCGGCCTAGAGCTAGGGTTCCATGGGGACTGGCGACGGAGCGGCGCCTGGGGGAAACGACGATGCAAGAGCGACCGGGTCGGGTTGGGTCAAAGCAGGGGCATCCTAGGTTTTTGTGGTTACATATCCCACTAACACCGTAAAAAAACAGGGGCAAACAAAGGTTTCAACTATGAGACACACGGGGTAAAATCGCACATATAAAAAACAAGGGCAAAATCACTATTGCCTTAAAAAACAGGGGGCAAAATCACCAATTTCTCAATAAAGAACTATATGTGTAGCAACACTTATGCTATTAGCATAGATATGCCGGACATTTTAGTTAAAATATATAATGTCTAACGTAATAAATTATACATATTATAAGTAAAGTATTAATATTTCTAAATAATTTGCTTGTGTCTTTAGTATACGAGTCATTAGGTAATATTTTTCATGATTGCTGAAAGATAACATATCAGTATTCATTCATTCATGTGTACTTTTATTTGCATGATGGTGACAACATATATGTATATTTTAATCTGTTAATATTAACACAAGTAGGTAATATAGTAAGGTCATTTCGCTTAAGTTGTAGATTGGAAGGGATATTTTAGGTTTTTTATTTAATGATCGAAGTGATATTTTAGATGCAAGTTTAATTTTATTTAGATGATATTTCTTAATAGCTTTAGTGGATATTTAAATATAGATTCATGGGTTACCTTGAGCTAATTTACACATTCTTAAGGATGGGCAATTATTTCATAAATAGAAATGACTAAGAGACTCTTATTATCAGTGATGATTAGAGTCTATAAACTGACACATTTCTGAGTTTTGTAATAATTTCTAGAATCTACCTTTTTTCTAGCAAACCTTGAGTGGATTAACATGACTCAATTCGGGACCTATAGTTAGAATTTTAAGATTTATATATATTTTCCAAGAGCGATACGTATACCTAAACTTAAATTATATAATGGCAAATGTGGATAATTTAGTGTCAAATTAGTGGGTTATTTTGAATCATCTTGATAATGATAGATGTGGGCAATTTATATATAAATTTAGGAGGTTATTTTAAATCATCTTTCATAATGGTAGAGGTGGGAAATTTAGATGCTAAATTATTAGGTTACTTTTATAATGACAGATGTGGGTAAAGGTCTAATGGTATTATTGATGCTGATTATAGTGAGAATTTTCAACATTTATATTTTTTCTAGTGCATTACGTGGAGAAGCCTCTAATTAGCAATACTATGTAAGAATGTTTTTCCTTTCCTTTTACAAATTTACCGCTCATAGTGATTCTACAAAAGATCCTGGAGCTCTAATTCATTTGGATGAAACTTCTCAGGTCGTTGTGGTCCTCTACGTGTTTTGCAAGTCATGGTCATCCTCTGCTGACAAGAGGTTACTAGCAGCAGCAATTATGCTTTTCATCATCGGTATTTTCAAATGCTTCGATAAGCCATTGGCTCTTAAGAGGGCTAGTTTTAATAGTATAGTCACTACTTTCCATCCTGCGCCAAGGACAAAAATTGCCAAAAGAGAAGTTGAGCTTGAAAAGTACATACAAGAAGCACGGAGTTTTGCGCAACAGAACAAAAATCCCCCGCACTGGATTCTGATAGCCGATCACCACACAAGGAGCAACTCTCTATGCCGGACAAATTATTTGTAGACTATGCATATGTCTATGAAGACCGTCTCACTACATTCAAATCCTTTTGGCTGCTGGACAAGAAAACCACTTACGACGCCCTTTGTGTAGGGCTCTCGGAAACTTTCAATCTTATTTATAGCAAGAAATCGCAATGGAGTGATAAAAACAGAACCACACCATTCTGTGGCAACCTGTTATCCTGCCTTCTACTGTACCTTAATCCATTGTTGCCGATCGTGCCGATCAGCCTCTTCCACAGCAGCCACAAAAAGGCTTATAGGGAAAGTGACATCAAGGTTACATTTATATTATTGTACATCACATACTTTTTAGAGATTTCGTCATGTTGTACATGGGCAACGTTTAGCTTGCAGTGGTCAGACAGGGTTGCGCAGAATAGCCTTATAGGGTTGTTAGCTTGTAACAGAAGGCACACAAGGCTAATGGGCATCACCAAATTCTTTCAATGCAAAGGTTTGCTTGACACATATTTTGGCATGAGGCCATGTGACTCGTCCAAAGATATTACAATGTCAGTTCGTGAACATGCCAAGGATGGATGGATGAGTCATATAACTGATATAGAGAGCTACTGGAGGTTCAGCGACAGCTGAGGCCAGTGGGCACTTGAGCGCAATGGAAGAGAAGAAGTCTTGCTTGAGAGTATAGAGAAGCCCTTGGATGAGAGCATCATTCTGTGGCATGTGGCCACCGATTTTTGCTTCTACTGCAGCGAGGGCACATCTCCTGACTCTGAGTGTGCCAGGATATGTAGACAGATCTCCAACTACATGATGCATTTGTTGTTTGCTAATCCAGAGATGTTGTTGCCTGGCAGCAGAAGGAATTTGTTCACAGTTGCTTATGATGAACTCGAGGCCATCCTTCAAGGTGATGATGATCTATCGCTTCTGGACGAAAGTGGACTTACACTGAAGATAATTAGCAAGGCAGAGTCAGCAGAAGGTTTTATTCAAGACTCATGGGTTCTAGCTCAAGGGTTGATGCGATTAGGTGATGAGAACAAGATGTGGGAAGTAATCAAAGACGTCTGGATCGAGATGCTCTGTTTTTCTGCTGGTAGATGCAGGGGTTATCTGCATGCCAAAAGCCTTGGTTCTGGTGGGGAGTACCTCTCCTATGTATCGCTTCTGATGTCGCACGCAGGTCTGGAGACATATGCGGAGAGGCAGCAGAGGGTGCACCTTCAGCTTCCCAAAGAGGAAAGAGTGAAAATTGCAAAACAAAGAATACAAGGAGCTGCAAAGAACCAAGCTACTGGTGGCATGGCCCATGTGAAGGAAGAAGAGATTACTACCACTACATTGGCTTCCCAAGTCAGTGGACAACAAGAACAAGAAGAAGATGCTGCTTCTACATCAGCTTCAAGAGTTGAATGCATTGCCCCTGCCCTTGCGATCAAGATTGTTGTGTCACCTTAAGAGCGATGTGATGTCTTCTTTGTTTGTATATATTCCTATCAATCACACATGCTGACTGCACTGTGCATGTACCATTCCATATCTGTTCATTTTGTTTCAGCTCTGAATAATTGAGTTTGCAGTTTGAGCAGTCAAAAGCTTCAGCCTTTCTTGATTTGAGTTAGTTGTCAGTAATTCTTGTCTAAGTTTGTTCTTAAATATGATGACATGAGGTGTCCTTTTGGATGTAACAGAATTGACAATCAAACTGAAACTAATGTGTTGAGTTTCTGACATTATAGTTCAGCACAAGTGTCCTGTTGGCCTCCCATGGACACGCTGCTGCAGACCACTGTTGCTGCCGCCACCAAGCCAAACCTGCTGCATCTGGATGCATCTCATTACCATGCTCAATAGTTTCTGACTGAATGAAGTCTTGTATGTAAAGATGCTGAAGTAAGAGCAATCTTGAACATCAGTTCAAACCATAAGGAGTTTGGGAGCAAGTGGTAGAATTCTCAGGGAAACTTCATTCATAAGACAAGCTTGCACCTGACGATCGGAGTTTTGAAATGAAAATCAGGCAATACGGTGCAAGAAGTCAACATCATAAATGAAAAACAGAGGGGATAATTATGCAAATACTTGGTGCGATGGCACCTATCATCTAGGAGTACACATTTCAAAATAAGACATGAAAGAATCTGCAAGGAAATAAACCATGCATACACCTGAACTAAAAAAAAACGAACTGATGTAGCTAGTTGTCATTTATAGTAAATATTCTGGCAATTGCTACTCTCTAAAAAGCCAAACAAATCAATGTGGACAGGATGGCAGTATCTATCAATATCATGTTGTCGCTGACTCGTAACTAATTTATGTTGCCTGGAACACATACGGAGATGGATACATGGGAGGGAGGAAATTACCAGCGAATTGAAGAATTGAAAAATTCTAAACTAGTATCTGAAGAATAAAAAAAATACTCATCCTTTTGTCCCCAATAAACAACAGGTGTTATTGGCTTAGATGATGCAAGTTTTCATGTGCTTCATTTTATTTGAGACTTAGGTTTCACACTGAAGGCATATCGGAACGCCTGAATGTTAATCAATGTCTGTCCAACTGGACAGCAACGTGCCATTTGCCTGGCATGAGTCAACATCATTGATCAGAAGAACACATAAAAACAAACAGGTCATGAAAGCATAGGCCTGGAACGTCCTGTCATCTAACTATACATAAAGGACACCATAAAGTTCCACGAAATTATAGTGTAGTAAGCTATTAGCTGGTTTACGAACCATCTAAGCAGGCAAGACAACATAACCGTTAGTTATTAGTACAAAAGAGTAACATCAACTGTAAGACATGTACACACCAGAACCTGCCAGCAAGATCTCACATCCTGAGCCAATGAGAATCATCCAATAATTATTTTAAAATCCTAATGACATAATAAAACCAAGTCTTGTATGCTAATATAGAAGATAATTTCCGTCTCAGGCACGCGGTGCTAGCAGCATTCTAATTACAAACCACAAACCAGAGTACAATGTTGCATTGGGCAGCTATGTACAAAATTTGTAATATAATGTCATGTACCATATATATATATACGCATGGAGAAATGCATGGACGCAGTTGACCTATGAGGCGCTGTTGATTGGTGGAATGAATGGCAGCTGCGTGTCCTTGCTCTGGGCAGCCTCATTGCTCAGTACCTCCTCGCGATTCTCGGCAGAAAGCGTAAGTCTCTTATTCCAGCCTGGTGGAGATTCTCAATATGGTTCTCGTACCTGGCGACCGACGCTTTGGCAATATATGCCCTGGCTGCACTCTTCAATCGCCGAAACAGGTTGCATTCCAATCCTGTGTCGCATGGTGACAACCACTTGGAGATGTTGTGGGCTCCTGTCCTCTTGATGCACATAGGAGGACAGGTCATCATCACTGCCTACAACATCGAAGACACGGAGCTGTGGAAGCGGCATGTCCTTACCATGGTGGCCCAGGTGGGAATGATCGAGTTCTACATCTGCTGTTTTAAAGTAATGCAAACCTAGTACATGTTGAAGCTTATGCTAGGTGCTGTTTTAGATTTATTGACATTTGCCTGCATGCCAATTCATTATATTTGTTCCTCGGGTGCATGTCTACTCTCCAATTTTCATGACTAAGTCCTCTCCTCAGTCTTCACTCAACTTGTGTTAGGTCACGGTGGCCCTTTATGTGTTCATCAAGGCATGGTCATCAAGCAGTAAAAGGATATCTGCTGCAGCAATTTGTATTCTCATACTGGCCACTATCAGGTGCCTGGAGAAGCCCTGGAGAAGAGCCAGTTTCAACAACCTGATTACCTCCTTCGATCGTGCTTCAAGGACGACACCATCAATCGTGGATCAGATGAGTCTACAAACTTACATACAAGAAGCAAGGAACATTGTTCAGGAGAACAATCCTCCTCAAGAGCTAAGGAACATTGTTCAGGAGAATAATCCTCCTCCAGAACAAGATTCTTCTTGGCAGTCAGCGCCCTACTACTTCGACTGCCAACCCTCCATCACCGAAGTACATGGCAACCTATTCGTGGACCAGGCACACCCTTATCAAGAACGCCTAGATCACCTTCGATCCTTTTGGCTGCTTGATGAAGGCATGTTTTATTCTTCCATAGAACAGGGGCTCTCAAACATGTTCAATTGTCTCTACACCAAAAATGTTCAGGGGTTTCTCAGACATTCTTTCTTTGGGACCATAACTGTGGCAGCTGTATGCTATGCCCTCCCTGGTTGGCCCACTACCTATCATAAGCTACTTGAGGAAGGTTACAGCAAGAGCTATGTCCTCATCACGTCATTTCTGCTGTATGGTACTCTTTTTCTGGACCTTTTTCATAGCATCACAACAGCAAATCTGCTCACTAGTTGGGAAGCCTCGGTTGCCCAGCATAATGTTATTTCATTCTTCGCCCGCAGCAGAAGGCAGACCTGGTTGGTGCGCATCGCTGCCAGGTGGTTGTGCCAGGACTGGATAGACCAATATTGGTGCTTGGAGCCTTGTGACTCCAGCTCCATTAGGGCCCTTACTGAATTAATCAGAAGCAGTGTGAAGACATCGTGGACAGACCATGTAATAGACGCCGACACCTACAGGAAGGTGAATGATGCCAATGGAAATTGGACACTTGAGTGGGAGGGGTGCAAGCAAATGCTGGAATGGAGCCTAGAGAATCCATTCGATGAGAACATCCTAATCTGGCATATGGCCACAGATTTCTGTCTACACCATGCCATGGACACACCTGATGATACACATTCTATCAGTAGGAGTCGGTGCAGAGAAATCTCCAACTACATGATGCACCTGCTATTTGCTAATCCTGAGATGCTAATGCCAGGTAGCAGGAAGAATCTTCTCACTGTTGTCAACAAGGAACTCAATGACATGTTCAAGGACGAGGATCCACCAGTGGATAGAGAGCAAGTTATGACGGCAGTCCTTGGTAAGGTGAGGGCGAGGTCTCCAAGAGGTTTTGTTTACTATGCTTGGTCACTTGCTCAAGGCTTGATGGGTTTAGGTAGCGATGAGAAGATGTGGAGGGTGATCCAAGGTGTGTGGGTTGAGATGCTGTGCTTTTCTGCCAGTAGAAGCCGAGGGTATTTGCATGCCAAGAGCCTTGGCTCTGGTGGCGAGTTCCTCTCCTACATCTGACTCCTGTGGGCACATGCAGGGATGGAGACATTCTCAGAGAGGCTCCAGAGGAGGCGGCATCGTCGGAGCCAAGGAGATGATGCTTCAGGCCCATCGTCCTCTCAATGCACAAACCCTGTTGAGGCAGAGAATGCTTCTGCCGGTTCATCAGTTTCGAATGGAAAGGAACCTGTGAAAGAAGCAGAGGATAATGCGGTTCCATCGACTTCTCAGAGCATGGGCCCAGTGAAGGAAGAGGATAATGCTACCAGTGCTGCATCATCTTCCAAAGGCATGGCGACTGTAATGGAAGATGATGATGCTGCTACCACACAACTGGCTTCCCAACATGTGACACTGCTCGTGAGATCGAAATTGTTGTTGAGGTCCACAATCCACACTAGCTAATGGTACCTTGTTTCAGTACACTTGTCGGATGCTTTTCCTCACCACTCTTGTTGTAGTAGTCAGTTCTTAAAGTTATGTGATATGTTTTGTGCTTTGATGTTCTCTTTGTACACACTTGTCCATGCAAATACATGTTCTGATCATTCTGTTAAGGTGTGCCTTCGATTAAAGATTTCAATAGTTTTGCAGTTTCAGGTTTGGAACCCCAAACTTTTCATACTTGTCCAGCTACTTCAGAGATTAAAGATATTGCACTTCTTTAATCATGAGAGCACCAAAAAAAAGAGGAACAAGGGGACTGCTAGAGATACACAAACAATAGTTTCAGCTTACTATACTTATTCATGTAAGGATACTAACGCTGAAGCCGACGTTGCATTGTAATGCTGGATGCCTTTCAGTTGTGCTATGCCTTTCAGTTTGATCTCAATCCGTCCGGCTTGTTGTGACCATGTCATCTAGGATCTCTACGCACTCTTGGTGCGTCCCAATGTGACATTGATGTTGACGAGCTACTGTATTTTCCAGGATATATAGATTCAAGTATTTCTGAACTTACCGCAGCAAGGCTGAAGGTATAGGCGGTGTTCCCTCAGCAGCCTGGCGCCGGCCCCTGCGCGTCATATCCATGCGCCGCACTAGCCATGGGGACAGTGCCTAGCTAGGCCCGCTGGCCGGCGGCCGCCTCGCACGCAGCCCACACCCCCTTGCCTGCAGCCAATTCCCGGCCCGCCCGCCTCTGCGAAGATGCGCTCAATGGCACACCCGAGCACCATGTGCTCGATTCACAAAGGTGGGTTCTCCCCTGCGCAAAGCCGTCGCCCGCCACTACTGCCGCCGTCTCCCCTGTTAGCCATGATGGACTCCTGGACGAGCGGTTCTCGGCCTATTTCGGTCCCACAAGAGAAAAGGGTAATTTCGTCCTTTAACGAAAGGTCCTCTTTTGTCATGCTATATGCTCCCTAGTTTGTAAACAAATTATTATTTTCTTGAGTTGTTAAGTTTCTAAAATATTTATAACATAAAATTAATATTATTAAATCTACCTAAAAATACTTTTTAAATTAGGTGTCCTTATTTGCAGTTGATTCTCGTTTTTTAAATTTAAGTTTTTTTTAAAAAAATGACTTAATTAATATAATTAATACAACTATAGAAGTTGATTTATTTAGGAAAATCTCCTTACATGGGACCCAAAATTATACTATTTCATATGCCATAAAAAAAAACTTCCTTTGATGCTACTAATTCAACATTTTAGTTCTTTCCATGCCATTTTTACGGGGTTACTGTGAGAATGTTGTTAAGTGTTGTTAATGACAATTTTATTTGCTCTTGTTTGTTAAACGTACTTTTAGCTAGTTTCCTTAGATACATTGTCTAATCCGATATATAGAATTCCCTTCTATATGGAACTGGATTCCATATCAAGTTCTAGGCAGCATATTGTTATCAATTGTATATCTTCATTTGATTCCTATTAGATTTGGATTAGTTCCATTTCAACAATTGTTCATATTTGATTTCTATAGAAGAGTGAAATGCTTTATCGAAGGAAATAAGAAAAAAAGAAAGGGTATGTTGCTACTCTTTGAAAAAAAAAAAGAATTACATCTCGAAAAAAATTTCTCATGTCAAAAAGCAGAACGCCTACTGAAAATGCATTTAATCAGGTTCTCATGCATTACATCTAAAATCAAATTAGTTTGAAGCTTCATCTTCCTTTGTTTGTTTCCTTTGGTTGTTAGGCTTGTTTGGTTCTACGTTTTGAGGTGACTACGCTCTAAGCATGAATACTATAGTATATTGATGTGTTTTATAGCATAAATGATTTATAAAGCTATAAAATGATGAGGACTTGAAGACGATGAATACCATTGCACTCTAAATTTGTAAGTCTATTGATGAATTGAGTTACAATTACAATACAAGAACATGCATCTTTATTCTCAACCAAGGATGGGATCTATACTCTAACAATGTTTGTTGAGCAGCACATACATACACAATCACACTAAATAGTTGGTTAATTACCTTATTCCACAAACACAACATTACACTATAATATATATATTAATTAACTCACAAACTGACAAGTAGGTACTTGTTACCATATTGCACAAACAAAATCACACGCCATAACATACACATGACACACATACACACACACACACACACACACACACACACACACACATACACACACACATCAATCAATTGGCACATGACTTGCCAATGTATTGCTCCAAGATCTCTTCAAGATCAGAAGACTCTCCGCTACTTCTGTCATGTTTGGCCTTTGATCCACATCAAGATTTAGACAATTCACTGCAATCTCATAGATATTATTAAGAAGTTTCAAAACTTCTGGTTTTGCAACTTCCTTATCAAATAACTGAGTTGGTTCCATTTTACTTTTTTGTGTGCATCGAGAAAGCTCCTTACCAAACTATTATTGTCAGAATAAGTGGCCTTTTTCCTGCTTATGAGCTCCAATAGCACAACTCCAAAACTATAGACATCACTTTTATCGGTTAGTAACCCGTCTCGTAGATATCTTTGGATCCATATAAGTCCCTGTCGCCAATGATAAAATCTGTGTGCTCTTTATCCATCACAATCAGCCTTGATATACCAAAGTCAGATATTTTTGGTGTGAAGCTATCATTCAAAAGTATATTAGCTGGTTTCACATCTCCATGTAAAATTATGTTTGTCGTTTTTTGAATGTAGATAATCTAGGCCTTCTGCTGATTCTGCAGCAATGTTTAAACGACATTCCAAACTTACTTTGGAGTATTGTTGCTCCCATGAAGAATATCGTCTAGGCTACCTTTGGGGAGAAACTCATACACAAGCATTGGCTTATCAACTTCTAGGCAACAACCTATTAGCTTCACAATGTTCTTATGGATCACTTGTGATTGGATAATGACTTCATTGGCAAATTGATCATTTTGCACATCACCAGTGCCATCAGTTGGCTTATTTAATTCAATTGGCTTCTTTACTGCAACTAACTGATTGTCAAGAAAGCCCTTATAAACTTCACCAAAGGCACCTCTTCCAATAAAATTACTTGGTTTCACGATTGTGCTCAGCTCCTCCTTTTTGTAAATCTTTATAATTTTTGCCTTCTCTAATGTAGGGCCACCATTTCTTTTGTAAAGTTCTGCAATCTTCTTTTTTCTCTTTACGAATTAGCGTAAGGAACACCAGTAGTGCAATAAGAAAAAGGCCACCGACCACACCTATGTAAAGTACAAGAAAAATTATTCACCCATAATTTATCAATAATTCACAAAATAGTCAAAGAATTGTAAATAAACTAAGGCCATAATTTGAATGTAGTTTAATTCAAATATGAATGCAAATTGTTTGATAACGGATTGACTGAGAACAAGAAAACAGTAGGGAAGGAGATTAACGTCTTCTATTTATATATAATACTGAAACATATATCGGCCTCTACACCAATCAAAGGATTCGACAAATGACTATGGGAAAATCTAGGAGCCAATGTTAGGGGTTGGAGCCCACGTCCAGTTCAAGTACTCGGCTCTCTGTTCTTAATTCAGCTTAGCTCAAGATAAAAGTAATGGCCAAGCAGTAGCCTAGCACATAGTGACTCTTTTGATGGACAAAATAGTACTCTCCTTGTGCGAGACTGATTCAGATCTAGGTCTAGTCTAAATCAACCTGTCACATTTTGACTAAATTTATACAAAATATAGTACAACATTTATAGATTGGAATATATATAGTATGGAAATATCTTTCCCAATGGATGAATCTAATCAGTTTGAACATTAGTATTTTGAATACAAATTTGATCAAACTTAAAAAGCTAGATCTGAATCATCATAATTCACAACACCATTTTTTTTTTAGCTTAGGACGTACTTCTTGTTGAGGTCCTGTTTCGTTCCCAACGAATTGAAAAAGATTTTTTTGAATAGTTAATGTTCCCTTTCCTCTGGTTAAACTCAATTAAAGTTATTGTGTCACATATAGTATGTATGTTATATTTACCTATGGATATCTTGGCAGGTAGAGGAAACAAGTCGCTGCACGGGGCTTGTTTTGCATTTCCTCTCGTTCCGGGTGGACAGCTACATTCATAATCTCCTGGCGTGTTCTTGCATTTGCCGCCGTGGCAGGGATTCATAGCGCACTCATTAATGTCTGTCCAAGATTTAGAAAAAAACGAATATTACTCCTTCAGTAAAAAAAAAAATACAAGGAGACACTGAAAGTGTATAAAGTCCAATTAGCTTATGGACACTATAATTCATGTCAAATTATACCGTGACTATTAAAATATTAAATGCAGCTAGCTCCTTGTTATGAATATAAAAGTGATTTTTTCCTTATCAGTGATTGTCACTATACGGGTCACAACACGGACGTACCTTGGCATCCTCCCAGGGGATGTATGGATTCCCTTCATACCCAACCAAGCAATTGCAATAGTACGTCGTCAAATTGTCGGCGAGCAGCCGGTCCACGCACACGCTGTTGTTGCTTATGCATGCGAAGTCCTTGGGAGTCGGCTCGCTGGCGTTGGGACATCCACCTTCACCGATGCCCATGGTAAAGTCTGCGACGACGGGGACGACACCGGCGGCGTTCCTCTCCAGGAACGCGTCGCTATCGAGGTCCACCGTCGAGAAGTGATACCACGTCTTCTCCACGATCATGGCGTAGGAGCAGGAGACCTCGACGGTTGGATTGAAAGCATCCAGGCGATTACTACGGTCCACGAGATGACCACGGAGGCGAAAAGTAGTGCCTCCGGCAGCATCCTCGTCATTGTCATCGCCATCGTCATCGGTTTTCTCTTGGGTCGTCACCTTGCTGCCGGAGCGGGCGAAGATCAGGTTGGCCTGGCAGCAGCCCTGACCAGAGCACGACCCGTTGACGGCGACGCCGTAGGCGTTGGGCAGCGGGTTCGAGTAGATGTACGACATGCAGGACGGCCCCGCGGTCTGCTTGGCGATGTTTTCGCTGCCGATGCCCATGAGCACATTGTCGTCGGCCGACAGCAGGAACGGCGATCTGAGCTCGTTGATGCCGAAGCCGAAGTTGATCTTCTGCCGCCGGACCGAGCGGTGCGTGTCGTTCAGCCTGCACTCGTAGCTGAAGGCACCGAGCAGCCGCGCCTTGCCCTCCGTGAGAGACACGCCGACGAGCTGGATCGGCCACGCGAACTTGTTGTCCGTCGTGGTGGTGTTGCCGTCCTCGGAGGTTATGTAGTACAGGTCCTCGACGATGATGTGCGTCCTCGTGTCATCGTCGTCGTAGTCGCTGCCTACCGCGAGGCTGGAGTTGATGAAGGGGCGAGGCGGGTCGAAGGTGTCGTTGCAGACGATGAAGAAGCCTGGGAGGAAGCATCCTTCCTTGGTGCCGAAAGGGAAGGGGATGCTGACGTTGCCACACTTGTCGGGGCAGTCTGGCCGCGTGATGGGCGGCGACGCCGGAGCTGACTGCTCCTGCGGCTCATGGATGGCGGCAGCTGCCAGTAGCAAGCACAGCAATTGAAGCAGAGATGACGCTAGCGGGGGAGGATATGGTCGCCATCGCGGTCTGTGTGATTCTTCCTCTACCATCGGAGGTATATGTATTGGGTTGGGTCTGTAAGCTTTTGAAAAGAGGGTCCAGACGCCATTACTTTTTTTTTTTTTTTGGCATCTAAGAGCTAGGGGTATTCCCCGCGCGCTGCCGTGGGTATTCAGTACATCTTTATAATAAATTTAATTAGAATTTGAAAAGATTCAACTTGGAAGATATGGTACAAGGTACAAACATCCAAACTTGATGAATAGATACATATGAAAGATTATACCAAGTTAAAAGGACTAGGTAGAAATGACTATAGACATGATTCTGGATATGAGGACCACAATCTGAAACTGTACTTTTACACCTATCCTTTTAGAGTTCACAAATGAACATTTGAATCCAGCCTACAGTGTTATGAGTGTGATGGAACAACCCCAATTGGTCAATGTGAAACTGAATTCTCCAATGGACTCCATCGTGGTGCACAGGTGCACAGGATGGAACTATTTTTATCGAAATTTTGTTGCCTGAATTGATTGTCTCCCTTCGCTTGGGTTCTTTGATTGTTTTCTTCATCAATCATTTTTTTTTGTAATCATCTAGTCTTGCATATTTTTGAATTTCTTCATAAAGTTGTACTCGTTTTGTTGGTCTTTCTCTTTTTGAGGTACGAAAATAGTTGGCCAGCTCTAAGCCCTTTGATTGTTGTGATGATGACGACTTAGTGCGGAACATTTGGAATTTGAGTTTTCATTTTGATGAATCTCGTAGTATTGAATTAATTAATGGCTCTTTTGGGTATTGCTTGATGTTGAACAAGTCATCGCTTGTAAGCCTTGTGTGTTAAAATCCTTGGATATCAACTAGCAAAATTGTTCGTAACTGCTCCTAGATTTTTATTGACCTTGGCAAAAGTGAAGAATACCACTTTTGGGATGATCCTTTCATTGCCATTATGAGTGCTTTTGCTACAGTTGTATCGTCATCTCCTCCTGATGCTACTGCTCCTTTAAAGCTCATTAGAAATTGCCTTGGATCTGAAATTTATTCATAAGTTGGGATGATAGTGATTTTGAAGCCCTTTGGCCACTTCACCATTTGTAGGTCGATTGAGAGTGGTGATTTTGAGTCGATTATGTTTGCAAGCTTTTTCTTTTCTTTGGTTACTCTTGTTTAGTGAACTTGTTTCATATGTGATTGTAACTTCGTTGTCTTTACTATCAAGTTCTTTATTTAATTTTCTAATTTTAGCTTCGGATTCATCAATTATTTGCTTCAATGTTCTTTCTCTTGTTACGAGTATACAATCTTCGAGCTCTTTTTTTTTTTTTTTGAACTCTTCTTCTAGTCTTTTCAGACTTTGTTCTTCACTTTCATTGTTTCACGAAGGTTCTTCTTCTCTTGTTTGATTGTTTCCATCCGTTAAGGTTGCCTTTGGGTCTTCCCATTGTCCGAGATGGTCGTGGGAGCGACGAGCAGTACAAAAACGGTGGGCACCAAGATGTTGGGTGAAATATCAACACAACTCTTTATTGGTGAGGTTTGGTTACAAGGTAACCATTCAACCTTGTTTTACATAGGGTGTCAAGGGGTATTTATAGGGGTCCCTTGACTTTATAATACACTAAAAACAAAAAAAGTTTACAATCGGAGATATTTCTAAACTTCTCTCCAGCGATGTTGCTGCCACCATCTTCGCTTGAATTCATGAATAATGTTGAATCCTTTAAATCTACTATTCTAGCGAAGTTGTCTTCGTCAACTTCGCTAGAACCTTTGTCCCAAAAACTTGCGAAGTTGAATCTTCAACTTAGGCACGGCGTTATTTCAATGAAGTTAACTTCGCCGCCCAAGAATTTTTTTCTTGGTGACAAAAGTTCCCTTCCTGCAACTTCAAAGTTTAGGATAAAAGTTCTAGGAATAAAGTTATGTCCCAACAGTAGCCTTCCCCTAACTACCCCTTCCCAGTCTTTTTCGACAATTGGAAAGGTACTGCTACTCCAAAGTGCTTTTGTGTGATTGCTATATCTATCATACTTCTGTTATCATAAAACCAAAGTAATAGAGAAGTATTTAGGAACCTTTATTTCTCCCGTTGTTCTCTTGATTAGCTATACTACTCATTTATCATAGAACTCTTTTTTATTCATGTTATTATTCATAGTTTTTTTTTTTTGTATTTTTATTCATAGTCTAGTTAGTTTACTAAGTTAGTAGATGCATGATTGTGAGTTATTCGATTCTGTAACCAAGGCTTCCCTGTGGATACAATGCTCTAAAATGCTCTCAGGTAAAAGCTACAATGATGTTCTGTGCGCTTGTAAAAATCTTCTTATTAAATACCAACAACCACTCACTAATGTGATCTATGACCTGATCCCAAATAAATCCGCTAAGTTCCTCCTGAATTACTTTGGGCTGGCCCTCTCTCAGTACCTTGTTCTTTCTCCACATCTCCTGCAATACTAATGAAAAGAAAAATGTATATATATGTAAGATTATAGCCTACCCCACTAGCCGGCAAGAGTCCAGCAGTCTCCACCACATCGCGACGTCCCACGCGCCATTGGAGGCGGAGGACACCGTCGGCTCCATTGACGACGACCGGATCACCTCTTTTCACCTCTCTCTCTCTCTCTCTCTCTCTCTCTCTCTCACTCATGCTGGGCGAGAGCCTCCCGAGAGAGGTCCCCTAGCATTGTTCACAAGTTGTTATTGTGTGCTTGGCAGTTGTCGGAAGTTTATCGCGTAAGCTAAATCATATGGTAGCAGATGAGACATTAGATTTATACTATTGTTGGCACTTTTTGCTCAATCCAGCAGTTGGGGGTGATGCTGCTTCTCTATATTCGTAAGCTCGGTTACAAAGGCTGCGGCCCTTTCTATGCACTAGAATGAAGATGGATCGATCGGCTAACCGATTGGATTCCTAAACCGTACGGAATAATGCACCAATTGTCCAGATACAGCGACACTGGATATCATCGTTGCGTCTGGGCTTCCAACCGGGATTTACTAGCTGTCCTTCATGAGCATCCTCACGCTTTGATTTGGAG
Source organism: Hyparrhenia diplandra (assembly GCA_015847255.1). Classification (NCBI taxonomy): domain Eukaryota; kingdom Viridiplantae; phylum Streptophyta; class Magnoliopsida; order Poales; family Poaceae; genus Hyparrhenia; species Hyparrhenia diplandra. The sequence continues at coordinate 1,663,447 of JADLZK010002109.1, forward strand.
CTTGTTGGGTTAGTCCCACAGGTAATTGACGATGAGATAGCATAATATATAAAATATATAAGGTGTGACAATCTTCGCCTTTTAAGATAGTTTTTTGGGTTCAGTTGCCTAGGGCTCGATACCTGTGTGCTCCGTGAGCGAGGAGCCAGCTCGCAGTAAGCTGGCCGGACTGGAAGCCGAGCCCAGTCTCGTTCCATCAGTGGTTATGAGCTTCAGTCATATTGCATCATCCCTCATCGTACCTCTCAATTTAGTGTGAGAATTGAAGCGCTTAGAGAGATTGCTGGAGCATTAAAAGCGCTCGCAAGCAACAGGCCCAGTGATCCGCTCATGGAAGGACAGGGTGCTATTATTGCCCGCGTGTCCCGTACACTCCCGTTCAGGTACAGCACGCTATTGGATTGGACCATGGAACTGCGATCTGCTCCCCGGCGCGCCATTGATGGTGTCCCGTACCTGTACTCCCCGGCGCCATTGATGAACTGGTCATTAGCCGGCTGCCGGCCGGACTCTGTGTCGTCGCCAGTGGTGCAATGACCCTGCGCGTGGTGACTGACTCCGTGTCGTCTAGGGTACGATCGTGACTGGGGTGTGGTCACGGGCACGCCAAAGGAACACAACCTGCTGGGCGGACCTACTACGTTAATGTTGCATTGGAGGGAGCCAGGCAGTGCGATCGAACAAGACCATCAGCCAGCCATTTATTTTATTTGACTACCCATGTCTAGCAGCTCGATCGCCTCCACTCAACTAGGCACCACTAGCTTCACGCATCAGCGATGACCTTCGGTAGGGCAAGCGGAAAGGGCAAGCGGAAGCGCAAGAAAAACACACGAGAGCTAACAAAAATGAGAGACGGTCGAAGAGGGAAGATGCTCCTGGCACCGATGGCACGTCGGACGGGATGGGTAAGAGACGGATGCTCATGCATGATTGGGAAGATGGCGACACCATATCAGCAACGTGATGGGGAAGACGGCGACACCATATATTGAGGACAACGTCGCAGCTAAGGAAAATAATTAACTGCACCATTAGAGCAATTTACCATAACACGAGAATATTTTTTTTTAGGAATTTCGGGGGGATCAAAACGATACCCACGTACTTTCATTTCACAGATTCCGGCAAGCCGGTGGGTGAAAGGGTGCCAGGCACCAATAGAAACGCGACCTTTTAAGGTCAGAGATACATGAGAGGGAGAGAGGAAGATTACAACAAAACGACACATAAAAGAACACCAAACAACAACAGTCCTCGACTAAGCCGAAGGTCACCAGTAGAAACGTCGATTTGCGCCACCGCCCGAACAACATACTCGCCCCGATTTCACCAAGGTCCTTGTGCTCGCACCACTCCCTCGTAGCTTCGCGCCGGCTCCGCGCCACTCTCCCTCTTAGGAACGGAAATAGGGAGACCAGCAATGGAGTGGGGACTAAGAGTGGTGACGAGCCCGGAGACCCAAGATTGTCGAACATGACGACCTCCCTTCAAGCCGATGGGGGCATCCTCCGACACATCCGGGCCCACATATCACCATCCAACGCCGTCCAGGGGAGGAAACCTTGGAGGGAATGGTGGCAGCGGTGGAAACTCCACCCGGCATTTGATTTTGCCACCACCAAGAAGAACGCCGACAAGCGAGGCGCCAGAGGAGGACACTCGTCCGAACGCCGCCCGGCAAGGATCGACAGCCAAGGCGATCTCACCCAATCACACCGAGACGAGAAGAGAAAAGGATACATACGAGCAGGAGGCCAACAGGTGGCCATGGCGGAGTGCGGGTGTGCTCTAAGTCGATGCCTTCAAGAAGGAAATGACATCCGAAGATGCCACCATCGATGTACAAGCACCGGGGCTTTCGCCCCAAGACCGAGATGGTGAGCCAAGATCGAGAAAAAAAGCCAAGCAGAGGCTACTAGGGGTAGGGCCGAGCAGCCCAGCGCTCCGGGGCCACGCCGGCAAAGGGAAGGACGCCCGCGGACGCCATCGCCATTGTAAAGAGCGCTCAGGATCTTCATCCTTGTTGCCCTTGCCCGCCCGATTGTTGCTGCCGAACTCACGCGCGGGGCACCATATCATACGCTACGGGCCGCACACCCCGCCGCTCTGGGTTTCCTAGGGCCCGCGGCCCGCCTTGCGACGCAGTAGAACGCCGGAACGAGAGGAGGCGTGCCACTTCGTGTTGCGCGTGTCGTGGATGCACGCCAGCGCCGATGTGGGCGCACAGCGCACACACGAACAACCCCGAGCCCGGCCGGCCGCCGCCGCCAGATCAGGCGGCGGGCGTCGGATCCAAGCACGAGGGCGCGGAATCGACATCTTGTGAAGACGATCGCGAGTCCACGGCGAGTCCACGCCGCCGTCGCCGCCCTGCATGCCCGGCTTTGGAGGCGAGACCAAAGCCACTCGCGGCGGCGGCAGGCCCGCTGCGGGGGCCTCCCGGCGGCGCCACGCCAGGCGGCCGTGCCTCGCCCGAATCGCGGCGAGGAAGAGACAACGGACGGAGGAGACGCGCCGCCTCGCATCCAGCGATCTCGCTTCATTCGGGAGGCTGCCAAGGCAGACGCGACGCAGCCCCCAGCCCGACCGCCACCACCGCCAGATCCGGCGGGAATCGCGCTGATCCAGGGTCGACAACGCGATCCAGCAGCTAGAGGACTCTCGCCGCCCATCTTGCTCGAGTCACCGGATTATAGGACCAAGGAGTGAGAGAGAAAGAGAAGAGAGGGAAGGGGGGGGTGCCCGAAGAGGCCTTTGAGTCTCCGGCGGTGGCCGCCACCGCTGGCCAAGGAAGTGCGGCGGCGACGGTTTTGAGCGGGCGGGGCTAGTCGCCCCGAGTCGCCAGCGCCGGAGGATGGGGGGGGGGGGGTTCCCTCTCAATAAGAGAATATTTACTCCATACATGTAAAATATAGAGTGGCAAAAGGAATCTACACAACTAAGCACAAGGCGGGAAAATATGGGACCATTCACAAGCATGTTGCGCGGTCTTCGAAAGTGAGAAAGTGTGTGGGTTTGCTTCTTTTCCTCTCAAAGCAATAGCTTCAATTAGTTGCGCACAGCTCTCATATTGAAGTTGTCCTCACTCCCACCATACCATACATATGTGATTGGGTCTTTGGGTTTACATAGGAAATTATTTGGACCACGGCCCAAAAGTTCTAACAAAACATATAATGCTATTTTCGAAAATAATTTTCTTCTCACGTCATATGAAAAAGCTCTATATATAATGCTATTTTTTAAAATAAAAACAAAAAAAAATGTTCATGTTTTGAATATGAGAAAGAAATAATTTCGTCCCCTAAGGTAGAATAGAAAGATCAAGAAGATAAGAAAAATTAAGGCTGTGGCAAGATTTGAAAAATATATATGCATGGATAGGTATACACAGTTTCGTCCGGTTTTGGTAATGGTTATCGAGCTAAGGGGTAACATGGCCGTATCGGTATAGGTACCAATACTTTGGGAAAGCTCCGGTCCCTGATTATTGTTGAGCTCTCCTCTTTGATTTTTAGAGGGAGTGAATTAATTGGATTTCCTAGAAGAGAGCATAGGATGGGAGGTGATGAAACTTGATCCTCACTGATCCTACCAGAATATAACAGGGATTATATATAGTGAAACATGTTTTTTAGCTCATAACTCCTAGTGTTAGTGGAGAAGTAATTTTGCTCGAAAAAGTTGAAGTCGGAGGTCTCTCTGAAACAGTCAAGATCCGCCGTGAGCCGATGCATAGTTTCAAAGAAATTTGGTGATTCTACCCTTATTTTGAACTCAAATTATGATTTTACTCTCGTTTTTTTTTTTTTCGTTTTTACCCACACTTTTTCTATATGAAACCTCCGTACACCGCTGTTATGTAAAACCGTTGGTACTATTCAAAATAAAGTGTGAAAAAAAAAAAGATAGACAGTAAGAAAATACAAAAAATGCCCCCTGAGGCCTTTACCCCTTTCTCCCGATACTCTATCTCCTCACCTACAGAAAGTGCTCCTCTCATATAGCGTCGTCCTGTGGTTAATGCACTGGATGAGCGGTTTTCTCCTCTCACATGAGCGTCAGAGGTGGGTAGGTGCGAGGTTGAATGCGGGACCGAGGCAAGGACGACTTGACATTGGACGTACGAAGGACATTGGAATTATGAACATGGAACTGCTGCTCTGTTCCACCCCGGACCCTCCTGCGCTGCGCGCCATCAGCAGGGCGCACAGTAGACGACGACCCAACTGGCCTGCCGATGATGATGAGAGCATTATGACGGTCTCGGCCCAACCCCAACCATAAATTCCTCTCAATTCAATGGGGCTGGTGGACTGGTGAATGTCGCGTGCGTCGAAGGCTTTTTTTATCTGCGAGGATGATGGTGAGGGGAGGCGGCTGTGTCTAGTGCACGGTGCTGCTGGCTGGGCTGGTCTGTGGCCGCGGCAAAGGAAATCACCGATGCTGCTAGGCTCGACGCAGCAACGCGAGAAGAGCTTCGGTACGCAAGCGGAAGCGCCCCACCGAACGCCTCCATCGGAATATACCTACGCCATTCTTCACCTGCAACCCGGATCAGGGTCACAAGGGATAACTGGAAACTAGAAGGAATTCGGGGAAGAATGAACGGATTTGGGAAAGAACAGAGAGCAGGCTTAGAGACGAAGTTTATTCAGTTTTCTGTTGGTTCATTCATAAATAACCGATTCAGTTACACGCACGGGAGCTTTATTCTCAGCTTCCCACCGCCACCGGCCCAACACCGAGGCCCAATACAAGCCCAAACCGATAACGAAATGCTAAGCCCAGTCAAGCAGTAATACAAACGCCATCTTCCCGCCGCGTGACTCAGCCACCCTTCTCTCCCTTCTCCTTAGTTGCCAGACGATGAAGTCACCGGCGTCGTCTTGGACCTCTTCCGTTTCCTGACACGTTGCTGCCGCCGACCGCCGCGTGCACCCCAGAACCAGGATCCAGCATCACGCTAACGACATCGCCGGAGCAAATTACACTTTATCAGATTTTCGTCTGCTGGAAAACACTGCGTTGCATTGCAATATTGTTTGATACTACTGAAATTTGTCTACACAATTTTTTCCTAGATTTTTTCTACAGCCTCCATCCTGTGAACAACCATTAGCACACGAAACCAATAAAAAAAGAGTGGTGTGGTGGCAGATAATATAAAGGATTATTGCATCCAACAATGTGTACATAAACACAACAGAGACGGATAGATAGGTAACAATGGCTTTCTCAGGTGCCGTCCAATGTGGGAGGAGTGGCAGCTGCGAGTGCTCGTCTTGGGCAGCCTCGGCATTCAGTGCTTCCTCGCATTCCGCCTGCTGCAGTCTACAGGTTGAGCATCGATCTGGGTGTCATATCTAGGCGCGGATGCTCTGCAGTATACACCCTCGCCAAGCTCTTCAATCGCCCTACTCGTAAATGATATGGCTAGACACAAAGTTAAAGGCCCACACGTTGTTAGGATAGATCTCATGCTAATAAGATACTCCCTCCGTTCAGAAATCTCCGTCGCCTGAGCAAAAAAAAAAAAAAATTTCAACAATCTCCGTCGTATTTTGGATGGACCACGCGCGTGCCTCGTTCGTACGCGCTCGCAACGCCTCGGACGTGTTGCCGCATTCACTGCTGCGCTGATCGCCGTCTGTTGGACTAGTCCCACCGTTCCCTCCCGTTAGAACGCTACCTCTCTCGCTGCTTCAAATACTCGCTTCCTGTACGTACGAACGCATCTGGCCGCTCGCCGCTCGCCGCCGTGCACCTCCACAGAAACATCAGCTTCAATGGATCGCGAAGGAAACGCCATCGACGGGGCTCTCGTGCGTGGCGTCAACTGGGCGCCAAATTCCTTCGATGAGTCCGACGATTCTTCCATGAGCGAGGTGAGTTTTGTGCCAGACTCCTTGGCCGGAGAAACTGAAGTGCCAGACTCCCAAGGATGGGATTCCGATGAATGGGATGCTGCCGATGTCCTACTATGTTTGGCAGCTACTGACGATAGCAAGGAGATCCATGACCAGGAGGTTGATGCAGCCACCTCCTTGTTGTTGCCTGCTTTTCTTCCTCGCATGTATGGTTCCAAAGATGACGTCGTGAACGAGGCTGCGCTAACTCTATTTTGGATTGGCCGTGGGATGGTTCATGGCTATGCATCGGCAACTAATGAAGCACCTAATGATGCCAAGCTGGAAGAAGTGAAAACGTCCATGTTCAAGATTGTCTTTCCGTTTGAAGGCATCTAAGACTAGTACAGAATGGTTATAGGTTCTGTTAGTTTATTTATCGTGATGGATGTAATGTCTCTGAAGGTTATCTGAATTTGCAGTTACCATTATCTAAATTTTCATATCAATGCAATGTCTCTGATGTTCATTACATTATCAATGCAATGTCTCTGATGTTCATTACATTATCAATGCAAAACTTAAGCTGACAATACTAAAGGTAGCTACCAACTCTAAGCACCGACGAATTCCATGGCTTGATTGTGCAGCTGCAAAGGGCACTTCAGAGTAAGAGGAAGACGGCCTTGCAGCTCCAGGGTCTTCTTTTTCATGTGAGGAATGTTGTAGTGCTGGCCACCATTGTGCTTCATGATCTCCATCATGCAACTCTGCTGAGTTAGAAAAATTCTATTCGATCTGTCCACCGGGTAGTTCTGATAAGCCTCATTTACCTTTGTGACAATTTCTTTAATGTTGTTTGGTGTCCCTTTCTCAAACAATGCTTGGATAGCTGCAAAAAAACCAAGGTCCAAAACATTCAGATCAGGTGAGTTGGGAGGCTGGCATGTTAGCCTAATGTCCCAACCATCAGCTTGGGCAGCTTGCACAAATGCTGGATCATTCACGGCAATATGTGTCCTTGCATTATCTTGCTGAATGTAGATTGGCATCCCTCTTTCTTCAGCTGGCCACTTTTCCTTCAAAGCTGGTAGAACTTTGTTGATAAGAAAGTCTCGGCTAACTTCCTTTGTCACCGATGTCATTGCCTTTGTGACTAGTTCACCTGCAGGAGTAAATAAAATCATGTCAGTCACCAAGACAACATTATTTTAAGCAAAATATGAAATGGAAAATGATTTACCTCTGTCCCTGTTTGGACTCCATCTCTTTGCCGGTTCTACCGTGGTAAAGGGAAAGATCCCTATTTTACCATCAAATGTACAATTTCCATTTGCATCATATCTAGGCCTTGTTACCGCAGCAAGAAACATAACCTTTTCTATGAAATTCTTACTCTTAACAGCACGCTGTGGTCTTTCCTCATCATTGGCCAGATAATATTTCTGGTTCTTGCGTGTCCTATAGAACCACTTTTCGTCAATGTAGACAACATTGTGCAGTGGTTTGAAAGACAAGCCATTCATCATGGACAAACAATATTTGACCCGAGCTTTTTTGTTATTGTCAGTCAAACTAAACTTGAGGTCATTAGTATGACGACGAAAGTAACCTTCTTTGAAACGATTGTAAAGAGTTGTTGGTTTCACTCCTAAAGCATTAGCGAGGTCATGAAAGGTAGACCGCTCTTTGAGAGGAATGTTTTTCATGGCTCCCAAATCAATTTCAATTCGTTTCCTACCACAATTCTTAGAGTACTTGTTCACAATTTTTTGAATTCCACCTTCCTGTCCATTTTTCCAAATGGTTTGTACAACTCTTAAAGGGACACCAAATTTTTCAGAAACTGATTTTGAAACCCCATTGCGAAGAACAGGTGGATTAGTTTTAGACAACAATTCAAGGTATATGTTGATCTTTAGATCATCCGGATAGAACTTCCTCTTTTTGACATTGGAACCTAGAAGTTGTATTAAAAAATTCAGTTAACTTTTTTTACATTCAGTTACAGAATGATGGATCTGCAATTAACAGTCAGCTCACCTGATCCTTCATTTGCAAGCCATTGCAAGTTCACTTGGTCACCATTCGTTGATGCATAGCCAAAATCTGAAAGATGAAACTAAAAAGATGAGTGCAAAGAAGCATGAACACAGATACTGTAGGTTGCCCGACAAACCATACCTGCAGCTTGCACACCAGTGCCTGCACTTCCATTCGTTGACGCATAGCCAAATTCTGAAAAGATGAAACTGAAAAGATGAGTGCAAAAAGCATGAACAGAGATACTGTAGGTTGTCCGACAAACCATACCTGCAGCTTGCACACCAGTGCCTGCACTTCCATTTGTTGATGAGTAGCCATAATCTGAAAAATTGAATCTGAAAAGATGAGTGCAAAGAAGCATGAACATGGGTACCTGTGCATGTACGACAAATCTAACCTGCAGCTTGGACACCGGTGCCTACACCTCCATTTGCTGATGCATCTTGCACACCATCAGCTGCTTCATCTCCATCGCCCAATGTTGCACCTTGGGTTCCATCATTCCAGACCATGTCGAAATCAAGTTGGTGTGCCAGGCCTTCATACTCACCGATGTCATCCCAGTCTATGGGATACAGGTCGCCTGAATCAGCATCAGAAGGAGGCATCTCAACCAGCGCCAATCAGAGGTGGAGAAAGAAGAGGGAGTGAGGTAGAGAAAGAAGAGGGAGTGAGGTAGAGAGATGGCTGGATTTGGCTGGACTCTTCGTCATCCTTGGCGAGTTATATAGGCGGTGGAAAATTGAAAATTGATCACTGGCGCCAATTGAAAATTTTGTCACCCAAATTTTCAGAAGTTTTCAGAAATTTCCCAGCACGGTTGATCGCGACCGGGCGGGCTTCTTCAGCGCAAGCGCGCGAATTTGACTGCGATCGATCGTGTGCGCGGCCGGCCGGGCTTCAGCGCGAGCGCGCGAATTAGACTGCGAGCGCGCGCACAGGAGCGCGCTAACGCCGTTTCCTGCCGTGTTTACTTGGGCAAACGAAAGGTCGATCGGTATTAAGGCTGGGACGGTGATTAAATGAAAAACAACGCTCGTTGCTGCTGGCTTCGTCCGTCCTTGGTCACTGCGCCAAACAGGAATACGCTGGAGATTCCTGAACGGAGGGAGTATCTAAATGGGCATTTTAAGAGTTTAGGAACCAAGACGACAACTACACAAGTTTAGGCACAGTTTGTAGACTTTACTATATAATACAGTATGCCTCTAATACATGTTACCGGCGTAACCGGCCACACGTATGTATGTACCAGCACTCACTCATGCTGTCATTCACGCAGTGATGGCAATGATGCAAATAATTCAAATGTAGTGGGATCCGCTTGTCAGCATAAGGTAGCGAAGATATTTTACTCCCCCCGGCGGACAATCCCTGCACTGCAAGTACTGAAAAGAAAGACTTGGTGTGGTCGTCGCTCTCGCACCACAAATCATTTCTCTCAGAGCATTGCTGGGCAGTGCTCTCAAGATTAAAGCGAGTGTTGGTCCTCCAATCCGCTCTTCGGCTACTAATGTGAGGATCTATCCAAGGTATGTATGTTCTAGATTACACCAAACCAAATCTTTGCGTCGTCATTAGAGCGGATCTTCTGGAGTTAATTCCGACGCATGCTTTCTCTATTGTTTTACATAATACTCCAGAGAGATAATGGCTTTCTCAAGTGCCGTGCAATGGTGGCAAGAATGGCAGCTCCGAGTCCTCGTGCTATGCAGCCTTGGCGCTCAGTCCTATCTCGCATTATTTGCCAAAGCCCGTAAGCAGCATAACCGCCCCTTGTTCAGATTCAGCATTTGGCTGGCCTACCTAGGTGGAGACGCTCTAGCTATATATGCCCTTGCAATCCTCTTTAATCGACAAAGAAAGCTGCAGTACAGTTCTATAGATAGCAGCCATGGTCTAGAGGTGTTATGGGCCCCTATCTTGCTCTGGCACCTCGGTGGGCAAAACAACATATCAGCATACAACATCGAAGACAATGAACTATGGACCCGTCACGTTCTAACTGCTGTGTCTCAGGTCAGTAGTAAAAAAACACATTGATAATTCTTATGCCATTTTCCCCCAAATTTACACAACATTATCGTCTTAGGGATGCTACAAATAAAAGCTCTTGTAGCTCTAATTATTTCTTTTTGGATGAAACATCCTCTTCAGGTCACCGTCGCCATCTACGTGTTCTGCAAGTCATGGTCATCCTCTGCTGATAAGAGGTTACTAGTTTCTGCTATTCTACTCTTCATCATTGGTGTTTGCAAATGCTTTGAAAAGCCCTCAGCTCTGGCCTCTCAAGAGGGCTAGCTTTAATACCATAGCCAGCACTTTCCGACCTGCCCCAAGGACAGAAAATAGAAAAAGAGAAGTTGAGCTTGAGGAGTACATACAAGAAGCAAGGAGCTTTGTGCAACGCAACCAAGATCCACCAAGGTTGGAGTATGATGAACAGAACAAGTGCTTGGAGGAACTCTCTATACCTGACAAGCTATTTGTAGACTATTCATATGTGTATCGTGACCGTCTGGCTCACATGAAATCCTTCTGGTTACTGGACAGTGAAACCACTTATGAGGCTCTAAGTGAAGGGATCTCCAACACTTTCGATCTTATCTACAGCAAAGAATCTCAGTTTGATGATAAGAATAGAACTCCCCTTTGTGGTGTAATGTTTGTTCTGTCTTCAATATGATCTTATTTTATCCACTGGTGCCGATCGTGCCTATCGCCCTCTTCCACGCTAGCCGTAAACAAGCTTATAAGGGAAGCGACGTCAAGGTCACGTTTTTATTATTGTACATCACATACTTTTTGGAGATTTGCTCCATACTTTCAATAGCATGGTTTGGCAGTGAGTGGTCCGACAGAGTTGCACAACATAGTCTCATAGGATTCCTAGGTTGGACCAGACGGCACACAAGGCTCATGGGCATCGTAGAATTCTTTCAATGCAAAGGTTTGCTTGATACATATTTTAGCTTCAAGCCTTGTCGCTCATGCAAACACATTACAATGTTAGTTCATGCACACGCTAATACCGGATGGATGAGTCATATCACAGATATTGAGAGTTACTGGAAATTCACCGACAGTAGAGGCCAGAGAGCACTTGGGGGCAGTGGAAGCGAAGAAATTCTTGGGTGGAGTATAGAGAAGCCCTTCGATGTTCTTCTTTTGGCATGTGGCTACAGATTTTTGCTTCTATAGCGAGGGCACGACATCTCATGATTCTGAATGTGCCAAGATCTGTAGACAAATCTCCAGCTACATGATGCATCTGTTGTTTGCTAATCCTGAGATGTTGTTGCCTGGCAGCAGAAGGAATTCGTTCACAGTTGCTTATGTTGCACTCGAGGCCATCCTCCGCGGTCATGATGTATCGCTGTTGGATGAAAAAGAACTCACTCATGGGTTCTAGCTCAAGAGTTGATGCGATTAGGTGATGAGAACAGGATGTGGGAAGTAATCAAAGCCGTGTGGATTGAGATGCTCTGTTTTTCTGCTGGTAGATGCAGGGGTTACCTGCACGCGAAAAGCCTGGGGTCCGGCGGTGAGTTCCTCTCCTACGTATCACTTCTTTTGTCGCACGCAGGTCTGGAGACATATGCCGAGTGGCAGCAGAGGGTGCAGCTTCGGCTTCCCAAAGAGGAGAGAGTGAAAATTGCAAAACAAAGAATAGCAGAAGCTGCAAACAACCAAGCTACTGATGGCTCATCGACTCCCCAAGACATGAAAACTGTGAAGGACGAAGAGATTGCTACCACTCCATTGGCTTCTCAAGGCAATGGGCAAGTAGATCAAGAAGAAGATGCTGCTTCTACATCAGCTTCACGAGTTGGAAGCGTTGCCCCTGCCCCTGCGATCAAGATTGTAGTCTCACCTTAAGAGCGATCTGATGTCTTCTTTGTTTGTATATATTCCTATCAATCACACATGCTGACTGCAGTGTGCATGTACCATATCTGTTAATTTTATTTCAGCTCTGAATAGTTGAGTTTGCAGTTTGAGCAGTCAAAAGCTTCAGCCTTTCTTGATTTGAGTTAGTTGTCAGTAATTCTTGTCTAAGTTTGTTCTTAAATATGATGACATGAGGTGTCCTATTGGATGTAACAGAATTGACAATCAAACTGAAACTAATGTGTTGAGTTTCTGACATTATAGTTCAGCACAAGTGTCCTGTTGGCCTCCCATGGACACGCTGCTGCAGACCACTGTTGCTGCCGCCACCAAGCCAAACCTGCTGCATCTGGATGCATCTCATTACCATGCTCAATAGTTTCTGACTGAATGAAGTCTTGTATGTAAAGATGCTGCAATAAGAGCAATCTTGAACATCAGTACAAACCATAAGGAGTTTGGGAGCATGTGGTAGAATTCTCAGGGAAACTTCACTCATAAGACAAGCTTGCACCTGACGATCGGAATTTTGAAATGAAAATCAGGCAATACGGTGCAAGAAGTCAACATCATAAATGAAAAACATAGGGGATAATTATGCAAATACTTGGTGCGATGGCACCTATCATCTAGGAGTACATATTTCAAAATAAGACATGAAAGAATCTGAAAGGAAATAAACCATGCATACACCTGAACTAAAAAAACGAACTGATGTAGCTAGTTGTCATTTATTGTAATTATTCTGGCAATTGCTACTCTCTAAAAGCCAAACAAATCAATGTGGACAGGATGGCAGTATCTATCAATATCAAAAACGAGATGGATACATGGGAGGGAGGAAATTACCAGAGAATTGAAGAATTCTAAACTAGTATCTGAAGAATAAAAAAAAAAATGTTCATCCTTTTGTCCCCAGTAAACAACCGGTGTTATTGGCTTGGATGATGAAAGTTTTAATGTGCTTCATTTTATTTGAGACTTAGGTTTCACACTGAAGGCATATCGGAACGCCTGAATATATCAATATCAATGTCTGGCCACCTGGACAGCAACATGCCATTTGCCTGGCATGAGTCAACATCATTGATCAGAAGAACACATAAAAATAAACAGGTCATGAAAGCATAGGCCTGGCACGTCCTATCATCTAACTATACATAAAGAACACCATAAAGTTCCACGAAATTATAGTATAGTAAGCTATTAGCAGGTTTACGAACCATCTAATCAGGCAAGACAACATAACCGTTAGTTATTAGTACAAAGAGTAACATCAACTGTAAGACATGTACACACCAGAACCTGCCAGCAAGATCTCACATCCTGAGCCAATGAGAATCATCCAATAATTATTTTAAAATCCTAATGACATAATAAAACCAAGTCTTGTATGCTAACATAGAAGATAATTTCCGTCTCAGGCACGCAGTGCTAGCAGCATTCTAATTACAAACCACAAACCAGAGTACAATGTTGCATTGGGGAGTACAAAATGTGTAATATAATGTCATGTACCATATATATATACGCATGGAGAAATGCATGGATGCAATAAACATGGTTGACCTATCAGGCGCTGTTGATTGGTGGAATGAATGGCAGCTGCGTGTCCTTGCTCTGGGTAGCCTCATTGCTCAGTACCTCCTCGCGATTCTCGGCAGAAAGCGTAAGTCTCGTATTCCAGCCTGGTGGAGATTCTCAATATGGTTGTCGTACCTGGCGACCGACGCTTTGGCAATATATGCCCTGGCTGCACTCTTCAATCGCCGAAACAGGTTGCATTCCAATCCTGTGTCGCATGGTGACAACCACTTGGAGATGTTGTGGGCTCCTATCCTCTTGATGCACATAGGAGGACAGGTCATCATCACTGCCTACAACATCGAAGACAACGAACTGTGGAAGCGGCATGTCCTTACCATGGTGGCCCAGGTGGGAATGATCGAGTTCTGCATCTGCTGTTTTAAAGTATGCAAACCTAGTACATGTTGAAGCTTATGCTGGGTGCTGTTTCAGATTCATTGACATTTGAATGCATGCCAATTCATTATATTTGTTCCTCGGGTGCATGTCTAATCTTCAATTTTCATGACGTCCTCTCCTCAGTCTTCACTCAACTTGTGTCAGGTCATGGTGGCCCTTTATGTGTTCATCAAGGCATGGTCATCAAGCAGTAAAAGGATATCTGCTGCAGCAATTTGTATTCTCATATTGGCCACTATCAGGTGCTTGGAGAAGCCTTGGGCTTTCAGAAGAGCCAGCTTCAACAACCTGATTACCTCCTTCGACCGTGCTTCAAGGACGACACCATCAATCGTGGATCAGATGAGTCTACAAACTTACATACAAGAAGCAAGGAACATTGTTCAGGAGAACAACCCTCCTCCAGAGCTAAGGAACATTGTTCAGGAGAATAATCCTCCTCCAGAGCAAGATTCTTCTCGGCAGTCAGCGCCCTACTACTTCGACTGCCAACCCTCCATCACCAAAGTACATGGCAACCTATTCGTGGACCAGGCGCACCCTTATCAAGAACGCCTAGATCACCTTCGATCCTTTTGGCTGCTTGATGAATGCATGTTTTATTCTTCCATAGAACAAGGGCTCTCAAACATGTTCAATTGTCTCTACACCAAAAATGTTCAGGGGTTTCCAGGCAGCAGGAAGAATCTTCTCACTGCTGTCAACAAGGAACTCAATGACATGTTCATGGATGAGGATCCACCAGTGGATAGAGAGCAAGTTATGACGGCAGTCCTTGGTAAGGTGAGGGCGAGGTCTCCAAGAGGTTTTGTTTACTATGCTTGGTCACTTGCTCAAGGCTTGATGGGTTTAGGTAGCGACGAGAAGATGTGGAGGGTGATCCAAGGTGTGTGGGTTGAGATGCTGTGCTTTTCTGCCAGTAGAAGCCGAGGGTACTTGCACGCCAAGAGCCTTGGCTCTGGTGGTGAGTTCCTCTCCTACATCTGGCTCCTGTGGGCGCATGCAGGGATGGAGACATTCTCAGAGAGGCTCCACAGGAGGCAGCATCGTCAGAGCCAAGGAGATGATGATTCAGGCCCATCGTCCTCCCAATGCACAAACCCTGTTAAGGCAGAGAATGCTTCTGCAAGTTCATTGGCTTCGAAAGGAAAGGAACCTGTGAAGGAAGCAGAGGATGATGCGGTTCCATCAACTTCTCAGAGCATGGGGCCTGTGAAGGAAGAGGATAATGCTGACGATGCTGCATCATCTTCCAAAAGCATGGCGACTGTAATGGAAGAAGATGATGCTGCTACCACTCAATTGGCTTCCCAATGTGACACTGCTTGTGAGATCGAAATAGTTGTTGACTCACCGCCGAAAACGTGATGTCCACACTCTACACTAGCTAATGGCACCTTGTTTCAGTACACTTGTCAGATGCTTTTCATCACCACTCTTGTTGTAGTAGTCAGTTCTTAAAGTTATGTGATATCTATTGTGCTTGATGTTCGCATTGTACACACTTGTCCATGCATGTAAATATTCTGATCATTCTGTTAAGGCGTGCCTTCTGTTAAAGATTTTCAATAGTTAAATGTGCAGTTTCAGGTTTGGAACCCCAAACTTTTTTGTATTGGGAGCCCAAGAGAAGTTTGGTTTCGTTACTAATGTAAATTCATCAGCAATTTGAGAGGGAAAAACACGAGAAGTGGGGACTCGAGGTCAAGGGTCATCTAGAGTTGCAAATTAGTAGGGTCCAAGTTGGAAGGCAGGGGCTGGACAAGCTGATGGATGCACATACCGTGTGAGGTTCCATTCCAAGGAACATGCCAAAGACTTGTTGATTCTAGCTTTTGACAACTGCAGCCAAATGGCACCCACATCTTGTTGAGGATAGAATCCCCTTTGCGATACTATAAGATCTATTAGTCTGGTGGTGGAGTGGCATATTTTCGCCTTTTGTCAAACTTGGCTCCCCCTTTGGTAGACAGGATGCAGTACAAGCAGACTTTGTTTCAGATCAATGGAAGAATGGAAAGGCATGCAGAAAAAGCGCATGACTTTCACCAATTTCATTACAAACACTGAATGAGTAATCATCTTCTATAATCCACAGTGACAAGATTTTCCAAGTAATTACTCTAAGAAATTCTGCTACTTCGGAGATTATGCAGATAACGCACTCCTTTAATCAGGAGAACACAAAAAAAAGAGAAGGACAAGGGGACAGCTAGGGGCTTTCCCCTCCTGTTTATGTCAAAAAAAAAAAAAAAAAAAAAAACAGGTAGAGATTCATAAACAGACGAGAAGTGCTCCGGTTGTCCCTTTTCTAAAAAATGGCACAAATCTCAAAGCAGCCATTAAAGAAAATAATTATTTTCTGTTTCATTTGTTGGCTGCCGGGTCCCCAAACCACACACTAGCGTCAACAGGCACCAGTTGGCGGCGAATCTTGCGCACCGACCGGTCAGCGTGGCAAGACCGCGCCGATCCCCCTCCCGTGGGCGGCCCGGCCCGCCTGCGCTTCGACGAGACGACGACGGGCGAGCGCGACGGGCGAGGCGACGACGGACGCCGGACGCGCCTCCACCAGCCTCCTCCCTAGCTTTAGGGTTCCGCCGGCGTCCCTCACTTTAGGGTTCCGAGGGCGCCGGCGAACTCCCCCTCCTCCTCCATTCATCCCCCGCTCTAGAATCCGGCCGGGCCGGCCGCCGCGCCGCCGACACGGCGGTGGCCGACGATTCGGCCGGCGGTGGGGCGGCGGGGGCGTTGCCGAAGCTTAGGCAGTGGCCGGCCTCATCCGGATGGGTACGGGTAGGCGGGGGGAGCGGAGGTCGCCCATGGCGGCGTTTGGTCGCAGCTTTCGGTGCAGCGGCAACAATGGCGGTTGGCCGCGTTGGAGAAGAGAGGGGAGGGGGGGCGGGGGGCGGGGCGGGGGCGTTACGGCGAGGAGCGGAGGAGGAAGACGAGTCGCGAGGGCTGTTACGTGGGTCGGCCCAGCCCGGTCGGCACAGGGATGCGTGCCGCTGGGTCGGGCGCCCAAGACTCCCCAGTTGGCGGCCGTGGGCGCGTTCATGGCGCACCTGGTGAACAAAGGCGTACATGGCGCATGAACAGCTGGCGCTCGAGGTCTTCGCTCTGCTTCTCTACCGGAAGACGGACATCGCCTGTGGAGTGGGTCACCGTGGGCTTCGCCAGGTAGTGCGATACCTCTTTCGGAATGTAGTGCACCTGCGACCTGCGACCTGCGACCTGCGACCTGCGAGTCACGACGTCGTCTCCGATGAAACAGAACGGACTCGCGGGGCTGGGTTGGATAAGCCCAACCGTGACTCAGCAACAAATCAAGTAGAAAACAATTAATTTCTTTGATTAGATGCTTTAGGATTCGTACCATTTTTAGAAAAGGGTGTACGGGAGCAAAAGCCCAAACAATAATCTCAGCAAACCATACTTGTTCTGTCATGACCCAAATCGGCATCATCAGAGAAGGGCCCAGCAAGGAGCAGCCTAGGCGCCAACTCGGGCCCAAGGCCCAAGGCGAAGCGGCCTCATGGCTGGCGGGCGCCGTCGTCCGCCGTGATCTGCCACGTCATCTTCTTCTTCGTTAAATAAAATATATTTTTAGGAATAAAGGATAGGCATAAAATAGGAAAAGAGTATGCTTGTGAGAGGGATTCCAATCTATAAGGAAAACCTCTAGAACCTCATGTTTAGTACCACCTTGCCTAGCTTAGCTTAGTAGCCGCCAAGTCTCCCTCGGACTATAAATACAAGGGGCTGTAGCCGGTTGGAATTAAGCGAGAAAAATAAATAAAGGGGGTAGCTCCCCAAACAGCTTATCTCTCCAGCTCCTATCTCTCTCTCCACGCACGCGGCGCCTCCCCGCAACCGCCGCCCAGCGCCCGCCGCCCCCGCCCCCTGGCCGCCGCGCCACCACCGCCCGGCGCGGCCACGCTGCCGCCACAGCCAGCGCCACCCACCTCCACCGCCCGACGCGCCGCCACCAAGGGGCGCGGCCGATCCGCCGCCCACGCCGCCGCCCGTCTTCCTCGCCGTCCTCTCCTCTAATCCCTCCTCTCTCTTCCGCAATTCTCGTGTCAGTTCGTGCCCCAATCTAGCACGGTTCTGACATGTTCATGCAAGGATACTAACACTGAAGCCGACGTTGAATTTAAATGCTGGATGCCTTTCAGTTGTGCTGTGCCGCATGTGTGATCTTCGTGCTGTTTGAAGCGTTTGATCTCAACCCATCCGGCTTCTTCTGACCATGTCATCCAGTGTCCCAATGTGAGATCGATTTTTGACGAGCTACTGTATTTTTCAGGATATTATATAGACTCAAGCATTTCTGAACTTACCGCAGCATGGCTGAAGGTATAAGCGGTGTTCCCTCAGCAGCTAGGCCCCAGCCCCGGCCCCAGAGCGTCATATCCATGCACGACGATGAATCGCACCGGCCAAGGAGACGGTCACGGAGCCTAGCTAAGCCCGGCCGGCGGCCCCCTTCTTGCCTGCAGCCAATCCCCGCCGCAATGGCACAGCGGAGCACCGTGCGCCCGATTCACAGAGGTGGATTCTTCCCTGCGCAAAGCCTTCGTCTGCCACGGCTGCCGCCCCCCCTCTGTTCGCCATGGCTTGCTGGACGAGCAGTTCTCGGCCCTTCTGTTTCGGTCGCACAAGAGAGAAAAGGATATTTTCATCCATTTTCAGGTTATATGCTCCCTGGTTTCTAAATAAATTATTATTTTCTAGAGTTTTCTTAGTTTCTGAAATATTTATAACGTAAAATTCATATAATTATATATTCATAAGAATACTTTTAAATTATAAGTGTCCTTATTTGTAGTTGATACTCGTTTTTTCAATTTAGTTATTTTTAAAAATGAATTAATTAATACAAGTATAGAAGTTGATTTATTTAGGAAAATTGTACCCATATCTCACATGCCATACATATTAGACTTCCTTTTGATGCTACTAATTCCAAATTTTAGTTGTTTTCTTGCCATTTTTACGGGGTTATTGTGAGAATGTTGTTAAGTGATGTTAATGACAATTTTGCTCTTGTTTGTTAAATGTACTTTTAGCTATTCTCCTTAGATAAATTGCACGGAGGTACCTATTTTTTAGATAAAGGATAACAATTATCGGCTTCTACATCCGAGGATATACACAGCCACAATTCCTACAAGGTTCCTGATTACAAAACAACGAAGAAGCCAGGGTCTTTCAAACATAGACCAGGATACTTCAAGCCAACGATCTTCCACCCTCTAATCCTCTATTTGTTATTTCTAAGGCAATCATCTCTAATTTATTGCTCATCGATGAGAGAGTGTCCTTGGCTCGATCAATCACGCTGCAGCTGAGCCTAGGACCGAACAAAGATGCTCCCTTGAAAATAACCCCGCATAATGGAGTTAGTTTTTTTTTCATGATCCAGAAATAGGGCCTAGTGTGTCGGGCCAGCAAGGGAGGCAAACTTGACCCGCCAGGGGCACATGCGCGCTACAAGACAAAGCTCCTCCGCCGCCACCTCCCACCCCTTCCGCGGTTATTTCGGAAATTGAACCGGAAGGAAGGGAATTATCTACTATTATTATTATTATTATTATTATTATTATTATTATTATTATTATTATTATTAGAGTTATTAAGGAATAATATATATGATATTATTATTAAGGAATAAAATAATAGGATATTATTGTAAAAGGTATTCCAATTCTATAAGGAAACCTTAGAGTTTGCTTGAGATACAAGTCCACTAGGCGGACTATAAAAGTAGGGGGTATGTACTCTTATTATTCAAGAAGAAAATCAAGAAAAATTACCCAACTCTCCTGCCTCTCTCTCTCTCTCGCGTGCCTCGCCTCTAGCCCAAGCGCCACCGCCGGCCGCCCCCTCAGCAAGACGCACGCCACCGCAAGGCGCGGCCGGCGCGGGCGCTGCCAACGCCGCCGACCACCATCATCGCCACCGATCGCCATCACCACCGCCCTTCCCTCCTCAATTCCCATCTAATCCCCGCGAATTCCCATGTCGGTTCGTGCCTCAATCTAGCACGGTTCGACGGTGGTATCCCGGAGACCACTTCGATCCACCCACCGCCATGGACACCGAATCAAGCAATCGCTTCTTGGATCGAAGGAGCAATTGAACTCCTTCGCCGCTCGGATGGACACAATGGAGGGCAAGATCGATAGCATCTCGGCAACGACACCGCTTGACAACTCGACGCCCGTCGGCAGCCGGGATGCCGACAATGAACTCAAGGCATCCATGGAGAAAGCCGCAAGGGACTTCATCAACAAAAAAACGGATGGCTGCGAAGCAACCGTTTGGGCGATCAAGTTACCCGCAGCCGATCCGGAGAATCGATGAAGGGCTACTTGGGCCGAGGTAGCCGGCGCTGCGGCCACGTCGGGTCGCGCGCCGCGCCCTGGTGACACCTTCTCCGGCCTTGCTCCCGTCCGCACAAGCTATCCTTCCATACGTATGATGGCAAGGAAGATCCTCTCCCATGGATCAACGGCCGCGAAAGCGCTTCTTGAGAGGACAAGGTACGCCCGCAATGAGCAAGTTTGGTACGCTTCCTACCATCTCACGAGGCAAAGGCACGACAATGGTACATGAGGCTGTCCCAGTAGAAACCGGTGGCTGATTGGGCCCTCTTTGCCCGCTATGTCAACGAACGCTTCGGTCCTGCTGAACGCCGCAATCCACTTGGAGAGCTAGCATCACTCCGGAAGACAGGCACCGTTCACGAATATACTGAACTGTCCTTGGCGCACGTGGCCCATGCTGGCAACCTCGACGACTTGCAGCAGGTGAACATCTATACTGCAGGTTTGGGTGAACCTCTCAAAACCGATATTGAGATGCAGAACCCGAGGGATATGGAGACCGCTATGTCACTTGCCGGATCCTATGAACGTCGCCTTCACATCCTCTACAACACGGGCAAGTCTGCGCCGGTTCGCCCAGGTTGCCCGCGCGTTGGTGCCCTTGGCGCCCCTCGCGCCTTCCTCCTTCGTCGGCCCCCAAGGCGGTGGACGCGCCTTCAAACGCCTTACTCCAGATGAGATGTCAGAACGTCGTAAGGCTGGCCTTTGCTTCAATTGTGATGAGCAGTTCACGCGTGGCCACAAGTGCAAGCATCTCTTCGACATCACACTCCTCAACGACTACCAGGTGGACTTATCTGCAGCCCCGCTAGCAGAAGTCAAGGAGGAACCTTCAGACTTGATGGCTCTTTTCGGGGACCCCGACTCACCGGTATGTGGCGCACACTCTCTATACCTTGTCGGTATGATCTCAGGCACCGGCGTCAGCCTCCTCGTCGACTCCGGCGCAACGCACAACTACATTGACCCCCGTGTGATCACCGTGTGGCGGCCTACGGACCCGGCCCCGGTCGCGCACGAGATCATGACGAGCATTGGCTCTACTACAACTTGCCATGAAGTCATCTTCTAGGTACCTCTACGTATTGACGGCGGCTCGCCGACATCGACGCCCACGACCCTACCCACTTTCGGCCATGACGTCGACATCATCCTTGGCATGCCTTGGCTCGCACGCCTTGGACGTGTCACGTGGGACTTCGCTACACATGAGCTCCAGTACCTCCGCAACGGTCGGCCCCGACGTTCCTCTCGGCTCCGCCTCCTCGGTAGCGGGCGGCGCCGGGGCCCGGACCTCCTCAGGTCCGACATATTCACTGGTGTGCGGACACTTCCCTCTAGGCTGGGGAAGCGTTCAAGGCATTCGACTGCCTTGGATCTCTACGACACTTCCACGGGAGTCTTCGTCCAGCTCCGTCAAGCTACCTTGGAGGATCGGCACCTACGTCGCATAATCGGATGTCACGACGGCGGCCCGGCACAAAGATGAACTCTTGAGGATGGCCTTCTTCTTCTTTTCGACGATCGCTTCTACCTTCGGGCCTCTTCTCCATTACTTCTGATTTCTTTGGACACCTTACTACAGAGGGGCATTCGCGGACAAACCACCTAGTGTGGGAGCTTATACGGTTGAGTCGGCGACCGCACTGCACCAACCGTTGTCTTGCTCGGCGCCATGTGGCCACGGCGCCACCACATTGCACCTGCTCGAGTTGTCTTCGTCGATGGCATGGCTCGCATCTTCTCCTCAGTTGACAACGTCCACATCAGCTACGACGCCGAGAGGGCAACACATCAGCTATCACCATCAGCGTTCGATGTTGGCTCCTTCATGTACGATGCGATCCGAACTTGGTCGCAACCCCTCCTACTCGCACCGACAGCACTATCTCGGCGCCTTCTATCGCTCTTCATCAATGCTCCACCGGTGGATCGCTTCTTGTTCTTGAGAAGAAAAAGAGAGGTTGTTCATCGAGAATCTCGACCAGCCTGCAGTTCCACGGGACCTATTGCTTGCGGCTCGCCGTCGACAGTATCTCCAGGGGCGTCTTTGTCCATCAATACATCTACCATGGCTACATCGGCAACCTCCACTACCTCCTAGAGTTCGCACCCATCCGTACCCGGCGAGAACATCATCATCAACAATCCGATTCGGGGCCGTCTCTTATTGCAAGTGGAGCTAATTATGCCGGGCATTACCAATCTTCATCCAGGCGTCACGGAATGGACTTTTATCCAGCGCGAGGACGCACCTGGTCGGAGAAGGGGGGAGATGTCATGATCCGTAAAATAGGGCCAAAGAAGGTCGGGCCCGCTGGAAGCAAACGCTGACCCGCCCGGGTATAGCCTTGTATCAAGAAGCGCCGCCGCCGCCACCTCCCACCCCTTCCGCGGTTACCGGCAATTGAACCGGAAGGAAGGGAATAATCTATTATTATTATTATTATTATTATTATTATTATTAGGAGTTATTAAGGAATAATATATAGGATATTATTATTACGGAATAAAATAATAGGATATTATTGTAAAAGGTATTCCAATTCTATAAGGAAACCTTTAGAGTTTGTTTGAGATACAAGTCCACTAGGCGGACTATAAAAGTAGGGGTATGTACTCTTATTATTCAAGAAGAAAATAAAGAAAATTACCCCAACTCTCCTGCCTCTCTCTCTCTCTCGCGCCCGCGCCTAGCCCCTAGCCACACCGCCGCTCAGCGCCGCAAGACGCGCCACCACGCCACGCCGCCACCGCGCCGCCGCCCGAGGCGCCTGTCGCCGCCGACCACCACCACCGCCACCGATCGCCATCACCACCGCCCCCCTCCTCAATTCCCATCTAATCCCCCGCAATTCCCGTGTCGGTTCGTGCCTCAATCTAGCACGGTTCGACGATTTTCAATTTGTAAAAATAACATCATTCGGCAGACGCCAGATAGCCCAACACAAGGCGACCACCGCAACCCGGATCAAATCTTTTAATCATTTTATGCTGATTATTAAGCCATGTACCAA
The DNA here is from genome assembly GCA_015847255.1 of Hyparrhenia diplandra. Taxonomy (NCBI): domain Eukaryota; kingdom Viridiplantae; phylum Streptophyta; class Magnoliopsida; order Poales; family Poaceae; genus Hyparrhenia; species Hyparrhenia diplandra. Next base: position 1,686,631 of record JADLZK010002109.1, read on the forward strand.
ACATGTGGCTGATAGATGTATTTGGATTAGCTCAAAAAAAAAAATCTCATGTCCAAAAAGCGTAACGCCCACTTTGAAATGAATTTAATCGGGTTGTCATGCATTGCATCTAAATCAAACGTCTCTGGAGCTTCTTCTTCCTTTGTTTGTTTCCTTCGGGTTGTTGGCGACTTTGGTTCTACGTTTTGAGGTGAATACACTCTAGGAAGCATTGATGTGTCTTTTAGCGTAATTGATTGTAAAGCTATAAAATGATGAGGACTTGAAGACGATGAATCTTGTTGCACTCTAAGACCCCCTTTGGCATGGTTTCTTAGCGGTTTTGAACCATTTTGTGCCAAACGAGGTAAAACAATGTCTCCAAATGAAGAAGCACCTTAAATCGTGCTCTCACAAAGGTTTGAGCTATGATGGAGCCAAAAAAAATAGTAGCTTCATCCGGCTCCACCTCATCCTACGTGACAACTGTGAGAGCATGTTTTAAGGGTGGAGCCTGTTTTGCCAAACGGTTCACCAAAACAGCTCTAGCGCCACCGATGGACTTGTTCATGGACCCAAAGCATAGAGAAATGGCTTCACTAGTGAAGTGGAGACGTGCCAAACGTGGCCTAAATTCGTAAGTGCATTGATGAATTGAGTTACAAGTTACAACTTACAACACACATGCATGTTTATTCTCAACCAAAGGTGGGATCTGTATTCTAGCAAAGTTTGTTAAGCAGCACATGCATACACAATCACACTAAATAATTGGTTAATTACCTTATTCCACAAACACAACATCACACTATAATATATATTAATCAACTGACTAACTAATTAGTTATTACTTTACACACACACACACACACACACACACACACATACACACACATATCAATCAATTGGCACTTGACTTGCCAATGTATTGCTCGAAGATCTCTTCAACATCGAAGACTCTCTGCTACTTACGTCATGTTTGGCCTTCGATCCACATCAAGATTTAGACAATTCACTTTGCAATCTCATAAATACTATTAAGAAGTTTCAAAACTTCGGTTTTGCAACTTCCTTATCAAATAACCGAAGTTGGTTCCTTTTTACTTTTATGTGCATCGAGAAAGCTCCTTACCAAACTATTATTGTCGAGAATAAGTGGCCTTCTTCCTGCTTATGAGCTCTAAGAGCACAACTCCAAAACTATAGACATCACTTTTATCGTTAGTAGCCCGCCTCGTAGATATACGGATCCATATATGTCCTATCGCCAATGACAAAATCTGTATGCTCTTTATCCCTCACAATCAACCTTGATATACCAAAGTCACGGATCTTTGCTGTGAAGTTATCATTCAAAAGTATATTAGCTGGTTTCACATCGCCATGTAAAATTATGCTTGTAGTTTTTGAATGTAGATAAGATAGACCTTCTCACGATTCCGCGGCAATATTTAAACGACATTCCAAAGTTAGCGGAATGCAAATCGCTTCCATGAAGAATATCATCAAGGCTACCTTTGGAGAGAAACTCATACACAAGCATTGGCTTATCAACTTCGAGGCAACAACCTATTAGCCTCACAATGTTTTTGTGGATCACTTGTGATTGGATAATGACTTCATTGGCAAATTGATCATTTTGTGCCACATCTGTATTGCCACCAATTGGCTTCTTTACTGCAACTAACTGATTGTCAAGAAAAACCCTTATAAACCTCACCAAAGGCACCTCTTCCAATAAAATTACTTGGTTTCAAGATTGGGTTTAGCTGCCCCTTCTTGTAAATCTTTATAATTTTTGCCTTCTCTAATGTAGGTCCTCCATTTCTTTTGAAAAAAATCTCTCACCTTCCTTTTCTCATTGCGAATTAGAATAGTGAACACCAATAGTGATATTATAAGAAGGCCACCAATCATTCCTATAAATGCAAAGTAGAAGCAAACTTATTATCCCATAATTAATTTGTAAATAATTCAGAAAACAATAAAATTGTAAATAAACCAATTAAATCATTTAAAGGTGAAATAATCAAAGGCAAATATGAAAGAAAAATTATTTGGTAATGGATTGACTAAACTCAACAAAAAGCCTATGAAAAAAACTAATGATGTGTCAAGCAGCTAAACAACACTTTGTAGTCGTGGCCCTTGCAATTTTGGCCCCACCCCTGCAAATAACCTTTTGTGGTAGACACCAAATTACTGTAGTCATCTTGATTCACAACTCACAACTCTACCACAACACCTATGTATTGCCCTTGGTCCAACTTGACAATAAGTACTTTAAGAGTGAATAAATGTTATGCATCCTTGTTGGCATTTTGTTTTAGAAGAGGAGTACTTGAAGATCTATTTCGTTCCTTAGCTAGCTACCAACGAAAATGAATTTCTTGTATATTTTTGCCTGCCCTCTAGTTGTGTAGCTTAACTAAAGTTCATATATCACCTATAGTAAGTATCTTACCTACGGATATCTTGGCAGGCAGAGAAAAACAAGTCGGCAGGCGGAGAAAACAGGTCGGTGCAAGGCCCTTCTAATGCATTTCCTCTCGTTCCAGCTGGACAGCTACATTCATAATGTTCTGGCGTGTTCTTGCATTTCCCGTGGCAGGGATACATGTCTGGCCGAGCGCATTCATCAATGTCTACCGGAAAATAACAAGAAGAAAAATTTTTTACTCTCAATAAAATATGTACACAACAATATAATTACCTGCAAGGGCAGAACAATAGAATTACCCACAAGTAAACAAGTGTGTGCACGGTAAATATACATTTGGCCTTGTTTTGTTTTGTATTATTATATTATAATGTGATGACACGGGCTTTGGTGTGGCTTGTGGCACTCTCATACATACAAATTCGTTCATCACTGCCGCTCCCCGCACTGCCTGATTTGAGTGGACCGCTAGTGTTTGTCCACTCTGGGCCTCAAAATCAAAAATTGACCGAGGGTCACACACAACCGATATAGTAAAAGTCGATTTCACTACCAGTTAGTATAAAACCCCGGCAGTAAATTGTATCAATGTCGGTCAGGTGTATCGACCGAGAGACCCGGCACTGAACTACACCTTCGGACCGAAAAGTGAACTCCTCACTGCGCGTCCGTGGATAACTTTCTTCCCCCTCTCTTCACTCGTCAAGCGCCGCAGCCGCACAACCAAATCGCCCTGCCATGGAGCAGCAGTCCTCCCTCCTCGCTCCTCCTTGCACCACCCGCCATGGTTACCCCTCCCTGCTCTCTCTATCTCTAGACCGGCGCAGGCTGTTGGCACCGGCTGCCGGAATGGCTGCGCCGACGGCTATCGGGAACGCTGGTTCGACGTGCGCGGTGACCGCGAGCACGGTTTCTCTCGGAGCTCTCGCCTCTCGGACTCTAACTGAACACACAAGAAGTGGCGCCGCCAACGTTGGCTTCTCCCTGGACTCTTTTGTTTCTTTATTACACACGGTGCTTACACGATCTCTACGATCCCCGATCCCCGCCACGCCGTGCACGCTGCGACGCGCCCGCCTAAAGCGCGGGGCCGTTTTCATCCAGCGTGGCGGTGGACCTAGTCACCACCTTGTGAACGCGGCACAAGTCATGGTGCACACACACACACCATTTGTTACAAACATGCAGCAACTAGCTATAACAAGAATGTAAACATGGTCATGCATCTAATCTATTTACATCATGACCAAGTGTGCATGTGGATTCAGGTTAACATTTCACCCCTAATCCCGCTACAGCTCGACGACACCCGGAACCGATGAAGCTCCATGAATCCGACACGCCCAAGCGCCTTTGTCGATATCTACAAGCTGATCATGAGTGCCGACATGATCAATGTCCACCTCACCTCTCTCAACACAGGTCTCGAATGAAATGAAACCTTGTGTCTATATGCTTGCTTCTGCCATGGGGAACCGGATTCTTGCTCAAAGCAATTGCAGATTTGTTGTCAACCAGAAGCTTTTACCTTGGGTGGCTTAATGTTCAGCAATTCTCCCAGAAGTCTACTAAGCCAAATTCCTGACAGGCAGCTGCTGTTGCACTTGCAACGTACTCAGCCTCACAGCATGATAATGCTACCACCCTTCGCTTCGGGATGCCCAAGTCACCAGGCTTGAGCCCAACAAGAACACTGATCCACTTGTGTTTTTTTCTGTCATCAACATCTTAGCTAGATCACTATCACTGTAGCCGGGTCAGACTTGTTTCAGACTTGATCAGTTTCTTATATATGCAGCCATAGTTCACAGTTCCTGCTAGATACCCGCGAATCTGCTTGACTGCTTCCCAATGGCTGGCCTTAGGATCTTCCGTATACCTGCTGATAATACCCACAGATAGCCAATATTTGCCCTTGTATTAACCAAATATCCGAGACTTCCAATGACACTTCGTATTTTGTTTTGTCAACTGGAGATGTCTTGTCATTCTTGCTCAATTTCAAGATGTTCTCCATAGGAACATGGCAGGGATTACACCCTTTCATACCTGCCTGTTCTAAGATCTTCACACTAGTAGGTATGTTGACATGGATGACGTTCCCCTTTGGTCACTGAAGACGCTAGAAACGCCATCGGTATTCATTCGTGATTTTAGCTAGTGACGACATTTAAATCGCGTCAAAAGGTCGCGCCACATTTGGTCATCGGTGACGAAATGTATATTTTGGTCACAGATGTGCCTACAATCATTGACGATTAACGAGTCGTCATGGATGTAATTTCAATCAATGACAATGCATTTTAGTCATGGAAGAACCATGGTTTTCGTCATAATCTTCCGTCCGCCGGACGTCTTGACGGCGCCATTAACGGCGTTTGTGGTCTATGACGATTGGATTTCATAGCTAATTTTTTCGTCATAATTGCCCGTCTGTCAACGAATTGACGACGTCGCCACGTGGCAGCTAACATCATCGCCGATATCGACGACGATAGGGTAGATGATATCATCACTAACGTGGCTGCTACAATCGCTGCTTTTTTCATGGACCCAGATGGCTTGCTATGATTCGTCATTGAAGACTAATTAATTGCATCACATAGGCACATGGTAATTTCATTATAATTTACAAATAATATTAAAATGCTAAAACATCTATAAATAAATAGATCCAATATTCCAATGCTCCACAAAATTTGAACTCATTCAGAAGACAAACATCTATTACAGCCCAAGTATGTACTATTAAAGCCCATATACATACACTAATAATTATGGGCTTCTGACGATAGCAACTTGTATGATGGCACTACTTTGGCAAATGCAGTTCATTATTCCTGCAAAAAAAAATAAAGCAATAGAGTCATTAATTTATTTTTGTTATCAAATTATTACTGAACACAACTATTTGTAACTAATAAACGTGACCGCAACCAACTTTACATGAGGTACAAGTCAAAAAAAGGTATAAGACGATTCATTTCAAAAAAAATAGAGTGAGGGAATTTGTCAGAATGTTACAAGTCAAAAGGTCACCTGGCGATGCATAGTAATTTCTTCATCTGAGTGTTCACTATCCTGTAGCCAGCTATATTAAATCCAAATATCAAAACAGAATATTCACAAGAAGCTATATGATCTACAGAATGGAGGATAGACAGCACGTGTTTGCACATGCTCATTATTGTTTAAAGATAATAATCTACTCTAATCTACAAAAATATTGAATCTCCACACCACTGAAATAGCATATCTTGCACAGCGTGTGTTTGCAAGGCTCATTATTGTTTAAAGATAAACAAAACCTACAGAAGTATATAGAAGGCTTGGATCAGCAAAGTTTCATTACGCCAATACAGATCTTCAGACATCACACAACTACTCTTATTCTAGCTTTCAGATGCTCTTATTCTAGCTTTCAGATGCAAAGACAGTGGCTAATTATTGGAGCCAAAATAAATAATGGACACACATACAAATTATATTTAACAAAATATTAACTTAGCCAATAGATATTGGTCACTTGAATTAACTCTATGCACTACGTGCCTAAAATAAGAAAGCAATAAGGAGTAAAGATGATACTAATTACAGAAGAAGATATAACAGTTCTATTTCAACTAGATAGATCAGCCCAGCGCTACAGACTAGAAGCATACAGAGTGTGCTCTGAAATAACAATGTGTGACAATTAGCTAACTAGATAAAGCTTGGCGCTAATGCAGCAAGCTTGGCAAATTAGCTAACTAGATAGACAATTATCAAATTAAATGACTATCAGATCACTGGATGGAAATAACAGGTTGGCAAAGCAACAAGTAGTAGTGTCCCAATGCACTTACATTGGTTCGAGGGTCCGTATAAAAGTGAAAAATTGCACTTCTTCCTCTCTTTAAGTCACTCAATCAGATATGGAGTATACGCGAAGCAACAACCCTTCCAGCACTTAGCCCCTTTTGCCTCTTGCTATCTTGCACTTGGGAGACACGGCAATACCTGCCTTTGCTTTCTTAGCCTTTGACGCACCATCAACTTCATCACTTCCACTAGGTATGCTTTTAGACATATCATCTCTATGATCAAAGCTGTTATCATCGTCATCCTCATCTTGTGAAACCTTCTCCAATGGCTGCAAAAATATACATGTATTATTATATAGCAATAATTCAATATCTTGATAGCAATAATTAAATAATCTGGATAGCAATGATTCCTGTAACAGTATTATAGTATAACGGATCAATCAATGAAGCAAGAGAATTCAACATTCAAATCTGTACTGTACGAACTAGTATTTGGAAATAGAGAACATACCACCACGTCCTTGGACAGAGCCTGATTGGATGCAGTGCGAGTGCTAGTTCCTTGTCCACGAAGCTTACTCCTTGACTCCAAACTGGAAGACGCGGCGATGCAGTATTTTCGTCCTCCATGGCCGCAGCTGAGGGCCTGCAGGCTGCAGCGCACAGTTTTACGCACAGTAGACAGTAGTTCAATAGCAGTTTGGCAATCGGCAGAGGAAGATCTGTAGGAAAAGGAGTGAGGACGAGAACCAGACCTGCTCGCCGACGCTGAGGTGCTCGTCGTGGACGCGGCGTCGGGCGTCTCGCTGGCCCCGTCGTCGCCGCGATCCCTGCTGCAGATGTGAATGCGACCTTCCCAGAACAAACAATCAGAGAAACGGAAAATTGGGACGGGGAATCGATCCACCCCTCCCCAGCAAAAGCCAAGATGAATCGCTCACCAGTGGGAACGGAAGCAACTGGCCGACCTCCGATCTACCGGCGGCTGGATCTCCGGCCAGGTGCCATGGCGGGTTGAGAAGGACGGCGGTTGGAGGATCCAGCGGCGAGTAGTGGGGACTAGGAGATAAGGGATCGGCAACCTTGTGCTATGCTCTCTCGCGTTCTCCGGGGATGGGGCCACGCCGGGAAGCAGCCAGGATGAGGCATGCGCCGGGGAGCCGCTGACCTGGGGGACGTGTCGCAGATCGGATCAAGGCCGCCCTTTGCCGGATCGAGGTCGGGAGGCCACCGCCTGGTAGCTCCATGGCTAGCGCAACCCACCTACAGCTTGCCGGTGCTAGAGGAAGGGGAGGGATATGCATGCCTGGAGCTAGAAGGGAGGGTCACGGCCGTAGGCGTCGGCGACCAGGAGAGACCTGCGGCGTCTGCCTCTGTGCGGCTGCGCGTGAGAGGCCAGGGAGGGAAAGGATGGGTTTGTGGTAAAGTGACGTGGAGACGTTTATAGTGATCGTGGGATAAATTTAGACCGTCATATCAAATGGCCAGAAGATAATGGGCCGAACAAAACGTGTGATGATTGAACTATTATAAATAGATATGAATATATTTTAAGATTTAAAAAATATAAAATTTTGAACGAATTAATGATTTCAGTTGAAAACAGAGATTTAGATTAGTTCATCTGAGTTTAGCTATTAATGATTTTGAACTAATTTTTAGTTACTTATTATTATAATTATTTAATTACTACGAAATAAATATTTAAATACCATAAAGTCTCTAAAAAATAAAAAAGAGTTGCATAGCCACATGATTTTGGTGTATAAGCATCACATAAAAAATCCAAGTGATTTCAACTAAGTGTCGTTACATATTCATCGCATAGGCATACATGGCATAGTTCTATATGACTAAGTGAGAAGTTTCGGTTTTTTACAAATGTTAAAATATCATAATATGGCTAGAAAAATCTAAAAGCTTGCATAGACATGTGATTTGGGTGTATAAGCATCACATAAAAATTCAAGTTATTTTAACAAAGTGTTACTTGCACATCCATCACAAAGGCATATATGACACACATAGTCCTATATAAGCGAGAGATGTTTCTAGTTGTGAAGGATGTATAGTACAAGTTTCTCCAAATGATTCCAATTTTTCTTTGGGATGCTTATGAATCCAAACTATCATGTTGCGTGAAGTTTTTGGAATTTTTAGACCAAGTTTTCCTATTACTTTGTAATTATTTGGTGATTTAATAAAGAATAATTGTTAAAATCATCTAATCTAGCTTAAAAATCTAAAAAAACTTGCATGGGCTCCTCCTTTTTGGTGTATTATGTTGTCAAAAAAGTTTCAATTGATTCTCGAGATAGTGATGATGCACATCCTCACAAAAGCGTATGTCTCACAAATGCCATTGTCACTTAGTGGGAGATGTTCATCTTTGTGTGGAATGTATAGTACCAATTTCTCCAAATGATTAGAAGATATTTCGAGAAAAAGTTTCAATTGATTCGAGAAAGTGGTGATGTAGATCCCCACAAAAGCATGCATGTCTCACACATACAATTGTCATTTAATGAGGATTTATGTTCATCCTTATGTGGGATGTGGGATGTACAGTATCATTTCCACAAATCATTAGAAAATTATTGTACGAAAAAAGTTTCAATTGATTCTGAAAAAAAAAGTGCATAAAAAGAATATAAAATAGAGAAAACAAAAAAATGGCTCTGTTTGGGTTTGAACCTGCGAGCTATGAATTAAACTCCAAGTGTGTTACCACTACAATACTTAGAGGTTTTTGTTAATAGTTGACGTATAGTAGTTTTAAGCAACTCTTATCTCTCTTCATCTCCTTTCACATTGGAACGTGCGCAGCCGAGAAGATCGTGAGCCTAGGAAATGATCGTGATCCTGATCCTGCGCGAGCAGCCTTGGTCCATGGGCAACGATCTCTGATCCATTAAGTAAGTTTAGGGCCCAACGTTTCAATTATCAAGTAGAATGTGTATATATACATTAAACTGCATTGTTCCTTTGAAAATGAGTGACTAGTCTAGTGGTAACTTAATTTTTATGAGTTGTGTTAGGTCGCAGGATCAAAGCCATGCAACTGCATATTTTTTTGCCACAAATATTAAGCGCACCTGGAGGCCCACTTTGAGAAAGCGAAAATTTAAAAGCGGGCCATTTGGGCCACAAAACTGACACCGTCAAGTCTTCAGAGTGGGCCAAACTCGCCTAAAAAAAGGTGGGCCAAACCACACAATTATGTTTGCCAAACGTTGCAGTCCCCTATTCTATTGTTCTATGTCGTTCCTTTCATTTTCGTCAAAAAACTTTAAGCCAAATCTTGATCACTTGTAATTTATGACGATGAATTAAATTTGGTCATTGATTGTTATCATTCCATGACGAAAAGTAACTAGCGTCATCGGCAAAAGGTCCGCGGATGACCATATTTCTACTAGTGTCGAGTGTATGAGCTCGACAAAGTGTGATTCCACCTTCCTCCTTTGTCACTTGTATTCCCAGATAATAGCTAAGTAGCCCCAAGTCACTCATGCTGAAACTATTCATCATCTCCTTCTTAAATGCTTCAATGTCATCTTTGTTTGGACTAGTGATTATCAAATCATCTACATAGACTCCCACCAAGAGATAACCCCCATTATGAGATCTCGTAAACCGTATGCTCCGGTGGGTTTCTTTTCAAAGACGAGCTTGATCAACTCATCGTCCAATCGAGCATTCCATGCTCTTGGAGCCCGATGCAGCCCATAAAGAGCCTTCTTCAGCTTGAGCACTTTCTTGCTTCCTCCTTCAACAACAAAACACGGGAGGTGGCTTGAACATACACCTCCTCAATCAAGTCAACATTCAAAAATGCAGATTTTACATCCATATGATGTATCTGCCCGACCACTTTGAGCAAAGCAAGAGCAATTAGCAATCTCACTTTGTCTCTATTCTTGCTACGGGAGCAAACACCTCATCAAAGTCCACCCCTCACGCTGTGCATACCCCTTGGCCACCGGTCGAGCTTTGTGCTTGATGATCTTTCGTTTCGGGTCTCTTTTTACCTTGAAAACCCACTTCAAACCAATAGCTCTATGACCAGGGTAGTGCGGCTAACTCCCGTGTTTTGTTTTCTGAATGGAGTTCATTTCGATCATCATGGCTTCTCTCCAACAATGCTCCTCAAGTGCCTCATCCACACTCCTTGGTTCCTCTGCAGCAATGAAACACACCCCACTGTACTCAAAGTCATGGACTTCTTCAGTTGTGTCATCTATATTACTTATTGTTCTAAACCTCATTGGCACTCCTTCTGAATCCACTGTATTTCCAGTCAGTGGTGTAGCAAATTCCACTGCTTGTGCATTAGGACTCCCTGGAGGTGTAGAAGGGTTTGAGTTACCACCTGAACTATTGTTGATTGACCACTGAACCTGAGGGGACCCATGGCCCTGACTCCCTGAACCAAACAGTTCATCTGTATCTCCTGCAGCCTGATCTTCAGTTATTGTTCCTTGTCCGGCAACAAGATAAAACTCAACTGCTATCCCTGATGTCATTGAGTTATCTTGGCCATTCTGACTCCGGTCCCAAGCTCTATCTTCCTCAAATATGACATCATGAGATATACACAATTTCTTGCTCATAGGATCATAGACCCTGTATCCCTTTGTTTCGTTTCATAACCGACAAACACCATCTTAGTTGACTGTCGGACAATTTTGTGACTCGCGGTCCAACTATCTTCACATGAGCAAGACAACCAAATGTTCTGAAGTGCTGCACTTTAGGCTTCTTCTTATGCCAAGCTTCATAAGGAGTCATTCCTTTCGGGCTTCTTGTACGAGATCTATTCAGAATGTAAACTGATGTTGACACAGCCTTTCCCCTGAGCTCACCTGGAACACGTTTGCTTTTCAGTAAGCATCTTGCCATTTCTACCACAGTACGGTTGCGACGTTCCACTACACCATTTTGCTGTGGTGTATATGGGGTTGTGGTAAAGTGTTTCACTCCATGCTCATCACAATATTGCTTGAACTCAATGGAGTTAAATTCCCCTCCACGATCACTTCTGAATGCTCTAAGCTTGCACCCTTTTTCAGTTTCAGCCAATGCTTTCACTTTCTTGAAGCACTTGAATGCTTCATCTTTGGTTGTCAGTAACTCAACCCACATATATCTGGTATTGTCATCAACTATGAGTAGGAAGTAATTCTTACCACCAGCTGTGCTAGGCTTGATCTTCCCACAAAGATCTACATGAAGCAAATCTAGTGGTTTTTACGCACGATAGCGACACTTGTGGAAATGGAAATCGATGTTGCTTTCGAGCCACGACCATCGCGAATTCCTCCACACGATCCGGTGAGGTAGGCCTTCTACCATGCCTTTGGTGCCAAGTTCCTCGAGTGCTCGAAAGTTCGGGTGTCCATAACGACCATGCCAAAGCCACGCCTTGTCATCCGCCTTTGCCATCGGACATACAGAGCCGCAAGCTGCATGTTTAACGGATAAAGGCGATTCTTGACCCGAGGTGCTCTCACCAACGGTGACCTCTCAACATCAAAAATATTGCAATATCCATCTTCTAGCACAACTTTGCAACCACCTTCTTCTAACTGTTCTAGGCCGACAATGCTACTTTGCAGTTTAGGTATATAGTAAACTTTTGAGAGTACCTTATGCCCATTCTTCTTCGTGCAGCAAAGATCGACCCCATGCCTTTGATTTCGACGAGGGAACCATCTCCAAAACGCATTGTGCCCCCAACAGATGTGTCAAGCGATGTGAGTGCCTCACGTCGCCCCGTCATATGGTTGCTGGCGCCTGTGTCGAGCACCCAGACATCTCCTCCTCCTTCACGATCTTCAGGATGCACCTTCTTCTCGTGGAGATGTACAACTTGGCGTGTAGCATAGTGGCTGCAAGGCTCGACGTCGTGTGAATGGCCCGTCACGGTGTTCACCATGGCAAGCAAGATCGCGGGTTGTTCCACGTCTGCTTCCACGTGATGCACCTCCTCCTTGCGCTACTTCTTGGGCTTTTTACGGTCCCTCCGCCCGGTGGCCATAGATGCCATAGTTCTGCATGACGCCCCTTGTGCCTTGAGTCCCCATGGTCGTCGGTTTGTTGACGGCTCTTTCTTCTCGTCCTTCTCGCCAGCGTCCTCGCCCCCCGCCGCCGCCGTTCTTTGGTTTCACCGCCTTCTTGTGACCACTTGATGACGGGGCGACTTCGGATGTTAGGCGATGGCGATTTCTCGTCCCCGGTCCTCCTCCGTGAGGTAGCCGCCTCGCCTTGTCGGTGACCTCCTCGAGCCCCATCCGGGACTCGGATAGGCCTTTGACGGCTCACGGATCTTCTACCATCATCTTCTTCATATCGAGGAGGGTTTCCATAGAGATCGCCACCTGTGCGTACTGGCAAGGTAACACACGCAGCATCTTCTTGACGACCTTGATGTCTTCGATCTTCTCCCCAAGAGTACGCAGTTCCGCCATGAGGGCGTTGATGCGCATCGCAAAGTCCTCGACCTCCTCACCATCCTTGAACACGATATTCTCGAACTCCATCATCAAGCGTTGGGCGTTCACCTCCTTGATGCGCTCCGCACCCATGCGCATGTTCTTCACTGTCTCCCACGCCTCGTGCACCGTCTTCTTGGCGCCTAGGGTTTGCCACATCTCCTTCGGCACGGACCGTAGCAGACATGCCATCGCCTGCCTATCATGCGCCCGCTTCACATTATCGCCGCCGGGATCTACAACATCCCAAATCTCGAGCGCCTCCGGGTTACTTTGCATCAACATGGCCCCTTTCGGTGTAGTTGGATCGCGTGAGCATCGCCCACATAGGGACGTCTCCTTGATGCCGACATGGCCGGAGCTCGAGGAACCCTCGTTGCCGCCCATGGATCTTGTCGCCGCCGTTCGCGAGGAACAACACGCACCTTCTTCGACGGCTCCTTCGGTGGTGACACAGAACCGTCGTAGAACATGCAACGGGCTCGATACCGGTTGTTGGCGCCGCTGCCGGAATGGCTGCGCCGACGGCGATCGGAAATCTTTGGTTCGACATGCGCGGTGACCGCGAGCACGGTTTCTCTCGGGAGCTCGTCTCACGGACTCTAAGCGCACACACGAAAGAAGTGGCACTACCAACGTTGCGGTTTCTCCCCGGACTCTTTGTTTCTTTATTACACGGTGCTTACACAATCTCCACGATCCGCGATCCCAGGCCGTGCGCACGCTGACGCGCCCGCCTAAAGCGCGGGCTGTTTTCATCCAGCATGGCGGTGGACCTAGTCACCACCTTGTGAACGCAGCACAATTCATGGTGCACACACACACCGTTTGTTACAAACATGCAGCAGCTAGCTATAACAAGATTGTAAACATGCTCATGTATCTAATCTATTTACATCATGACCAAGTGTGCACGGGATTCAAGGGGTTAACACGGGCGGGGCCGCGGGTTGGTTGGCCCGTAATGGTGGACGCATGGCTCGGGCCTTCCTATTCTTCCTGGGACGCACACTTCTTTACCGAGGCATGTGCTGCTGCTCACTGCTACGCATAGCTTCATCCTACGTTGCCGTCCCTAGGCCACACACCACCGTGAAGCTAGCCAGTCGCGTCGGAAGAAAGCACTAGCAGCGAAATGATTTTGCGTGATATGCGCAAAATCTTTTTTTCCGCGGGCGAGCACTTTTTTTGCCCGTCACGGAAAATGCCCCGTCACATCTCAATTTTATTTTACGTGGCGGACGTGTTTTTACCCGTCACGGAAAATTGATTTTGCGTGGCAGGCATCTTAACACATCCGCCATGGAAAATACACTATTTTCCGTGACGGGCGTGTTAAGGTGTCCGCCACGCAAAATCAATTTTCCGTGGCGGGCATCCTAAACGGCCCGTCACGACAAAGTGGAGGCCCAAAGCAAGGCCCGGTAATCTTAACATGTGACTAGGTTTTTCTCATCACTCTCTCTCCGTACTCTCTTCCTCTCCTCTCGCTAGCGGGGCGGCTCCTATCTTCCTCCACGCGCACGCACCTTCTTTTCCTCCTCCGCGCGCGCGCGCCGCGACACCTCCATCGCAGCGGGCGGCGCGCACCTCCCTCCTTCCTCCACGCACGGCCGGCGCACCTCCCTCCTCCCTCCATGCGCCCGGTTTGGACCTCCCCCTCCTCCCTCGCGTCGGCGGCCGCGGGGAACATCAAGGCCGGTGGCGGGATCCGGCGGCGGCGGGCTTCCATGGCGGCGGGATCCCATGGCGGCGGGATCCCATGGCGGGCTCCCATGGCGGCGGGATCCGGCGGCGGCGAGGGCGTCCGGTGGCGGCGACGGATCCGCGGTGGCGACGCGGATCTCGGTGTCCCCAGCGCGTCGTCTCCCACTCCGCCACCCCGTTCGCGGCAAGTGGAGGGCGGCGGATCCGGCGCGGATCCATGGCGTGCGCCCACAGTTCGAAGCGGCGGAATGGATCTACTACGTGGCGCCCACGACTTGCGCGCGGCGCGCGGATCTGGCGGCGCGGCCCCGGTTCGCAGCGGCGCCGACGACGGTGCTCCCGGGCGGGCGGCGGGGGCACCGCAACCCTAGATGGGCTCGGCGGGCCCGTGATGGGCTTGGCGGGCCTATCTAGGGTTTTTTATTTTTAATTTTCTGGCCGTGGCGGGCATTATAATCCGCCCCGCCACGAAAAATCGGTTAAGCGTGGCGGGCACTGTAGCACGCCACGGAAATTCCTTGTATGAACCGTGGCCTTGTGTTGCCGACGGGCGCCCCGCCCCGCCACGTTAAATCTGAGGCGCCCGTCACCCAAAATGATCTCAGTACTGGTGAAGGGCGGCGCTCGCAGTGGAGGATCTCCTTCTCCCCGTATCTCTTGCTGGCTCGGTCGTCGCGGTGACCCTACTGTGCTCGGCGGCTTCTTCCTCCGGCTCTTTGCTGGATCTCCTCACATCGAAACACATGTAAGTATTACGGTGAATCTTGTAAATTTTGCTATTATTTGTCCCGTATAATATGCGTGCAGGGCAGGGACTCTCCTGCGGGCGGGGGCTTCCTCCAGGTTATAAATCTTGCTGTTATTAGTCCTGTGTGATGCAAATTTTTATTTTCTTTTTCTCCACTCATAAATCTTCTCCATTTATTTTCTGCTCCAGATGTAGAGGACGAACTTGGTTGTCGGGAAGAAAGGTTTTCGCGGCAAGCGCATGCGGCAGCGGCACAGACTCTCCTGCGGGCGGCAGCTTCCTCTAGATTCAATTTTCTTCACAGATTTAGGGAGGTCAGCTTCCAGCTGCAAGATTCGATTTTTATGCCTACTAGGTTCGCTCTTCTCAGATCTGTATATGTATTAGCAGGAAATAAAGCAAGATGTATGAATTCTTCCTTTTTTGTGATGTATAAATTGATTTGTGGTTGAATTAAGCTATGATATGTTGAATCGTCTTTCTTTGTCTATGGTGTACAATTTCTAATGGATGAACTCGATACTGCTGCAGCGCATGGCAGAGCAGCATGGCATGTGGCTGACGGCATCTGCATGCTCATTATTATTTTTTGTTTTTTTAAAAGCACAACACTGACGAGTGATGTATGAATCTGTAGTAGTGTCATTACCTTATACTAGGACTTAGGGCTTGTTTAGATGGCTAGAAATTTGCCAAAACTTTGTAAATTTTTAGACTCTCTCTCCATCACTTCACATTAAATACATCAAAAGACATATGTTCGGAGCATGAAATGTAGTAAAAAAAGTTACTAATTACACAGTTTAGATGTACATTATGAGACAAATCTTTTGAGCCAAGTTACCCCATGGTAGGATAATATTTACCACAAACAAACGAAACGTCTTCTACAGTGTCTTCTGAGTTCGAACAGTGCTTTTGGCTAAAAATTTGCCATCTAAACAAGCCCTTACTTCCTCCTTTCCAAACTGTATGTCATTCCTAAGAATCTCGAAGTTGACCAAATTATACTACAGTAGATGCTAAAGATCATAGCCCTTCATTTTTTCTAAAAAAAATTAAAGTCTAAATAAACTACATTTCTAGCTAGTATATATTTCAATACCTCTCGGCGGCAATAAATATATCATTTCTCCCCTCCTTGCTTGTTTCCACCGTCATACTAATAATAAGATGCTAAAGACCTGTCTTTGTTTTGTCCACATGATGAACTTGCATGTTTGTTTTCAAAGTTGTCATGGCTCTCAAAAGTTTTTTGTTTGACGTACACAACAATCTTTGTGTCACGTTAAAAAAAATGCGCGTCACGTTAGTTTTTCTACAACAAATGCTGTCATGACCTAAAAAGTGGCCACGGCGGAAGCCCATCAGGGCACCTCGCGCCACGGCCACTGCATGGCCCAGCGCCGCGACGCCTGCTGGCCTGGCGCCGCCGCCATCCGCCGTGAGCACGCCACGTCATCTGCTTCTTTCGTTAAGTAAAGTATATTTAGGGAATAAAGGATATGCATAAATAGGAAAGGAATATGCTTGTAAAGAGGGATTCCAATCTATAAGGAAACCTCTAGAACCTTCCTTAGCCGACAAGTCTCCCTCGGACTATAAATATAAGGGGCCTGTAGCGGTTGAATCTTAAGCGAGAAAAATTAAAAAGGCTAACTCCCAAGCCTTCCAGCTCTCGATCTCTCTCTCACCTCGCGACGCGCCGCCGCCCACAGCCTGCGCCGCCACGCTGGCACGCCGCCCACGCCGTCTCGCGCCGCGCGCCCCCCAGCGCCGCCAGCGCCATCGCCGCCGCCAGCGGCGAGCCGCCCCCGCGCCGCCTCCTCTACCCCTTCTTCCCCCCCCACGATCCCAATCCACGTGTCGGTTCGGCCCTAATCTAGCACGGTTCGACAATTTGGTATCCGAAGACCGGGACGATTCCCACCACCGACGGCTTCCGACCACCACCAACGCCAAGATCCGATGGCCAACCACAAGTACGCCGAGCTCCGGATGGAAACTCGCGAGCTTGCGATTCTGGAAGGAAATCCGGGCCATCTTCACCGCCCTCTTGAGAAGCTCGATGATCAGCTCGCCCGATGGCGTCTAACAACGACACGACCACGGGCATCGCCAACAACGCCGCCGTCGACATGGCGCTCCCGACATCGACAACGCTCCCACGGGCATCGGCGACATCCTCATCGACATCCACAACGAACTGGTGGCCACGACGGCGGCAACACCGCAGCACGCCGCCTTGCTGTCCAACGACGCGCCTCCGACGTCATCCCTCGCCATCACCGCCGCTCGTGCCATGGGCGCCACCGACGGCGACGTCGCTCTCACATGCGCTGCCTACGTCACCCCCTCCAAGGTTGACGCCGCAAGCAACGAGCACGCCTACCCCAAGGATGCCCTAGTTGCCGCAACTTCGGACGGATCAGATTAGGAGGCCACCACCGATGTCCACCAGCTGCTCGACGGAAAGCCTACCCAACTAGGCCAACGTCCCATTTGCTACTACAATGGCACAGATAAGTTCCCCGATCACTACCGGCATCATCTCTACCCTGGGAACATCCGGAGTGCCATCATCTTCACCGCACGCGGACGACACAACGACGTCGACCGACGCCGACATTGACGTCGTCCGGCATCGACATCCTGGACGACACCGCCACCAAGGACTCCAATGGCAACGACACCCCTCCCAAGGGCGCCACAATGGGCGACGACACTACCATTGGCGCCATGCTCGTCAACGACGTCCTCAAGAACGCCAGCGCATATGATGACCCTCCCATTGGCGCCAACGATGTCACCCCCGACGTCCTCGTCATCACCATGCCAACCAATAACGACATCACCTTCGCCAACAGGGACGTCTTCAACAATGGTACCGTCGACGACATCGCCAACACCATCAACGACAACGACGCTAACATGGGCGCCGTGAATGGCGACGACGTCTTCAAAGACGCCGACACCGATGATGACCCCCCTGGCGTCGGCTACGTCTTCTCCATGCCTACCATCGACTACAAGGGCATGAACATCGCCAAGGGCACGGACCACGACAACCCCCAACCGGCCAACTTCAACACGGGAAACCACAACGTCGCCCCCATGGGCCCTGCCAAGGCTGATGCGAACACCGACGTTCCACCAGGCGTCACTGACGAGACGGTCATCCACTTGCGGTCCACAACCGACGATCACAGTCTGCTACACCAGCAGGACGTCCCTTGGACCTCCACCATGGCGGAAAACGTCAACAAACAAGTTGTGAATCTCAACACAGCTTTAACATCTGTAAGTGCTTGGAAGGCAACTCCACTCTCAACAGTCGACTTTCTGATGCCACCAACACAAGCTCCCACACAGAAGGCGCCCCCATTAGTACCACGACAACAGAATATCAGGTACACCGCTATACTTCTGACAAGAGTGGCACTCCTCCTTCTCTGGGTCATCTACATGCCAAGCCACACCACATGGGAGTACTGGGACACCTCCACACGGTCTCTTCGTCACAGCTTCGAGCTGCCCATCAATGGCGACGCTACCGTCCACTTCGTTCATCCTCGACGAACCGACGCCTTGATCGACTACACCTATGGTCCCGACACCTACGTCTGGAACATGGGCGTACCAGACACCACGACGCCACTCAACAATCATCGTGCCATCAACAACTGGGTTTCTGCAGCCGGGACGACTTCAGCGCCAAACTAGTTGGCTCCATCGTTCCTCGACAATGTCTACATCCAGTACGACTACGCCAACAAGCCGTGGACTGCAATGTACCAGGCGATGCTCTACACAAGGAGCACAGCGATCCACCTCGCCCAAGAGTTCGACGCTTCCATCTACAGCAAGCCTCGACTTGAGATTCACCGACGGCGACAAGAGCGCTAGCATTGCAGAACCACGTAGCGAGGACACGGTTCGGAAAAGGGGGAGAGATGTATGGATTCCCTCGCGAGGGCGCGCCGGCAAGTGCAGAACCACGGGGCACCTCGCACACGGCGGCGGGGCATGGCCCGGGCGCGCGCGCCGCTGGCTGGCCTGGCGCCGCCGCCATCCGCCGTGAGCACGCCACGTCATCTCGCTTCTTCGTTAAGTAAAGTATATTTAGGGAATAAAGGATAGGCATAAAATAGGAAAGGAATATGCTTGTAAAGAGGGATTCCAATCTATAAGGAAACCTCTAGAACCTTCCTAGCTTAGCCGCCAAGTCTCCCTCGGACTATAAATACAAGGGGCCTGTAGCCAGTTGAATCTTAAGACGAAAAATTAAATAAAGGGGTAACTCCCAAGCCTTCCAGTCTTCCAGCTCTCGATCTCTCTCTCACCTCGCGCACGTGCGCCGCCGCCCACAGCCTGCGCCGCGGCTGGCACGCCGCCACGCCGTCTCGCGCGCGCGCGCCAAGCGCCCCGCCGCGCCATCGCCGCCGCAAGGCAGAGCCGCCCAACGCCACCTCCTCTACCCCTTCTTCCCCGCCTACGATCCCAATCCACGTGTCGGTTCCGGCCCTAATCTAGCACGGTTTCGACAAATACTACAATTTTTTTTTTTTTGCAAAATAAATATGATAATGGAAGCAAGACACTTCAAATTTTAACATGTAAGTTAAGGGTCCAGATCCGCTCCTCTAAACTTTGGTTAGCTTTTAACTAAAGTTTAGAGGAGCGGATCCAAATATATGAGCTAACGTCAGAACTGAAAAAGTAAATAGAGAGTACCTTGACATCCACCATGGATGTATGGATTCCCTTGGTACCCAACCGAGCAATTGCAGTGGTACGCGCTAACATTGGCGGCGAGCATCCGGTCCACGCACATGCTGTGCTCGCTTATGCATGCGAAGTCCTTGGGCGTCGGCTCGCTGGCCTTGGGACATCCACGTAAATCGATGACGAAGTCTGCGATGAGTGGGACGACCCCGGCGGCGTTCCTCCGCAGGAACGCGTCGCCTTCGAGGTCCACCGTTGAGAAGTTGTACCACGTCTTCTCCACGATCATGGCGTAGGAGCAGGGAATGTCGCGGGACGCGGTGGTGTTCGCGGTCCTCACCATGCTGGACCCGACGTCGGGGGGCAGGTAGGCCTGGAAGCAGCCCAGGCCCATGCACGACCCGTTGACAGGTGCCTCGGAGTCGAAATATGGGTTGCTGTTCGACTCGCAGTACTGCCCATTGAAGAAATCCTCGGCGACTGCACTCTTGCTGATGCCGATGAGCACGTTGTCGTGGGCCGACAGCTTGAATTTATCCTCTGCCTCGGAGTCGGAATATGAGGTCCTGCCGGCAAAGTATATACTCTGCCGCCTGACCTTGCGGTGCGTCTCGTTCAGCTTGATGTCGTAGCTGAAGGCGCCCAGCAGCCGCGCGCTTTCCCCTCCGAGAGACACACAGACGAGCTCGATTGGCCATGCGGACCACTCGGGTTCCGTCTCCTCCGTCAGCGTGCCGTCGACCTCGTTGATCAGGTAGTACATATCCTCGACGACGATACGCGTCTTCGAGAAGTCGAAGCTGTCGACCTCCAAGGTGGAGTTGATGAAAGGGCGAGTCGGATCGAAGGTGTGGTTGCAGACGACGGAGAAGCCTGGGCGGAAGCATCCTTCCTTGTGTGCCGAAAGCATCTCAAGTTTGACTAAATTTATATGATAAGATCATAACATTTATGATAACCAACTAAGTATTATTAGTTTCTTCATTAATTATATTTTCATAATATCTCTATTTGATCGCATGGATATTTGTTATTTTCTCTGTAATTTTGTTCAAACTTGAGATTTTTTTTTTTTTTTTTGACTCTCAAGGTTTTTGCAATGTCATATAATTTGAGATGGAGTACCTTTTCCTTTCCTTTTATGACTCATCTTGATAGCAATAATGATTCTACTTTCATTTTGGGGCTCTCAATTTAAGGTAAATCGAGAGCCCTCCACGTATTGGAAGTTTGGAACATCATGTCCACGCCGGTGTCTGAATTTCAGATCCCAAGAAGTAGTAGTAAACTACTACAAAGAGCGCAATGAATTTCTAAAGTCAGCTAGGGCCGTCCCCGGGGCGTGCACAGGGTTTTTTATACCGGTCGGTTTTTCGCGGTAAACCGCGGTTACGGTTTTACGGTCCGCCCGTATCCGGACCGGCCGGTATAAAAGATTTGAAATTCAAAATCAAAAAATTGAAAAAAAAATCGTGGAAAAAATATCTGTAAAATAGTTTTGCGATTTATAGAAGCCAACGGTGCAATACTTTTCAAATTTGAGTTAGTTTGGTATAAAAATTTCAAATCTAAGTTTGAAAAAAAAAAAAAAGAAAAAGAAAAATACACGGTACCGCCCATGAAGGCCCATTAAATCATGAAGGTCGAAAAACATACTA
Organism: Hyparrhenia diplandra; assembly: GCA_015847255.1. Taxonomy (NCBI): domain Eukaryota; kingdom Viridiplantae; phylum Streptophyta; class Magnoliopsida; order Poales; family Poaceae; genus Hyparrhenia; species Hyparrhenia diplandra. The sequence goes on from JADLZK010002109.1 coordinate 1,708,188, forward strand.
AACACACTCAAATTTGAGTAATTTTGACATCATTGGATTCTACAAATCATGAAGTATTTTTAGGAATTTTTTTAGCATTTTATAAAAAAAATTAAATTTTGAATTTTGAAAAAACCGTTCAAACCTCTCAAACCGCTTTCGGTAAACCGTTTATACCGGCCGGTAAACCGCTCAAACCGACCGGTAAAAAGATTTTTACCGAGCGCACGGAAAATTTGAATTCATTTGAATTCAAAACCCAAACCGTCCGTGAAACCGCCGGTTTACGAGAACCGGACGGTAAAACCGTTACCAGGACCCCGGCGGTTTTAGGGTTCGGTCGGTAAAAAAACCCCGGGCGTGCACCAGGCGATGGCACAAGGCCTCCAAGTATAATAGGCCTCCAATTTTCTACTAGTACCATTATGTCCATATAAGCAATTTAGTTTTTTTTTTTTTTTTTTTTTTTTTTGAGTAAATATAAGCAATTTAGTTGAGCAGGATATGTTTCACCCACTATGAAGTCTAATAAAAAATGACTTTGTACCCGGCTGCACGGCGTCATTTTGTCTCCCAATTCCTGCTAGAACAGCAGGTCATGTCTCTGGCTTGTGCTGGAGCCAGCTGGCTTATTTGATCTTGTTTGGTTAATTCTCTCTCACATAGCACTCTTCATGAAACAACCAAAATCAGCCGATTTATTGATCACCAGAACAGCCTGTGGAGTACTACATCAAATCTGCAGTTTTGCACACCAACACAAGCCTACACTACACTCCGGAGATAGAGACTTAGGGCGTGTTTGGTAGAGCTCCAGCTCAGGAAAAACAACTCAGAGCTCCGGATCCGTGTGACTCCACGTGGAGTAGCTCCAAAGACGGATCTAAGACCCCGAAAAGTGTTTGGCAGAGCTCCATATTTTCCACCATCCCTATGACATCTAGGGCCCACATGTCAGTTGAAAAACCTCTTCACCTTTGGTCTTCCTCCTCACGAACGCAAAGCCATGGTCCCATGGATTGGGTGGCTACTGGTCGACGCGCAAGGAGGGGAAGCGGCCTCGGCAGGGTCCTGGTCGGGTCGGCGCCGGGCTACGGCGGCGCAAGGCCACGGAGGCACGGGGCCGGGCGCGGCGGCTTGGCGTTTGCGGCACGGAGGGCGGTGTGCTGCCTCCCGCCCGCTCGGCCGGGCTCGCGGGAAGGGCGTGGTCGGGCGCGCAGCGGCGAACATCGCATCCAATGGGTAAGGGACGGCGCCGGGAGAAGCGTATGGGCGGCACGGGAGGGAGCGGCTTGGACGGGCAGCCGGTGGCGGGGAGGACCGTAGGTGGGCGGTGAGGCGGGTGCGGGCGAGATTCGCATCTCGAGGAGGAGGGAGGGGGGCCGAGGCGACTCGCCGGGACACGGCGGGCGTGCGACCTCGCCGATGTCGCGAGCGTGGCCATGGCAGCCGGCGGGCGGGCGCCCTCGCCCGAGGGCAAGGCGGCGCGCGCCATGACACGGTGCGGGAGGAAGAAGAGCGACGGAAAAGAAAAAAGAACGAACGAAGGTCATTTTTCCACTTGGCGGTGGCGGTGGTCGGTAATTTATCCCAACTCTAAAAATTTGGATTTGGTGGAGCACCTCCCGAGCTACTCTCCACGAAATCCATGGATTTGAGGCCTGCTTCACCATTTTTTGGGCAAATCCTTGGTGAGTTGCTAGAGCTGGAACCGTTTTGGCTGGAAAAATACGGAGTGGAGCTGGTTTTTAGGATCTGGAGCTGCGTGGAGCTCTACCAAACACGCCCTTAGAGAGACAGCTCAATGGTGAGAAGAATGGGTCAGTAGTAAGGTATTATTACCCCTGGCCCATCCTTTTTGGTATTTCTCTTCTCTTGATTGAAACATAGTTACTAGGTACGCTTGTAAATTTCTTCTTCTTCTTCTTCTTCTTCTTCTTCTTCTTCTTCTCTTTCAACAGGAGAAATAGAACTGTGGTCCACTCCAACTATTTTTCTGTTAAAAATGCCTTTGTGTGAAATTGTTCCCCTGATGGCTTAAATTAAAAACGCCCCGGGGGATATTCAACTGATAACTTGCGGCCCATCTTCAGAAAACGGTTCGACAGGGTCTTCATACGTTGCTTCAGACTTCGATACATCTTCAGTTTCATCAGAGATACTTGGGTTGCTGACAGCATATGTCTATGATGACCGTCTCACTACATTCAAATCCTTTTGGTTGTTGGACGAGAAAAGCACTTACGATGGCATTTGTGAAGGGCTCTCTGAAACTTTTAGTCTTATTTATAGCAAGCAATTCCAAGGGCATGATAAAAACAGAACCATACCACTCTGTGGCAATATCTTTTCCTGCCTTCTACTACTCCTTAATCTACTGTTGCCGATCGTGCCAATCGGCTTCTTCCACAGCACCAACAAAAAGGCTTATAGGGGAAGCAACATCAAGGTTACATATATATTACTGTACATCACATACTTTTTGGAGCTCTTGTCTATCTTCACAGTGCTTTGTTTTTTCGTCGTCTGGTCAGAAGGTGTTGCCCAACACAGCCTTGTAGGATTTCTAGCTTGGAACAAAAGGCATGCAAGGCTAATGGGTTTCGCAGAATTCTTTCAGTGCAAAGATTTGGTTGACACATATTTTGGCTTGAGGCCCTGTTACTCGTCCAAAGACATTACAATGTCAGTTCATGAACATGCTAAGGGTGGATGGATGAGTCATATAACAGATATCGAGAGTTATTGGAGGTTCAGTGACAACCGAGGCCAGTGGGCACTTGAGCGCAACGGTGGTGAAGAAAAACTTCTGTGGAGTATAGACAAGCCTTTCGATGAGAGCATCATTCTCTGGCATTTGGCTACAGAATTTTGCTTCCATATGAATGGCACGTTTGATTCTAAATGTGCCAGGATGTGTAGACAAGTCTCCAGACTCCAACTACAAGATGCATCTATTGTTTGCTAATCCTGAGATGTTGTTGCCTGGCAGTAGAAGGAATTTATTCACAGATGCTTATGATGAACTCGAGGCCATCCTCCAAGGTGATGATGATACATCGCTGTTGGACGAAAGCAGACTTACACTAATGATAATTAGCAAGGCAGAGTTACGAGAAGGTTTTATTCGAGACTCATGTATTATATCTCAAGAGTTGATGCGATTAAGTGATGGAAAGAAGATGTGGGAAGTAATCAAAGACGTGTGGATTGAGAATTTGAGATGCTCTGTTTTTCTTCTGGTAGGTGCAGGGGTTACCTGCATGCCAAGAGCCTGGGCTCCGGTGGGGAGTACCTCACCTTTGTCTCCCTCCTCATGTCGCATGCAGGACTGGAGACATATGCGGAGCGGCAACAGAGGGTGCCGCTTCGGCTTCCCAAAGAGGAGAGAGAAAATTGCAAAGCAGGGAATACAAGCTACTGGTGGTTCATCGACTCCCCAAGGCATGACCCCTGTGTTAGACCAAGAGATTGCTACCACTCCATTGGCTTCTCATGGGCAGCTAGAACAAGAAGAAGATGCTGCTTCTACATCAGCTTCAAGAGTTGAATACGTTGCCCCTGTTGGAGCAGAAGCTCCGACGAGCCGAGGATCGAGGACGCGGCGACAGCGTGGTGATCGCGGCGAGAACGAGAACGCGAGGGTTAGTAGATGTAACAACTTGCAAGATAAACAGGAGATATGACGCCACCACAACTGTGGCCATATGGTCTCTTTATTCATGCTTATATAGGTACAAAGACCGGACTCGACAAAACTCAACACGAGTCCCCCCACGCCACGAGCAACGGAGTGTGTCGCACCGGTTTCTTGCGGTGCACACCACGTGCGCTCGGCCCCCATGGCGTGGACTCGACCAACAGGATCCTGGGATGATCAAGCACGCCTAGGATCCACCCTATCCAACGACCACATCTAGCACGACTAGCTAAGACAAAGTATTACAATAACTTGACGCATCAATTTAGCTAACAGCCCCTGCCCCTGCCCCTGCGATCAAGATTGTTGTCTCACCATAAGTGCCATGTGCGTATATTCATAAAAAAATAAGTGCCATGTGATGTCTTCTTTGTTTGTTTGTACATTACTATCGATGACACACACTGCCCGCAGCCTGCATGTAACATTCCATGTCTGTTCATTTTGTTTCGGATCTCAATATTGCTAAGTTTGGAGTTTGTGCAGTGGAAAGCTTCATCCTTTTGTTTCTTGTCTTGATAGTCAGTTATCAGTTATACTTGTCTGAGTTTGTTCTTATTTTTTCGTCATTTTTGCATGGTCAGGGCATCTCGACGAGTGGTGAGATGGGGTTGCCCAACGTAGGATTGTTAGCTTGGAACAGAAGGCACGCAAGGCTTATAGGCACCCCAGAATTCTTTCAATGCAAAGGTTTGCTTGAGACATGTTTTGGCAAGAGGCCCTGTGACTCGTCCGGAGATATTACAATGTCGGTTCGTGAACATGATAAGAGTGGATGGATGAATCATATAACAGATATTGAGAGCTATTGGAGGTTCAGCGACAGCCGAGGGAAGTTGGCACTTGAGCGCAACGGTGGTCAGGAAATCCTTCTGGGGAGTATAGAGAAGCCCTTCGATGAGAGCATCGTTCTCTGGCATGTGGCCACTGATTTTTGCTTTCATAAGAAGGGCGCATCTCCTAATTCTCGGTGTGCCACAATCTGTAGACAAATGTCCAACTACATGATGCATCTGTTGGTTGCTAATCCTGAGATGTTGTTGCCAGGCAACAGAAGAAATTTGTTCACAGATGCTTATGATGAATTCGAGGCCATCCTCCAAGGTGATGATCTCTTACTGCTGGACGAAAGAGGACTTACACTAAAGATAATTAGCAAGGCAGAGTCAGAAGAAGGTTTTATTCAAGACTCATGGGTTCTGGCTCAAGGGTTGATGCGATTAGGTGATGAAAACAAGATGTGGGAAGTAATCGAAGACGTATGGATCGAGATGCTCTGTTTTTCTGCTGGTAGATGCAGGGGTTACCTGCATGCCAAAAGCCTTGGTTCTGGTGGGGAGTACCTCTCCTATGTATCACTCCTGATGTCACATGCAGGGCTGGAGACATATGCGGAGAGGCAACAAAAGGTGCAGCTTCGGCTTCCCAAAGTGGAGAAAGTGCAAATTGCAAAGCAAAGAATACAAGCTGCAAACAAGCATGCTGCTGTTGGCTCGTCGACACCACAAAGCGTGGTTCCTGTGAAGGACGAAGAAATTGCTACCATTCCATTGGCTTCTCAAGCAGACGTTGCTTCTACATTAGCTTCAGGAGTTGGATGCGATGCCCCTGCCCCTGCGATCGAGATTGTTGTCTCACCATAAGAGCCATGCGAGATGTCTTCTTTGTTTGTAGTAAATTCCTATTGATCACACGTGCTGACTGCAGCGTGCATATACCATGTCTGTTCAATGTTACAGATCTAATATTGTTGAGTTTACGGTTTCAGCGGTTAAAAGTTTCAATAATTTTTTTTTATTTGAGTTGGTTATGAGTAACTATTGATTTAGAGAGTATTCAACATTTTTTTTGATTGTGTGATGGTCAAGTTGTGGCGTGCTATCCATATGGTGCTTGATTTAAAACCGCCGACGAGTACACCAAACATTTTGGTGCTTGTATTGTGTTGGTGGTCTCTTTGGCTTATAAGGAATGAACTAGCATTTGACAAATGCAGTCCAAAATGTATTTTGCAGGTCGTGTTCAGAGCTATGCACGGGCTTGGAGGATGTTACAAAGGATTGAAAACATGAAGAAATTTATTGACCAAGGGTGCCGGAAGCTAGAGTCTGCGGCTCTTCAATCTTCTGCTTTCTTCAGATGACCTTATGCTCTTAGACTTAATATTTAGTCTTTGGTTAAACTCTGGATTTGTGCTGCCTTGGATGTTTTGGGCAATTGTTGTGCTTGTTCCTCTGTATTGAACTTAGTGGCCTGATTCCTTCTTGTTGGAAGAAGCTGGTTGTTTGATCTACCATTATCTGAAAAAGCGTGTTCCTTTAAACTAATATGATGAGATGACGACTTTTAGGTGTTCTTTTGGATGTCTGACTGACCAACTGACTCTGTTGAGATCCACAAACACTTGGGTTGTTTAGATAAAATGATTCCCTCCCAATTCAGATAGGTTGGAGTGCAAATTGAAGGGGTTTCTTTATTGACTACTCCCAATACATTAACCAGTCAATTTTCTCCACTAAAGCGTTTTGGATTTTTAGAGCAAAACTTTCCATAAATCTCATATTCTTTGGTGAATGCGTTCACTAGCCTGCACCATAGTTTCTGACTAAATGAACTTCTCTATGGAAAGATGCTGCAACCAGAGCAATCAAAGCATCGTGATTGAACTCCTTGTATCTTAAAATATCAACACAAACCATAAGGCGCTGTTTGGGGAAACGGGTAGAATAGGGAGGCTTCATTGGTAACACAAGTTTGTACCTGACGAACATAATTTTCAATGAAACATCAGTAAAAAATAAGGCATCCAGGAAAAGTGGGAAGAAATTAAAGAACTTGCAACTATAACCTGAACAAACATATATTGCAAGAACTTTGTTATTGTAAACTGTAACTGAGTTGATCTCTTAGTTGGACAAAAGATTTCGTGCAAAAACTGTTGCCTCTTTATTACTAGGTATAGATTAATTCTTGTCATGCTATATGTAAACTTGAGATGATAACAAGATTTTTCTTTTTCAGTCCAATTAGGATCTTTATGCATAATACTTCTCTTATGAATTTGTATGAGGGGGATCAGGTTGTTGTTTTTTAAAGGATCGGATGAGGTCGTTGTTGTCATATTGAAACATGATGTGCAGATTCCTTTCCTGGGGACCTGATGATCCATGCATGGAATGACTGCTTTACACGTGAAAAGGTACTTTACTTGTCCTCTGTTTTCGGTTAGGACTAATCGTGCTTTTAGTTATTCTCAGTGACCAAATGTGAAAAGTGGTGATGCTGGATTTTTTTTTTTTGGTCGTTTCAAGCAGAACCTGTAGTGCTGGACGTTGTGACAACTTGAAGTGGCTTAAAGATTTCAATGCATGCTAGTATTTTTCTTTTCTTGAGGAATGAAGAGGTGTTGGAGCCACTACTGGCAAAAATGATAAAAAAAGTGAAACGAGTCTTACAAACAAGACTCAATCAAAAAGAACAATGGAGGAAAATTATGGAAGTGTCTGAATCCATAACTTTGTATCGATAATGGCTCAAGTTGCATTATCGACAATGGAGGAAAATAATAAGTTGCATTATTCTTAAAGTTTTCACGGCACGTTATGATCCTTTCCAGTCCTGCAACCAGCATGTTGGTTGAGTGAAGGTGATGATGTTCCAAAGGGACCTACCTAGTCCTTTACTGTTGGTTAGTCCAGCAACCAGTGTATGTTCTTTGAGTGAGGAGGAACGGAGAATCGCATCCCTCGCGTCGTCTCCCTCGGGGTGCGACTCGAGGGCTCCCCACCGCGCCGCCACAAGGCCCCCTCCCACCTCACCGGCCGGGCGCGCTGCCACCAAGTCGTCGGCGGCGGCGCCCCCGCTCTCCTTCCCGTCCCTCTCCCTCTTTCCTCCACCCCTCCGCTCCACCTCCCTCCCCCTCGCTCCTTCGACGCCGGTGACTCCCGGCGGCGTGAGGGTAGATCCGGCTCCTCGCTGGCCGGATCCGGCCTCCCCATGGCGGATTGGGTTTCCCCATGGTGTTTCCGTGGTTGGTGCGGCCGGATCGGCTAGCGGCGGACCGACCTAGGGTTGGTGCGACGTTTCGTCGGCGGGTGGCGAGGTGGCGGCCTGCTAACGCCGATGTGGCGGCGCCTCGGTGGGCTTGGCGACGCGGACGGCGGTACCGTTCTTCCACCGTTTGGTGGAGGGACGGATCGGCCAGCGTACCTCACCGTTTAGGAGTCGGCAGCGGCGGGCTGATCTGGGTATTTCGGGGATCGGATCTGCCCGCTGCTGCCCCAGGTTGTGCCCTTCTCGGTGCGGTGTGGTGCTCCGGCGATGCGACTCGGGCGCGGCGTTGCCTTGGGTCGGGATACTTCCTTCTGGCGACGGCGGGGGTCGATCTGGACCCCGGGCACCGGATGGGGATGCCGGAGTTGGCAACGGCTATTCAACACGCCGTCCAACCTGCCCTCCCCGAGGTCGTGGCCTGGATAAACTACAACAGGGCTCTCGCCTCGTGAATACGTCGCCCCAGGCGGCTCGTTAATCAACTCCGACATCCACACCAAAGGACACCGTCGCCCTCTGTTTCTTTCTCGCTACCTCGCTCCATCGGTGAAGACCCCCGCCGATTATCTCCCGGCATCTCGCCGTGTGTAGGTTCGGCTTGGATGTGTTTTGCGGGATCTTGGAATACGGGTGTAAACCCTGCCCGGTGATCTTTGGGCCGGCGGCGATGACGCAATCGACGTCATTTTCCCCTTGAGCGCGTCGCTGTAACTTTCTTCTCTTTCGTTGATGGTGGCATCGTGGACGTCATTTACCTTTTTGAAGGCATCAACACAAGCACACCTGCTCCTAGCCACGCCCTGCACTACGGCAATTGGGACCCAGCTGCGGCGTCAAGGGCAAGCCATGGACGCCCTCTCGTTAATCAAATAGAGGGTCGAAGCATTTAGTTTGTTGTAATGTCCTGGTCGATTTATAAGACTATGGCTTTTCTCTTGTTGTTTTTTCTGTCTCTTTTGTAATTTTTGGCTGTGTACATCTCCGGATGTAGAGGCCGAATTTGATTAATCGATTATCTAAAAAAAATGTTCTTTGAGTGAAGGTGATGATGTTCCAATAAGGATAACTTTGTATCAATGCTGGCTTAAGTTCAGAGACGTTGGGTTACGTAGGAAGGGAAAGCAAAGCAAGTAATACCATTCTGTTTTAGCAATGCAAGTACAAGTAATAATAACACTATAAATGTGTCACTGGATGGTGCCCCTAAACATGTGCATTTGCCTGGGAGGCCAAAGAGTGCACTGCATTAGATGGACCTATCAAGTGCCGTGCAATGGTGGGAGAATTCACAATTGCGCATCCTTGTCTTAGATAGGATTTCTATCTCAAGAGTTGATCTCAAGAGTTGATGAGACTAAGCAATGGGAAGATGTGGGAAATAATCAAAGGCTTATGGATTGAGATGCTCTGTTTTTCTGCTGGTAGATGCAGGGGTTACCTGCACGCCAAAGGCCTAGGCTCTGGTGGGGAATACCTCTCCTACGAATCGCTTCTGATGTCGCACGCAGGTCTGGAGACATATGCGGAGAGGCAGCAGAGGGTGCAGCTTCGGCTTTCCAAAGAGGAGAGAGTGAAAATTGCAGAACAAAGAATAGCAGAAGCTGCAAACAGCGAAGCTACAGCTCATCGACTCCCCAAGGCATGGCCCCTGTGAAGGACGAAGAGATTGCTTCCACTCCATTGGCTTCTGCCAGTTCATCGGCTTTGAAAGGAAAGGATCTTGTAAAGGAAGAAGAGGATGATGCGGTTCCATCGACTTCTCAAAGCATGGGCCCTGTGAAGGAAGAGGATAATACTACCAGTGATGCTGCTGCCACTCAATTGGCTTCCCAACATGACACTGCTTGTGTGAGGCAATCACCGGGGGGGTTGAGGGGCCCCACCTGAATAATTTTCCATTGATTCCGGCGAGCCGGTGATGGACGGAGCAATTGCACCGGCAGTCTTAGTACAGGGCCAGTGGCCAAAGTTAAACAATTACAGCAGAGGAGAGCTAATGCATCGAAAAAAGAGAGCACCAGGTGTTTGCTATCTGAGCATGGCGGAATGGGAAGCGGTGGCACCAGATTCTACAGTCCTCCTTGCAGGCGACGAAGAGGCGGCTCAGGCTCGGGGTGTCACCTCTGAACACCACACCGTTTCGGTGTTTCCATAGATGCCAACAGCACAATAGGATGAAAGTGTTGAAGAGCGGGGCAGGGACGGCGCCATGTCTTCTGATCTCCCAGAGTTGTTGCATACGCGGCAAGGACGAAGCATCGAAGCCGAGTTTCTGCCAGAAGGTGTTTGTGAAGGGGCAGTCTCTGAAGAGGTGATCCTCATCTTCCGGGGCTAGTTGACAGACAGGGCAGACATTAGTGTCCACGATCCCTTTCTTGATGAGGTTTGCTCTGCACTGCAGCCTGTTGAGGAGAAGCAACCACCCAAAGAACTTAACTTTTGGGGGGCACGGCTGCGCCACACGAACTGGTACCCTGGTGACCGAGCTCCGGAGCTGGTGGATGATCGGTATATGCGGCCGCTGTCCAGGCAGCCAGCCTTCCTTTCGAAGTAGCTGGAGCGGATGTCTTGGCCTGCTGTGAGGTGGACGGCAGAGATCCTGGCTGCGAGTATATCCAGCTCCAGCGTCGCAGCTGGGCTGAGTCTCTGCACAAGGTTCGACACGAGCCCGTGCTCTACGACATGCTTCACTGCCACTGATTTGTTGGAGCTGTGGCTGTACAGGGAGGGGAAGCTTGCGCTTAGAGGCTGGTTGTCAAGCCAAGCATCTTCCCAGAAGGAAGTGGCCTCTCCGCTCCCGACTGCGACTGCGGTGATGCACCTGTACGCCGGAAGGATGGAGTGCAGCGTTTCCCAGTGCGATCCTTCCAGTCCGGTCATGTTGGCCAGATCCACCCTCTGTCTAGCCCAAGCAGCCCATGAGGAGTCGCCAGGGTGGTGCAAACGGTGCAGGAGTTTTAGCAGGAGACATGAGTTCACCGCGGCCAGGTTTTTTATTCCAAGACCACCTTCGCTCCGCGGCCGTTGAGCGGTTTCCCATGCTACCAGGCAGCTGGCGCCCTTTGTCTTCGACTTGCCGGACCAGAGGAAAGCCCTGCGCATCCCCTCGAGTACGTCCAACACCCCGGGTGGTAGCGCCATGGCTGCCATGAGATGTGTCGCCATGCCATCCAACACTGCATTGATCAAGACCGAGCGCCCAACTTTCGTCAGCAGGGTGGATTGCCATCCTGAGAGTCTCCGATCAACCTTTGCAATTAGGGGAGCAAATGCTTGGAGGTTCAGCTTGATATTTGACAGCGGTAGCCCAAGGTATACTTGAGGGAAGGTAGCCTGTTGACATTGCAGGACTTGTAGAAGCTGAGGGAGTAGTTGTTCATCGACATGCATTGGCACGGCGGTACTTTTCTGGAAGTTGATGTGCAGTCCGGTGGCCGCAGCGAAGTCGTCAAGGATGGATTTCAGAGCTTGGACATCTTGTAACTCAGCTCTCACCAAGATAAGTGTGTCGTCGGCATATTGGAGAATGGAGCAAGCTTCCTCAGTCAACGGGTGGCGCACCGCTCTGGACTGCTTTATATGTCTCTGTAACACATCTGCCACCAAGAGGAACAGGTAGGGTGACAAGGCATCCCCCTGCCGCAGGCCCCGTTTGCAAGTGAACCATGGTCCAGGGCACCCGTTCACCAACACTGCCGATCTTGAAGAGTTGAGGAGGAGATTCATCCATTCACACCATTTTGGAGGGAACCCACGGGCTGCAAGGATGGTTTGCAGGCTGCTCCAGGAGACTGAATCGAAGGCTTTGGAGAAGTCAAGTTTCAGAACAAGTGTGGGCTTCTTCCTTCTGTGACAGCATTGGACAAGTTCGGTGGCATAGATAAAATTTTCTGAAATTGATCTGCCTTTCAGGAAGCCGGTCTGATCCACATCAATTAACCGCTGTATCTGTCGCTGTAGTCTTGTTGTCAATATTTTTGAGATGATTTTGACGGAGCAATTTTGGAGGGAGATCGGCCTGAAGTCGCCAGGCGCTGTTGCATCTTCTTTCTTAGGCAGCAGGACAATGTGAGCTCTGTTGATGCAGCTGAGGTCCACATTGCAGGCGTGGAAGGCAGCAAGCAGCTGCATTATGTGGGGGCAGACGGTCTCCCAAGCGGCAGCATACCATGCTGGGCCCAAGCCATCGGGGCCAGGGGCGCTGTTGACGTTCATGGCGCGCACTGCAGACTTGGCTTCCAGCGCGGTGAATGGCGCCAGAAGGCTTGGTGCATCAACCATGGCCATGGAGTTGTAGGCGGCGTGCACGTCGAACCGCCACTCCACTGGGCTAGCCCTGCCCAGCAGCGTGGTGTAGAAGGCCGTCAGGGCAGCCACCTTGTCGTCGTGGGCGACGAACGCCGCTGCTTGTGAGATCGAAATTGTTGTTGACTCACCGTTGAAACATGAAGTCCACACTCCACACTAACTAATGGCACCTTGTTTCAGTACACTTTGTCAGATGCTTTTCCTCACCACTCTTGTTGTAGTTATCAGTTCTTAAAGTTATGTGATATCTATTCTCCTTTTTTTGACAAGATACCAATTCTGCTTTCATGTTCACATTGTACACACTTGTCCATGCAAGTACATGTTCTGATCATTCAAGCAAAATATGCCTTCTGTTCAAGGTTTCAATAGTTAAATGTGTAGTTGCAGGTTTGGAACCTAAAAAAAAAAAAATTCTGTTTTGGGAGCCCAAGAGTTTTGGTTTCTTTACTAGTGTGCAAATATCAATCAATGTGAATTCATCAACAATTAATTTGAGAGGCAAAAAAAAACACAACAAGGGGGCATTCCTGGTAAAGGGTCATCAAATTAAAGTTGCAAAAGAGAGTAGAGTTGAACTTGCTCGCACGGTTGCGCACGAGAAAGACGACAGTGGAGTGGAAAGACTGGCTCGATCGTCCATGGAAAGCTCCCACCTACAAGACTGACTTGGTTGTCGTTAGCAGCCAGTGCGGCTTGCAAGGACTGTTGTGGACGATGCAGATGCAGCGGTAGTAGAGAGAAATCATTGAGAGAATCCCTCAGATCCGTGTTGTCAGCGGTTATTGCCAAACTGTTATTGTTAACATAAAGACGGAGCCACCTTAAAACAATAAAATTACAAATAATTTACGTGTTTCATGTGTAATGGTGATTCAAGAATTTGCACTACATGCAGCATGCAAAAGTATGTAAGTAGAACTGAAATGACTGCAAATAAAATAACTGAGAACATGTAGGCACAAATGCACTCTTTATGTCTGCTTATACTTCCTGTCATACTGAATAAATATATAGGCTTTTATTTTTCGACTGTAACCTAGTCTGGTTATATCTAATAAACTGTTCCATAGAAAGATTAGTTATTTTATCAGCTGTGTGGATATGGTTCATAAATCAATATTGAGCCAGTAAGCATCTTATTTTGAAGGTTGACTTGTTTCGCAAATATTGAAACGGAACTAATAACGTGGACCATGGTTGCTAGATGCCTTTAGTTAATTCTTGTTTGTAAGTACTCTCTCCATTTCTTAAAATTAATGAAAATTGGCCGCCACTGTGGGGATCTCCCAGGGTTTTTTTTTTTTTTTTTTGTCAAAAAAAAAAAAAAAAAAACGTGGACCATGGTTTGTTCATGCTTGGGTCAAAATTATCTTGGGTTTGTCATTCGAAATACTGAGAACCAAATATTATTAGCAGTCAAACAATATTGCCTTATTTTAGCATAAATGATTTGTAGAGCTACAGAGTGCTGAGGACTTGAAGATGATGAATACAATTGTACTCTAAATTCATATAGTGAGGTACAACTTACAACACATACACATTCATGTTTATTCTCAACCAAGGGTGAGATCTCTACTGCTTAGCTAATTTGTTTATACAGTACGTCATGCACACAAAATCACACTAATAGTTCCTTACCTTATTCCACTAACACACCATTACATCATAATGTATAATCAACTGACATACTCAATTACCTGTTACCATATTCCACCAACACAATCACACGCTATAACATACATTTCAATCAATTGGCACATGAGTTGTCAATGTATTGTTCCAAGACCTCTTCAACATCAAAAGATTCTCTGCTACGTCAGTCATGTTTGGCCTTTTATCCACATCAAGATTAAGACAATTCACTGCAATCTCATAAAGACTATTAAGAAGTTTCAAAACTTCTGGTTTTGCAATTTCCTTATCAAATAACTCAGTTGGTTCCTTTTGACTTTTGTGAGCATCTAGAAAGTTCCTTACCAAACTGTTATTGTCAACATAAGTGGCCTTCTTCCTGCTTATGAGCTCTAAGAGCACAACTCCAAAACTATAGACATCACTTTTATCAGTTAGTAACCCGTCTCGTAGATATACTGGATCCATATAAGTCCTGTCGCCAATGACAAAATCTGTGTGCTCTTTATCCATCAGAATCAGCCTTGATATACCAAAGTCAGAGATTTTTGGTGTGAAGCTATCATTCAAAAGTATATTAGCTGGTTTCACATCTCCATGTAAAATTATGTTTGTCGTTTTTGAATGTAGATAATCTAGACCTTCTGCTGATTCTGCAGCAATATTTAAACGGCATTCCAAACTTATTGGAGTACTGTTGCTCCCATGAAGAATATCGTCAAGGCTACCTTTGGGGAGAAACTCATACACAAGCATTGGCTTATCAACTTCTAGGCAACAACCTATTAGCTTCACAATGTTCTTGTGGATCACTTGTGATTGGATAATGACTTCATTGGCAAATTGATCATTTTGCACATCAACAGTGTCATTGGTTGGCTTATAATTTACTTCAATTGGCTTCTTTACTGCAACTAACTGATTGTCGAGAAAACCCTTGTAAACTTCACCAAAGGCACCTCTTCCAATAAAATTACTTGGTTTCACGATTGGGCTCAGCTCCTCCTTTTGTAAATCTTTATAATTTTTGCCTTCTCCAATGTAGGGCCACCATTTCTTTTGTAAAGTTCTGCCATCTTTTTCTCTCTTTGCGAATAAGCATAAGGAACACCAGTAGTGCAATTAAAAAAAGGCCACCAACCACACCTATATATATAAAAGTACAAGCAAATCTTATTGTCCCGTGCATAATATTAATAATTCAAAAAACAGTAAAAAAATTGTAAAAAACAATGCAATCATTTAAATGTACGGAAATAAATCAAAATGTTTGAAAGCAATAATTTGAGAACGGATTTACTGAACTGATGACAAATCCTACAAAAAGACTATATTTATTTATAGATAATGTTAAGCAGCTGAATAGCACTATTCAGCCAGGGCCGGTGCAATATTTTTGGCTCCCCACCCCTGCAATGCAAACAACCATTGTGGGTACACACCAAATTACTAGTTTGAATCTTAATATTGGTGCAGTGATGTAGTCATCGTGACTCACATCCAACAGCTCTACCACCACACCTAATTAAGATGCTCCCCTGGTTTGTCTTGACGTTAAGTTTTTTTTTTTTTTTTTTTTTGACAACATACTTGACGTTAAGTTCATCATGATTAAATATTGTACAACATGGTTTTTAACTTTTTAGCTGAGGAGGACAAGGGTTCATATATTTCATCCCTAACGAGTTAAATTTAATCTCTAACACCTACAGTGTACATGTATATATTCGATCTTACCTACGGATATCTTGGCTGGCAGAGAAAACAAGTCATTGCACGGCGCTTCTTTGCATCACGTCCTCTCGTTCCGGCCGGGCAGCTACATTCGTAATCTCCTGGCGTGTTCTTGCATTTCCCGTAGCAGGGATACATGTCTGGCCGAGCGCACTCATCAATGTCTGTCCAAGATAAACAAAAACAAATGTTACTCCTTTAGTAAAGAAAAATATATATACACAAATGGTCCAATTAGCTTGTGGACACTATAAGTTATGACAAATTTACTCAAAGAAAATGTGAGTACCAAAATATTTATTTATAGCTTAAAAGGAGAGAGTATAGATGTCTAACAATCTGGCGTAGCATCGGGACCCTGCCAGGCACAGCCTGGAGAGAGTCGGGCAGCAGTATATCATGCTTCCCGAGCCATGCCTGTTAGGGCTCCGGGGATCCGGGCTTGGCCGATGGCCCAAGCACGGCACGCCGTACCACTTTCTATGTCCGGCTGGTCCGGAAAGCATGGCCCGTGAAGCCTATTAGGCCGGCCGGCCCGTGGCGGTGGCGGCTCACTAGGGGAAGGCATCTGACCACAAGGAAGACTGCCAGTCGGCATGCGTATACATTTTTTAAAAAAAGAGTAAAATGTAAGAATAAGCCATCAACTTGTGTGGTTGTGTCATTTTAGTCTATCAACTTTAAAAGTGTATTTTGGGTCGAAAATTTTTACTTGTGCTGCATTAATAGGCCATACCCCATTGGCTCATGTTTTTTGCTTACGCCGACAGGCCACCGTGGCGTCCAAACTAGCCCGGCGGCGCTCGCACAACGCACGTGAGCATGCTAGGCTGCGACCTTTTACAAAATGGCCCCACAAATCCTTACTCCTCTCATTCCCATGTCCCTCTCTCGTTCACCTTCTACCTCTCCCGAATCACGACGGCAGCGGAGGCGACAACGTTGCGGCAGCGGTAGGCGACAACATGCTAGCTCCTTCTAGACTTACGAGGTCTACACCACCCTTTTTTTTCATACACCGGGGCAGAATCTCAGTTGTTGTGACCTTTTCCCATTTATTGTCATCCTTACATGGCCAAATGGTTTGCCCATAGGCAATTAGATAAGTGGTACTCGAATAGCATTCTCGTAAGACCGACTCCACTGCAACCCTTTCATTTCTAAGACAAGATATTGCATGAGGGCATGGGTTCACCGTGAGCTGGCGCACGGTCACCACCTGCATAGGTTCACCGCGACAGCAGCAAGAACTAGGGCCTCGAGCCTCCCCTATTGACTCCACCGCCACATACCCTCCACTTCTGTCCGCAGATCTCTGGTTCCTCCATGCCGCAACGTTGTCGCCTCCACCGCCGTTGCGATTCGGGAGAGGCAGAAGGAGAACGAGAGGGAGGGAGGACTCGGGAATTTGAGGGGCCATTTTGCTAAAAGGTCGCGGGCCCAGCGCGGTCACGTGTGTTGCACGAGTGCAAGTGCAACTGGCCAGTTTTGGACGCCACAGTGGCATGTCCATGTAAGCGAAAAACATCAGCCAAATGGTATGGCCTATTAATGCAGCATAAGTAAAGATTTTAGACCTAAAAATACAGTTTTCAAGTTGATGACCCAAAATGACAAAGCCGTAAGTTGATTCCTGTATTTTACTCTTTAAAAAACTCCAAGCTCTTAGTATAAATGGACAAATAATTTTTTTGTGTTTCACTTTTTAGTCCGATCCGAGAGGCTCTGCCTAAACAAACGCGAGTCGTGGAGTCGAGTCACAACGGATCGATCGGACGTACCTTGGCAACCTCCATGAATGTAGGGATTCCCTTGGTACCCAACCGAACAAGTGCAGTAGTGCGCCATCATATTGTTGGCGTCGGTGTACGGCCGGTCCACTCCTGTTGTATTTACGATGCCGATCCGCCGGTCCACGCACATGCTGTTGTCACTTATGCAGGCGAAGTCCTTGGGCTTGGGCTTGCCGGCTTCGGGACATCCACCTATGCCGACGGTGAAGTCGGCCACGAAGGGGACGACGCCCGTCTCCACGCCGTTCCTCCGCAGGAACGCGTCGCTGTCGAGGTCCACCGACGAGAAGTTGTACCACGTCTTCTCCGCGATCATGGCGTAATAGCAGGAGACGCGACCTCTGTAGTCGTTCAACAGGGTGCCCTTCCGGATGTAGAGATAGCTGGCGGTGAGGACAGGGGGGAGGTTGGCGTGGCAGCAGCCCTGCCCGTTGCATGACCCGTTGACGGGACCGTCGGAGGACGGCGACTCCGGGATAGGCACGTAGGACTGGCAGAGCGGGCCGTCCTCCTGCTGGGCGATGACGTTGCTGCCGATGCCCATGATCACATTGTCGGTGTCCGACAGGACGTACGGCGAGTCTTTGGCGCCGAACAACCTGAGCAACAGCCGCCGCACCGAGTGGTGCGTCTCGTTCAGCCTGCACTCGTAGCAGAAGGTGCCCAGCAGCCGCACTTCCCCTCCGAGAGCGACACGCTGGCGAGCTCGATCAACCACGCGGATTTCATGGTTGTCGTCTCCGGCGGACCGCCGTCGTCGGTGGTGTCGGTGGTCTGGTTAGTCAGGTAGTACAGGTCCTCGACGATGATATTCGTGTATTGAGCGCCCATCTCGAGGCTCGACTCGATGAAGGGGCGGGGCGGATCGAAGGTGTGGTTGCAGATGACGAAGAAGCCTGGACGGAAGCAGCCTTCCTTGGTGCCGAAAGGGTAGGGGATGCTGACGTTGCCGCACTTGTCGGGGCAGCCTGGCAGCGTGACCGGCGGCGACGACGCTGGAGCTGGCTGCTGCTGGTTGGCGGCAGCTACCACTCCTGCAAGCAGCAAGCACAGCAATGGCAGCAGCGGCGCTCGCGAGGAGGATAAGGAGGCCATCGTGGAATGGATGATTATGGCTCTATCGCTCTTCAGGACAGGTATATGTAATGTAATGGGGGTGGCTCTGTAAGCTTTTGGAAAAAGGGCAATGAGTTTTTCAAGTGACTGAAAAATGTGTTTTAGCATATTTGTTGGTTTCCTCCAACAATTTATTAAATTCTCGCTCCTAAAAGACAGAATGTAATTTCACGGCACGCGAACTAATTCGTCACAACCACTTCTATATAATTTGTACATTTGTATCAAGAATCATGTCTTTACTTTTTATTCCTCACCGCATTGCATTGTCCGCTTTAAATTGGTGCGATATATAGATATGCTTGTTTCTTCAATGTTGCTTAAAATCATAGAATGAGAAATTGTTTTGGAAACTCTTGGCGACGCTTAACGGTACTATTTGTCATGGCTCCCGAAAAATATAGGTCAATCGGAGAGCACTCACCACTGCACTCACACATAAGAAAGCTGTAGTTTCTTTTCAGCTGTTCCTCCTAAATTTAAGTGACACAACTCGATCCTGCGTTACATGTATACGCATGGACACGTATCAGAGCCTTAAGAGGTGTCCTTGGCCACTTTACGACGACTATCCTATTGAGTGTTTAGATGTATACACATGGGCACGTATAACAGAGGTGTCCCATAAAAAAAAAAAACACAGAGGTGTCCATTGCGGCAATGCGGCTTTATGAGGACTATCCTATTGATTTTGTTCCTACTCAGAGGCACCTTTATATCATTCCAACCACTTCTAAAAATCATTTTAGATCATAGCTTACAAACCGACTCTAAAATTGTGATGTTAATCACTGCCTTAGATTACCTCTACCGTCATAACACAATCAAACCTAGAAATATCATTCTAGGGACAGTTGGTTTTACTAGGTGTCCCATAAAATCAAGGCATTATTGCTAGGGCGGTTGCATTGATGTTTTGACATCCAATTCCTTCCTAAAACTTTAGGCCCTATCACATCGGATATATATTTTGTGGAGTATTAAATTTATACTAAAAAATAACTAATTGCACAGATTGTGTGTATTTTGTGAGATAATTTTTTGAGTCTAGTTATTCTGTAATTAGACAATGTCATGTTACAGTAAATATGTACTAATGACAGATTAATTATTCTTAATAAATTCATCTCACAGTTACTACTATCCTGGCACTACCTATTTTTCATCCTATAGGGGCTCTGGCGATGGCTGGCCTCTAGGATTCAAGCCTCTTTCACCAAGTCTAGATGTGGCTTTTGATTCTAGAATCTGATAGTCAATGACGACCGGTGCGTCTCGTCTGTGAAGGAGACTGAAGTGAGGTGAGTTTAGAGCGACAAAGTAGACCATACTAAGACCTCATTGAAAATGAATCTAAAACTCACGGAGGAGGAGGCAGATCGATCGCCATCATAGCAAGTGAGGAGGGGACAGAACTTTCCATGAAATTTTCAGTGATTTGTATGGTTTTATGGCTAACACATTGCACTCATATACATTTTTAGAAATAGAAAAGATGCAATGATTGTTTCAGTGACCTGCTGATTGTATTTTTAATTAATCGGGATTCTGAAGCGCATCAATTAGGATTGCATAGCAGGCTAGCAAAAGCACTTTATTTGCCGATTCCTTTTAATTGATTGGCACTAGGGACGTCATCATAGACGCGTGTTCAGGGTCACTATATCCTGTCTGTAACAAGGTTTTATTACATACGCGTAAAAAACATGTCTCTAATAAGCACATACTAGTATACTACAGACGTGTGTTCTAACATATGTGTCTGTACTAAACAAACATGCATATGTAAATAATGTGTCCGTATATTAGCGTTTGCTGCCGGAATCGTGGAGGAGCAGCTGCATTAATCAGAGTGAAACTTTCAAAAACCGAGCCACATGGCATCTCAAATAAAGGTGTTTATAGCGGCCTCTCGGTTTTTGGAGCGGGTGGCCACGGACTTTTTGCCCAAAGCATGGGTGACGGTCTAGCCTTAAGATTGATAGTCATTAGTGTGCTTGGTTCTTAAAAACTCTTAAAGGTTGTGTGCCCATGGGCAGAGGCCGGGAATGTTTTAAGACTTTGTATCATCTTAATGTAATTTCTTGAAAATTAATAAAAATTCCCATTTCCAAAAAAAATACTCACTCTGTCCCATTAAATTTGTCACCCTAGATTACGTGTCATCTTGTTCGATGATTCGTCTTATTCAAATTTTTTGCACAAATATAATTTTTATGACTTATTTTATCAATAAAGATACTTAAATATTGATTAATTTATTGTATTATTTATATAAATATTTTGAATAAGACGTATGGTTAAACATGAAATTCAAAAAGTCAAAAACGACAAATTTTATGGGACTGAGGGAGTATAGTGTTATGTCACCGTCCCAGGGCCCCGCTAGTCCCTACCGTTTTCAGCGCTTTGTGCTTTGTCGGACAATCCTGTCCCTGTTAACTTTGAATCAAAATAAATATCTTCCTACTTTATCACGTACACGTTTGGTTCCGACATGGTCATGGCTCTCTGAAAATCACGCAGGTCAATCGGGAAGGCATATAGAGTTCTTCTGGGTAACCTGGTGAACTCATGACAGTCGATGTTATTCACTACCATTAGATTACATCTATATTCAAGGGCGATTATTCATATTGGTAACACAATCAACCCTAGCAGTGGTGAAGCCTGAATCTAGATTTAAGGGGACAAATATCAGTAGGAGGGGTATTTTTTTTTTTTTGTTACATAGTAAATTGGCTAGACCATTAAGGCCTTATTTACATACAAGTGTATTCGTCTCAATCCACATGTTGAAGTGGATTGGTGATTTGGTGGGTAATTAAATTAAATTCCACTTCAATACATGTTGATTAAGGTGAATCCACTTGCATCCAAACAAGTCCTAAGAGTTGTAATGGAGAAAAAGTAACAATTACTGGGACAGTGTCACAACCCATAATGTGGGCTAGGTGAAGTCCAAATACTAGTAGAAAGGTCGGAAGAAGATGCCGAAGGCATTGACTTAACCTCGCTCTCTTTCGGCAGAGCTAATTTAGGGGTAGTGTTGACACCCAAAATGGCCAGGGATCAAACGTGACGCAAAAAGGGCCAAACGTGGGCTGAACGGGCGCCTCGCAGCGACGGACGCAGCACCGACGCTGGAGCGTCCGGTCACAAGCGCCGCCGCGTCCGTCCGCGGCGCGTGGCCGATTTCGAAGTTCGAATCGACCGGACGCCGGGCACCGGGCGTCGTCGCCGCTGACGCCCGGCCCCCGTCCGCGTCGCGTCGCCGGCCGTCGCGTCGCGTCGCAGCGCGCCCGTTCGAACTGACGGACACGCGGCGACGGCGCGCGCCCGTGCCCTCGCGGCGGGTGTCCGGTCAGCCCGATTTCGGGCTGATCCGAATCGTAACCAACTCGTTTTGTTTCCAAACTTGTTGGTCGCGATTTCTGGTGATTGGAAACGCCCTAGGATGCTTTCCTAAAAAGGATAAGACCACCCCTCCCCTATATAATGAAGGGGTTCATGGCCGATTTGATCCTATCTACCCAAATCGTCATACTACGACTCTCAAACCCTAATTTTGTCTCTTCCAACCCTAAACTTGCTGTTCGACGACGAACTCCGCGTTCTCCGCCGGCGTGCTAGGCGCATCCGCTGCCCCTAGCGCAACCCTTGCGTGCGCTCCTCCCGACGGGTCTTCCCGGAGGTGCGCTCAAGGTCCTCCAAACCGCCTACCGAGCTCTACATCGGCCCTAGCGATTTCTTAATCGTTCATGGTCGGTCACGCCGCGGTATTCGCTGCTACAAGGTTGTTGGCAACCTTCGTGGGCGTCCAAAGCCCTCGTAGTGTGTTTGGTGCGAAGCCCTAACTTCGTGTCAACAGGTAGGTGAAGTCCAAATACTAGTAGAAGGGCCGGAAGAAGACGCCGAAGGCATTGACTTAACCTCACCTCTTTTAGCAGAGCTGCAGTGTCATCCGTAGCGAGATGGATACAAAGCCTAGCTGCCACCATTCGATGGTAAAGCAGCTCCCAAAAAGTTCATTGCAAGCTATGAGGCCGCTGTAATTCGGCTGGGGAATTTGGCAGTAGTGACCAAATCCTTGATCATGGCATTAGAGGACATTGCCCATGAATGGTATACAGGCATTCGACCTCTATCAGTCAGAAGCTGAAAGCTGCTCAAGCAGCAGTTGCTGTTAACCAAAACGCAGCCAGTCATTTGCGGTTGGCTTCCAAAATCTACACAACCAAAACTAGGTCAGACTTAATACTATATTTCTTGCCTTAGTTTTGGCATGTCCTTATTTTGGCTTGCCCTAATTTTGGCCGGGCAAATCTTAGAGCCTAACCAATCAGGTCTAGCGTCTGTCGCTAGAATCGTGGAGCAGCTATATCTACCGCCTTTTAGTTTCGGTAATTAACTGAGTGAAACTGTAAAAACTGAGGCACATGGCATGGCATCCACAATAAAGCTAGCCAGCAACATTATGCCATCGTCAGGGTCCCTATTACCTACCATTTAATCAAACGCTTTATTTGTACGTGCTTTGTCGGAGATCGATTGATGTCCCTGTTAACTTTGAATCAAAAATAAATATCTTCGAACTTTATCAAATGCACGTTTGCTTTCAAAACTCTGTGCTTCCGTGCAACACATGGTTGAGCAACCACAAATCCACAATGTGTCCATAATTTAGTCCATAGGATTAAAATATTATCCACCAGGGAAACATTGTGGAACCTATTTATAGAGTAGTCCATAACAAAAGGCACCCATAACCTTATCGACTACCCATTAGAGAATGAAAAAATATTAATTTTTCTTACTCTTTCCTCTCTTTCTTGATCTTACACAGGATTGGAGATAATCCATTTTTTAATTTTAGATGGTTCCTACCTTATAGACTACTTGTTGGTTGAAATATTGTGGCAACAATGAAAGCTATGGTCCACTTACGCAAAAGCTGCCCATATATAGGAAAAGCAGTCATTTTGTTATGTCTAACAATATATTAAAAGTTTGCTATGTCTAACAATATATTAAAACCATGCCAAAACTGAGGAGGAGAGGCCATCATAGTGAGGACAAGGGGAACAGAATCTTCCACGGAATCCTCAATGGTTGGCATGGTTTTATCCCCTAGCACATTGCACTGATGTTCATTTTTTTTAAAAAAAAAAGTGTATCATTGTTTCAGCGACCTGATGATTGTATTTAAATCGGCACTTTTTTAAATCGGCACATTCTTTTTCGCCAGCGACCTAATGCATATAGCTAGCTGGCGAAAGCACTTTTTGCAACGTCCTTTTAATTAATTATTTGGCACGCGGAAGGAACACATTTATATATCTTTCCTTTTAAGAGATCGATCCTCCTTTGATCACATAATCTTCGGCCACTGAGCAAATACCTGAAAAGTTTTTGGTGAGGTATTTCTGCCTGGACTACTCCTATATAACCACAGTTGATTTAATTTGCATATATAGCAAAAGCAGTCAGCAGGTATAAGGGCCAGCAGCTCTGATCTGCGCCGTCACAGCCTGTAATACTCAAGTTTGCTCCATAATTTACTGAGGGTTACAGTACTGAACCATCTGTCATATTGTTGGTGCAACTGAAGAAGCTTGTTTACATATTATATGTTGGCACTATATATCTTTAGAAAAGAAAAAGTTGGCTAGAGATCATTTGAGCAGATGCAAGTTTCTTTGGTGGGATGTACTTAAACTTTAGGAGGTGTGTGATGTACATATCGCCACTATGCTTTGCCTTCTTTTTAAAAAATAAGTAGTGCTGCCAGAACACATGTGTGCACATCCTATCCATATGAACATCTCAAATAGACTAAGCCAACAGATATTGAAATCTACATAATCATCACAACCATCTCACTATTGTCAAACATCTTGCTACCACTACACAAATAACCACCGCTACAGAAATGACATTCACGGCCGGCACCATCACTGTCGGTTTCTTGTGAACCGTCTGTGATGACCTTTCACTGCGGGTTCATAAGAAAACTAGGTATTATTATCAGATTTCTTAGTCAGCCGACACTGATAATATTATTATCACTAATGGTTGGTGTACAAAACCGACAGTACTAGTACTATTACCGGGTTTTGAAACGCAAACCGGCAGTGGTACTGCTTCTGGACCCAAAAATAAAATGAAATGTAGCGAACTAACACCTCAAGTCTGACACTCCAAATTAGTTAAGTCCGGATGCTCTCAATCCCGGTGCCCTCTCTCTGGTTCCTCTCTCTACCCTCAAAATAGGCAATCCCTTCTATTCTGCTTGGTCAACCTTCAGGAGAGTTTACCTTTCAAAGCATTCGATGAGGTGTGAGAGATAGCACAACTAGAAAACCTTTACGAGCAACCGCAGGCAAAGAGAAGAAAACAATTGAGGAACTCCAAAGGCTGACCAAGATGCTCTCAAAAAAAAAATCGATTAGTTCACATTACCTCTCAATAAGGACCCTAAAATAACGAACTCCCACCACATGATTGACGGACCAAGATCCTGAGGGATTTCATATAGGGCTGACTACATGGCAAGATGGGTCGGCCCATGGTCTGCCAGGAAGACACGCGGCATGGCGCGCTTCAAAGGCAAGGAGAACCAACCTAATTGAATTACCGAAAGTGTGTATTTGTGATAGGACTAGAACTCTTCTGACCAGGACTAGAATCATGCATCTGCCCTCTGGACTATATAAAGAGAAGGAGGGGCACCCCCCGTAATCTTTATTCTTTATATACTATACTACCTAAAAAGGATGAAAGTAAGACTGCCTAATGGTGCGATAATTTTTGGTTTGTCCGCCTGCCTCCCTCCATGCGATCCCTTCCTCTCACACCTCATCCCGCCCACGCATGCGATCTATATTAGGCAACCTCCCAATCACCCTGCCCACGCATGCGATCTATATTAGGCAACCTCCCAATCATCTCCCTGTCCACGCATGCTATTTATATTAGGCAACCTACCAATTAGCGCGTCATTAATCAGACATGCATGTCCACTTCTCCTTCCTTCCGCATTCCTTTTCCGCGACAAAATTCAAAAGGAAAAAACTGATTGGTTATTGATCATGCATGCATGGCTAACGCATCCTCCCCTTTCTTTACTGCATAAAATTCTTTATTCTATTCGCCGGTCGCTCGCCCATGCAGTACCTCGCTCCATCCCTTCCTGCGATCTATAAAAAAAAGAAAATTTCATGCAAAAGGAAACAACGAATATGGAAACGGTGCTTCCCAAAAAATTACCACTCTTTCATAGCCCATCAGATCTCGCTAGGAAAATTGTCTTGCGTTGCGTAAGAAAGGAAATAATTTCATCAATCAAATAAAAAGAAAAGAAAAGAAAAGAAAGGATCCCCGTGAATCCTTCCCGTGATTGTGACTGATTGTGACCAGGCCTTGCGAGCGCGACGTGTGAACCCCGTGACCGTGATGAACCATCTCAAACCACCGCTTCCATTCTCCCTCTCTCGGCCACGGCACGGTCAAACACCTGCGACCGTGATCGGCGGACCCGGCCGCAAGGGCGCCGCTACCGCGGAGAACAAGGCAGCCGCCGCAGATTGGGAGGATGACCCAACTGCCGATGTCACTAATCACCGGGATGTCGCCTTCCCTGCCAAGGATGCGGCGCAGGTTGGATCTGAGGACGTCCTTGTTCCGACGGTGACGACATACGAGGTCGCAGCGCCGGTCGGGGTGAGTTCCATCCTGCCTCCTGTGGTTGGCTGCCTTTGCCCGTTGTGTGCCGCTTTTGCCTACCAGCACCTACACGACGCTGAGATGGAGCTCTCGAGGATGTGGGCCAACCGCCACCGCCGAAGGACGTGGATGCAGACCCGTCCGGTCCATGTCAGCCGCCGAGCTGCGGAGCACCACCGCTGAGTGGACCAAGCTTGGACCAAGCTTGTGCTCGCTTGCATGGTCGCCGTGGGCATCCAGTTTGGATAGGCGCTGCAGAGCTCCCTCCTCACACCATACATCTCGGTAATACACGATGGGCATTCTAATCTTCGTCATAGATTTCTCCTTTGCAGCATTACCTTTGTATTTAGTCTGTCTCCTAGAACAAGCCACACAAAGAATTTGACTCTCGGCGTGCAATTGTAATATTTTAGTAATGCTCTCTTCTTGAATTGTTTTTCCAATGTTGAGCTCTTTTTAGTTCACCTGTATTCATTCTAAGAACAAGATGGGCATTTGTTGCAGAAATTACAGACGCTATGGCTAATGACAAAGGTCAGGTAAGATCTCGCTAGCGATCTCATCTTAGAATGATCTCAACAAAAATCCAAAATGTACCGTGATGTATGTCTATATGTTTTCAATATTTAGATTTGACAGTTCTTTCTCAGCTTGTATTTTGCTAATGAAATCCCCTTTTGGTTTGATTTACATCATGATTGTCACTCAGGCTTGTTATGCTCTCAGGATTGGTGTAATCTTCATCATAATTCTTGTTTTGAAAGCCAATACAGCCCCCACGAGGCCACGAGCATAGGCTTGGTTATGCTCTCAGAAAATATACTTTTAAGGTCATTTAGGCTTCTATTTGATTTATTTATGCTTGTTCTGACAGTGTCTTTGTGCTTTATACAGGTTTACATAGACCTTTTCGACAAGTGCATTGAGAAAAGGTACAAATATGATCAGCTTATTCTTTGGATCTATTATTTGTAATCCTGTTGACACATCCTATTTCTATGTAACACATAACACTCTGTCATGTTATAATATGGATATAATTACCAAATAATTTAACTAAGCTGCAATACATTACAATACTTTTTGAACTCAATACATTACAGTATTACACCTCAAGCTTGGAACTTCTGATGGCATGTTAATTGATAGTCAACGTCACCTCTTTGATGGCAAAACATATGGATGGGATGTACTTTTGCCACCAGCTAAGTATCATGGATAAGGTATGTTCACTGACAGCCACCAGTTTCTCTTGTCATAATTTGAATACATCAGATTAAATTTCCAATGCTAAATTTCAACTCAAAGTGGTAATGTTGAATTTCAACTCAAAAATGACAGCTCGAAATGTTTACTGATGATGGGTGCATTGGATTTGGGACTGAGAGTAGTTGGGATGCTGCACTAGGATGAGGTTCTTGACAACCCAAAGTCCTAGGTACTACACTGATTGATATGTATGCCAAGTGCGGGAGCACAAGTGAGGCGTGGATGGGTCTTCCAGCAGATGAGGAAGAGATATCGATGTTTGGAATGCAATGATCTTGGGGCTTGGCATGACTGGCCACACACGCTTGTTGGTAAGATGAAGTCAGGCATGACACTGAATGCCAATACCTTCATGGGATTGCTCTGCAACTGTACACACAGTGGCCTTGTAAAAGATGGGCAGTGCTATTTTCGTAACATGAGTCAGTATTGCATAAGCCCTAAGATTGAGCATTAAGATTGTTGTATGGTTGACCCGCTCGGTCATGTGCGGTTGCTGGAGGAGGCTCATCAGTTAATTGAAGACAAGCCAATGGACGAAAATGCTGTTGTATGGAAAGCAATCCTCAGAGGTTGCAAGGTCCACCGGAATGCTGACCTCGCTGAACATGTTTTGAAGCGGCTCATTCGATTGGAGCCATTGAATTCTTGAAATTATGTATTGCTTATAGCAACAATAACTATTATTTAATTATTTTCAGACACTCATGTAGATTACTTGTTCTACAATAAGTGTATGCGTGGAATAGTCGTAAACCCACAATTAATACAAAGTGAAGATAACATACTTTGTTTTAAGGTTTTATGAGATTTTTCAAGACACACATTATTGCCCATGTGATAAACACTAATATTTGCATACACTCTCATGTGTATAGGATGGATCGAAGATGTGCTAGAACTTACTGTGGATTTATTTGGCGCATGGAATAAATGGATATTGAAAATATCTTCCAGCCACTATAAAACATTACCTTAGTTTACATAAGTGCAAATAAAATAGAGTTTACAAACCCGCGAAATCCACAATTGGTTGTGTTACTTTCACAAAATTTGTTTGGATTAAATGTCACTTTAATATCGTTATCTTATCATGCGATCCATGTTTCTTTTTGTAAAAATTTAGTTACCCCCGTAAGAACGCACGGGCGTTTAACTAGTAACACATATAAATAGCAATCCAACACAAGGCACACCACACAGGACGTAGGGTACGCTATTCAGTGGCCTAAACCTGTATAAATCGTTGTCTCGCATTAACCACACAGGGTTCAGATAATGCTAAAACCGACCAATCGTCGCTTTAGGTAATCCCGAGCAAGGTTGCTCATCATCACACACCGACAACTAGCGTGCCAGGTAGGGGCTTTCGGTGAAAAAAAGACGGTCAGAAGCTCAGTGGACCTCAAATTCGACATGATGTTCTTGACGGGATAGACTTTCATCATCGGTACCTGGATCTTCACAGTGGGACTCCAGCAAGCTCCACGGTCGCCTTGTGGAGCCTACTGCGGACCAAGCTTCTCCAGTTCTTTGTCCAGACGCACTGGATGATCTCATCAAGAATATCAACAAATTCCAATTTCAAGTTTGAAGTTCAACGAAATTAAGTAAGTTTCAACTTAATTAGAGACAATATACAACATTTCACATTGATAAGAATGCGTGCGACATGTCTACATTAATATGAGTAGTGCTTTTGTAACACTGATGAGTTTATTCAAATCTGAAAACAAATATTAGTACCAAACACACATGTTACCTGCAAGTACGCCAATGTCAGCACATACATAAGTACATACAGATGGTATTACGTACATACACTCTTATTGTTTCAAGAAAACCAACACGAGAAGGCAACAGCAGGCTAAGACGCACTCATTCAGGAAGCGAATTCAGTGGGGGCAGTCCCCACTGGGCAGTGGGCACCTTTCATCCGCGCCTGACACGTGTCCAGACTCGGATCGGCTCACCGGACACTCGCACATCCGGCTGATTGCTTGGCTCACTCGTGTGTGAAGCCGTGACCCCAGCGGCCCAGCCCAGGGCTCCAGCCTCCAGTCCAGTTTCCTTCGATATGGCTGTACCCCTCCGCCGCGGCCGCGGCCGCCGCCGCCGCCTGACCCATCCGCCACCGGTAGCATCGCCCCGGCGCAACCCTTCTCTCTGCCTCCTAGTCCAGCTCCGCATCCCATCGACCTTCCAAATCCACGAACTCTGACGCGCACCCCTGCGCCACCACCGCCGGTTGTCCTGCGTACCGCATCACGTGCCTCACCGCACGACGCGCCGGCCGTCCCGCGCTGGCCTCGCTTGCTCCGCCGCGTGCTGCCTCGCCTGCTGGCCATGAGCCGCAGTGCCAGTCGTCTCGGGCGCCGCCTCGCCTGCTGGCCCGAGAGCCGAGCTGGCCGGCCATCCCGCGCGCCGCCGTGCTGGTCGTCCTGCTCGAC
Source organism: Hyparrhenia diplandra (assembly GCA_015847255.1). Taxonomy (NCBI): domain Eukaryota; kingdom Viridiplantae; phylum Streptophyta; class Magnoliopsida; order Poales; family Poaceae; genus Hyparrhenia; species Hyparrhenia diplandra. The sequence goes on from JADLZK010002109.1 coordinate 1,737,956, forward strand.
CGCCTCATTTTGCCGGCCAACCTGACCACCTTGCCTGCTTGTCGTCATGCGCATCCACATCCTTAACACAAGCCAAAGCACACCCAGGTGAACCCTTTGTGCGTCTCCAAGATTGCATCTGGTTGCTTTGTTTGATTAATTTGAACTACTTGGATACAGATCACAATATTATGCATTTGGTTGAGATTGCAAACTACAGCATGCTTAACTAAAGATAAATGGAAGGGAAGAGTTATTTGCCTATTTCAAATTTCATTGAATTTTATGGTTTGCTGCAGAATTCAGCAAGACAATGGCAAAAGTTCAGAAGGGGATACCTTAAACTGGTTTGATGTTTGTCGACTATGTGAATGCAGCCATACTTTGTTACAAAAGGCTTCTGAAAACACGAATCAGATGCATTTTGCATGGACTTGTGTTTGCAGGTGGGGATTCAAATATACATGTCAGCTTGATGATAGAGATATCTATTAAGTGCAGCAGAGCTGCAGAGTTATGATTATTAATGAAATGTGTTTGATTAGGCATGGCAAATTGGAATGTAGGAATGACATGGAATATTTCAGCTCTGTTCTAGTTGCCAAATGTGCCATATTGTTGATTTTGATATATTGCCTTAGTTCTCTTCTCATATCCAATTCAGCACTACTGATGTTGTTAAGTTACAATTTACAGGAATCTTATGAAGAAATCAGGAGGGTCTCGCTATCTTAAGTTGAATGTGTGAAGAGTTGAACATAACCCTGCAAAGGCAACACCCAAAGCCTATAAATCACACTTCCTAATCCTTTAACTATTAGTTTCAGTATTAGTAGTAGCTTTTATATCAAACCATGGAATGACTTTGGCGCTACTTACATCCATGATCGTTTTGATGTAAAGTGGCTGCACAGAATGGTATGCAGCCTTGTCATAGGGGTATTGTTAAAACTGTGTAAGAACCACCTGTGCATGATGGAGATGTACTGTTTTAGCCATTATCATCCTGAGTGTGATGGTAGTGTGTGATTTTATAAAGAGATATTTTCCTCGTATGGATATATTATGTCATTGTTCTGTGATTTTCTACAGAGATCTTTTCCTCAAATAGTTGATGCTATCTGATTTTTATTCAATACAAAACCTGTTGCTCCATCTCTGGCGCTTTCTCCTTTTCCTGCAGGTAACATGAATTTGAGGAACGAGCAACCTGATGCTCCATGCTCCATCTCTGGCGGTGTCCCAAAGAGGCTCCGCCAACAATCACCACCAAAGAAACAAATCCAGTCTCTTTGGAGTTCCTTTGTGCAGGGAGATACAAGGGCGCTTCCAACCAGCAAGACAAGAGGCTGCTGTCATCACGCTAGGCAAGGACATAACCATCCAGGAACATGACCAACCCAACCTACAATTTGAGTGTTACACTTACACGGATGCATCAATAGAGCCAAAACATTATGGCTCACCTATTAGCAAATAGAGCTTTTAGATCGAACTTGAGTTCGCCTGACTTGTTTTCTGTAACTTGATTAAACAGTAATCATGTTTGCAGTTGCGCCTTGTCTGATGCACTGCACCAATACTCTATGAGATGTATTACCCTCTTTCGGCAGTTTGCCGCTAAGCAATAAAGCTGATGTTTGTTGTCAAAAAAAAAAAAAACTTATGATGGATTGTTGTTATCTTACTACTTTAATTAAATGTATAATACCAACATGCAACTAAGGCCAGTCCAGTTGAAAAGGATAATAAAAAATCGGGATTGTGATTATGATGAAAATGACAACCAAAAACTGTAAACTGAACTTGTTTCTCTTATAGACATGCTGTCATGACTACCTGTTGATATGGAAAATGGGTCATACAAATTGATGCTCCTTAAATAAAATAGTTCAAACAAGAACAAGTCTCATGTTGGGTAAAAACTCCAAACAATCTTTATTGATGAGTATGAGCCAAAAGGCTGAGTACAACATGTCCGTTACAAAGAAAGTCGGGGGTATTTATAGTCCCCCCGGCTTCGCAGATTCTCGCTAAAAAATGACAAAATCGACTATAATACTATCATAACTCTATATTCTTAGCGAAGATGTTCTCTCCATCTTCGCTATACATGTCTTCGCATTTGCAACATTCTGTCTTGAGCCCTACTTCGCGAAGGTGTCACGGCGAAGCCAACCTCGAACTTGCTATCTTTGCAGATTCTCGTGTTCCAAGTCTTTTACAAAGCTCGAGCTTCATGAAGTTACCTTCGCTATCTTCAATTGATGTGGACAAGATTGTACCTGAAACTTCAGAGTTTGGGACAAAAGTTTATAAACAACAAAGTTAGTTCCCAACAAGCAGCCCCTTGTGGGCTTAAGGCCAACTTCAAAGGCGTGAGACCCACTAAGTTTTGATTAAACTTTGTGATAATAAACGCCGTCCCAAACTTTGAAGTTGGGCTTTTTCCTATAATTAAAAACATCTTCGCTTGATTCTTTGTTTATTTATATATTAATTTATTATTTTATTTATTTTTGAATTTATAACGGCTAGTTTGATTTGTTTGACCGTTGCTCGTCTATAAATAGCGAAGCATACCCCCATTTTCTCGGTTTTGCAGACGGGCCACCTTGTTCAAATTTTTTCCTTTGTTTTGCGAAGTCGATTTGCGAAGACTCTTTGCGAAGATTATTCTGCGAAGGTTCTTTTGTGATCGTGAATTTTGCCGAGGTGATGATTTCGAAGTTTGTTTGATGCGGTGTGTTTTGATTCTAAAAGTTTTGTCTTGTCATAACAGATGGCGGATGAAAATGAGCCTTCGCTTCGAAGAGGGATAGCGAAGATGAAGGAGATTCGGATGAAGGTCTCGGTGATGTTAGTGCTGATTTGGACGAATTGATTCCCGATGATGGGATTTCTTTGGTGTTTGGAAAGAGCAAAATGACTTTGTCGATTATGAGCAAATGGAATCTAATTTGTATTTGAAGAAGGGGAAGTATAGGCTGCTGAACCCGATGCCACTACTCGAATCCGAAGCCTGATGAATGCGTTGTTTTCAGAGATTTGATAAATGCTGGTCTTCGCATTCCTAGTCAGGATTTCCTTGAAGATGTTTTGGGTGCTTACAACATTGAGCTGCATCATTTGACCCCAATGGTGTGCTTAAGTCTGGCTACTTTTATCCTGGCTGTTAAGAGTTTGGATCAAAAGCCAGATATAGATGCTTTTTGTGCTACACATGAACTTCATCCTCAGTTTCGTAGTAAGGTTGTGGAAGGGAAGAAGGTTACTTACTACTTTGGTTGTTGCAGTTTCAAGGCGCCAAGGGTGCGAAGTCGATTTCTCCCGCCGCCAAGAACAAATGGCCTCGAAGGTTGGTGGAAGTATTGGTTTTACCACAAGGTTCCTAAGGTGGAGGAGAAGGTGAAAGGCAAGAAGGAGCTTGTTTTCGGATATCCTCTCGTTGCTCGGATGCACAAAGAGGTTTTTGAGTGCAAGCCTCCGCCTATTCAAAGACTAAGCTTTGTGACAAAGATGTTTGGGTGCTTTTTACCTTGCTGCTAGAGTTCAAGGTACTCGTGACCTGGTCGAAGAGTATCTTGCTGCTAGAATTTGGCCATTGAAGCAAGGTTGGAGTGTGGTTAGATTTCATGATAGAGAAGTGAGGGGCATTTCTTATAAGTATCCAGATCTTGAGGCTCGTAAGCCTACGAAGTATGAAACGGATGAGCAATTTGTTTTTGCGGTGGAGAGTAAGGCTTGTAATCTTCTTGGAAAGTATTTTTTGACAGAGAAGAAAAGTTTGGATTCTGTGATTGGTTCCGCTATGTACGTTTGAATAGAATCTTTGAGTTGGCTCGGGTAACTTATTACCCTCGACCTCCCCGCTTATTCTAGAAAGGATAAAAAGGAGTTGTCACAAGAAGCTGCCGTCAAAGATGCCGCCAAAGTAAAGAAGAGGAAAGCGAAGACTCTGTAAAACTGAAGAAGGTCCCTTCGCTAAGAAGCCCAAAAAAGAATACAACTCCTCTTATTGAATTATCTGAAAGTGGGAGTGATGATCAAGATTTGATGGGTGGCGATTTACGCTATTGACAAAGAGGTGAGCGAAATGTGCTTAGCCTTTGCTTCTATCGGGTTTGACTCCGCCAATGCTTACACCACTTGCTCCGTATTTGCAGACTTTCAATGTCCTTGGCGAAGAAACAATGAAAATTGTTGAGAATGAGATTTTGAATGCGCCAACTACCTCTGCTGGTATGGTTACTCCCTTGGCTTCAAGATTTGATTCCAGAACTCCTATAGTGTTATTTGTTGATTCCAATGCTAGAGTTCATTTAGGTCCTAGTACTGCTGATTTGGGTGATGATCTGAATCGGTTGGCTTTGGTTGCTAAGCAAGCTTGGATTTCTAACACAGGTTTGAAATGTGCCGATGGACTTGTTTCGGATGTGTTTGCAAACATCGTTGCTTCCGGAGAAGGTGTTCTGCACCTTCGCGCGCGGTTGTCATCTTCGCGATTACTTGAACAATTAAGCGGTGATCCTGCTGAAAGAGATTCTCGCGATTGTCCAAATTTCTCGAGAGTTGTCTCAGTTAATGAGAAGGATATTGCCGCCGACAAGAAACTTCGTTCTTGCTGCGGCGTTGCGTTCTTCGCAGTCCAATCGCTTACAAATCTGTTGCTGAAGCATTTGCTGCTGGTAGAAATGTGGATGAAGATATAAATGATTTTGTTGCGAAGTTTCTCGCTGAAAATGTTGGTCGAGAAAAATTCAAGTTTTGGTTAGTGATAGCGTAACTCGTGGTGCGAAGGCCGTTGAGCACATTAAAGATGTCCTTCGAAACAAAGGTACTCAGATTTCTGCTATTGGCTTTGGAGATTTTGCTGAAGATGTTTTTGATGAGGATGTTGAGATTGAGAAACAAGAACGCCTTGAAGGATCAATGATTGATGTTGGTACTAGTGAAAAAGTTGCTTGTCCTTTGAAGGAGGGCGAAGTTGTTGGTGAGTTGTTCTTTTAACATTAATGTCTTGATGAATGTATGGTTGGTGTCTTGATTTTTATGTGTCTTGATTTGCTATTCGATTTTTGCGTAAACTTATTTTTCCCGATCTTCGCTACCTCATCTAAAGACAAGACGGTAGATGTTGGAAAGATGCGTGAGGTTATTCAAGATATTCCTACTCCAATGATTCAGACGAGGCTGTCCCCTCGCTGAAATTGCATCTTGCGAGGAGAGTGTTCAAAAGGTCCCGGCCTTTTGCCAAAAGGAAAATGTCGGGTTTAGATGCCTTTAAATTTATTGGTGTTGGTGTGGATCAGCTTCGTATGATGCCTAGGAAAATGGAACTTCGCTTGAGTAAGTGTATTGATGATGCTTTTCTGTTCGGACCCGGTCGAACTTGCGAAGAAGGACCCTCTTGAGCTTGCAGATGCAAGTGTTTCATTGATGTACAAGGTAATTTTTGTTTTCTAGAACTTGACGTTTGTTCTTATTTTTTTGTGCGCTTATCTCAAGTCTTTTTGTTTTTGTAGGGTGCTATTCTTGCACGTAGCAGAAGGCATTGGAAAGTAAACTTTGTGACTCGCTATTCGAGAGAAGAAGTTAGAAGATGAAATTGCTTTGTTGAGAAATGAAGTTGCAGCCAAAGAGAAAGAAAGGGGTGTTCTTGTTGATGAACTTCATGCTAAAGATGAACTCGTATCACAAAGCTTGTGATACTATTAAAGATAAGGACGAAGCCCTTTGCCGAGGCAAAAAAAGTTGATTGATTCTTTGACTAGTGAGAAGATGTATCCGGAGAGGAAGGCTAAGGAACAAGATAAGTTTTTCCTAGATAAATTTAATAGGATGTGGGAGATCCGCAAGAAGCACTATGAAAAGTTTGAGCTATACCAGAAGAGCCGAATTGGGGGCTTGGGGAGTTTGATCCTTTCTTTAGCCGGGTTGTGTCGTCAATATGAGGATCTTGGTGTTATTGTTAACACCTTCGCCGATACCAGTGTTATGTATTCTACAAGGGCGATTCTTCATTTGATGGCTGAGGCCAAAGATCCTCTATACTCAGAATTTGCTAAAGATGAATTTAAGTTCCCAAAAGAGGCTGTAAAACGTATCAGTACGCGTACTCAGACTTTGTGCCAGAAGTACTTTGAACAATATTGGCAAGTCTGTGGTCGAGAGCATTGCTTCGAGAAAGTTAAACCGAAGATGGAGGCGGTTAGTTTCGTCTTCTTTTCAAATTGTTTCTTCTTGTCTTCTCGATTGTCTTCTAACTTTTGATAGATTGAATACAAATATGCGCAGGATGAGGAGAAAAGGAAGAAGGCTTTTGAAGAAGAAGTAAGGAAGGCTCGGGATGACGATGTTGATGAAAGAGACTTCTAGGATTTAGCGATTTCTAGCTAGTTCTTTCTTTTGGAAAAGTTGATGTCGCCTTATGTAAATTAAAAACTTTGAGATGATATTTGACTATTGTGCATCCTCGCGCAGTGTTCCGTCTGCGAAGCCCCGCGCAGGATGTGGTTGGTGTTATGCCATTGATGGTTGCTAAGGGGAACTTTTTGTTTGAACCTTGTGACTATTTGGAATATTGTGAATCTGTTGGTGAAGTTGATGTTGATACTTTTGTTATGCGGCATACTAAGATTGATACTAATTATAGGATGCCTCGTTGTTGACTTTAGCGCTTTTTCACGTGTAATTATATTTCCGGTTTGGATTTTCTGTTGTTCTTTCTTTTTTTTTTTTTTCTTGGTTTATTCTTATTTTCCTTTTTACAGTCGCCATGCTCCAAAGTGCTTCTCCTACTTATATTTTCAAGGAGTTTTAAGGCGTGAAGCGGACAAAATTATTGACTTTAAGTTGTTAGTGATTTGATTTCGAGGTCGCAACTAGTGTAGCCTCGTAAGAGGAGTTTTGTAAATTATAAGCATTGTATATATTTTTTGTAAGAGATGGAGTAATTGTATTGTTTCGATGAGTAATGTATGAATTTTGTGAGGATTGTAATGTATTATGTTTAAGGTTAAAATTGCGGTGGTCTTTGCTTTTGAAAGAAAATTTTAGTTAGAAAATTTCAAAGATGTCATCATTTGCGAAGATGTAGGTAAAATCTTTACTTATGATGATTTTTTCTCTTAGGAAAGAGATATCTTTGAAACGTTGTCCCCTTTGCTTTTTACTTAAGGTGGAGTTTAACGTTTTAAACTTAAAATTTTTCCTTTAGGAAATTTTAGAAACGTCGTCCCCTTTGCTTTTGCGAAGGTAGAGCTTAACATCTTCGCTATTTAAGATTTTTTTCTCTTAGGAGATTTTGGAAACGTCGTCCCCTTTGCTTTTTGCGAAGGTGGAGCGAACATCTTCGCTACGAAGATTTTTCCCTTAGGAAATTTTGGAAACGTCGTCCCCTTTGCTTTTTATGGAAGGTGGAGCGAACATCTTCGCTATTTAAGATTTTTCCCTTAGGAAATTTTGGAAACGCCGTCCCCTTTGCTTTTTTGCGAAGGTGGAGCTTAACATCTTCGCTACGAAGATTTTTCCCTTAGGAAATTTTGGAAACGTCGTCCCCTTTGCTTTTTTTTTTTTGCGAAGGTGGAGCTTAATATCTTTGCCTACGAAGATTTTTTCCCTTAGGAAATTTTTGGAAACGTCGTCCCCTTTGCTTTTTTGCGAAGGTGGAGCGAACATCTTTGCTTACGAAGATTTTTTCCCTTAGGAAATTTTGGAAACGTCGTCCCCTTTGCTTTTTGCGAAGGTGGAGCTTAACATCTTCGCTACGAAGATTTTTCCCTTAGGAAATGTGTAGGTAGCTATTTTCTTTTTGAAAATTGCACCTACTTAATTTTATTCTTTTTTGCCGATACAGAACGTTATGTTCTTCGGCATTTTTTGTAATTTTGATTCCAAATGTTTTATTCTTGAATGATGCTACATACTAAATAAAGTAAATGAAAGTGAAAAGAGCCATTTTGGGGAAACTACTTTCTCATTTATACTTGATATGAGAATTTACAATAGAGACCGCCTCGTTAAAAACCACTCGCCCGCGAAGGGCTTCCCCGAGTGGAAAAAAGAGTGCAGCTCTTTACAATCTGAATGTAAAAAACTTTTTGCTGAAAGTAAATGATTCTACTTGCTATTTTACATATTTACATGAAGCACTTTACGTTCTATGGGTAGTACTTACTTAAGGTCTTGAATATTCCATGAATGGCTTAGCTCTTCTCCCTTGAGGTTCTCCGGATGATATGAACCCGGCTTGTTTGATCTTGAAATGATGAATGGTCCTTCCCATTTTTCTTTGAAATTTGCCAAGCGTGCCTTCGTTTCTCTTTCTTTTTTTTAGTACAAAGTCACCCGGTCAAGTTCTCTTCGATGACTTTCTTGTTATACCATTTGCTTGTTTCACTTGATTTTGATATTTGATTTTTGAGTGCTTTCGTTTCTTTCCTCTTCGAGTAAATCTTTGCTTGTTTTGAGATCTTCTTCGCTTATGACTTGAACATTGAGTCTTGGACCTTCGTATTGTATTTGTTTTTCCGAGTCATGGCTTCATCTCCATACAACAGCTTGAATGGTGAGAATTTTGTGGATCTTGTGATCCGTTGTGTTGTGACTCGCACTATTGATGGAAGTTCTTCAACCCATTTTCCCTTTGGCAATCCAACAAGGTTTCTTGATATACCGGTGCAAATTATTCCGTTTGCTCTTTCAACTGCCCCATTTGATTGTGGGTGTCTTACAGATGCGAAGCACAATTGGATCCCAAGACTTGTGCAATATTTTTCTCGAAATCTTCGCTATCAAACCGGGTGCCATTGTCTAGAGTAATATGTCTTGGCACTCGAATCGCAAATGATGTTTTGCCATAAGAATTTCTTCATTGTTGTTGAGGACATGTTTGTTACCGGTTTTGCCTCAATCCATTTGGTGAAGTAGTCCATCGCTACTATCTGCGTGCACACCATGTTTCCTTTGTGCCGGAGGTAACTTTCCAAGGATGTCAATTCCCCATCTTGCTAATGGCCAAGCTGGCTCAATTTGTCGAATTGGATTTGCCGGGTGCATTTGTTTTGTGTGCGTAAATTTGGCAATTGTGACATTTCTTGATTATTTCCTTCTTTGTCTTTTTCGAAATGAAGGCCAAAAGAAACCTTGTCCGAAAAGCTTTTCCCCGCTATGGATCTTGCACCGGCATGCACTCCACAAGTTCCATTGTGTATTTCCCTGTAATATTTCTTTGCCCTCTTCGCTTGAGACGCATTTGAGCAATGGTTCACATATTCCATGCTTGTAGAGTTCATCGTTGATGATCATGTAATTCCTTGTTTTGTGTTTCATTCTTATTTCATCAACTTCATTCTCTCGGTTCATAAAATCCTTTGAGGAATGCAATTATTGAGGACCTCCAATCTTCGCTTTCTATGATATGAACATTTCTTGGTTCTTCTAACTTTGCTTTGATTGAAGATTCTGTCAAAGTTTGATAGAAAACATCGGGGGGTAACTTTACTTTCTGGCCGCCGCCTTCGCAATGATGTCGCCTTCCTCATTGTTTGTTCTTGAAATGCTCCGCAAAGTGAATCCCTCAAAGTGTCTTTCTTGTTCTCTCGACATGTTGCAAATACTTGGCTAGTTCGGGGTCTTTTGCTTTGTAGGTTTTTTTTTCTATGTGGCCAGCCACAACTTGGGAATCTGTTTTTTATCAAGCAACTACGGATTCCCATTGCTCGTGCTTTTGCGAAGCCCCGCAGAGCATCGCTTCATATTCAAGAATGTTGTTTGTGCATTTGAATTCTAATCTTCTTTGCATATCTCATTTTCACTCCCGAAGGAGAAGTTATTATTGCAGCTATTCCGGCTCCTGAGGAGCCCCAAGCGCCATCACAATTGATTGTCCATTCTTCACAAGTCATTGTCCACTCCTGGGTTTCTTTTTGTTCTTCTGGATTCGAAGTTGGGGTCCAATCGCCACAAAGTCTGCTAGGACTTGAGATTTGATTCTTCGTCCTTTTTCGAACTCTATGAAGTATTGGGAAATTTCCGCTGCCCATTTTCCCAATCTTCCGGAAGATTTGCAACTTTGAAGAACATCTTTGAGTGGATGATTTGTTGGGATCCTAACTTTGTGTGCTTGAAAGTAGTGCTTCAATTTTCGAGTTGCCATTAAGACCGCATATGCTATCTTCTCAATCTCTGAGTAATATGTTTTGGAGCCTGAAAGTGCTTCTGAGACAAAATATACTGGTTGTTGCTTCTTTGTGTGTTCTTCTGTTCTTTCTTGTATCGTAACCGCACTTATCGCGTTTTTTGATGCCGAGATATACAACAACAACTCTTCTTGTGGATTTGGGCTTGCCAATGTTGCCGGATTTGCCAAATATTTCTTTATTTCTTCGAATGCTTTTTGTTGCTCATCTCCCCATACGAAGGTCTTGTTTGTGCTTTTCAATGCTTGAAATATTGGGAAACTTTTTTTCTCGCCGATTTGGATATGAATCGTTCAAATGGGCCGTCTTCCAAATCAACTTTTGGATGTCTTTGATACTTTCTGGTGTTTGTGTTTCCATGACTGCCTTCACCTTCTCTGGATTTGGATCAATCCCTTTTGCTGATACAACACATCCTAAGATTTTGCCTTTCTTTACCCCGAAGGTACATTTTTCTCGATTCAGTTTCAAATTTGCTTTTCTCGAGATTTGAGAAAGTTTCTTTGAGATCTTCGATGTGTTCTTCTCTTTTCTTGCTTTTCACAATGACATCATCCACATATGCACACAGATTTCTTCCCATTTGGTCTCTCGAGTACCGTTGATGTCATTCTCGATGAAACTTGAGCCGGCGTTGCGAAGGCCCTCAGCCATTCTCTGGAAACAATACGTTCCAAATGGGGTTATGAAGCTTGTTTTTTCTTCATCTTCTTTGTCCATCCAGATTTGATGATATCCGGAGAAACAATCTAGGAAACTCATCATTTCACTTCCTGCAGCTTGATCAACTAGTGTATCAATTCTTGGTAGAGGAAAGTTGTCTTTTTGACAAAGCCTTGTTTAGGTCCGTGAAATCAATACACATTCTCCATTTCAGATTTTTTCTTTCTCACCATTACAATGTTAGCAAGCCAAGTTGTGAATCGACTTCTCTTATCACCTTCGCATCTAATAGCCTTTGAACTGCCACGCTATTGCTATTGTTCTTTCTTCCGAAAGTTTTCTCAGCTTTTGCTTTCTTGGCTTGTAACTTGGATCAATGTTCAAATTTTGTGTTCTATGATATCTCCGACTCCTTCGAGATCTTTTGCTGACCAAGCAAATACATCTTGATTGACCCTCAAAAAGTTTATGAGAGTTTTTTCTTCTTCTTCGCTAAGTTCTTTTGAGATTGTGACTTTTTGTCCGGCAAAGAATGGATCTAGTGGTACTTCTTTTGTCTCCTTTTTTGTGCAAACTATGGCTTTCTTTTCTGTCTTTGCATTCCGGGTTTCTTCCTCTTTTTCTTCCTCTTCTATGTTATGAATGCTTCTCTCGAGCTGGTTGAGAATCTTTCTCTATATTTCTTGCCTCTGTTTGATCCCCATGGATTGTGATTGTTCCGTTGATTGCTGGAACTTTCATGCAAAGATAAGAGTAGTTGATTGCTACTTCGAATGCATTCAAGCTTCCTCTTCCAAGTATTGCATTGTATTGACTATGCATTTCAACAACATCAAATGCTATTTGCTCGTTCTTGCATTGTTCACCGTTCCAAATGAGACTGGCAAAATGATTCTTCCAATTGAATTTATTTTTTTTTCCTCCAAACCCAACAAGTGGGTATTCAGCTCTTCCCAAGATTTTTTCTCGTCGATTTGCATCGCATCCAATGTTTTTTGAAAAGGATGTCTCGCTGAACTTCCTCCGTCAACCAAGATTTTGTTCTTCGACCACCCTCTATATTTGCTTCAATGACAAGTGCATCCATATGTGGGTAATCTTTGAGTTGCATATCCCTCTCTGTGAATGTTATTGGTTGATGAGACCATTTTGTCTTTTTGTACGGGCCTTGTGTTGAGATTGAGTTTACTCTTCGGAAGTAATTTCTTCTATCATTGTTTGTTTCGTACTCCATGTTGTTTCCTCCGGTGATTGCCAATATCCTTCCTCTAGTTTGCAATATTGATGATGAACTTGGGGAGTTTTGAGTTTGATTGTTTGTCGTTGAAATTTCGGGATGCCGAGCTTGTGTTTGTCCCCATGGTATTGCTGCCAAAGGTTGGCAATTGTAAATTGGTGGAGGTGGTGGAAGTAAATGTTGCGAAGGTGGTGGCAATGCATTCTCGCGAAGGTGGTGCTTGAATTGATTGTTGCGAAGGTGCAAATGTTGGTGCTTGGAAGTTATACCCCGATTGTAATAGCCATGACTTTGAGTATAGTTTCCCTGACTCAGATGATTGATAGTTTTCTGACTCTGCCGATTCTTTTCTTGCTGTTGGGCCTCTTCAATACTTTTCTTTATCACTGGGCACATTTTTGATGTGTGACCAGCCCCCTTTGCCATGTGCAAGACAAAACATTTCTTCGGGTCTTAGTGGTCTTCGCTCACTAAACCTTGACTGATTAAAACCTCCTCTGTAGTTGTTGTTGATATTTCTGTTTTGAAATTGGCTTCGCTGATCATTGTTTCCTCCGATCATTGTTCTCGCATGTTTTCCCCACTTTGCTCATTGTTGATTGAATTGACACGAAGTGGGGGCTGATATGGTCTTCGCTCAAAGTGTTGATTTTGTTTTGGTTGACCTGATTGTTTGATCTTGCCCGATTTCTTTTAAAAGTTTCTTCCTCGATCCTTTTTTTCGTAGTCATCATCGATTTTGCATATTTCTGAAATTCTTCATAAAGTTCAGCCACTGTCTTTTGGTCTTTCTCTTTTCGGGTGAGATGATAGCCGATTGGCTCTTAGCCCTCTTATGGCTGCTATGATGACCACTTCTTCCGCACATTTGGTATCGAAGTTTTCATTTGGATAAATCTTTTGTAATATTGGATCAATGGCTCTTTTGGGTGTTGTTTGATGTCGAATAGGTCATCACTTGTGAGTTCGGTGTGTTGAAAACCCCGGAAATCAACTAGCATGGTTGTTCTTAGTTGCTCCCAACTTTTGATTGATCTTGGTTTCAACGAGGAGTACCACTTTTGAGCTGATCCTTTCATTGCCATGACCGAGAGATTTTGCTAGCGTTGTTTCATCTCCTCCTCCCGATGCTACCGCCGCTTCAAAGCTCATGAGGAATTGTCTTGGATCTGTCATGCCTTCGTATGTTGGGATTACGTTGAATTTGAACCCCTTTGGCCATTTTGCAATTTGCGTGTCGATTGATAAGGGGGATTCGTGTCAATTGTTGCCGTGACTTTTTCAACTTCTTTGCTTGATTTGTTTGTTGAGCCCCGGTTCTTCAAGAATGAGAACTTCACTTTCTTGTTTTTCAATCTCTTCTTTTAACCTTCGCAACTTTGCTTCGGCTTCTTCAATTCTTTGCCTCAAACTTTTTCTCTTGTTTTTCGCTTGGCCTCCTCAAGCTCTTTCTCTTTTCTTGCCGATCATCTTCTAGCCGTTTGAGTCTCGGTTCTTCGTTTTCATTTTCTTGTACGGTTGAGTTTTCTCTTGGTTCTTCAGTTTCGTTGTCACGTTCCTCTCCATGTGTCTCTGTTTCTTCCGTAGGAGCTTGCTTCTTAGATCTTCCCATTGTCCAAGTTGGTCGTGGGAATGACCGAGCACACATAAACGGTGGGCGCCAAGATGTTGGGTAAAAACTCCAAACAATCTTTATTGATGAGTATGAGCCAAAAGGCTGAGTACAACATGTCCGTTACAAAGAAAGTCGGGGGGTATTTATAGTCCCCCCCGGCTCGCGAGATTCTCGCTAAAAAATGACAAAATCGACTATAATACTATCATAACTCTATATTCTTAGCGAAGATGTTCTCTCCATCTTCGCTATACATGTCTTCGCATTTGCAACATTCTGTCTTGAGCCCTACTTCGCGAAGGTGTCATGGCGAAGCCAACCTCGAACTTGCTATCTTTGCAGATTCTGTGTTCCGAAGTCTTTTACAAAGCCTGAGCTTCATGAAGTTACCTTCGCTATCTTCAATTGATGTGGACAAGATTGTACCTGAAACTTCAGAGTTTGGGACAAAAGTTTATAAACAACAAAGTTAGTTCCCAACATCTCACATGGGCGAAGAATGCATGTACAAACCAATTACAGAGGTTGGCATTGTACCATTAGCATAGCTGCCTTAGTTGCTTGCTGTGCTACAGATCCTATTATTAACTCTGAAACTGATGTAGTGACAGGCATTGTAGTTGTTGATTCTGTCATGCCGTGGAAATTCCCCTGCTAGATACACATGTTGAGACGTTATCAGTACATATACATACCAATGTAGGCTGCTTTTTTATTTAATATCCTAAACACAAACAAAGTAGCAGATGAGCACCAGACTAATATCAAGAATTCAGATCAGAACAAAATAAAAAAGGAAGTTCAGTTGTGCAGACAAGCTATTGCTGAGGAGACAAAAGTAGGCTGCTTATTCTGAACTGAAAGAGATAATGAGGTATTCCCCAGATCGATGAAAGCATCCTCACAAGAAAACGAAAAAAAGGAACATATATCTTACAGTTGCAAATCGGCTCATGATAAATTGCAAAACTAAGCAGGCAAGTTTGTTCAACTGAATCACACGTGAGCTAGGATTACTAAAGAAACTATGGACTGCAAATGGTATTAAAAAGCAAAACTTATTTCAGAAAAAAAGTTGTAACGATTGTTTCTTGAAAGCAACTGTCCTAATAACTCCTACAAAGCAAGTTCAGGCTTCAGACAAAGAAATGACAAGTTCCACATATTGTTTCTTCAAAGGACTGATCATTCTGAAATTTAAGCCATTATCCACTCTGCAGATGCAACAGGGACATGGTTGCAAGGCATACAGAGACCACAACGGCATAGATCAGTGATCACAGCAATGAACTTACACATACATGCCAATATAAAAAAAAAACTAGCCGCAATAGATGTTATTCATGTCATTGTACACAAACGGTAAATCGACATACTTGTACTGTATCAGTACCACTCGTGCATGAAGTATCAAAGATGATACGGTCGTCATCTATGGTTGGATCGATAGCACCTATGCTTCGGGCAAAGTCTGTCACCACGGCGGATGCTGCTCCATTCAATGGTGTAGATAGCAGCTGATTGGGCATGTACAATGCAAATCGCTTTGCTTGCACAAGTACGCGCATCCAGCTTTCTCCTTGGACGATGCTGGCAACTCCTGTGGTGAGTCATGGTTCTGGACGGCCTCCTCGGACTGGTCCTTCATGCTAGAGACCTCGGGCCTGACGACTCAAGCAATGCCGGCGAGAAATTTGCATGGACAACTTCCCCTCCTCGACCGTACGGTGGCTCAGCTTAGTGCCGGCGAGGAGTTTCGCCCTTCAACATCGATAGCGTGTATCCGATCTGGATCTCAGATAGCTACGACGAGTCGGCCCTGTTCAGCAATCGGCATCCTTGTCTTGCAGTCTTTGATTGATCTTTCGATAGGAAGCAACAGGTGGGTCCGTGCGTTTGTAATCGTTGGGAGGGAAGCCACTCAGTTACGAGCCGAGCCGGTTATGTGCAAGCCGCGGTTAGCCATTGCAGGTAGGCTGCATGTACCCACCGTGTGCGGTGCGGACGATCCCCATCCAATTTATTCCCCTCATTCATGGGTACAGTACAAGGTGAACAGGGCGAAGCTTTTCAAAGGCAGGCAGGCAGGCAGCAACACTTGTAGTAACTCAAATAAATGGAGGAGCTCTGCTGTGCATGCAGCAGGAAGTCACTTCACTTGTACTAGTTCAAAAGAACCACCACCTCCCTAGTTGGGCCTGCAGCAGTAGTACATTCACCTTTGGAAGAAGTGGTAGCGTTTTCTTCACCTGCTGCCTGGTTACTTGTAACTTGTTCAATAATAACCATCTTTGCTCTTTTGATCCTCTCCTCCTTGGAAAGTTGGAGCTGCATCCTCTGTTGCTTGTCCGCAAACGTCTCCAATCCTGCGTTCGACATGAGGAGCGCCACGTAGGTGAGGAACTCCCCGCCATAGGCAAGGTTCTTGGCGTGCAGGTAACCCCTGCATCTACCTGCAGAGAAGCAGAGCATCTCGACCCATACGCCTTTGATGACTGTCCACATCTTCTTCCCGTCATCATCACCACCACCTCCAGGAAGCTGCATCAGCTCTTGAGCAAGCAACCAAGCATCATGAAGAATTTTTCCCTTTTCAGACTTGGGTGCCATACTGATTACCTTTTCTGTCACAGTCAGGTAGTGTTTATCGCCATCACGCTGGGCCTGGAGCATAGCATCATCAAGTTGGCTGCATGCATTTTTGAACAGAGATGTTCTACTCCCAGGCAACAGCATCTCAGTATTAGCACATAACAGATACATCATGTAGTTGGAAATAACTCTGCACAAGTTAGCAGGCTCAGGATCAACAGATGACCCCTTACAATGGAAGCAGATATCAGTGGCCAGGTGCCAGAGCACTACGCTCTGGTCGAAGGGCTTCTCCAGGCTGTCCCACAGAATCACCATTTTTTGGCATCCATTGCTCTCAAGTGTCCACTGGCCCCTGCTATCACTCAGCTTCCAGTAACTCTTAACATCCTTTATGCAGTTCTTCCATACATCTTCAGCATGAGAGACGACCAAGCTTGTAATGTCCTTGCCCCTGCGAAACAACTGTCTGCGCCCGAACCAACGCTGCTGAAGCAAGTCCTGGAAGCCGCAGCACTCGGGGCCACCTCCAGCGATGAAGGCTAAAATACGGTTCTTCTTGTCCTTAGCATGCAAGACTCCTATAAGGCTATGCTGTTCAACCTTGATGGAAGGGACTGGGGGAAGACCCACAACACGCAAAACTAATATATAAGGCCGCCCGAGGAATGACGGCATAGACCTAGACCGCCATTGGTAGCTAATGCTAGAAATAGTCAGTCTTGCAGGCACTGAAATAAGCTCCGAAAAATATGTGATATACAATAATATATATGTAACCTTGATGTCACTTCCCCTATAGGCTTCTTTATGGCTGATGTGGAAGAGAACGATGGAAGCAATAGGGAATGTCATGGTAATGTTCATCAAAATCACCGATAAGTAATCCACAGATGTGCGTGCTATATCCCACTTTTCATCAACACCTTGTCGCCAGATCTTGGTGTAAACAAGATTGAAAGTCCTGGAAAGCCCTTCACGTAGTGTTGGCATAAGCGTTGCATGAGTCTTGTCAGAGTCTTTGTTCTAGTTTGAGTCTGGTCGTGATACATAGCTAGTGTTTAGCGTGTTGGAGTAGGACATGGTTGATGTCGTGCTAGATCATGCCTGTACTCGAGTCGGTTGTAAACTCTACGCCGTGACGTTGTAGGCGCACGAAACGGACTCTGCTGTGAAACGGTGTTCCGTTCCAATGCGGCACTGCGTGGGGGAGTCTCGCACATAAATATGAATAAAGTTGTGTAGAGGGGCTGCAACGTTGTGCAGTAACAAATTTCCTTATTGCCTGTTCTCTAATTTCCTCTAAGTTCTAATCTACTCGGCGACACGACGTGATCTCACCACGTTCCCGACGTGCTCTGCGTTCGTCGATCCTAACTGATCTATTGAGCTGTGGTTCTAACACGTAGCGCTCTAAAAGCCAACTCTGGATCCAGCACCCTCAAGGATTCCAGCTTCTCAAGACGGACACAGTAGGCATATGTATAGTCTACGAACAGCTTGTTAGGGGTAGAGAGCCTAGCCATGTGAGACAGTTCTTCAGCATCCTTCAATTTTGGTGCACGATTTTGCTGCTGGTTGTTGCTGCTTTGCACATAATAAAATTTTGCATCTTGTATGTACTTTTCAAGTAATACTTCTCTGTTGGTAGTAATCTCTGTCACTGGTGCTGGGACGAAATAGGTGACTAGGTTATTAAAACTAGCTCTCTTGAGAGCAAGGGGCTTTTCAAGACACCTGACAAACCCAAGAATGAACAGCACAATTGCTGCAGCCAATAACCTCTTGTCAGCTGATGGCGACCACGTTGTCCAAAATACGTAGACCGTTACCGTGACCTGAGAAAGAAAAATATCAAAAAAATTAACATCATGGCTACCTAATGTAATATGGTGAATTAAATGGGTCCCTCTGTAATTACATATCTTGCTATTACTAGACTCTAATCCCAGGATCAATGTACCCATAAAGCATGGAACCAATAAAAGTGGATTACTGAATATATACCCATGCCAGTATGGGTGGGACAAGATGGTTCAATATGGTCCATCTTGGTGACACTTGGTGACATAGAGGTGGTTTCAGAGTTTATGACTTACAGCAATGCATCCAAGGGTATATACACTAGGGTAGACTCTCTTCATTGATCAATACAATTAAAAAAACAAGACATGAGGTACTACTACAGATGGCAAGGTCTCCAATCTTTTATAAAATCGTTGACACTCCTCTTGTGTTCTTGGATACATCCTATTAGGTATGGAGCACCACTATTAAAATACTTGAAAGTAACCATCTAATCTATATATGTATAAAATCCACCTCTACTACTATAAAAAAAGATTAAACTGAACCATAATTCCCATCTAAATTATATATCCACGTTCACCATTATGAACATTACTCTTAATTAAACCCTCAAAATCTGTACTTAAGTTTCAATTGCATTATGAAGATATTCAAAAGGAACCCCATAAATCTATAGTTGAATTATCTACCCCTTAGCTTTTTAAGAGAACACTCTAAAGTTATCTATAAATCTATAGTAAATTACCCACCTCTATCATCACTATGAAAAATAGACTAAAGTAAACCCCATTCCTCATCTAGAGTACCACTTCTGTCATCACAAATATACTCTAAGTGGTGACTGTAAACCCATATATAAATTAATTACCCACTTATGCAAGAATAATAGTCTAAAGTAAAACCCTAATCATCATGTAACCTACCAGACCCATATATATCACTACAAAAAAGAAGTCAACTCATATATATACATGATGCGTGTTACCATTCATACCACATATAAATGCATGTAGGAAAGCTATTGCAATATCAAATTTTATGTCAAACACACAGCTAGAGCCATTGTTTTCAACTGAACACAATGTTAAACTGGCATGAATGGGATGCTGCAATAGATCGAGAAAATTGTGAATGGGAATAGAACTATATCATACTAATAACCAGATAATAATTATAAACTATATATATGAGTACCATATTAAAATAAAGAGAACAAAGATAAGTAAACATTGGTTAGCCATGGACTCTCTAATTTATATTCATGGTTTTTTAACACCATGTTAATGAATGAGTAGAAGGATATATACCTGAGAGATTGCGACGCCAACGTGTCGTAGCCACAGCTCGTTGTCTTCCATGTTGTAGGCGGATATGGTCATTCGCCCACCCAGGTGCATCAGCAAGATAGGTGCCCATAACACCTCTAGGTCGTGGCTTCCATCCATCAGAAAAGAAGAGCTAGAGGCGGCATGGTGCTGTAGCCTCTTCTGGCGGTTGAAGAGTTTGGCGAGGGCATATATCGCAAGGGCATCCCCACCGAGGTACGACACCCAGATAAGAAGTCTATTCACATAGGTGAGACCCGTGAGCTTACGGAATGGGGCGACTACGGCGAGGTACAGCTGAATGGCAAGGCTGCCCAAGACAAGGATGCGCAGCTGCCATTCTTCCCACCAGTCCACCACACTTGAGATGTTCATTGTATTAGCTACTAGCTATTTAGTGGTGGGTTTAGCTTGCACCTCTCGCTCTGATGATGATGATGTATATATCTATATGACAACCAATTGCATATGATAATGCTGACGGCAGGCATGCAGTTGCAAAGATATGTGTATGTATTGTACTCCTAGATATATATAGCTCGATCTTTTTGCGGTCTGCAAGCAATGGGAATTGATGAACAAGCTACACATATAGCATCAATCCAGAGTTAAAGTTGGACTAGTTAAGCGCCCGTGCGTTGCTACGGGATAACTAAATTTTATCTAAAAACACACAGATCACATGATAAGATAACAATAATATAAAATCAAATCACCAAGAGCGGCATTACACTAACTCTACAGTATAGAAAAAGAACACATCCCTATCTTTGTGTTGGCCGCCCTTCTCTCTCACCTAAATAATCTATAGTTTTAAAATAAAATAATAAATCCCCATATATACAAAGGTGGAGTAAATATGTAACAAAAACTATGCCATAAAATTCAAAAAATCTCAACGTTAAAGAAAATTAAAAGAAAAGTGAAAATTAGACCATAGAACAACGATCATTCTTTTAAGACAGTGATATATATTGGTTTGAATAATTAAGATGAGTACATGTGATTTGTTTACAGATTGAGAACTATCTTGATAGAAATCCAAATCTTACATGGCCAGAGTCACAGACAATGCTAGCCAACATGAGACAAAACTCTTGAAAGGATCCCTTTCTACATGATGTATATTTACTACCCTAGAGTAGTTAAATTGAATATAAGATACAAGTCGGCCAGATAGCTATAGCAAATACAGATCACATGATCAGAGTTCAATTATGTTCATCATCATATTCAGGCCCATGTTTCCAAGTCGTTCATGCAGCATGAACATTTCCATCGGTAGCGACCAAGGCAGTGGTCTCATCCCAATGCAGCCGACGTGCCTGCCCACATTGAAATCCATCAGATGGATGACGGACCAAATATAAATCCGTTGTAGACCTAAATTATGTTGACATTATTCTACTCTAGTTGCAATGCACACACATGATCCTAATAAATAAAAAGAAACTTAAAAATAAGTGATTCTATTCCCTAATATTTAGTTTTCAAATAAAAAGTGATTCTAGCATTGACATTTCTATCAACGAAAGTTCTCTACACATGTGGCAGTCAGGGTTGTACAAAGAAGTTGTGCTGAACCTTAGGGGGGCTCAGGGTGTTCTTGAGATAACCAATGAACCGTGGCCAGTTTGATCTGCAACAAGCCTTTGATTGTTCTTCGTCGATACTGACAGAGGGAAATTTAGATTTTCTAGAAAAAGATTCGACATACTTTGGTCTGGGAGAATTTATATGCTAGGAAAGAACCATAGAAACATTAGTTAGTTACCTGAAAACGAGCCATGTCCATTTGAACCACCGAGCATGACAACAACTCAGCTGATCGGTTCTTCATCATGACAATAAATCAAGAAGGAGCAACAGCAGCTCAAGGGAGAAAGCGAACCAAGACCAAACCACCTCCTGAACACCCTTCCAAGTGTTACCGGTTTCTTATGGGCAAAAGGGAGGAGAAGAGAGGAGCGGTGCCTGCAAATTCCAAAAACATTTGAGAAAATCATTGTTAAAAAACATATTAAAGACAGAAGCAATATATTTGAAGCCAAGTAATATGTACCCTGCAGCTGTGAACTAAAGGGAAAGATATTGTAAGAGAGCAGTTGAATTGGTACCTACACCTGTGGTGATTAGTCGAATGTATAAAGAATAATATAATCATGAGTAGCTTACTTATAGTGAGGACAGGAACCCAGTTGATCATGTTACTGCATTTTTAATCTTAAAAAGAACATGTTGCCTTCACGTGAAGCTATGGCACCAGAAATTCAGCTTATTTTTTTTTATCTACAGAACTATAGTCAACATGCTAAACGATTCCAGCATAGACATTATTCTCTCTTAGCCATGATCCATTTTGATCCAGAGATGGGAGGAGCAAGATACTGAAGTAGTCATACGAAGTGGCAACTGTCAATAAAGGAACTCTGATATGAACTACTGGATCTATCTTAAGAATTCTTATGCAAATAAGAATTTGGTATTTATTGTGCTCTAGAGAAAAAAGTTATTCAACAATATAAAATAGAAGCCGTATGTTAGATCTTAATTAGAACTGCATGGTGTGAAGCCTGCAAATACCTACTCCTTAATACAGACTCCAGATCCAGCAGGTAACCATTTGGTCAGAAAAACCACACTTCAGGATCCATTTGGGACTGAAACTGCAGGTTCCCATTTATTCAAAAAAACCACACTTCTGGACTAAAACGACAGGACAATCACAGCTAGACTCAGGTAGATACATACACCTGTCTATCCATCAGATTGTTTTGAGTACTTACAACAGGGTGGCCAGAGGTTGAAAGTCATGCACTTAAGTGCCCAACACAGCAGCTACATGAATGAGGTATGCAAAACCCAGATTTTCAATACCAGTTCACAAATTTAGATAACTGAATGATGCAGCCCTGAAGTCAGTGCTGCAACAAAATGGATAGTTGATAAATAGCTTGTAAAGATTGTGATCATCAATCCCAAGAAATATTAAACAAAATGGATGAAACTATGAAACTAAGAGTCAAATACCAAACACAAATCAATCATGCATCTCCAAAAATAAATCTCATAAATAATTTGAATGGAATATTTTCGAGCACCGCATGCAACCAAAATTGCTGTGCATCATCAATCAGGAACACAGTAGTTCCAAGGTCTACAATCTAGAAAAATAAGCTTGGGAATGACTAATCCAAATAGCGATTCTTGCCTACATAAGAAATTTTCCAATCAACATTATAGAATAAAAAAAATTGACCTTTCTGCCAAGAACCAGCAACAGATAAAACCACTGGCAGCCGAGAGAAACTCGCCCCTTTGCTGCTATCGAAGAGGAGTTCCTGACCACGTGGTTGCTCAACTTCTGTGCTTACAAAGAGAAGCTCCATGGAACGCATCGCATCCTGCACTCGAATCATCATGAATCAAAAAAAGGAAGGGGAAGGAGAATTGGTGCAAATGAGGAACTGGGGAAGGGGTCTGGAGGAGGGGCACCTGGATCTGCCATAGTGTTGGAGGAGCAAAAAGCGGGAGCGGACGGCTGTGACGATGACCCGCAGCGCCACCGACGAGGCATCGAAATCTGAGGAGGCGTCGAAGGCCGCGGAACCCATCTCCGTGGTTGCAGAGGCGAGAGAGAGGGGCGAGCTCGGGACGGGGAGGAGCCCACGGCGCCTCGTCCAGGCCGATTGGCGGCCTCGCGCGCGCCGCCGCGTCGCTGCGTGGGGAGCAGGGAAATCAGTTTCGCACTGCAGCAAGGGGTGGCGGGCGGCGGCGGCGCATCGGTGGAGGGGCCGCTCGGGTGGCGTCGTCGGTGGAGGAGTCCGGCTATGGAGGGACGCGAGAGGGGCGCTGGGAGCGATTTTTGGAGAGGGGCGCGGGATTAGGGGAGCGGGATTATTCACTGTATCAGATCTACCTTTTATTACCTTCCTGAATTTTTTTCCTTTTTTTTACCTTCCTTTAACTGGTCATCGCACGAGAGGGAGAGGGATCGGCGACACTTTTGGTCGCACGGGTGGACCGAAGCATCGTAGTGTATTTTTACCACACGAAAAAATGATCTCCTTTTCATCCTTTTTTAGGTAGTAAAGATTGGACCTTCCCTGTATAAAGAACCACGCAAGGAATTCTTTGGTTTGGGAATCCACCACCCTATCTGGAAAAGATGATGCATTCTTTTTTTTTTTTGAAGAAAAGATGATGCATTCTTGTAAGTCTATCGACGCACCCCAAATTTAATGCATTTTTCCCATACGTACTAATAATAGCTACTTCCTCTATTTTCAAACTATAAATCGCTTTTTTTTGTTCATCCATTTCGTGATGATGATGATAAATGGACTCATTCAATTCAGCCAACAAACAAAATAAACTAAAATAATGAGACGACAATTGTGTGAACTAGCTCATCTAATCTAATACCCCTGTACAGGGGATACCACTAGGGGGTGATGCAAGATCCCCGCACGTGTTGAAGAACTCAAACAGGGAGTTCTCTCGACATGCAGGGTGTCCACGTAGGCAAGCCCACTAGAGAGCACATAGGACACATCAGCGTTCAGTTTCAATTTCCGTTTCCCTGGCCTCCTGCCACAGCCACTCAATTGCCATGCAGCTGGCCGACGCATGTCTTCCCCACCGCCCCGTCGCCTTCCCATGTCGTCTCGCCTCCCCACGGCCGCGGCCCCTCGCCTCCCCGCCACCACCCCCTCCTCTGTCTCCATAAAGTGTCGATCCGGCCTTCGCGGCCCCTGCGCCCGGCTTCACCGGTCGCCCGACCGCCGCCAACGGCAGCCCTCCCGCCCCCTCCCCTTCCCCTTCCCCGGTCTTCCTCGCTGCCGACCGGCGGCACCCCCAAATTCTCCATCTCCAGCCCAGCAACGGCGCATCCCCTGTCCCGCCGCCACCAGTCCAGCACCAGCGCGCGCAGCCCGGTCATCTTCCCCAGCACGCTCGGCGGCCCTGGCAGCAGCGCGGCCAGGACATCGGCGCTATGCGGCACGGCGGCGACGACCAGACCAGCGCGCGAGGGGGCGACTCCCAGCCAGCAAGGGGCCCAAAATCCACCGGTGGTAAGGCCGGCCACCGTGCGGAGGTCCGGTGGTCCGGCGACCCATAGGGTTTCGCGCGGCATCAGCCCTGCCCCATGGCTCCGCCAGGACGGTAAGCCTTTCCAGAGGTATTTGACATCTGTGCCCTTCGATTGCTCTGCATTTCAGGTGCTCCATATGATGGCTACCCGTCCGTTCAACTGCTGTGTATTTCAGGTGTTCGATAGAATGCCAAAACAAGAACTGATGCTGATTGGACATACTATTTTATCTTCTTTATTAGATAAATGTTGTCGGTTTTGCAAGCTCCTGACTGCTTCATTCGGATCCTTTCTGCGAATTGGATATAAATGATCAGGGGCGGTCGAACTCTTGACTCACTGATTCTATTCTTTTGTTCCGTATTCAGTTAAAATGATCATCCATATCTGAAACTGGCCACTGGAAAATCTGTGCTGCAATTAGCTACAAGATGGGATTCACATATTTCACCATAATTATTTCGTAACACACTTCTCATAGCAAGGTACTGTCCATATTTTACACTGCTAATTGTTATCTTCCCTTCAGATTTCATACAGAGGCCGTATTTCTGTCCATTAACCTTCCAAAATTATTTACATTGATTTTAGGTCATTAATTTTAAAGTATGACTGTGTGCTTGCTTCAGCTTGCCTTGCACGCTTTGTTTGATTACTGCAATTATTATTGTTAAGAGACCATTGTGTATTATTACATAGACTGAATCATAGTTCCATATTGAAACCTATTGTTGGAAGTTCTTTGCATTTTAGTAATTATTTCCTCTGCTTTTATAATGGGTATTTTTGTTTGGCTTCCAGGATCTTTCATATATTGTTCGCAAGTCATTTATTTGCAAACTTTATGGTCTCTTGAAGAAACGTGCAATCCTGTTTAGATATGCATGTGCTTTTGCACTAATGTCAACAGATTGCTCCAGAGATATCCGTAAGTAAAAGCCATCTTTTCTTTTTTTTGTTTGGTTAGTTTTCATATAATCATTTAATAGGCAGAGGTAATCATTGGGGTTCATTTGAAGATTTGCCCCCCGCGGATAATCATTGGGGTTTCACTCTTTAAAGTAGGTTTGTCTCCAATCGATCTATGCTTAATTGGTATTTGTTCGAGCCCATGGATTAAGGATTTGCCCCCTGGATAATCATTGGGGTTCTCACTCTTCAAAGTAGGTTTGTCTCCAATCAATATGCAATTGCATCTATTTAATTTGGTTGCAGTTGTTAAACCATTGTTCCCCAACGATTTTTTGCGGTCATTCGGGGCCACCATTGCAGGAATGTGTGTTACTCGCTGTTGTGGTTCATTAGTTGTGAGGTAATTACCTATTTATGCTTATATTTTCGGGGTTTATTGAAGGTTCGTATCACAACCCTATACCCATAATCATCGAAGAACATACAACCATAAGAGTTAATGTAAGTTCATATACTTTGGTAGCTTTGTGTTATAACTTCGGATGGCTTTTATACATCCCTATCTTTGGATCACCATGCGATTGTAAAGTTTTATTTTTATTTTTAGTAAAGGACACGTTGGTTATCCTTTTAGTTTTCAAAGAGCCTGTCCATGTGTTATCCTTTTTGCTTAAAATACTCAATTCAATAAACAAATAAAACTTTGCATTTTAGTTTTTTTTTTTTTTGCCATTTATAGAAGTGTACCATAAGTTTCTTTGGCGATTGAAGAGGATTGCAAGAGCGTATATATGTGGAACATCTCCACCTAGGTACGCCGACTAGATCTTTGAATCTGAACAAGGGCCGGATATGCTTCTTATTATGGGTGCTGCTGGCAAACAACATGAGGTAACAAACACTGAATGTTGTAGATGTGATAAAGTGTGTATGTTATCAATTTTAGTGTGAAATCAAAGAAATTGTTAGGGTGGTAGGTGGACTACTCTTGGGTTTGGCAAGTACCAATCCAGATATTGGAGTTCCCTAGGTTGAGTAGTTTCTTTTATTTTCCATCAGCATATATGTGTTCTTTCTTCTTCATGATAAGTACAGTCCAGACTTTGTGGAGGCCAGAGTGGGGCTTCAAGCAAAAGGTCTTTACCGTGCTGTGGTCCTTGATGTTTCAGCCATACAAAGTGATTCGAACATGGCATGTTGGTAGATATAGAGATTTGGCATATATTCTTTCCATGCCAATTGTTTGTAATATTTATGTGGTTCTTAATTTACTATTTTTAATATTCTACCACCACCTTTGTTTCCTCCAAGTTATGGCTGAGGTATGAGAAGGCATTGTGATCTGCCAGCGTTGATCTGTACCAAGAGAAGTAGCCTCATAATCCCAGGTGTTGTTGGAGGATATTCATAGCCTCAACCACTCAAGAGGGTCTTCTTCTACGGATCTATGATATGTTCTAAGTTCAATCATTAGTTCAAGGTAGTGTATCAAAGACTTTTCCAACCAATTTACATGCCAAGCAGCCTTAGTTCTTGATCAAGAGCAGTTTGGGTATAGGTATATCTGTATGAGTAATCCCATCCAACAGATTAATTATTTATACATGCTAAAAGTATCAATGCTCTTATATATAGTGAAAGTCAATCGTGCTTATGTTTTTCTGACTTTAGTGCTCTGAACTTCGATTGTGAGTTGTTGAAAATGTTCTAGCATTTGTCATTTTTGTGTGTTAGTACTCTTTATTTTTACTCAAATTCAGTTGTTGTTGACTACCTAAATCAACAGTGTTATCTAAATAGTTATTTGTTTACACTCAGTTCAAATACTACAGTTCAAATATTTTGCCAATTTGGTCTAAACAAATTTTATTCTATACTCATTTCAATGGTTTTTCTACTCTCTAAAATAGCATCATGTCCATGTCCAAAATATATTTTAACATGAATCTCTTATTTTATTCAATGCAATTTTTTTTTGATTCCCGCAGCAACGCTGGGAATCCTCCTAGTTTCTTTAAAGTTAGCATCCATGATCCCTTTCCAATGGCTTCCAGCATTTTAGCTTTGCAGCAATGCAAGACCTCAACACACAAGCCTATGTTTTGGAGCCTGGTTCAGGTCCTGCAACCTGCATCCAGAGGCATGGAGTCGAATAATCAGTAGATGAGTGGCGATGCGCAAGTACCAAATAATTTAAGCCAACAAACTCCATCCCACCAATAATGCCTAATAAATCCGAGATGGGATAAATTGTTGTGCCAGCCACCCACTATAAAGCATTTTTTTTTGTAAGACTTCATTTTTTGAGATTCTTGAAGTCTTGCAAAAGACTTCAATTGACTTAAAGCGAGCGTACAACGCGAATATCATTGGGAGAAGGCCGTGTCAGGGGAGATGAGCAGCGGCGCCTGCTGCCATTGATGACATAAGCATTCGAAAAGTGGTCAAAATGTAGCTAGACAGGCCATAAACTAAAGCCTCAACTAGCATAGTCTCTGTTTTACTCTGGCATGAGAGGTACGAGATCAAACACAGAAACATGTCCTTTTAGTGGCGACCATAACACAACAGTCATGCTGCATCATCCCACTACAGCCATCAATGCTGAAGTGCATCACATAATTTCGTAGTTAAGACATCTTAGAAATAATACAATCGAAAACCAATTCGCACAAAGAATCAGGAAAATCTGTAAGCACCAAACACATCATATTTTAATTATAAATAAAGGCCAGTGGCCTTACACCATTGCTCCCCTAAGAACATCCTACAGCACATTACTATCACATTCCTCGGGAGGCAGCTCAGCAACTGACACAGACATACATATTCACCAAGCTATGTATCTACAGCAAATCCTCAAAAAGTGTATGGAATGTGACGAGTTTCGCTTCAAATTTCCAATTTGAAAAAATAACTTCGCATCATGAGCTTCTTCATCACCTTGAACAGAGCCAAGCTTCTTCATCACCCTCAAAAAGTTTCTGGTTCACCCTGATGTGAACAAATATTAAATAACAGGAGAACTTCGCAGCATGAGCTTCTTCACCACAAAGTATGTTCAGGCTGCAAAGATAGGACAAACAAGTCAACATAATAAATTAAATAACAGTGAACAAATATAAACAATCCCCATAAGTATTAACCGAAAACAGCTGTTATACATCTGGAAACTACCCATTTACCTAACTTACCTATTAACAAGTAGTAAAAAGGTGATAGGATCATAGAAACCATACATACAAATCACCTCTTCAGTGCCTGCCCATCCAAATCGGAAACTAGTATAACTAATATCGGCAACAGAGAAATCCAAACTATCTTCCTTATGCATTCATACAAATAAGCTCCAACATTCTATAATCAATGTTGACACATGGTTCCATGGATACAGTAAATTGTATGGCAAATTAAGCAACATGTGCTTCAACTAGCAACTTGTCAAAATACTGATCATGTGTACTTCTGTTATCAGTCATACAAACATAGCACAATCCGTCATCTCAGACTCAGTCCAACCGAGTCACCAGATTCCAAGCTGGATCTCATAACAACATGTGTCCTGTATGTCCAAGACTGAAAGACTAAACTGGTGGTAGCGTTCTAGCAATCAGCTCCATGAGAACGACACCAAAAGGGAAAACATCAGTTTTGCCAGTTACTCTCTAACACAGAAGAACTCTAGAGCTGTCTTCCTGGTTCATGCCAACCTAAAATCTGCAACCTGTAGAGAGTAAAGACATAGTAACGAACGAAGGTTTGTGTGACTGCACATTGTTGAAGATAAACTATGCTCGACGAATTTAACAGGCTGTATGATTTAAGGCCAAGGCTCTTGCTAATCCCATATCTATTTTCCATCTTTGATGACAGTCGGCCGGTAAACCATTGTGCCCAGAGAAAAATGCATGGATCAGTTTGCATTGAGTTTTTCTGATTACAAAATAAGATTTGTAATCAATACAAGAATTGCACTTAATTTTTCTAGTACGTGAAAAGTTACACAAAGCTCAGCATATATTTTCAAATGGGCTTTCCTGAACTTGTAGTTGCATGAATCTGACATATATATACTAATATACAGCTCATGAAGTTCAAGGACATGGAAGGGACAAATAATGCAAAATTTTACATGTCTTCAATTTTAGTGGTCTGGGCAATGGAAGATTGAAACAGACATGTCTGATGCGCATTTGCAATTCGTGGTAGATCTGCTGCTAATTATTACTGAACACTTGTTTCAAATTGTAATCATTGTCTACCAATTAATCTATTCTCAGGACCAAATTAAAAATAGCGCTAGTTTATCCTTGTTCAGTGCAGGTACCACTAGTTTTCAGATAACAGATACACTAGGTTCTCATGATCACAACAGCATCCAGTAACTGAGAATAAGACTCACGATTATTCATTCCACCAGCTCTGCTCCTACACATCTTACATTGAGCTTTTCCAGAATTTTTACAAGGACATAGAGGGAACAAAAAAATGCAAAATTTTACATGCCTTTTTTCCAGAAATAAGAGAAAAGGAACAGGCAATGGAAGTTTGAAACAAACATATATCTAATCAGCTAGTTATATTTGTATTTCCATTTCTTAAACAGTGCAATCTAACAATATAATTGGAGGTATATTTGCTTGCTGGCTGGCACTGTACTAAATAATTGTTTCAAGTTGCATTGGGTTATTCCTAATTTCTTACCAATTGATTTATACTCAGAACCAAACAGGAAGAGAGATGAGACAGGAGGCAACACCGCCATTCCTCAAGACATGAAGCTTGGTGGCCTGATGACGGTGGCAGATGCCAGCCGGAGGAGGAAGAAGTCGTGCTCTGCTGCCGCACCTCCGCAAGACTACCGCTGCATGCGCTGTAGAATCCTAGCTCATCTGCAGTTTAGGGATCCGAAATCCATAGGGTAGCAGCAGCTTCAAATCAAATGGAGAGGAAGATTATAAGACTCACCGTTGGAGCCGGTACCCAAGGGGCCAGCGGAAGCACGGTAGCGCGGCCTGCGACGGGGGCGGCAGCGGCGGAGGCGCGGCTCGGGCGAAGAGGAGATAGGCAGAGCTCGTATATAGCTAGAGCGTCTCCGCCATGGTACGCCGTACGCCAGCCAGATGCCGAATCTGTACGCCGTACGCCAGCCAGATGCTCGTATATAGCTAGATGGTACTGGGCACTTCAACGCAGTGGAAATAGACGTATCCTTTGGAGTGTAGAGAAGCCCTTCGACGAGAGCATCATTATCTGGCATCTGGCAACTGACTTTTGCTTCTGTATAGCCACGGCCGAACCTGAATTTCATTTTCAACGACCAAAACCTCGTGATATTAGATGTGGTAGGATGTGTAGAGCAATCTCCAACTACATGATGCATCTGTTGTTTGCTAATCCAGACATGCTGTTGCCTGGCAGCAGAAGGAATTTGTTCACAGTTGCCTATGATGAACTCGAGGCCATACTCCAAGGTGATGATGATCTGTCACTGTTGGGCGAAAGAGAACTTACAGAAAAGATAATTAGTAAAGCACAGTCAGCAGAAGGTTTTATTCGGCACTCATGGGTTCTGGCTCGACAGCTGTGGGGACATGAGGAGATATGGGAAGTAATCAAAGCCGTGTGGATTGAGATGCTCTGTTTTTCTGCTGATAGATGCAGGGGTTACCTGCACGCAAAAAGCCTGGGCTCCGGTTGGGAGTTCCTCTCCATCGTCGCTGTCTTGATGTCACATGCAGGACTGGAGACATACGCGGACAGGCAGCAGAGGGTGCAGCTTCGGCTTTCCAAAGAGGTGAGAGTGAAAATTGCAGAACAAAGAATAGCAGAAGCTGAAAATAACCAAGCTACTGATGGCTCATCGACTCTCCAAGGCATGGCCCTTGTGAAGGACGAGGAGATTGCTACCACTCCATTGGCTTCTGCCAGTTCATCGGCTTCGAAAGGAAAGGATCTTGTAAAGGAAGAAGAGGATGATGCGGTTCCATCAACTTCTCAAAGCATGGGCCCTGTGAAGGAAGAGGATAATACTACCAGTGATGCTGCTGCCACTCAATTGGGTTCCCAACATGACACTGCTTGTGAGATCGAAATTGTTGTTGACACACCGTCGAAACATGAAGTCCACACTCCACACTAACTAATGGCACCTTGTTTCAGTACACTTTGTCAGATGCTTTTCCTCACCACTCTTGTTGTAATTATCAGTTCTTAAAGTTATGTGATATCTATTCTCCTTTTTTTTGACAAGATACCAATTCTGCTTTCATGTTCACATTGTACACACTTGTCCATGCAAGTACATGTTCTGATCATTCGGGCAAAATATGCCTTCTGTTCAAGGTTTCAATAGTTAAATGTGTAGTTGCAGGTTTGGAACCAAAAAAAAATTCTGTTTTGGGAGCCCAAGAGTTTTGGTTTCTTTACTAGTGTGCAAATATCAATTAATGTGAATTCATCAACAATTAATTTGAGAGGCAAAAAAACACAACAAGGGGGCATTCCTGGTAAAGGGTCATCAAATTAAAGTTGCAAAAGAGAGATAGTAGAGTTGAACTTGCTCGCACGGTTGCGCACAAGAAAGACGACAGTGGAGTGGAAAGACTAGCTCGATCGTCCATGGAAAGCTCCCACCTGCAAGACTGACTTGGTTGTCGTTAGCAGCCAGTGTGGACGATGCAGATGCAGTGGTAGTAGAGAGAAATCATTGAGAGAATGCCTCAGATCCGTGTTGTCAGCGGTTATTGCCAAACTGTTATTGTTAACATAAAGATGGAGCCACCTTAAAACAATAAAATTAAAAATAATTTACGTGTTTCATGTGTAATGGTGATTCAAGAATTTGCACTAAATGCAGCATGCAAAAGTATGTAAGTAGAACTGAAATGACTCCAAATAAAATGGGAATAAATTGGGTGGGGGAGGTCCTCACCATGAGGACCTCCTCCCATTTTACTCTAAATAGAGAGATTAGGGTATAAAATTTAATATAGAGATTAGGGAATATAGATATTAGGGTTTAAGATTTAATATAGAGATTAGAGTATAAGACTTAAAATAGAGATTAAGGTTTAGAGGCTTAATATAGAGATTAGGGTTCAATTTAGTGTGTAGGGTTTGGAGTTTGGGGCTTAATATACAATTTAAGGTACAAAGTTTAAAATAGAGATTAGGATTCAACTCATAACATAGAGATTAGGGTTAAAAGATTAATATAGAAATTAAGGTTCATGCTCTAATCTCTTAATATAGATATTAGAGCAAAATGGGAGGAGGTCCTCATGGTGAGGACCTCCCCACCCAGTCGGTTCCAATAAAATAACTGAGAACATGTAGGCACAAATGCACTCTTTATGTCTGCTTATTCTTCCTGTCATACTGAATAAATATATAGGCTTTTTATTTTTCGACTGTAACCTAGTCTGGTCATATCTAATAAACTGTTCCATAGAAAGATTAGTTATTTTATCAGCTGTGTGGATATGGTTCATAAATCAATATTGAGCAATGACCAGTAAGCATCTTATTTTGAAGGTTGACTTGTTTCACAAATATTGAAACTGAACTAATAACGTGGACCATGGTTGCTAGATGCCTTTAGTTAATTCTTGTTTGTATGTACTCTCGCATTTCTTAAAATTAATGAAAATTGGCCGCCACTGTGGGGATCTCCCACAGTTTTTTTTTTTTTTTTTGTCAAAAAAAAAAAACGTGGACCATGGTTTGTTCATGCTTCGGTTTGTCATGGATCAAAATTATCTTGGGTTTGTCATTCCAAATACTGAGAACCAAATATTATCAGCAGTCAAACAATATTGCCTTTTTTAGCATAAATGATTTGTAGAGCTACAGAGTGCTGAGGACTTGAAGATGATGAATACAATTGTACTCTAAATTCATATAGTGAGGTACAACTTACAACACATACACATTCATGTTTATTCTCAACCATGGGTGAGATCTCTACTGCTTAGCTAATTTGTTCATACAGTACATCATGCACACAAAATCACACTAACAGTTCCTTACCTTATTCCACGAACACACCATTACATCATAATATATTTTAATCAACTGACATACTCAATTACTTGTTACCACATTCCACCAACACAATCACACACTAAAACATATATCAATCAATTGGCACATGAGTTGTCAATGTATTGCTCCAAGATCTCTTCAACATCAAAAGATTCTACGATACGTCAGTCATATTTGGCCTTTTATCCACATCAAGATTGAGACAATTCACTGCAATCTCATAAAGACTATTAAGAAGTTTCAAACCTTCTGGTTTTGCAATTTCCTTATCAAATAACTCAGTTGCTTCCTTTTGACTTTTGTGAGCATCTAGAAAGTTCCTTACCAAACTGTTGTTGTCAACATAGGTGGCCTTCTTCCCGCTTATGAGCTCCAAGAGAACAACTCCAAAACTGTAGACATCACTTTTATCAGTTAGTAGCCCGTCTCGTAGATATACTTTGGATCCATATATGTCCTGTCGCCAATGACAAAATCTGTGTGCTCTTTATCTATCACAATCAACCTTGATATACCAAAGTCAGATATTTTTGGTGTGAAGCTATCATCCAAAAGTATGTTAGCTGGTTTCACATCGCCATGTAAAATTATGTTTGTCGTTTTTGAATGTAGATAAGCTAGACCTTCGGCTGATTCTCGCAAGCAATATTTAAACGGCATTCCAAAGTAATTGAAGTACGGTAGCTTCCATGGAGAATATCATCCGGGCTACCTTTCGGGAGAAACTCATACACAAGCATCGGCTTATCAACTTCTAGGCAACATCCTATTAGCCTCACAATGTTCTTGTGGATCACTTGTGATTGGATAATAACCGTTGGCAAATTGATCATTTTGCACATTATCATTGCCATCAGTTGGCTTATTTACTTCAATTGGCTTCTTTACTGCAACTAACTGGTTGTCAAGAAAGCCCTTGTAAACTTCACCAAATGCACCTCTTCCAATAAAATTACTTCGCTTCAAGATCGGGTTTAGCTCCTCCTTTTCTGTAAATCTTTATAGTTTTTGCCTTCTCTAATGTAGGGCCACCATTTTTCTTGAAAAGTTCGGTCATCTTCTTTTTCTCATTGCGAATTAGGATAATGAATACCAGTAGTGCTATGATAAAAAGGCCACCTACCACACCTATGTAAAGTACAGGAAAAATTATTCTCCCATAATTTATCAATAATTCCCAAAATAGTCAAAGAATTGCAATTAAACTAAAGCACTAATTTGAATGTTGATTAATCCAAATATGAATGCAAATTGTTTGATAACGGATTAAGGAACAGGGAGATTAATGTGTTCTATTTGTAGATGGAAAATACTTGAAACATATATCGGCCTCTACACCAAACAAGGATTGCACAAATAACTATGGGAAAATCTAGGAACCAACAAATGTTAGGGGTTGGAGCCCACGTCCAGTTCAAGTACTCGGCTCTCTGTTCTAAATTCAGCTTAGCTCAAGATAAAAGTAATGGCCAAGCAGTAGCCTAGCACATAGTGACTCTTTTGATGGACAGAATAGTACTCTCCTTGTGCGAGACTGATTCAGATCTAGGTCTAGTCTAAATCAGCCTGTCACATTTTGACTAAATTTATACTTAATCCGTTTCAATTTATAAGTCGTTTTTTGGCTTTTTCTAGATTCATTCATTTTGCTATGCATCTAGACATATACTATGTCTAAGTACATAGCAAAAAATGAATGAATCTAAAAAAAGCTAAAACAACTTAAGAATTGGAACGGAGGGAGTACAAAATATAGTACAACATTTATAGATTGAATATATATAGTATGGAAATATCTTTCCTAATGGATGAATCTAATCAGTTTGAACATTAGTATTTTGTATACAAATTTGATCAAACTTAAAAAGCTAGATCTGAATCATCATAATTCACAACACCATTTTTTTTTTAGCTTAGGACGTACAACTTCTTGTTGAGGTCCTGTTTCGTTCCCAACGAATTGAAAACAGATTTTTTCCAATAATTAATTTCCCGCTTCCTCTATTTAAACTTAATTAAAGTTATTGTGTCACATATAGTATGAATGTTATATTTACCTATGGATATCTTGGCAGGTAGAGGAAACAAGTCGCTGCACGGGGCTTGTTTTGCATTTCCTCTCGTTCCTGGTGGACAGCTACATTCATAATCTCCTGGCGTGTTCTTGCATTTGCCGCCGTGGCAGGGATTCATAGCGCACTCATTAATGTCTGTCCAAGATTTAGAAAAACCAAATATTACTCCTTCAGTAATAAAACAAGGAGAAACTGAAAGTGTAGTCACTTTGCCGGGACGTGAAAAAGTCCAATTAGCTTGGACACTATAATTCATGTCAAATTATACGGTGACTATTAAAATATTTATTGCAGCTCCTTGTTATGAATCTAAAAGTGATATTTTCCTTATCGATCAGTGATTTTAATGAAGAATCACAATATACGGATCACAAGTATAGTTTTCCATATGGCCCGGGCCCGAAGGCCCGGTCCGAGGACGCGGCCTTCGGCCCAGCCCAAAAAGGCACGGGCCCGGTGAAGGCCCGGCCGGCTGGCCCGGTGAGGCCCGTCGGGCGTGCTTAGGCCGACCCAGTGCACGGCCACGAGGCACGGCCCGGCCCGGTGATAATGCAGCGGGCCGCTATGGGCCTGTAATCTGGAGTTAAAACAAAAACGCCACACAGCCTGGCCCAGCGGCAGCCCAAGTAAATGCAGTTTTGGTCCAGCCCACCGTGACCCCATAACCCTAATTCTAAACGCATATATAACGCGATTCAGCTGCTGCCCCCGTCATTCTTAAAAAGCTGCTGCCCAGTCCTCCTCAGTCCTCGTCCTCACTCATCCACTCGGCCTCCTGCTCTCCAAGCGCTGCACTTCCCTTCCCTGGCCGCGGCCTCCCCGCTCTCAAAGCGCGGCAGCGCGGGCGTGGTGTGTGGTTTTGAAATTGCTGGCGAATAGCACGCGGCGACGGAGAGAAGGGGCGCTGTGGGAGTCTGTTCGTTGCGACCTTGGGCTACAGGCCGACCGGCCCGTAGTTTTGACGGGCTGTGCGGGCCGCCCGCACACGTTTCGCGGCCCGTAGGGCGTGCTTGGGCTGACCTCAAGGCCCGTGGCCCGGTGAGGCACGGCCCGGTGAAGCCCGTGGCCCGGAGAGGCCCAGCCGGACCAGCCCAAGCCCAGCACGCATCGGGCCGGGCCCGACCGGGCCGCCCGTTGGAAATCTATAGTCACAAGATGGACGTACCTTGGCATCCTCCCAGGATGTATGGATTTCCTTCATACCCGACCGAGCAATTGCAGTAGTACGTCGTCAAATTGCTGGCGAGCAGCCGGTCCACGCACACGCTGTTGGTGCTTATGCATGCGAAGTCCTTGGGCGTCGGCTCGCTGGCGTTGGGACATCGACCTTCACCGATGCCCATGGTGAAGTCTGCGATGACAGGGACGACACCGGCGGCGTTCCTCCGCAGGAACGCGTCGCCTTCGAGGTCCACCGTAGAGAAGTTGTACCACGTCTTCTCCACAATCATGGCGTAGGAGCAGGAGACCTCGACGGTTTGATTGGCGTGCTGAACGGCGCCCACCGTAGGAGCATGCTCGCTCTGCCCGGTACGAGCATGGGACACGGGAACGACATCGTAGTCATCGCCATCGCCATCGCCATCGTCGACATCGGTTTTCTCCTGGGTCGTCACCTTGCTTCCGGAGCGGGCGAAGATCAGGTTGGCCTGGCAGCAGCCCTGGCCAGAGCACGACCCATTGACGGCGACGCCGTAGGTGTTGGGCAGCGGGTTCGAGTAGATGTACGACATGCAGGACGGCCCGTTGGTCTGCTTGGCGATGTCTTGGCTGCCGATGCCCATGAGCACGTTGTCGTCGGCCGA
Source organism: Hyparrhenia diplandra (assembly GCA_015847255.1). Lineage (NCBI taxonomy): Eukaryota > Viridiplantae > Streptophyta > Magnoliopsida > Poales > Poaceae > Hyparrhenia > Hyparrhenia diplandra. The sequence continues at coordinate 1,775,311 of JADLZK010002109.1, forward strand.
CAGCAGGAACGGCGATCTGAGCTCGTTGCTGATGCCGCGGCCGAAGTTGATCTTCTGCCGCCTGACCGAGCGGTGCGTCGCGTTCAGCGTGCAGTCGTAGCTGAAGGCACCCAGCAGCCGCACCTTGCCTTCCGTGAGAGACACGTCGACGAGCTGGATCGGCCACGCGGACCAGTTGGGTTCCGTCTTGTTCGTGTTGCGCCCGTCCTCGGAGGTTAGGTAGTACTGCTCCTCGACGATGATCTGCGTCCTCGTGTCGTCGTAGTAGTCGTTGCCAGACACGAGGCTGGAGTTGATGAAGAGGCTGGAGTTGATGAAGGGGCGAGGCGGGTCCAAGGTGTCGTTGCAGACGACAAAGAAGCCCGGGCGGAAGCAGCCGTCCTTGGTGCCGAATGGGTAGGGGATGCTGACGCTGCCGCACTTGTCGGGGCAGCCTGGAAGTGTGATGGGCGGCGTCGGCGACGCCGGAGTTGGCTGCCCCTGCTGCTGGTTCGCGGCAGCTACCTGCAGTCCTACCACTGCCAGTAGCAATTGCAGCAGAGACGCTCGCGAGGAGGATAATGAGGCCGCCATCGTGATCTCGGTGATTGTTGCTCTACAGCGTCAGGACAGGTATATATTGGTGTCTATAAGCTCTTTTTTTTTTTTTTTTTTTTTTTTTGAAAATGGTGTCTATAAGCTTTTGAAAAGAAGCTAAGTTCCTCTGCCCATGAGTCGTCGCTACCCTTTTCTTTATCAGTAGAACTAACGCTCGGATGTCCCTATGGTGCCCCCGCTAGAGCCCATGAAGGAAACATGCCTGTCCCTCGCACATTCCTCTCCCGAAAAAAACGTCTTCCTCCGTTTCTTCTTCTCCATGATCACCGCTCACGCCACGCACGCCCTAGCTCCCCTCGTAGCCCATCGCCCACAACCGTCACCCCAAGCTCCCCCCCACACACACACACATCGACGTGCCCCTCGCGACCGCGTGCACCCACACCCCACGTAAGTGACGAGCATACCCCTCACCCCCTGATTGTATCATCCCATCGAAATTTGTAATGAAAACATTGTAGTAAAAACACATGCAACAACACGTGGATAACTACTGTAAGATTAGGATGAAGCGGATGAAACATAACAAATGTATTATTGCAACATCAAAAAAAGGGAAAAGAACATCTGTAACAATAGAATGAAGTAGTTTGCAATAACATGGAACAACTATTGAAATATGAGATTGAAGTAACTGAAACATGCTGCAATAACTCCATGGCAGTACTACTACAATATCAAAAACATAGGTTACAACAACTAAAAATCCCAATGCAACATACGCAATCTTTTGTTGCAACATTTAGAAAAACTATTGCAACACGTAGAGATTTGACTCCTGAGAACTCATCGGAACCCTAGCCACCACTGCATCCTTATATCCGGACTAGCAACAGAGGAGAAGAAAGGAGGAGGAAGGAGGGCTCATATAAGAGGAGGAGATTGAGAGACCTAGATGCATAGGGAGAGGAGCAAAGCCCTCCTCAACCTACCTCGCTGGAGCTGCCACCCTCCCCGTGGGGTGCCCGGGCTAGGTCGTTGGGACAAAGAGGGGGGTGCGTGAAGGCACAAGGGAAGGAGGGGATGGGGCACCAGCAGGCAGACGGCGGTGTGCGCGCAGGCGGGTGACGCACACGTGAGCAGGACGAGATGGCGAGTGAAGCAGAACAGATGGCGAGTCGCGCAGCAGAGCGAGTGGAGGAGCAGAACGAAGAAGATGCCGAATCAAGCGGAGAAGTGGAGCGTGCGTCCGGCGGAGGGGAATTATTGCAGGCGGAGCGCACGAGGCCCACCAACAAATTGTTGGGCCGATCACCTTGTCTCGATCGGTAGGACGCTCCATTGAGAGCATTACAGTTTCTTCATCCTTTAATACCCGGCAAGCTCGAGACCAAATATAATAAATAGAGACAAACGTTTAGTTATTATCGGTTGTAAGCGTCAAACTATACAATAGCGGTACGTTAATGAACCAAAAAACTTTTTTTGCTATTTTTACATATATCTCATCTTCTTTTTCCTACTCCACTAAACAGGCTCATGTGCCTAGCTAGCTTGTTACTTCTCTGTCTTCACTTCTCTCGCCTGCATCAGCAGCATATATAGTGAGGTGTAGGCGTCAGAATCTTCCATGGATGCAAGCCTCAATGGTTGGCATGGCTTTATCCCCTAGCACATTGCACTGATGTTCATTTTCAAAAAAGAAAAAGTGTATCATTGTTTCAGCGACCTGATGATTGTATTTTAACCAGGATTCCAAAGCATCGATTAGGAATTAATGCATATAGCTGGCTGGGAAAAGCACTTTGCAACGTCCTTTTAATTAAATTAATTGGCACGCGGAAGGAGCATATTTATCTTTCCTTTTGGGAGATCTTACTTTGATCACATAATCTTCGCCAGTGAGCAAGTACCTGAAAAGTTTTTGGTGAGGTATTTCTGCCTGGACAGTTGGTTTATTTTGCATATATAACAACAGCAGTCACCAGGTATAAGAGTCATCGATCAATTTCGCAAAAAAAAAGGTATAAGGGTCATCAACTCTCTGATCTGCGGCTTCACAGCCTGTAATACTCAGTTTGCTCCATAATTTACTGAGGGTTACAGTAGTGAACCATCTGTCATACTGTTGGTGCAATTGAGCAAAAGTTTGCATATTGTATGTTGGCACTATATATCTTTATCAAAAAAAAAAAAAAAGTTGCCTAGTGATCATTCTCTGCAGATGCAAAGTTTCTTTGGTGGGATGTACTTATAAACTTTAGGAGGTGCAAATTAACAAACTAATTTGGTGTGATGTACTTAATTATCACCACAATGCTTTCCCTTCTTTTTAAAAAATAAGCACCGCTGCCACTCACATATGAACACTCATGACAAATGAAACACATGTGCGCATCCTATCCATATGAACATTTCAAATAAACTGAGTTATCAAAAGTTGAATAATCTGCGTAATCATCACAACCATCGTGCTACTAACAAGCACATGCACCTCGCTACCACTAAACAAATAACCACTACTACAGAAACGACATTCACTGCCGCCACCATCACTGCCGGTTTCTTGTGTACCGGCTGTGTGATGACCTTTCACTGCAGGTTCATAAGAAAAATAGGTATTATTATCAGATTTTTAGTCAGCCGGCACTGATAATATTATTATCACTAATGGGGTTGGTGTTGAAAACCGACAGTACTGGTACTATTACTGGGTTTTAAGGCAAACCGGCAGTGATACTGCTTCTGGACCCAAAAATAAAATGAAATGTAGTGAACTAAGGCCTTCTCGCAGTGTGGTCAAAGAGTGATGCCCAAAAGAGGAGTGAGAGTTTTTTTTTTTTTTTGAGATTAAAGAGGAGTGAGAGTATTTGGGCATCACTCTCAACACTGCAACAGGTGCAACAAGTGGTGCTTATTTTCAGGAAAGTTGGGAGCGGTGCATCAAAATTCACCGGTGCCCAAAACATAAAAAAATAATTGTTGACCGGTTACGTGGCCTTTCTCCTCGACCGACGGCGCGGCGCGTCTCGCATCCACGGCCCCAACGACCTCGCCGAGTACCCATCGCTGCTCCGCCTCCCCTGGTGCGCATCCCCGCCCGCCGGTGCTCCGCCTCCGGGTCCGCCCCGACGATCGCCGGCCATCGGCCGCCCCCGCAACCGCCGGCCGCCGTCCCTACGACCGCCGAAGCCGGACTCTCGACGTGACGAGCCCGGGCGGGTCGACGCCGCTGCGGTCCCCGCGGCGGTTGCCCGGCCTACTACGCGGCCGAGCCCCCCCGCCCCCACTTGGACGCCCACCCGCAAGCAGGGCCATCCGCCTCCCATCGGCCGCTCATCCCGCGACCGCCGAAGCCATCTAAGCCCGGGCGGACTCCGACGTGACGAGCCCGGTGGCGCCGGCCGCCGCCACGGTCCCCCAGTAGCTGCCCGGGCGTACTACGTGCCTGAGCCCCCCCGCCTCCCACCCGACGCCCCCCCGCGAGCAGGGCCATCCGCCTCCCGCACGACCACGGCAACTACACGCGCCTCCAGATTCATGGTTGGATTTGGATTTTCACGGTTGGATTCAAGGGAGATTCATGGCAGTGGCAGGAATTGGGAGCATAGGAACGGAGGAAGAGAAAGGAAGAGGAAGGGGATTTTTCCGTTGCGGGAACGAAGATGCAACCACAATATTTTATTAGACGTGGGCCCAATGCTAGCAGATGGCTTCGCTCCCACACTACAACCAGGAATCGGTGCTTATTAATGTAGACCGGGCCCATTTAAAAGTTAGCACCACTCCCACACTACAAAGGGCCTAACACCTCAAGTCTGACACTCCAAATTAGTTAAGTCCGGAATGCTCTCAATCCCGGTGCCCTCTTTCTCTTGTTGCTCTCTCTACCCTCAAAATAGGCAATCCCTTCTACTCTCCTTGGTCCAGGAGAGTTTACCTTTGAAATTAAGCTACCAAGAATCAGAAGCCATACCACAACCCTCAATCCAAAGATTCCAAACAACCTATATATGACAACGAGAATAGACAACTCCCTGTAAGGGAGATCTGAAGATGGGTAACTAGGACAACCATTCGATGAGGTGTGAGAGTTAGCACTACTAGAATTATGAGCAACCGTAGGCAAAAAGAAGAAAACAATTGAGGAAATCCAAAGTTGACCAAGGTGCTCTCAAAAAAATCGATTAGTTCACATTGCCTCTCAATACGGTCCCTAAAATAACCAACTCCCACCACATGATTGACGGGCCGAGATCCTAAGGGTTTTCACATAGGGCCGACTAGTTGACAAGATGGGTCGGCCGATGGTCTGCCAGGAAAATACGGAACAAGTGGTATGGCTTCCAAGGCAAGGAGAACCAGCCTAATTGAATTACCGAGAGTCTGTCTTTGTAATAGGACTAGAACTCTTCTAACTAGGACTAGAATTCTTCTGACTTAGGACTAGAATCATGTATCTGCCCTCTGGACTATATAAAGAGAAGCAGGGGCACCCCCTGTATAACACATTATAAATAGCAATTCAACGCAAGGAAACACGCCACACAGGACGTAGGGTATTACGCTATGGGCTCAGTGGCCTGAACCTGTATGACTTGTTGTCTCGCATTAACTACAGAGTTCAGATTATGCTGAAACCCACCAATTCTCGATTCAGGTAACCCCATAGCTAGGTTGCCGTTCATCAGACACTGACAACTAGCATGCTAGTTAGGGGCTTTCGGCGAAAAGACGGTCAGAAACTCGTGGATCTCAAGATTGACATTGATGTTCTTGATGGGATAGACTTTTGTCATCGGTACCTGGATCTTCACGGTGAACGACTCTGGCAAGCTCCACGGTCGCTTTGCGGAGACTACTGCCGACCAAGCTTCTCCAGCTCTTTGTCCAGACGCACTAGATAATCTTATCGAGAATTTCGAAAAAAAAAGTTTCTCAAGTTTCAAGTTCAACGAAATTAAGTAAGTTTAAACTTAATTAGAGACAACATACAGCATTTAACACCGAAAAGAATGCGTCTGAGATGTCTGTAGATTAATATGAGTAGGTGCTTCTGTAGCACTGATGAGTTTATTCAAATCTGAAAACAAAGATTATTACCAAACACACATGTTACATGCAAGTACGCCAACATCAGCACATACAGGTACATACAGATATTACGTACATACACTCTTATTGTTTCAAGAAAAATAACACGAGAAGGCGACAGCAGGCAAAGACACACTCATTTATGGATACAGTAGAAGGTGACCAGGGTGCAGGCAGCAACAGTTGTAGTAACTCAAACAAAAGGATCGGAGGAGCTCTGCTGTGCATACAGAAGGAACTCACTTCACTTACTAGTTCAAAAGAATCACCACCTCGTCCCTAGCTTGGCCTGAAGCAGCAGTACGTTCACCTTTGGAAGAAGACGACGATGGAGTGGTAGCGTTTTCTTCACCTGCTGTCTGATTACTTGTACCTTGTTCAATAATAACCACCATCGCTCTTTTGATCCTCTCCTCCTTGGAAAGGTAGAGCTTCATCCTCTGCTGCCTCTCCGCGAAGGTCTCCAGTCCGGCGTTGGACATGAGGAGCGCCACGAAGGTGATGAACTCCCCGCCGTAGGCAAGGTTCTTGGCGTGCAGGTAACCCCTGCATCGACCTGCAGAAAAGCATAGCATCTCCATCCATATGCCTTCGATGACTGTCCACATCTTCCCGTCATCACCATCATCACCACCACCACCTGGCGGTAGCTGCATCAGGGCTTGAGCAAGCAGCCAAGCATCATGAAGAACAGGAACAGTAGCCTTGTCAGAATTGGCTGCCTTGCTGATTACCTTTTCTGTCAGGTGTTCAAATGCATCTGGTTCCCAGAGGGTAACGATATCATCGAGCTCCCTGCAGGCATCTCTGAACAGAGTTGTTCTACTCCCAGGAAGCAGCATCTCAGTGTTAGCACACAACAGATACATCATGTAGTTGGAGATGTTCAGGATCAGCAGATGTGCCCTTACAATGGAAGCAGAAATCCGTGGCCAAGTGCCAGAGGATCACGCTCTCGTCCAAGGGCTTCTCCAGGCTGTCCATGAGGACCTGTATCTGTTGACAACCATTGTGCTCAAGTGTCCAGTGGCCCCTGCTATCACTCAGCTTCCAGTAGCTCTCAACATCCTCAATGTAATTCATCCATGCCTCTTCAGCATGAGTGACAACCATTCTTGTAATATCTTCTCCCTTGCAATAGAACTTGCCACGCCCGAACCAACGCTGCTGAAGAAATTCGCCGCAGCCGCAGCAGTCGGTGATGCCAGCCATAAACCTCCACCACTTCTTATCAGCCACCGCTCTTATAAGGCGTTGTTGTTCGACGAAGATGAAAGGGAATGAGGGAAGACCCAAAAAATTTAGCAGCAATGTAGTTACCCAGAGGAAGAATGTTCTGCAGCTGCCACCGTCACAAAAGGTAGACCACGACGGCCTAGACAACCTTTGGAAGCTAAAATAGAATAATCTTGCAGGCCCTGAAATGATCTCGGAAAAATACGTGATGTAGAGCAACAGATAGGTAACCTTGATGTGGCTTCCCCTGTAGGCTTGTTTATGGCTGATGTGGAAGAGGATGATGGAAGCGACTGGCAATGTCATGGCAATCTCCCACAAAAATATCCATAAGCAATTGTCAGTCGTCAGTGCTCCACTAAAAAGATCGCAACAACGTGGCGTAGACAAGTTTGACACCTGTAGATCGCCACATCTTGGTGTAGACAAGATTGAATGTCTTGGAAAGCCCTTGGCGTAGCTCCTTAAAAATCGTTTCAGGATCATTCATCAGCAGCCTCAGGGACTTGAGCTTCTTAAGACGTTCAAAGTAAACATCTGCATAGTCTACGAACAGCTTGTCAGGTGCTGAGAGTATACTGCGAAACTCATCTTCACTTTGATCAGCAGCCAGATCCTCCTTGGACGATGATGATGATGTCACCGTCGAAGCCGAACAAGGAGGATCTTGCTGCTGGTGCTGGTTGCCGTCGTTGTTGCAGCTTCGCACATGATAAAGCCCCCTTGCTTCTTGTATGTAATGTTCAAGGTCTACTTCTCGGTTGGTACCAATCTCTGTCCTCGGGGCTGGGTTGAAATAGCTGGCTAGGTTGTTAAAGCTAGCCCTCCTGAGAGCAAAGGGCTTCTCAAAGCACCTGACAATCCCAAGGATCAACAGCACAATTGCTGCAGCGAATAACCTCTTGTCAGCTGTGGGTGACCAAGAAGTCCAAAACACGTAGACAGTTACCGTGACCTGACATGAGAAAACAAAAATAAGTGCCCCCAAAATTAACATCGCTAATTAATACTCACTCCGTTCCAAATTAAAATTATCTAAATATATATTTACTATCTAAATATATACTTCAATATTGCGAGAGCACACATAGCAATCTTTGGTGGCAAAAAGAAAACTATCTAAATATATATTGAAACTGCGAGAGCACTCAACAATTCATCAACAGTCAGTAAGGGTCTTGCCATCCTATGTGAATCGGAGTCAGAGAGTGGCTGGCAGAGCGCCGACACGGTGGCGTACAATGCATGGCTGGCAAATGGTTTGTGTCTTTACTTTTATACAAGTACATACAATAATCACATATTCAAGTACCCACGGTTCCAAATTATAAGATGCCTAAGTGTATAGAAAAAACCATGAATATAGAAAAACAAACGTCCTATAACTTAGAACAGAATGAGTGTCATTTTTTCATATATATATAAGACTATTATTGCAATAGCATTAATTAATTATGGCCTTTCAATTTATTTGATTTAAATTTAGAAAAAAACTCCAATTAATATAACAAAATAGGCAAATTATTGTTGATATGAGCACCGGGTGATAAAGATCCCGTTGCAACGCACGGGCACTTTTCTTAGTATATAAACATACAATTTATATATAATATACCTGAGAGACTGCGACGCCAACATGGCGTAGCCACAGCTCGTTGTCTTCGATGTTGTAGGCGGACATGGTCAATCGCCCACCCAGGTGCATCAGCAAGATAGGTGCCCATAACACCTCTAGATCGTGGCTGCCGTCGTTCCTGACAGAAGACGAGGAGGAACTGTACTGCAGCTTCTTCTGGCGGTTGAAGAGTGTGGCCAAGGCATAGATGGCAAGGGCATCCCCACCCAGGTACGACACCCAGATAGTGAGTCTGTGCAAGCGACCTAGACCCGTCCACTTACGGAACGGGGAAAACGCTGCGAGGAACAGCTGAATGGCGAGGCTGCCTAACACAAGGATGCGTAGCTGCCACTCTTCCCACCAGCTCACCACATTTGAGAAGCTCATTGCATTAGCTTGGTTGGGTTTAGCTTGCACAACGCTCTGATGATGTATAATGTGCTGACAGCATGCAGTTGCAAAGATATGTGTATGTAGTCCTGTATATATAGCTCTCTGCAAGCAATGGGAATTGATGAACAATCTATACTACATATAGCATCAATCCATTGGATTGACCCTACCGTGTATAAAGAACCAAGCAAGGAATTCTTTTGTTTAGGGAATCCACCACCCAATTCTGGAAAAGATGATGCATTCTTTTTCTTTTCTTTTTCTTCTTCTTCTTTTATTTTTGAAGAAAAGATTGTGAGTGTGCAGCTCCAATTATTGAATGAAGGACTTGTTTGTAATTTCGTTGAAGTCCAAGCACTCTTTAGCAAAATGGCCAAGGCAGCCCAAATGACCAGCCCTCTCCCTTCCCCTGTACGTGAACTCATTTGCTTCTTCCTGCTTGAGAGAGAACAGAGAGAAGAGAAGAAAAAGAGAGAGCTAGGGTTAGGGAGAGAGAGGGAGTTTGATCCACCAAATTCACCACCAAAAGAGAGAGATTCTTAGGGGATTTGGAGCCTCCCCTCATTTGTTGGCTCCCCACCTCGTGTATTACTCATCATATAGTGGATTGTCTCGCCGTCGCCCGTGGTTTTTCCCCGCAAAGGGGTTTCCACGTAAATCTTGGTGTCTTCTCTTGATTTGGTATTTCTCTTGCCATATGAGTTGATTAAGTCACCATCTTGCTTGCTATTGCTCCATATGTGGAGTGGTTGGTTATTTGGGCATGTTGGCATAAGATGAATATTGTGTTCTTTGATATGTTGGCTGAGATGATGGGGTTGCTATGTTGGTAAATTAATTGAAGCTAGTATATTGCTGTTTGGAAGGATTGGGCAGCCTGTGGTTTGACAGATTTATTTTCATGGGCTGTTTTAGTTCCTGCACACAAGGTGTTCGGTGATATGCCTAGAAGAAATTAGTTTGCCAAATTTGATTATTCCGCTACCCTCTGTTGTCACAAAGATGATGAATTCTTATAAGTCTATCCACGTTCCTCAAATTTAGTGGATTTTTTTCCCATCTTGGTAACGGTTACTCCCTTTGTTTCAAATTATAAATTGTTTTCACTTTTTAGGTTCATCCATTTGGTGATGATAAAATCAACTCATTCAATTCCACCAACTAAACAAAACAAAGAAACTAAAAGAATGAGACGACAATGTGTGAACTACTACCTCATTTCACAAAACAAGCGTCCATGCATATATAGCCCGGGTCCGGGACCAGGAATACTAACGGGTCACGCAAATTAACAGCATGGACGACAGATGAGACATAAAAGTTAGCGCTTGTATTGTGCTTTTCTTTTTCCTTTTTCTCTTCAGCCCTGATTTGCTTGTGCCCTGCCTCTAAGACAGATCCAAAGCTCTAGTCTTGTCATTGCCTGCGTTCTTGGTTACGCCTAATATATGGGCCACTGCACATGCTAGCATCATCAATCTATCCAAAGTTAAGGTTAGCACACATGGATCCGGCCTCTCATTATAAGCAAGGGATCAGTATTGCACTGTATTAGAGATTATGCAGCATCTAATACCCCTGTATAGGGGATACCCACTAGGGGGTGATGTGACAACCTTGCATGTTGAGAGAACTCAAATAAGGAGTTTCGGACACGCAGAAGTGTCCACATAGGCATCCACTGCATTCCCACGTCACCAGTAACTCCCAATTCCCACCGAGCCCATCCCGGCGGCCTCTTCCCCTTCCTCCTCGATGGCGTCCCCGCCCGATCCCGCGCCGCTATCCGTCTTCGTCCTTGCGGCCTCCTCGACTGCCTCGACGCACCTCGACGCTGCCTCTTCCCCTGCCACTTCCCCACCCGTTCTAGGCCCTGTTCGCCTCCCTCTGACCTCCGGAGGAAAAAATTAAAGCACATGCGGCGGCTGCTTCCCTCCCTCTCGCCGGCTCATCCATCCATCGTCGTCATTCAGGTTCCTCCGTGAGCCGTCTCCTCCCCTACCCCGCGGTTTGTCCAGCTAGGGTCGAGCCGGCGAAAATCAAGTTGCCGTACCGGTTCTTCAAGATCCGAGGCGACGACGACGACGTTTTCAAGATCCGCACCGGTTCTTCAGGAAGGGCCGAGCCGCGCGGATGCTCCGCCGCCGACCGCGCGGGCGAGCTCCGTCACCAAGCCATGCGCCGCCGCCGCGGGCACACGAGAGCAGCTCTACCTCGGGCACGTCGCGCCGCCGACCTCGCCACAGCAGATGCGAGCGTCGCGGCCGGGCCCATGCGCCGGGCGCGGGCGAGCTTCGCCGGGTCGTGGAGCCCCGCCGGCCGTCGCGGGAGGGGAAGGGGCTCGGCTGGGCCAGGCGGACCGTGAACACCGCCGAAGCGTCCGTGATTGGGAGGTCCACCGATGCCATGGCGTCCGTGCGCAATGGGAGCCGGACGGCGTGCGGGGCCAGATCGGCGCGCCTGGCCGTGCCTGCCTCCCTGGCTTGCGGCCGCCAGCGGCGGTCCGCCCGTCGGCCTTCAGGGCCAGCAGGAGCTCGCGCGCGTCGGCCTTCAGGGCCAGCAGGAGCTCGCGGCCGCAGGCTCGCCGGCGGCCATAGCTGCGCGAGCGTGTTTGTGAACAGCGCTGGCCGATCCGCCTCCACCTCCCCTTCAGTCACTTGGCACCTACCTCTTCCTCTTCTCCACTGCCCGTCGTGCAGGTAGTTGCTGAAATTGGCTTCCTCTATCGATTTTGTGGCTGTATGTTTCTTGGTTCGTCAGTCTCGGTACTCGGTTCTTGAGTTCGTGTTCTAGGCAGGGGAACAGCAGCAGTGCTGCAGCACCATGCGCCTCCTAGCCTGAGCAGGTACTCATCTGTGCTTCTTGCCGTTAGTCCAGGAGTTCGTTCACCTTTTCCCAGGTCTGAGCAGTCGGGACTCCAGGGGCAGCAGGTTCGATTCCTAGCTGTTTGGTCCATCGTTGATCTCTCTTGTGCGTGTTCTGCAGTTTGAGCAAGGTAAGTGCAGCAGTGATTCAATCCAAGTTCAGTACGTAATTCAGTTTAGTTGGTGTTTGTCTCTGTGCAACAGTAAAGTGCTGCTTCAAGCAATCCTCTTCAGTTTCATTTATATGGAGCACTTCTTAGCCATATCCTCTCATTTTATTGTCCCCATTGCAGGCACAGGTACCAAATTCTTCTGTTCTTCCCACACAGGTACCAATTCCTTCTGTTCTTCCCACACAAGTACCAATTCCTTCTGTTCTTCCGACTTTTGCAAGGCCACGCTTTTGTTGTCCTCTATTCGATGCAGGTCTTATCAATCAGAGTTATAAACAGCTTAATTGGTAGCGCTGCATATTCTTTCATAGCCCATGGATTGAGGATTTGCCCATGGATAATCATTCAGGTTTTTAGTCTTCAAAGCAGGTTCGTCTCCAAACCATATCTCTGAATGACCATGCCTATCTCTGAATCACTTTGTCTGTGTCAACTTTTTTTAATACGGAAAGGCCTGTTAGTTATCTTTTTAGTTTTCAAAGAGCATGTCTATGTGGCATGTGCTACTGTCTGTTAACATGCATATACTTACATTTGGAATTGAAGAAAAATTCATAGCCAGGTTTAGCTTTGTAGAAAAAATGGAAAACATCCAAAAATCGGAGCCAAGTTTGGATCTGTACAAAAATATTATGTAAATCATCCTGCAGTGCCCTTGGAAAAAAATGATTACCCAACACCAATAGGGGGGAAGTCAATTTTTTTGGGGTGTTTTTAACTTATGTAGGTTACAGATTGGGAAGAAACCTGCCCATGCTTTTCTTCTTCGCAAACCAAGGCACCCTCTCATGTTTTGTTGCTTGAAGGACGTATACAGTAAATGTCAAACATGGTTAACCTGTTTTATTTATTATTTAAATTGAGAAAATAATCCAGCATCATTAGGAAAATCAACAGCACGTACCAAAGCATGTCGTTCCAACCACCCTTAAAGGTACTATTCCAATGATACATTCATTACATATATTTAGATGCAATCACGATAACAACTTTTTTTAATGTTATATTTATATGCAAACCCGCAAGATCATGTTCCATGTGGAATCATCGCAAGGCTAAATGCAGACTATGATCCCAATAATAATGACCCGCAAGAGATTATTGAAACATCCTGCAGCAACTAGGCATGTATATCAGTCCACCGGACATATCATATCAAGATCCTAACTTTATCCTCTATGTGCAAGACCCCATGACAGAGGTTAAAATTCTAACAAACCCGATATTAGATGTGGAACACTCCTGTCTTGAAATGGTGCCATGGTCCAAAGAACAGGAATGGGCTCAAATTCCATGGATCACAGGTTCGTACCTAGCAATGCCATCTCTTATCGCTGCAATGCCCCGTTTGTAAAATCATTGAATATACTGACTCAGAATGTGCACTATGAAACCAGCGCATAGTCCAACAGATATTCAACTTGGTAATTGGTCAATGAAACCCAAATTCTTTAATGAATTTTGTTGTCCACTGGTAGCCTCAGTTTGATATAATGTAGCTGGCTATTTGTGTTTCCTTCCAAAAGGTTCATGTTTTGTTGCTTATTAGAGCATTGTTTTTATATGGCAATATATATAGCTGAACATCTTTAAATTGTTTACATAATATGGGGGGAGGGAAATGGCTGCAAGTCGGTATGCAATTTATCGCGTTTGGTTTGACTGGATTATGGATTGAATTCATAATTGCACCTTGCTTCACAAAAAGCATCTAAATGTTCAGACGATCTGATTCCTCCACAAGGGAGAGAAGGTCACGGAAAGACCGGCAAGTTCAATCATTTTTTTTAATTTTTATCCAGTCTTTTTTCCTCTCAGCGTCAATGGAACCACTCTGATGTAGGTGGTGATTCTCTGAAAGCAAACAGCATGCTCCTGTATGCACGACATCGATGCGCACATCTACTAAGTTCTTTGTCACTCTCCCTCATCAAAAAAACTCTCTCTCCTCTTTCCGGTAAAAGGAACATCCTAAAAGAATATCTTAGAACGGCGGACTAATCTATAAATTGTTCCCTTAAATTGTGTGCAGGATTTCGTCAATATTGCTAAATTCAGTTTCAAGTCCGGCATGTTCTAATTGACCTGAAGAATATGCACCAACGATTTCTGCAATTGACCTGATGCAGTTTGAGCATGTGGGTGTATGTAGTGCCTAATTTGATTTGTAATGGCTAATTTTGTATTATATTTTAAAACATTAGCTATTTGCATGGCTACCTAAATGATCGTACAGTGCTATATATTTGCGTTTCTCCAGTGTAATGCATACTCTGCATTCCCGCAGCAACGCGCGGGGAATTCACCTAGTATCTTTAACTTGCAAGTAGCAATTGGACAAGGCAATGCAAAATTTGGTGCTGTTTGGTTTGTCTTGATAGAAAGTCGGGAAGTGTAATGTGTGTGATTGGTTTCCTGCATAAGTGGCTAGACTGTGTCTTGGACTGTAGAGCAGGTATAGAAGGAAATAGTGCATTGCTGCATACGGAGTACACAGGATTTAGTGGAATAGTGGGACGCAGGCTGGCTTGCTTTGCCAACATATATAGCCTTGTGCAGGTAACCAAACTGTAAGGGCCTGGATAATAATTAAGAGTTATGCAGACAACCAACATGCTCTATATAGGATCTGAAACGCAAGGCGAAGAGCAATGGACCCTGGATGATAAAGCTTGTCGATCAATCAATCGTGTGCCTTTTTCTTCTTTTATAACTTCATAATTATGTAATTATGTGCAGCATCGCGCCTCGAATAATAACCAAATTAATTATGTACTATTCAATTTATAACAAATTCGTGTGGTACCGATTGTCTGTGTGCTCAGAGTCATGGTTCATGGAGGAATAAATGGGTGTAGGCTAAATGCTAGGCAGTTATGCGTTTATGTGGGCTATGATGAATTTCAAGTATTATTCCATTATTATTGATTTCACCTGTAATTCTCAAGTAATTGCTAATGAAATTGCAAAGTCGACACTCATGTCAACCAAGGGAAAAGTGGATAAACCACATTGATAAAACACAATTGTGTAGCTTATACTACCATTCTAGCCAAATACCCCTAACAGATAGCTCTAACTCTACTTAAAGCCAACTTTACCTGGATTTTTAGAGTGGAGCTGCTCTACCTAGAGTTGGAGTCATGCCAAACAGGCCCTTAGTGGTGTTTGGCATAGGCACCATACATCATCTCAGATCCTTAAAATTTAATACGAGATCCTCTTACATCTCTAGATCCTTAAAATAGATCAACTCCCAATTTTTTTTCGGCCAAGCTTCGCAGGTCCGTGAACTCCATATTTGCCAAAAAAGTGGATCTAGCTCTCCTATATCCACCAAACCCATGAAGCACCTCAAGGGACTCTGAAAACTCAAATTTCATGGTGTTGATGAAAATAATCCCACCAATGTTAATCGTTACACATAAGTTCATCTCGGAGTTGGAGCTCTACCGAACGGTTTGGAAAGAGCTCAACTCCACTGTGGAGCTGTGTTTTGAAAGCTAGAGCCATACCGAAGGTAGGTAGGCCTCTTTGACAAAGAGTTGCAGCTTAAGAAACCGTGAATTTTAGTACTCCCAAATTTAAGGTGACTAAAATTTAAGATGTTTTAAGATAATATTCTTGTTTAACCAATCAAGTAAGTTCAAATATATACTATAGCTTGTACTTGAAGAGTCTGAGGCGTAAAAAACACTAGTACAACGTATTGTTGTACAACCAACACGTTGATCTTTATTCTTGGTTCTTGTTTTTATTACACATGAAGTTTTTTTGGGGTATTTCCTATTTTTAGGCTCTAAGTTACACTAGCATTTTGGTTAATTTAATATTTAACATTTCTCATCTCAGCTAAGGTATCCGGCCTCTTTTTGGGGCAATTAGGAATATGGCCTGAAAAAAATTCGCCTTAGGAATCCGGCCTCTTTTTTTTTTGAATTTGGAAATTTGGCCTCAAAACGAAATTTTGTTAGAACGGCCTTCCATCGGTTTTGAAAATTCATAACTAGAGTTTGGTAACTTCATTTTTTGATGAACCAAACTTTGTTGTCTTTCTTGAGATGTCTAGTTTTTTTAAAAAAATATGAAACTAACCATGTTTTGTAAAATTATTTATTTTTAATAAGAAACTAATATATTGGTGTTAAAAATAAATAATTCTATAGAACATGGCCAGTTTCATAATTTTAATAAAAACTAGACATCTTAAGGAGCACAACAAAGTTTAGTTCACCAAAATTAGAGTTACCAAACTCTAGTTATGAAATTTTAAAATCGACAGAAGGCGGATTCCTAGCAAAGTTTCGTTTTTGAGATCAAATTCCCAAATTCAAAAAAAAAAAACCAGATTCCTAAAACGAACTTTGTTCAGGGCCATATTTCTAATTATCTCATCATCATCCGAGGCCTGGCCTGAAAAAAAGATGAGTCCATGTGCTTTGTTGCCTCGTTCTCCTTCCCCTACTGAGATGGCACAAATTCTTTCGAAATGCAGAGGGCAACGGCCTGCCGCTACTGTATTTTTTTATACGGGATAGAGTATTTCATATGGCCCAGTAGAGCTGGTTTGGCCCATGTTAATTAGCGCTAGTTTGGCCCATGTTCATTACGAGCCTTGGACCTGGGAGAAGTTCTCATGTTGAGCACAAAATCATCCGCCGGCAGCAAGATTGTATTTGTTTTTCTTTTCAATGTTTTTTTAGTCTTTTCCAAATGAAATAAAAATTAAATTAAATATTCCACATATGATTTTTCAAAAAAATAATACACCGATGATAAGTTTACAATACCTTTCGCAGATTTTAACCGCAAACTAAAAATCGAGCTGAACAGAATTTGTGGTTTCGGCTTCCGTTTTGATATTCATGAAATTCGGTCCTCTTCCTCGGCTTTCATTTCTTGTCCTACCCAAACCAAGACACCATGTAAAATGAAGCAGCATCAAATGGACTCACAAAGCAAATATCATGCATGAAACTCTGAATAATGGACCCATAAAGCAAATATCACGCAGCAAACAACCCACTTTATTTCAGAAGAAAAAGTTCAAATAATTTTAGTAATGTTTAAGTCCAAATAGCTAGATTTAGCTGCCATCACAATGAACTACCCGAATAACAAAAAAAAACGATTATCTACCTCTCACACTAACTATAACTAACCAATTATGAGAATCTAAATGGAGCCTACAGCTAATGGCCTAGCTAAGACGGATCCATTATGTAAACTAGTAATTCATTATATATGTATAAGAATTTCCTGCATCCATTCTCTTTTATAAGGCCCACATGCACATTAAGATTTGAACTTTAATTTTTTAACCAGTAATTGGCTAGTAAAATGTAATTATTATAATCCAAACTTGATAGGATTAGATTTTTCATTAAATATATTGCCATTTACCATATAAATCTATAAGTACAAATAATATAATACAACTAATTAATTAAAATGTACATTGAAAAAAAAAAAAATGTGGCATATCTTTCAACTATTTTAATAGTGCAATGTTGAGGTGCACAAGTTAAGGGCACAAAAGATTCCTAGATGAGGTCATTACATATACATATTGCACATGCACCCAATCTGAATTGCAAAAAAACAGTGGTTATGATCAAAATTCCACTATACAAGCATTATCTATAATATGCTTATTTACACACATAAGACAAATGCATCATTTCTGATTGAGTAAATTGCATCCGAGTAGCTCTATCTGGAGTAAGAACTTGTCGTGCATAGATGGTAAAAACCAACCTATCTCGTGCTTGGCAATTGGGTTTTGGACCGCCTGTAGCTTTTTGTACTTCGGATGCAATTTACTCTTTCAATTTGATATAGTTTCCCCACTATCACTATTCTGAGGTGTTTTCATGTTTGCCTTGGAAAATGATCATCCATTGTCATCTCACTCATTTCTATTATTTTTTTTTTTCTTCCATAGTTCGAGAAATGAAATGCTACTAGGTTAGTTAACTTTATATTCATTTAACACCTTACTATTTGCCGTATGCACATAATTAAACGGGAAAATCATTTAAATAAAAAAAACAAAAGAAAAGAGAGATCGAGAGAAAGAAACGGATATTCCAGAAGTGCCCTCGACCTACAACAGCTCTCACCACTCACCACCCCGTCTTGGCTCCTTCTCTTATCTCCTTCCTTCCCCCCACACCTGCACAGCCTCCCCGCCGCCGCACCATCGACGTCGCTGCCCTGCTGCTGCCGCGGTACGTCCACCTCTCCCTCCTCTTCTTTCGTTTCTCCTGCTCTCCCTCTCTCTGTCGTGGCCTAGCCTTCCTGCAGAGCGCGGAGTCGATTGACTGGGCGAGACGCACGCCTCCGCCCCCTCTATTCCCCATCGAGCTGCGCGAAACGGAGCGCCCCCAAAACCCTAGAAAAGTTGCTTTCTTCGGATCTGAATCAGCTACGACTATATACACCGATTATTATACCTACTGACTTCGATTTCCCTTGCGAGAATTACCGGGCGGGGCGCTGTGGCGTGCTGATTTCGGTTTAGTTCTTGGGCGTTCCAATGAGACCTCATTTTTGTTCCTTTGTTCTGAATTTAGTGAATTACGACTAGTGTTTCTTGGTTAGTAGTTGGTGATAGTTTGTTATGCAACAGGCCCTGATGTTATTGATTCCTGGAGTACCTAATTAATGTAGCAAAGCTCTGAACTTTGCCCTCTGTCATGTCATGTTTCAGCTAGTGGTACACGCAAGTAATAAACTTCATATGGCGCTAGTACAGTTTAATGGTGCCTTGGTTCCTCAACTCGGTGAAAAGCCTCGGCTGCTGTCCTCGGCACCTGCTGTTGCAAGGGCTACCTATGCTGATGCAAGATTCCTGACACCAAAAACTGGGTATGTATGTCTGTGCACACTTGTGATATGTACACTTGTGATATTATTTGGTGTAGGTAGCATGTTTTTCACTTTACGAGTTCAGTTCCGTGGTGGACATGTAGTCTCTTTCATATGTTGTTGCCACTGCAGTTTGTTTCTAGCTTACATGGTTGTTATATCAGTTCTTGTCATCTAGTCAATTTTCCATATAGACTCAAGGTACACTAAGAACCTTTATTGGATATGTAGTGTGGTCCTCTGCTAAGGAAATAGTTCGCAGAATCACCGTGATCCTCTGCTAAATCTATCCCTTGCTACATTGATAGATATATGTTTATCTAAACCACTACTTTATTTTTTTTTGTCAACAATCAACAAAGAGATTGAGCTGGCCAAAATAGTAAGACATACCATATTCACTAATGATCTAATAAGATTAAGGGACTTAAGCAAGATGCATTTCTATGTTCTCTAAAATATCCTGTGACTCGTAACAACAATATACACTAGGAATGTTAACATGATATATATTCTACTATGCACACACATTTCTAATTTCTTAGCAAACTGAGTTTGTTTTTATTGCCTTGTGCGCAGTTCAAGAGGTAGAGGTAAACACCTGCTATCACCTAGTTATAGTTTGCATTCACAGACCTCTTCTGAACAACTAAACCATGTACCATCATCAAGATTTCGCCAGAAAAGGGGTTCACGTTTTGTCGTCAGAGCTGAAGCTGTGAGCTATTCTTGTCTTACTGCTTTGCTTGTATTATTGCTTCAAAATGTCTTCCATTCTGATTTGGATTTAAATCTCAAATGGCAGGATTTCTATAGTGTACTTGGTGTCTCAAGAAATGCTAGTAAATCTGAAATCAAGAGCGGTTAGTATCTTCGGTTTAGTTGATTGTTCTTTTAATGTTTTTCACTTGCTTGTTATGTTGAGGAATTTATTACGTTGTTTTTATTTGGCTGTGGTTGTCATGTAATATGCCATGTAAATCATTGCAGTTGTCACTGTCAGAACTCATATTTATTAAAACTCCATCTTCCATACTTCCACTTCAACGCTGCTCCAATAATATAGTGCACTTTTTAAAAATAAAACCAACACTGAATTAAGATATGATATCACTTGTAAACTACATTCTCCGGTCATAAATATATGATGTTTTCGACAAGACATGGTCAAAATTTTGAAACTATGACTGCCAATGACTTCTAAAATATTAGCTTGTGAAAACATAAAGATGGCATGTGTAGATTTGTCTTCATAGGTACTCTCATGTAAACTAAGTGGATTCTTTGGTGTAATCTAGGCGTAATTGAACTTTAAGATCATTTTCATAGAAGTATAATCCAGTTATGCAAAATTCTGTACTATTAAGGTACAGTTGCATGGTGGACCACTTTGAGACCTTACCATTAGTGTTCCCTCCTTTGTTTTCATTTTGCACCATTGCCCTGGTTTGTAAACAAAGTAGGGTCACTGGTGCAAACATTTTGGAAACAGTACTGGTTTTGGTGCAAAATGACAAAAAGGAGGGCAGAGTCATAATTAGTCCCCATACTGGGGACAACTATGCAAATGCACTGAATTGTTACTATTTTGTCTAATTTAAGATGTGATGTCCTTGGGTGTCACTTTGTTCATCTATTAGTTTGCTGTTTATTGCTTATTTTTATGAAAATGTCAACTATGAGGCTGAAACTAAGGTTTTTGTAATTTGAAAAGCATCATGTTCAGCAGTACCTGATACTGAATACAGAATAGGGATTAGATATACAATACATAACATGATGTTGTATTGTTTATTTTCTGTGTTGGTGCTGAATCCTTTTATTCTCCAGCCTATCGGAAGCTTGCGAGGAGCTATCATCCGGATGTAAACAAGTAAGTTGGTTATTGTAATAGAGAATCACTTTTCGGCTACTATCATCATTTTGTTGCTTTTTAGGTTGCTTATAGCCAGCTGTACATTCTTTTTATATTTGCTTTGTACATTAGACATCTTTTGCATCTAGTTAGTGAATAATGACAGTACCTATTTATGATTTATTTTAGAGATCCTGGTGCGGAACAAAAGTTCAAGGATATCAGCAATGCTTATGAGGTTGAGCCCACTCTTCATACTCAACTTCAAATTCCATTTTTGGTAGTACAATTACACGTTTATTTATGCTTACATAGCAAGGATGTCTTGTAGGTTTTATCTGATGATGAGAAGCGATCAATCTATGATAAATATGGAGAAGCAGGACTTAAGGGTGCTGGCATGGGCACAGGAGTAAGTTTTCCTATATGGTTTCTGTATCAGAAGCCTGGTCAGCAGGATCGTTGAATTGTTCTAATCATATCAATTTCTTTCCTACAGGATTATTCAAACCCGTTTGATCTCTTTGAGTCCCTGTTCGAAGGGTTTGGTGGAATGGGAGGAATGGGTGGTGGTCGTGCTGCTAGGAAACAGACCAATGCAAGGTGATGATGAGAGCTACAATCTGGTACTCAATTTCAAGGAAGCGGTGTTTGGTGTAGAGAAAGAGATTGAGATAACCAGATTGGAAGGCTGCAACACCTGTGATGGAAGTGGTGCCAAGCCAGGTACAAAGGCAACAACATGTAAAACTTGTGGAGGTCAGGGCCAGGTAGTCTCCTCCACAAGAACACCGCTTGGAATATTCCAGCAAGTCTCCACCTGCAATACTTGTGGTGGCACTGGTGAATTCTCCACACCTTGCAACACCTGTGGGGGTGATGGTCGAAAGTCGCGAAGGACAAAAAGGATCAGTCTAAAGGTTCCTGCAGGAGTGGATTCTGGAAGCAGGCTGAGGGTCCGGTCTGAGGGTAATGCTGGCCGGAGAGGAGGCCCTCCTGGGGACCTTTATGTCTTCATTGATGTTCTCTCTGATCCTGTTCTTAAGAGAGATGGGACAAACATTCTCTACACATGCAAGGTTTCTTACATTGATGCAATTCTTGGGACAACCGTCAAAGTCCCCACTGTTGATGGAATGGTTGACCTTAAGATACCCTCAGGGACTCAGCCAGGCACAACTCTGGTGATGTCTAAGAAAGGTGTTCCGCTTCTTGGAAAGTCAAATGCTCGTGGAGACCAGCTGGTGCGTGTCCAAGTTGAGATTCCGAAACGTCTGAGCAGCGACGAGAAGAAGCTAATTGAGGAGCTTGCAAACCTGAACAAGGCTCAAACAGCCAATAGCAGGAGATGATTATTGCACAAGGCTTTGTAGGACACTGTGCTTGTGCGATAGGCAATTTTGATGCAAACTGCAGTGATGAAAAGAGTTGGTAGTAGTAAACAAACACTTCTACGAACTACATACGGTAAGGGTTACACTGGAGCAAAATGTGTCATGCCATATCTGTAACCTCGTTTTTAAGCTATTGAAAGTCAAAGTCAGTGAACTGGACGTTTTGCAATAGCTTAACATATGTGATAGGCGACTTTATTAGCCATTTTTTATTATACGGCTTTTCTATTCTTGAAAGCCTTAGGCAACATCACTTATGGTGGAATCAGGCTTAGACTTAACATTTCTTGCAGAAATGCTGCTTCATTCATGGAATCTGTAAGCTGGAAATGTAACTGTAGTTTAATGGTTTGTGATGCATTGGGGGTTTATTACTTTGTTCTTAAATACGTTATTGAAACAAAACATTTTGCCCGAGGCGGCTGCTCATTTGAAGCCTGCTGTGCAGAGCAAAGTATATTTTGCTCTAGGCAGCTGTTGATATGAAGCCGTTTGTTTTGTGTGTGCATCTAGTTGCTTTAGACTCGAGTGTAGTTTGTTGTTGTTTGGGGCACATCTTTCTGTGCCAACCAGCATGAACACAATGTTCTCAGTTCTTTTTGGTCTATACTCGCCTCCAAAAAAAAAATGTTGAGAAAGTGCCGGAAGAAACCATAGCCCGTGTTGAAGGGGTCGGAGTAATGTTCAGTCTGTGCATGACCTTTACATAATGTTTTTTGAAGTACATATTTAGTAAATATATATAAGGCTCTGTTCGGATCTTTATAATGAAATTTATTGTAATATATGATTCTTGGAATTAAATTCATTGTAATACACTTGTAGGCAAATATTTGAGATAGACTATAATTTCTAGACCTTTTAGGTTGGAGAGTACAAACATAGCATAGTGATCTATGAAATTCATTTCCATCTTCCCGCTATATAAATTTGAGATAGATGTGAAAGTGAACTTTGAAAAGTGATAGAATGTCAAATTCCAAGGAAAATAATCTAATTTATTAAGTAAAATTTCAATTCCTCCAATCAAAATGATCCAAACGTCCCCTTGATGAATCAAAAAGACATTTTTTACTATGATCTGTTGTCAAAAGGTTGTGGTTGATCCATAGATGAATATCGAGTAGAATACCCACTCAGTAGAAATTTATGCATTTTTGTCCGTATAACAAATCTACAATGTGGCTTATGATTGTTCCATTATATAATACTGATTATTGCTCAATCTCAACGGTAATGTTATATACTCCTTCCGTTTTAAATTCTAGTTTGTTTGACGGTTTTTTTGTGCCTTAAGTTTAACTACTTGTCTTATTCCAAACACCACGTAAAAAAAATTTGTGTAAACATAGTTAAATTTAAATCATTGTTGAAGAACTTGTTAATAAAGCAAGTCACAACAAAAGAAGTGATTTTATACAAATTTTAGAATAAGACTAGTGGTCAAATTTAGGGTAAAAAAAAAATGAACTAAATTTTGAAACGGAGTTAGTATTGTTTTGTATGAAATAGTCAATCAAGTAGTTTAATTTAGTTTATGAATAGTCAACCGCCCCTAAAGTGTTATTATCAGAGGCTCAATTTGGTCATTGCAGTTGTAAGTTGTTCTATTTGTGTTCAAAGTTACCCTGGTGCTCATTTGGATTGTCAAAAGTGTACGTGGCAAGGCGACAAGATGGTAACCAAATGTCCATTTTGTTCCTCTCACATTTCTGGATGACACAAGGGAGCTTCGACTTTGTGCAAGAATAGCATATCTTCTATTTTTGTTGAGCAGTGAGGCTGAAAACATTTTCATTTGTGGGTGGACTGGAGAAGGGATTGATGAATCCAACAAAGAACACTAAAATTCCCTCAACTCGTCAATTAATTTTGAAGTCTTGGCATTTTAAATTAGCGCCAATGTTTTCCTGCAGGATCGATATTTGCGGCTGATCGAGATGGCCGGCCGGATCAGGGCTTGATGAGGGTGTAGGTGGCAGCTCCTCCAATGGCGCCCAGCGGCGGCGCCAGCAGGTAGACCCAGATATCCTTGTACTTCCCCGTCGCCAGCGCCGCCCCGATCGTCCGCGCCGGGTTCATCGACGGCCCCGTCCACGGCCTGCACAGAACACACTCGTTGCTCATTAACTGCTCCGACGACGATCGAGAACGTTGTTCACCTATCCGGACTCTACACACTTACCCTCCAATGAGAGCGTTCATCATTACCGCCGCCGCGATCGCGATGGCCACCAGCTCTTTGCTCTGCACAAGATCGATCATCGTCGTCAACCGTGTTTTCCATGGCCGAAGAATTGCATGTATCATGTATGTATATAGATATAATCATATCCAGCAATGGTGCACTTGCCGAGGTCGGGTCGGTGGCGACGGCGGTGATGACGAACATGAGGACGAAGGTGAGCACGAGCTCAATGAAAAACGCCTGTGCAGCTCCTACGCGTGGCACGGTAGCCATGACGGCGGTCAGCGGGGCGGTACAGTGCCCTGGCGAGGAACGTGGCGGCGGCGGACCCCGCCGTCTGCGCGGCGGCGTAGGGGAGCACGTGGGCGCGCGGGAGGTGGCCGAACATGGCCATGGCCAGGCTCACGGCCGGGTTCAGGTGCGACCCGGAGACGTGCACCACGGCGAGCACCACGGCCACCACCGCCAGCCCCGCCGACGCCGCCACGCCCACCAGGCCCCTCGCCGCCGTGCTGCTGTGCGTCCGCCACGATGGTGGAGACCACCGCGAACATGAGGATGAACGTGCCGATGAACTCCGCCGCCACCTTCTTCGCCAGCGGCACCTCGGCCGCCGGGACGACGTGTGTTTGCTCGTCGCCGTCTTCCTGTATGTTAGTCTGCGGCGGCGACTTGAGCATCAGTTTCTGCAGGGTGTCCAGCGGCACCAGCTTGTTGTTGGTGTTTGATCTTGGAGTCGAGGCGCTGCCAGTGGCGACGGCGAGGTTCCGGTCACTTGGTGTCGAGCTCATGCTGATGGCCACCTGCCTTTGGTCTTCACCGCTCATTGTATTGTGATCGGCCATTTCTCAGTTCACCTCAGCTCAACGTTTATATTCTTAACATTTCTTAGTTACACCTTTCTACACTACACCTATATCCCATATATATATGCATATAGTTCTGTTAATGACCTAGTTAAGTACTCCCTCCATCCCAAATTGTAAGTCATTCCAAGAATCTTAAAAAGTCAAGAAGAATTTCAAGTTTGACTAAAATTATAAAAAAAACAATAAAGATTTATGACATCAAATTGGTAGACTATGGAAATATAATTAATAAGGAATTTAATGATACTTAGTTGACATTATCTTATCATATAAATTTAATCAAAATTGAGCTGCTTTGATTGTCCAAGATTTTTTTGAAACGACTTATAATTTAGGACAGATGGAGTATCAATATATAACTAAAACAATGTTCCCTGTGATCTATGCACACATGTGTAAGTGACCTTGCAAGGTTATCAGGAACTCCTAGTCCTATAAAAATGTGTGCACAGCAATGTCAAAGCCAAATTTGGAGAATATTTATTAATTTAAATGTTGTGTTCCATTGGAGTTATTGGGCTCTTAAAAGAATATGATGAGGAATATGTGATGACTCACTGACTGTTTTATTTGTCATTTCGCCCTGGGACACAGAACTTTCCGTCAGGTGTGACGATGCCAAGGGCATTCCCGTGCATATTCCCATAAATTTTAGACAAGACAAATGATCACATACCAAGACGACAAGAACGTAACCTATGCTCCGGGGGCACAAAGAGACGTCCTTACGCTTCCAAAGATACATAGATAAGATGATTGATCTTGTTCTCAGTTTAATACTCTCTGCATTCCAATCTAAAGTCCTCGCTTTTCTAGATACAAAAATCACTGTATGTACGTAGCAAAAGCTATGCGCTTAGAAAAGCCAGAATTACTTGTATCCTAAAATGGAAGCAAAAAGTATATGTATGAGTGATCAGAACAGCATCAAGAAAAAAGTAGCACGAAGGCTTCATTCTATCATCCTCATCAACCCCTCAAAGGGCAATCAAGTTTATTTCAAGACGCAGGTGCACCAAAGAATGTTACAACCCCAGTGGAAACGAATGCTATGGAATTGTGCTTTATTGCTGATGTGGTCTTGGGGCTTTGAAAAGTTCGAGCAGCACACAGCCTCAGGTTTAAGAAGCGCTAGATTTTGAGAACTAAACCGAAGCACTGGACTGGAGTGAGCTTCTTGCAATCTCTAATGCATTTTCAACAGAAGTTGCGGCCTGGAGCTTAGACTTGTCGACAACAGGCTGAGATTTAGCGAGTTGTGGAAGAAGCGAGAATTCCTGAAAGATTGCAGAAAGTTTGTGATGAACATGCCAAAATTTCGGAGGCTCTCTTACCTAATGTGGCTTATAACTAGGTAGTAAGTTCAACAGAAACACAACTGCTGGTAAAAAAAAAAAAAAATGCCAGTAGCAAGGGCTTGTTCAAGACAAAGGTGATGTCAAGTGCATTTACCTCTGAGGTTCCACTCTCAAGGAAAACACCCTTCAATCGACTATCTACACTTATGACAAGTAAGAATGGTCAGGCTATGTTTAAGTAAAACTGAGAAGAATAAAAAACGTATTCCAAACTACTCATTACCAGAGTCAATCCAGAAAGTTGCTATCTTTGGATCAAAGTTCCCTACTTCAACTGTTTCACCAACTGCATAGAGGTGAACAAATTACAGGCATTAACATCATGAATACACATGCTCAATCAAAAGGACCAATTTGTAGTGTAGAAAATGGCTGCCATGGTACCTCGTACCGTTATCACCATAAAACTGCCACCAAACTTTCCTTGAACTTCCTTCATACTCAAAAACTCTTGAGTAGAAATATGGAAGGTAATCATACCTGCATCCAACATGGTGAATCAAAACAAGCTGGGAGCTAACCTAACAGATTACACTTGACTGCCATAAACTTACGCTTTTGTCTGGGATGTTAGGAGTGTTTCTACACAGTGGTGTGCAGATTTGCGAGCATGATCCACATGTTCCACTCGAGCAGTTCTATTGTACATCTGCAATGAGTTTGAGCCAAAAAATAAAAATAAAAAAAATCCTGTGATCCAATTGCCTCAAAAGATACAAAATATAATGATTACCAACCTTCAGGGGAAAAGCTGCTACATCTCCAATTGCAAAGATGCCAGGTACATTAGTTCTGAACAAGGAATCAACCTACAAAAATATACTCGATTAGCTTTCTTGACCAAGAATAAACCCCAATTGATTTGGGAGATGCAAACACTTGAGTAATAATCGAAATTACAATGAAGCAGCATATATCCAACAAGAAGGAACACAATGACAATGAGACAGCTAAAAACCAAAAAAAAAAAAAAAAAAAAAAAAAAACTGATAAGGGTAAGATGTAACTTAAAAAGGTGATCCAGTTTGAGGGGTTTTATTTGTTGTTTGCTGCTGATCCAAATTAATCCCATCAATATCTCAGGTAGAAAAGAAAAGAAAGGAGAATAGTTCTATAGAAACTTTGAGCAACTATCATGATGCAGAGCAGTGAGATTTAATAAGACTAACTAACTGTCATGGAAACGAACCTCTATTCCACCAACTTCAGGGTTGATTCCAACAGGTTCAAAGGGGCTGACAACTGGTTTTGCTCCTATACCAACAATTACCTGCACTTATAATATCTTGTTAAAACAAGAATATTAAATGTGTGTTTGTCTTCTTTTTGACTTGATGGCTTTATATGTTCAATGAAACATAGTCTATACTAAATATATGTCAAACCAAGTGAATGAGTAGGTCTTAACTATCCTTGCATTGAATATTGAATGAAAAATCTATCAAATTGAGTCGATAAGTAACTAGAAACTGTTGAAGATTTAGTGTCTATGAAGAACATTGGTTCTCCCAATTTGATAGCAGAAGGGTGGATCAAAAAAAAGATGAATATGATATGGAAATTTATCTGGTAGTAAAATTAATAATTTGAATTGTGTGGTACTGCTGCATGAACCATCATAAAGAAATAAATAGCATTAACTGTATCAGCTTCAACTGCAGATCCATCCTTAAGTACTGCAGAAGACACCCTTCCATCAGAGCCAGCTTCAAGTTTGTCGATAAGAGCTCCCTGGTTACCAATAAAGATGCTCATACTCAAATTGACTGATCAAAACTAACAAATGAACTTAAATATTTGATGCACCAAATACCTTTATGAATTTGACACCATATTGCTGATACAGTTCCTCATACTTCTTAGCAAGGGAAGGTGTAAATAATCTTGGCATAACGTGGTCCTCTGGGAATATAATCTATTCACGTAGCAGCCTTAATTAGAGAAGTGGTCTTTTTAGAATATAGGGAGATGCCCAAGCTTCATTGTAACAAACTGAAAAAAAAAGTAGCTTTCTTACAGTTGTGTCAAGATTCCAGCCACAAGCAGCTGCAGCTACCTCCATGCCAATATAGCCCCCACCAATAACCACCACCTTCTTTGCACTTCCCTACAAAAGATAAAAGAAAAAAAAAAAAAAAAAGAATCACTTGTAAATATAAAGAGGCGAGAATGTCAATGAGATAACATTAAAACTGGTGGATGAGGAGTGATGACAATTACTACATTAATCTACTGAACATACATACCAATGAGGATACTAGAGAATCAGCATCAGCAACATCCCGTATATAGTGAACTCCAGGTAAATTCCCTCCAATTTTCTCAGGTAATCTGACAAAAAGGATTTTTGGTATCAGAAGAACATAATGTTGAGATTCATTGTAACCATGTGAGTGGACAAAGTTTCTGCAACCAATTCTGAAATTTCGGGAGCGAAAAATGGACATCATGATAAGGAAATGCACATCATTCACATAAGCGTTGTTGTATACCTTGAAGCTTCACAGCCAGTAGAAATAATAAGTGAGCCATATTTCAGAATTTTCCCTGATGAAGTTTTTAAGGTTTGCGTTTTGCCATCAAATGCTACAACCGGATCCTCATATAGCACCTATCACAAAAGGACAAATAGCTTAAGATAAAAGTGTAACAGTAAACACAGCACAAAAAAACACAAATGCTAACATCATCACTACCTCTATACCATTCTCCTTGTACCATTCAGCAGTCTGTCGCTCTCCACCAGATCCAACGCATGTATGGAAACCCTACCACAAGGAAAATACTAAGACTATGAGCCTGTTTGTGCAGCTCTAAATAATAGTTGATGAAGTGAGCAACAGACTATCAAATAAAAGCTTTCCTTATAAGTTTAATGCAACATTCTGATTACTGAAGCAGATCCTAATAAAGTCCAAATAAACTAACATGGAGATGCTGATCTTTTGCAAATTATGAGAAGAATGTAAGATACTACATTGGCTTAAAATTGAGCAACCTGGGAATCCCAATCTGCTATCATGATTCAGTTTTGCCTGTCATTGTAAATATGTTGGTGTACTTACAGGTAGGCGAGCCGGTTTCTTGTCCGGGGGAAACAGATAGCCTTTGGTCAATGCTGGCCGCTCGTATGGTGGAACTGGCTGCATGAAAACAAGCAACATTACTATCAAACATGACCAGATAGCCTTGGAAAGTTCAAATCAAAATGTTAATACAAGTTTGCAACAAATTACAATGCAGCAACGAGAAACAAACAACGCCACTGCACAATGAAGAAATCAACCCAAATCAGAGCATCTTCTGAAAATAGAGCAAGCAGCAATACCTCCTTGGAGACGATGCAGAGGCGGCCATCAGCCATGCCATGCTCGACGAACGTCCTGGCGGCGTACCCCGCGGCGTTCCCTCCGCCGACGATCACATACCTGCACTCCGGCGATCCGCCAACCAACCAACCAACCATCCATGATCATTCATTCCATTTCACTTTCCAAATAGCATTCCTATATTTCAGAGGAAAGATCGAAGAGAAACAAACAGGGCACCCACTCGCGGTTCTGGTTGTCGAACCCGGCCGCCGCGGAGACCGTGAAGGTCCGGCGGGATGAGAGCCGAAGCACGCCGGCACCAGCACCGCCGCCGCGATGCCGGAGAGCCCCGTGGCCGGCGACGAGGAGTAGTTGAAGCTCTGCGCCGCCGCCGCTGCCGCCGTGGAAGCCATCTGCGCCGCCTTCCGCCGGAGAGCTGCGAACACCTCCAAGAAACGGGGCCGAGTGGACGGCAGTGAGGAGTGTCAGAGGAGCCTAAATGCAATTACACGAAGCTGCAAGGGGAAGAACCTGAAGCCATCGCTCGCTCTCTCCTCGGCGACGCCCTTATAAACGACGGAAGGACGGGGCCAAGAAGGCCTCGTCAGGCGAGTCGGAGGAGATGGATTAGGGAATAGTTTAGAAGGGAGGGAGGGATTTCGGTGCGATTTGGAGGAGGCGGAGGGCCGCTGGCCGCTGCGGGAGGCCAAGGGACGGACGCGACAAGCGAGACGACCGACCACCCCTGACCGGCGGCGGAGTGCAGTGGGGAAGAAGAGAGGGGAGGGAGGAAGGAGGCACTTGGAATTTCTTCCTCTTTTCGATTTTTGGCCTCTTAGAAAGTAGAAATTGCAAATTTACACCTTGAACCCTCTCTGTTCAGAATATTGAATGAATTTCCAATCAGGCCCTGAACACTAAGTCTAAATTAACAGAGCTTAGCACCTGGTTTAACCTTGGGGCTAGGGCACTTTATATGGAGATTATGCAAGTTCTGCCAGTCTTGACAAGTGCACTTATATTTCAGGAAAAAGACAGCAGCTGGTGTAGCTGTCCACTAAACATCATTTTCAGGGACTCCAGAAGCTCAACACTTGTACTAGTTTCAGATACAAAACAAACAAACTAGAAGCGTCATGCATGTTCAGTGTCCTGTTATGATTGGAGAATTACATCCAACACAGATGCCGTCTGTGTAGGTTCTACAAAGATCCCAAGTCCACACCACCTTCCAGTACGCCTCAAACTCTTCTACAACCTTCATTCAGTGACCAACACTGTTTTTCTACAACCTCAACTGTTCAGTTGTTTAACAACATGCCTTACATACCGAAACAGTGCACATGGGTGGGATCAAGATAGATTCAGGTTTCTAGCAAGAGAACATTTTGGGCAGGTTTTATGATCTCTGGCCTGGAGCTGTCAGCCTATACCGCTGCATGCAGGATTTAGGTTCAGGTAACCAGGCTCCATGCATCACAACAGATAATACTCTTCTACACCAGACGCATGTATATACTACTTCAGTAGTAGGATCATCTCTTGCCAAAGAAGTGATGGATCTGAGACTGGCCACCTTTGCCTCCAACCTTCGCTGCCTTTGGCCACAACGCTTGAGACTTGCTATCCTGTAGAAAAAATAACACACATAGAGGTTAGTTGTTACAGATCGAGGTTGCTTTTGTTATCTGACAAGGAAAAACGTGAAGAAGAGCTCATCCAACTGACCTGGGATTGGCCAAGGTCCCTCAGGATTTTCACCTTCCCTCCTCGACCATCCGGTCCCACAGAGATCAGGTTGCCTCTGTTTCCACTTGCAGAAGCAGGAGCTGTTGAGCCCTTGAACCATTTGCCAATGTTTGCTTTTCTTGCTCCATCCATGCCAGCAATTCCTGGTGCTTGGAAATCATCTGACCATACATGAAATACAGTTGCTTTGTTAGTATATAATTTAAGTGTGCAGGAGCAGGTAGGGCAATCAGGATCAAATTACAATATCAGTTTTTAGTTAGATTTAGAGAGTTGTTTCTGTTATTTTTTGCAAGTAGAATGGAGGGACAGTGCATAAAATCTTAGGTCCACTTTATGCAACTTGAATGCAAAAATTGTTTGCCAGAACACCAAAATAACTCACCAGAAAGAGAATTGATGTTGTGAATCTGCTGAGGTCCGGTGCCAGATGCCAACCTAGTTGCTTGTTTGGAGATTCCATCAATTGTCAGTGTTTCACTCTCCCGTGCTGAACTTGTCACGTTAGTTCTCATGGAAGGACTCTCCTGAGGAATATGCAGTTTGGCCCTAATGTTCGCCATAAAGGTTGATTTTACAGTTGTTTCTCTCTGTTTTAGGAAGGGTCCTCCTTTTGCTACATGTGTGGTTGTGCATTCAAATGCCATGGACTGTTGGTCACCATTTTGACAAAGACTAGACTTGTTTTCAGGATTCAATTTGCTATCATCAGTCCCAAATGGCTTGGCGGAATATTGAGCCTTCTGTTCATCTCCATAAACAGAACCAGTGGCTTCTAGGTCTATCACTTCTGCATTCTTGTTCTGCCGGTTGTCTTTGGCATTCAGATCCCTCTTAGCTTCAGGTGTTAACCGGTCAAAGTGAGCCTTGTTGTTGCACGGATCCTGCATCACTTCATCGGGCTTGTTTGTTTGATTTTCACGTCCAGGACTTGAACTAGTGAAAGCATTATAAGCTGTGACATTCCCAGATTGTATATGGTCTGCTTTAAATTTCTTTGAAGACCTCAAGTCCCTTAACAAACCATTTTCTTTATCTTCTACTTCCTTCTCAAGTTCCAGTACCCTTGCCTGTATTTGTTCATAATGACAAAGGTCACTCACATGAATTTGTAAATTGAACCATAAGTTTATATGTGAGGCTGAGCTTACCCGTAACTTCTTTATAAGCTCTTTGGCCTTCTCAATCTTCTGCTGCATGCTTGAGACTCCGATCTTCCCAAAACATTACATTGGACCATCAATTCCTTGTAGCTCCTAAAAAAGATTTGTTGAGCAAACATTTCAGCTGAACCAATGACCAATGAATCCACTTCGTGTAGTAAACAATGTGGTTCATCTTACAGCTGTTAAAAATATGGTCTCAACAACTAGCAAAGCTTTGCTTCTTCAAAATATTTAAAAAATGATAGAGCTGGACCATTGTCCATGAAAGTTTATACAGAACTGCAGAACAATTCTTCTAAGTACCTTAGACATTCCAAATTACAGTTGAAACTACTATGATCTAGTTTGAGAACCTCATGGCACCATAAAAGATAGAAACTATGCATGAAGTTGGCTACACTTTGCAATTTACAAGTGAACATTTGCTGGTCAAACTATTTACGGATCCTAGTTAAGTGTATGATTCCAGTTATAGCTGAGCATATTAATATAAATATAATGCAGTTCACTAACGCTCACCGGTGAGTGGTGACGAAACATGAGCAAATTGTTTCCAGATAAGGACATGAGGAAGATAAGCATACTTGTTGCGCATAGCAAGCGATCTCTTCAAAACATCAACAGCATTCTGCAGGTTTCCATGGTTACCGAGTGACGCCAACTTCAGGATTTCTTCCTCCTGAAGGTTCATGTCAGCCGACCTAACGAACAAGACATCGAAAACAAAACTCAATTCCCATAAACAAGAACCAACAGCAAAGTAAATTTTCACACAAGTGAATTGCATCCTTCAGTTTCAAGTACAAAAAGAACATACAGCTTCAGCGCCGCAAGCTCTTTGGCTAAAGCAAGGCTCTTCTCCTGCAACCTCCCGCACTCGGATGTCTTCCTCAACAACTCCTACAAAACGAAGAGACTATGTAATCCACTAATCCATGGCTGGAGCTGGAGAAACAACCAGAGGCACCGAATCACCAACAGATGCACCAATTACCTCTGTTTTCATGTTGAGCAGCATCTGGAGAGAGACTTTTTTCCTTCTTGGCGGCTTCCAGCAAATATTGTCCGGCCTCCATCTGCTCTCTGAACACGGCAGCCTGCCTCAAAACCACCACCCACCCACCCACCATCAGCAAATGAAACCCGCGAGCCACTCAATGGAGTTCACAGATCGATCGGGCACTAACCGCGGACTGGAGATCCCTGATGGTCTCGCGCTGCTCATCGACCACCTTGCCGAGGGCCGCGGCCTTCTGCTCCAGGCGGGCGATCTCGGCCGGGTCCGCGGCACCCGAGGCGTTTCCCGGGGAGGAAGGGCAGGCCTGGGTCGGGCACGTGCCGGTGGAGCTGAAGTAGAGGCGGGTCGGCGGGTGCGCGGCGCCGCAGGCCTGCTTGCAGACGGGGCAGGTGCGCTTCTTCTTGCCGCCGGGGCAGTACTCCAGCCATTGCTCCAGGCTGTGGACATCACCAAGCAGGGGCCGCGGAGTTAGCCGACGGCCGTTGCTGGATGGATCCAGGCGGGGAGAGGGAGGGGGGAGGAGACGGACGAACCAGAGGGCGTGGAAGACGTGGCCGCAGGCGGGGAGGCAGTGGAGGTGCTGGTCGGAGAGCGGGCGGAGGTCCTCGTAGCAGATGGTGCAGACCGGCCATGCGGCAGCGGCGACGGTCATGGCAGCGGCGGCGGTGGCATCCGACGGGGAGCGGCTGGCTCCCTCCTTCCTCAAAAATGTGGTTGGATTTGGGGGAACATAAGACGGGCTAATCCTAATCCCCGCTTTCGTTTCGCGCGATTTCGCGAATTTCAAAATACAGTGGAGATCTCGTGGCGGGCAGGGAGGAGGAATTTCATGGCCTTCTCGGTCTCACGCAGGTGGAAGATTTTTTTTATTTAAAATTAAAATATATAAAAATCGTTGAAGATATGAAAATTTCCCCGCGTTCTGAACAAATCCTACTTTGTTTTAACATTTATAGGTACATAATTTATCGTTTTGACTTTTTCAAATACATAATTTTTGTTATACAGTTAGATTTGCATTATATTTGAACACAGTAAAATCATGCATTTAAATTTAAATTTATGTTTTTGTCTAGATAGTAAAAACTAAAATACTAAAATGACTTATTTTTTGAAGTGGAAAATACATAGTAAAAATATGCATTTAAATTTACATTATGTCTCATAGTAAACACTAAAAAAAACTTCCAATTTAGAACAGGAAGAGTAGATTTTGACTAAAAACAATTAAAATGCATGGTTTAGGTTGAAAATTTTCTGACAAAGTCCTTGTCAGTCCTAAGTCTCTCTCTCTCTCTTTTTTTTTCCTTTTGCGATTACACAGTACGACGCACCAACGGAAAAAAAAAAAAAAGTAATCTCATGTCAATGTTGGGACTTCAGCAATTAAATGGAAGTTTCACACAAGAACGAAATAAATTAAATATATTTTAAAAGACATAGTACAAAAGAATAAAATAATATTTAGTTTGCAGTTCATAATCCATACATATATCTCCAAAAGGTCCTTAACGTAAAGCAAATAACAGTAGCTTTGACAACGTTTGCTCTAAGTTAGCATTAGTTGCAAGTAGATGACGGAATCAACAAATTCTCAGCAGCACAAAATAGCAAATTGAAACCCATGCAGCTGCTCTGCTGTTAAAAGTTGAAACCATTTTCTTCACATGACCGAGGATCAACTTCAACTTCACAGTTTACACGGCATACAAGAAACGGCGAAAGCCATGTACACAACCACATTCACACAACATTACACTTTCCCCTAAAAAGGAAAACAAAAATCTCCTCCTGTCTCCTGCACAGGAAACACATGAACTATACAAGTATGTCCGCAGAACTCTGCTTCGGTCATCATAGGTTGATACATCAGCTGCAACACTGTCAGAAGAACCGCCTCTTGAAGCTTCTGGTTGTTGCTTGGTAGGAGCGCATGAGGAGCCCAACACCTATGCCTACACCGACACAGACTCCCAGGCCGATGCCCACACCAACTCTGACGCCAGCGTTGAACCATGAGAGCTGCCCATCATCATCGTCCGAAAGTACCAACCTTCAGGATACTGCATGCTACCAGTGTTGATATCATTGTCGCCTTCATTGCTAGCAGCCTGCCAAAGGAGATGATATTGATCAACAGAAACTTGAGGTTCAGATGGTCACAATCAGTTGATTGGTGCAAAAGAACTTAGTTCGGCAAGCATGCAGTTTCAGTTGAAAGCAGAGGCATGTGGACCGATAAACTAAACATAGCCACTTCAAATGCAAAATTATATTGTGTAACAATATAGAATAGAACCAAACTTCCATGATAGCTAATGCCTACGTGATTAAAATAATACCATAGGGGGGAGACACCCCTGGGCTTTGTCTTAAGAAGCTATACCACAATTCAGCCACAGCAAGGGGAGACCCCTCCGAGCACATTGCTCTAACCGGTATAACTCATGATAAGATGGTACCTAATGCCTATGACTAATATCTCTTTCTCTACATTTGTTCAATCCCTGATACAAATCATCAATTCAAGTCCTAGAAAGGATTCACCATCCCCTACCTTAGTACTCGCCAATGGCACAGCCACCCCAAACCCGAACAGGAACTAGACCAAAAGTAACATGTATCCTCGAGGCACTAACATCAGAGCATATACGCTGGACCATACACAGCTCTATCAACACATTATCCCCTTGTTCAACACTTCAACTATAGTGAAGGGGCAACATTGCAAAATTAATTTCCAAGAAAAATAGATTTATACCTCAAAATGGAGGCAGTATTACCTGATGCTTTCAAGCCTATGGTAACCTCACTTGGATTATTAGTTAATTATTAATCTCATCATATAAGAACAAACCTACTTAATATAATTTGTACTGAGCATTTACAAGGGCCCCAAATTTTATAACACAACTATATCAAACTCATACCGTCAGGCTATAACTAATAGTCTGATGCCGTGCATATGTCAATTGTCAGTTAAAATAGTCATCTCAAGGTCCAGTTGCCTAAAGCATGACTTTGAATACCACATGATGAATGGTAAATTCCGTTACAAGTTCACCATATCCAGGCGAAACCAAGCCAATGTGGGAATCAAGAATATACATGGTACAATGTTTCTACCAATGCAGACTGTTTAGTGTTTAGCATGATATAGTCCAATTAAATAGATATGAAAAATAGTTATGAATTCAGAACCACTGTTCCTTTCTAATGGCGTAGCATGCATATAGCTTGTACTTCACAGGGATAGTATGATTTAGCATGGTAATTCTGACTAGTTGAAATACATCTACTTCATTTAATAAAAACCAGATCCTGGAGGTGCATTACCCTTAAGTACAGACATTACTCGGGGGCACACTTACAAACATATCAATCCAAGAGACTGGGGACAAAGACACTATTACCAGCAAATCCATCACTATCACAGAAAAAAAAATTGAAAACATGATCTGAGTAACTCTGTTTCGTTTTACAGGATTACAACTGCACAAAATTGTTTCTGCCTCAGTGACACTGCAATCGACAACAACATGCCCTGCCAATTGAACCTGAACCACAAACGCTATGCAAGAACAAAGCAATCACAATCAGAATATGCTATACTACATGAGTTGTACCTTGTAACACGGCATGGACAAAAGGTTTATCCATTTCTGCGACATGAATATGCCCACTCGCCGCCACCTTACATGCTTACCCTAACCTAAGGACTGGTTTTATTAATCGACAACGGCAGCCAACCTATTCAATTTCCATCTAACATCAGGGCACCCAGTAAAATGAAGCCACTGCTGTTGAGGAAAAAAATAATCAACACTCACCGCCAATGTCCCCGATCGGCGTCGAACCATCGCACCAGCAGCTTCCTCAGGTGTAGCTAGCCGCAAGGCGTGGGTGAGCACCGCGGGCTCGCCATCACAGCACCCAGCGACATACACCTCAAAGGCCGACACGGAGGCTGCCGCCGCAGCAGCGGGGACGCACTCGATCTCCCAGGCCGCGAGGGACCCGCCTGCCTTGTCGCCAGGGCACCGCCGAAGGGAGCCCCGGAGCAGCGCGGCGCCGCGGTGGTCGGCGACATCGAAGGCCGCGGCGGGCGGGGGCAGCCGCGCGGACGCGGTGGAGACGTAGGTGGCCTCCCCGAGGCCGCGTCGTGCCGGTCGAGACGCAGCGGGAGCGGGATGGCGGCGGGGACTGGTGGGCCTCGCCGCCCGCGGGGCGGAGATCGAGCGCGAGGCGCGCGGGTGGGGCCGCGCCGCCGTGTGGGGAGACGCGCACGTAGAAGAGCCGCACCTCCAGGCAGCCGCCGCCGACGGGGTCCGTCATCCGTGCGGCGCGAGGTGGTGGCCTTGTTAGGGTTGCTCGGCGGCGGCCATGGAAGGAAGGAAGGAAAGGCTATTAGGTGGAGTAGGGTGGTTAACCAAAGTCGAAGAGATTAGTGATCAAAGTTGATTAATTAACATTAATTAATGATGAAAATTTAATGGTCTTAGTTATGGGCTGGGCTTCTATGGGCCGTAACGTGCCCTTCTAATGTTTTTCGAGGAAAAACTGGGCCGGGCCCTTCTAATTGGAACGATAATAAGCGGCTTAGTCATGGGCTGGGCTTTAATGGGCCGTAAATGGGCCCTTCGAAGGGTAATAAGCGTAGGAAATGGCCCGAGTTTGAAGGGAGGAGAGAGAGAGAGAGCAGCACGGAATCCAAATCCACCACGATGAGCAGCGGCGGCGGCGGCGGGGAGGAAGGCGGCGATCCCCGGCGGCGAGGAAGCGGAGGTGGAGGCGCTGATCCGGGCGGCACAGGACGCGGTGCTGCTGAAGCTCCAGGCGAACTCCCACCTCGTCTCCTCGACCCCCGCCGCGTCGGCCTCCAGCACTCCTCCTCCTTCGCTCGACGCGACGACGGCGCTCGATCCCCTCGACAGCGACCTCGCCCGGCGCTTCGACGCGCTTAAGTCTCGCGCGGCGGCTCCGAAGCCAAAGCCGGCCGGAGGTGGAGGCGGAGGCGGAGCTGCTGTTGGCGGGATGGATGAGCTGGAGGCGCGGTTCGCGGCGCTGAAGGGGCGGCGGCGGGGCCAGAGAACGACACCAGAGTGAGGCTGGAGGATTTGGGAGGGAGTCGTCGGAGGAAGAGGCGGACGAGGTCGAGAAGTTGATGCGCTGGGCGATGGACGCCGCGCGGCTCGACGTCGCTTCGGCGGGCGCTGGCGGCAAGGCGAAGAAGCGCACTGACGACGAGGAGGTGGTGGAGGAGGAAGAGAAGGATGAGAAGAGCAGCGTGAGCAGCGAGGAGTATGATGATGATGATGATGAGAGATTGCGGTTGAGATGGCGAGGAAGAAGGAGATGGCCAAGACCAAATCGAAGAACAAGTGGTTCTTCTTGTGATTTCCTACTACTCATCAAGCAGATCATGTGTAAATTTCATAGCTATCTCGATTTGAATCCAAAGATTTATCATATGCGGTTCCACCCACTTATCTGATATTCGTCTTAGACTCTTAACTGTTTGATACTTTTCAAATTGCATCTTGATGTTTCTTGAATTACTGGTAAACAGTAGTGTGTAGACAATACTTCCAAGAATTCAACAAGGAAATGAATGATGGAGAATGCAAATAAAGAATCGAGACAAGAAGCCATGTGTTTAAATGCATACCAATTCGGTAATTCCTATGCCCACTTTGGATCGTGGGGAAAGTAGATAGGATTCCCAAACTTTGGATAGTGGGAAAAACATAGGATTCCCAAAATTTAAGGATCATTTAAAAAGATTGCCATTCTGGGTAAACACAGGATTTCTGTTCTTAAAGGATTGGGTAAACAGAGGATTTCCATTCTTAAGGATTAGATAAACATAGGATAGGATTTAGGATTTCCATTCTTAAGGATTAGGTGAACATAGGATTTAGGATTTCCATTCTTAAGGATTGGTAAACATACTATTCCCATTCTTTTGGATTTTCTTAAGGATTGGGTAAACATATATAGTATTCCTATTCTTATGGATTGGGTTACTGCTAGTGTTCAGATGAATCGCTTATATGCAAGAAAAACAAACAACAATTCCCTTGCATTCTATTCCACAAGAGAGAAAAAAATCACTCAAACCCCAATGACTAGTGTTTTTCATTTTTTCAGTCTTGCATATGCATTCATACCATATTTATTCGCTTATTCTTGTGTTTTTTCCTACTATACTGCAATTTTTTTAATCCCATGTTCCAAAATGGTATGTAGAGCAAAACTTTAGGTAAAACTTGAGTATGAAAACCAGAAAAGATGTCAAGATACAATTCAGGCTAATATTTGGAGCACAAGTGAGCAGCTCATTGTCAGTGTCTGGGATCTGGCATTTTGCCCATACATGAGTTCATTCAGGTAGTTAACGCCAATACAACTCTCATAACCCACAATGACATTGCTATACATTTCAGTCTGGATGGATGGAGTACAATGTGTGAGATACTCAAGGCAAGCGCCAACCATCATTCCCATATATAGTTGCCTTAACTTGCCACTACAAAAGTTGAAAACTACAGATTTTAGAAGTTCACTCACTTGAAATTACAAGCTTCAGGTTTCTTTATTAGCCAGAATACAAAGATATGATGTGTTCACTCACGTGTTCATCAATTAATTCATATATGATGGGGAACAAATTTCCAGGTATGCATATTTTTACTAATCCAGTGATTTCCTAGTGTTGTTGACGTCGATTTCCTCAGCATCATTCAGGACTGTAAACAAAATGGAGTAGCCACGGCCGGCAGAGATTGAAGGGCCTGAATAGGCTGGAAGCCGGAAGGGACCTAAGAATTCAGATGGACCCCGGACGAGGAAACAAATGGGCCGGAATCGTAGGGGAGTTCCCCACTGAATGATGAACTTTCTACTTTGGAAAAAGTCCACATTCCCCCAACTATCACAGCATTAAAAGTTTCTTTTCGCCGCCAGCTTCAAAAGCCGGATAAATCTCTCCCCAACTTTTCAAACCATGCATTTTTCCTCCCTCGAGCAGTTTTTGAGGGCGGTTTTCTTCAATAACCGCGGGTTTGCTACAGCAACCGTGGGTTGCTACAGTACCAGCACGTTTGTCTTTTTAATAAAAAAATCCGGTTGAATCTTTGAAAAATCATAGTAAATTATAGAAAAATCATAAAATGAAAAATCCGGTTTTGTTGGACTCCACATGAGTAGATCTACACAGTGAATATACAATATGGTATACTTTTAGTTCGACAAAATAATTATAGTAGCTGAAGCTCACGAATTATTTTAATTAATTATATATTCACCTTATAGAACTTTGTACTAAAGCATATCATATTAAATATTCACTGTGTAGATCTACTCATGTGGAGTCTAACAAAATTAGATTTTCTATTTTATAATTTTTTTGTGATTTTCTATGATTTTTCAAAGATTGACCAAATAAATAAAAAGAAAAAGACAAAATTTTTCGTAGCAAAAACTTTGTACTAAAGCATATCATATTATATATTCACTGCGTAGATCTACTCATGCGGAGTCCAGCAAAAACAAGATTTTTCATTTTATGATTTTTCTATGATTTACTTTGATTTTTCAAAGATTCAACTGGATTTTTTTAAAAAAAGACAATCGCGCTTGGTTACTGTAGCAAAACCGCCTTCAAAACCGCTTCGAGGGAGGAAAAATGCATGGTTTGAAAAGTTGGGGGAGGTGATTTGTCCGGTTTTGGAGTTGAGGGAGGAAAAGTAAACTTCTGTGATAGTTGGGGGAGGGAATGTGGACTTTTTCCTTCTACTTTTGATTTTTTTAAAACAAAAGATGAACTTTTCTACTGTAATTTGTACGTACAATATGTTTTTCTGTTTTTGCAATGAAGGGT
The DNA here is from genome assembly GCA_015847255.1 of Hyparrhenia diplandra. Taxonomy (NCBI): domain Eukaryota; kingdom Viridiplantae; phylum Streptophyta; class Magnoliopsida; order Poales; family Poaceae; genus Hyparrhenia; species Hyparrhenia diplandra. The sequence goes on from JADLZK010002109.1 coordinate 1,816,886, forward strand.
CCATTACTTAAAACTTAGCTTTGATTCAAATTTACAGTGAATGTAGGATATTTCATTGCATATATCCAATTTGTACCAGCAGCAGCTGCGGCAGTGCGTCGTCCTTGGCCCATCGATCCAATTTGTAAAAAGGATTTATTTGAGCTGCATAAATACATTACACTCACCACCGGATAACTCATTGCATACATTATTTGAACACTGAATTATTATTATCCTCTTTGTAAAATTTAATCTATATTTGTTTAGTTCCTGCTTGTGTTCCATTCGCACTATTTGAATTATTTGAGCAACAGATGTGACTTTTGCTATAAGGCATGTTATATGCATATTTATTTTGCATAGGATCGAGGTACGCCTAATAATTAGGCTAATCTCAATGGAGAGTTTCATAGCGTTGTTTTCAAATCGCCGCATCACATAGAAAAAAGATAAAACACGCATGAAACTCTCACTTCTAGAGTTTCATGTACCTTAAATTTCGTGACTCAGAGAGAGTTGGTATTCGTGCTAAGAAAGTTTCATCCCCATGAAACTCATTCATTCTCTCTCTCTTCTTAAATACGAGTGTTACATCATCTAAAATGCCTACATGGCAGCTCATTAAATGCAAATGAGACTATGATAAAACTCCCACTAAGATGACGACATTAGATTACCTCACATGTTTGAATATATTTTTCTTGAACTATATTTACTACTTCTATAAGAACAAACCCCGCTAAGCTATTTCTCTCAACATACAATGTATCACACTACTATTGTGGGGGATCAATATTTTGGATGACCCCAATCCGTCAATCAAGACCCTCGACATCATGTCTCGGATGATTCTAACCAAGGACCTCTCCTCCACCCATGGATTTAAGCCTACTGGCGAGCAGGTCACACGGCGCACGAGCTCTTTCACAAGCGAGACCTCTTTCCGCCCGCTCGAGGTCTCCGTCGTCGACCTTACCGAATGCGTACTCGAGCTCGGCGAGACCTCTTTCGCCCGCCGAGGCGGCCCCTTCAAGTTTGTGCGCTAGAGCTCTCGGGCGCGACCTCTCCGATTCGCTTCGAAGCTCGAAGCTTTCGGCGAATCGCTCAACAACGCCCGTCTACGAGCTCGTCCCCGGCGTCCACGCGGAAGGCTGAGCACGGGGAGTTGGCCAACCACTCCCGGGCGGCACTTTGTGGCCATCGGGAGGCACGATGGGAAAAGACGACCCGTCTGTCGCCCGCCCATGCGATGACTAACAGCGGTCGTCCACGGATCGCGCAGGCAGCAGCGACGGCGTCATACCTCATCCACGGCATGGGCACCCCACGCCGGCCGGGACCGATTCCAACCACGATTGGGGCTCGTGTGACCCTTTACCGCCACTGACCGGATTCGTGGCGGCCGGCGATCAATTTTGGCGTCCAAGGCCGTCAAGAGCTCAAGAGAGGGCCCCTGACCAACCAAAGAGCTCGATCCGAGCTCGATCGTCGTGATCCCGGTCCAACCGGCAACTCCGCCATCATGACCGGGAGACAAGCACTACCCGTACGCCATGTCGTCGCTTAACATGGGCACCCCCCATACCGAAGGGACGGCTCCAACTACGGCCCAGGACGAGGCGACGCATGACCACCGCCCCATGCCCCCGACCGCCATGTACGGCGACGTTCGGGGCCAAGATCCACGCGCCGAGAGCTCGAGGTAGCTATTAACCCAACCCACGAGCTTCGCTTTCGAAGAGCTCTTTCGCCGACGATTACACGGTATCATATTGTTCCACCTACCCCGCCCCCAACTCGGAGAGCTCACATGTTCTATCCCCTTGCTACTATAAAAGGAGGGGTAGGGTCTTGATTAGGGCAAGCAAAAAGAAGAAGAACAACGCACCCGGCTCTTCTCGCTTTTGCATCCTCACTCTCATATTGGCACTTGCCTCAATCATAGAGACTTGGGAGCCCGCTCCCTCTCTCGCTCCGCTTTGTACGCACCCCGTACGAGCATTTGAGCTCGGATAGTGAACACACCTGGACTAGGGAGCCCGACTTTGCCCCGAACCGGTATAAATCACGTGTCATTGTCTCGAGCTAGGCCATTGAGTCCGCACTAGCCACCATTCTTGTGACGGTGGTATTAGACCACGACAACTATAAACAATTAATATCCATTTAGCTATTTCTCTAAATATGCAAGCTATCCACTTAGACAATACATTATCACGTATAATTGATATTCACTCACCAAAGCCTCTAACATGTCATCTTCCAACCCTAGTTTTTGAACCGGACCGGACCGGCGGTTCGACCGGATTAAAAGACCGAACCGAGCCTACACCGGTCCGGTTTATTTAAAAGATCGTGCGTAATTGGGACCAGGAAAAAAACCCGGTCAAACCGGCCGGTTTTTTTTAAACCCGTGAACCGCCGGTTCCATATGAACCGCCCCGGTTTAATCTACGCCCTGCTTGAGTTTATTTGTGTTCTGTGCGGCATGGACGCGTGGTACTATCCAAGTTGGGGAGCGCTGCGCACCTCGCCACTTGTGGGCCCGCATGGTCGCATCGCGTGCATGCGTGGTGGTCCGACATCCGTGGACTGTTTGTGCTCCTGGCTCCTTTGACTTTTTGGTAGTACTACGTGTCTTTTAAATTTTGAAGTTTGATAACTTTTTCAAATAAGCTTCAAATGAGACAAATAAGATATCTTTTTTTAATATCTCAACGAGTTCTTCGCAATAGTGTAATCTATTTTAGCATTCAAGATTGTTTTTCAGCGGTGAATATTTGAATTACTATTCTTGTGGGATACCTATATCGGGGGTATCCCAAAGCATACGACTAATCACGGCGAAAACCCAAGCGACTTTTCGGCCCGGCAAGATCAACGCGAGCTCGGCCCATGGTGGCACTTCCGCCCGCACGAGCACGAGCACGAGCTCCTCCGCAAATGCGAGCTCATACGCCGGAGACCAAGCTCCGCGCCGTGCGAGCCCGACCGCACACCCCGCCACGAACGAAGTTTAGGGCGGGCCGAAACGACATCCCGCCTCCGACTTCGCACGATCCCTAAGCTCCAAGCTCGGGGCCGGGTCTCCGACTCCGAGGCCGGAGCCTGCCGTCTCGCCGGGGCGACTCGCATGACCCACGGGTCCCCGAGCTCCGAGCCCGGAGCCCATTGCAGCCTCACCGGGACGCCACGTACAACTTACCCAAGTTCCACGACCGGGGAGCTCACGATCCCTACGGATCCCGACTCACTGCAGGTTCGAACGCGCGACCTCACGAAGTTCGAGCTCCGAGCTCGGCAACTCGTGGTCCCGGCTTCAAGACAACCTCCGTCAAACTCCGACTTCGTCACGACCTCCGGAGCGTACAATCTCGCGACCGTGAAGATCGCGCGGCATACCTCCGACCAGCGGCACGCGGCTCCGGGCACGCACGACTCCCCGGTTCGTCTCGACCTCTTCCGTCTCACGCAGATGGCGGCAGCGCATGCCGCTCTTTTCCGCCTCGTCGCGAGCTCTTCCGCACGATCTTCGCCTCATACGAGCTCTTAAGTGCGAGCTCTTCCCGTCTTCCGGCGAGCACGAGGTCATCGTTGAGCCCTCTCCGTCTCGTCTGAGCTCTCCTAACAACGAATTCTCTCCGACCTTCTCGCGACCTCGAGCTCGAACAACGTGGAGCCACGAGCTCCAAGCCCTCCCGGCCAAGATCCCACCACGTCGCGCATACCGCCAACCGCTACATGACAAAAGGACATCACGGGGCCATCCCGGCGAGACGCGTTCCTACTACGCTGCGGACGGGGCATGGAGGCGGGACTTCGCCCATCCCGGAATCTGCGACGCGGCGACGGCCGAGTGCGACGGGACAAGCCCATGGCGACCCGCGGTGAAACGTGCGACCTATGGGTCCCTCGTCATTTTGCACTTTACCCCTTCTATTTTGTGTTCTTCTCCTCTTTAGCCCCTCTCCAAGTGGCATCGTGGTACCTCCCCTTGCGGCTATAAAAGGGGGCTTCGATACGGGGGGAGAAGGCGGAGTTCTCACCTCTCAACCCTCACATACGAAACTCTTCAACGATCATACACCACCCACGAGACTTGGGGCCGGCCTCCCTCTCTCGAACGACTTGTATTCTCCCCGATACGAGCATTTGAGCTCGGCCACATAGTGACTCCAAGCGGAGACCGGACTAGGGCACCGATTTGCCCGAACCGGTATAAATCTCGCATCTTGTGTCCCTTGAGCTAGGCCACGGAGCTCCACACCGAGCCATACGATTGTACCGTGTGCGTGGCCTACCCCGGTATTAGACCACGGCGGTTGGCGCGCGGTAGGGGAAGCGCTTCGTGTGGCGTTGGTCACCGCCCGATGGCTTCATCCACCGCGTCGCCCGGCGACCGAGCGCCCGAGCGCTTTGGGACGCTCACCTTCGCCCGGTCCCGGCCTCCGAGGAGTCCTCGTTGGGGCTGCGTCCCTCGCCGATCCGCGACGCCAACAACTACGAGTTGGCACGCCGAGGCGGGATCCGATTCCTGCGCCACTTAACCCCATCTGCGCCGCAGCGGATCATCTTCTTCACCGATGCCTCGACGCTCCTGCTGCCGTACATCTGGGTTCCCAAGCCGATGCGCGAAGGTCGCAGGACCAGCGCATCACCGCCCGTCACGCCACGACCGACCGGGTCCTGGCCTCCCGTCCACGCACGACCAGCGGTCGATGACCGGCTGTCGCGGACCGCGGCCTCTCGCCACCACGCGCGCGGCACCCACCACCGCCGTGGTCGCGCGCCAAGAAGCAGCCTACCACCGTCCCGCGCACGATTCTCCGCTCGGGCGCTCTCCTCGCGCCCGCACACGCTCAAGGTCGCGCCGCGCCCTCATCTCCCGCAAAGGCGGCGACGCCGACGCCGGCCACACCGACGGGTCCGGAGCACCATCCGGCCGCCGACGCACACGACCAGCAAGGTCGCGCTGAGACGGCTCCCCGGCCAGCGCTTCCAGCCATCGCAGCGAGCTCTTTCCCGGCTCGACGAGCCCGCTGATCCTCGGCGGGCGGGGCACCGCGACGACGAGATCTCCATCCATCACGAGCCCCGCCCGGTGGCTATGGCTCCGGCCTCCCGCGAGCGAGTTTTCTCACGCCCGCACGACTTCAACCCGCCCGTCCCACGCTCGATGCGCGGCGAGCCCGGCCCGCCTCGCACGACTTCCAGCCGCGGGACCGACCGAACGACCCTCGAGGCCGGCAAACCGCCCCGCGCCGACACGCATTGAAGGACAAAGACGCCTCTCGCCCGCACGCAGCCGTAGGTCGTGAGCGTCTCACCATTGCCTACGCCCGCCGTAGGCGTCGCCATCGCCGCGACGAGGCGCCCGCCTACATCTCCCCAACGAGATCCGCCCAACCCGGCCGAGCCCGCCGCACGACCAGCGAAGTCGCGGGCCGCCCTTGGCGTGTGATCTCCGCACGCGGCCGAGGGGGCGGAAGACCGGCAGACGCCACCACTGCGGACCTCGAGGTCGGCGGTACTCCCGCTGCGCCCACGGAACACGCACCGGGGCCGACCGCGGCGAGCTCCCCGCCACCGTCCCGCACGACTCAAGGATGCGGACTCTCGTCTCCGCGCCGCCTCACCACGACTTGGGTCCCGCTAGCGACCAGGCCAGCCGCCGCACAACCACGAGGTAGCTGACCTGAGTTGCCCTACCGCCACGCCGCCGCTGGCACGCCGCTGCGACTCCGCGCTACGCCACGACTACGAGGGGCAGCGAGGCTGCCCGCTTGACCACGTTCCGCGTCCCGCCGCCGTATATCGCGACAACAAGAACACGCGACTTGTAGCACGGGCCACCGCCATCGCCTCGTTCGACCTCGAGGTCGAGCCCGACCCCGTTACAGCCGGGCGGCGTGAGAACTACCCCCGCCTCCGTGTCGGCCCATCGACAAAACGCCATCGAGGCCTCCGTGCTCGAGCTCTCCCGACGAGCTTGCCATGAGCTCCCGACGAGCTTTGCCTTGGCGAGGTACAAGTCCCACCACGAGCTCCACCATGAGCTCTCGGATAAACTCAACCTCAAGGCCCGACGTCAAGCCCCCGCCTCGAGCTCCGACGCCGCGCTCCACCTCCGAGCTTCACCAATGCCAAGCTCCGTCGAGCCCTGTCCCGGAACTTCACGGGCACCTCCGTCGCCGCACCGCGTGCCCGGCCAAAGAGGACGGAGCCGGCTTTCATCCCGAATTCCATATCCATCTCGTGTGGGCTGCCACTCCACGCTCGGGGCCGAGCTCTCGGTCATGAGCTCTCCGTCCACCGACCTTCTCCATATTTGTGCCTCTCGAGCCCGGCCACCGAGATCTCCGCCCCAAGCTTGTCCAAGCCCGCGCCCGAGCTTCGACCCACGTGCTCTCGCCGTTGAGCTTCCACGCCCGCCCGTCGAGCTCTCTCGCCGGCGAACTCCGTAGATGAGCTCCGGCTCTAGCTCCGTCTATGAGCCCTCGGTCTCCGAGCTCTGTCCCGCATGAGCCGTCGTCTTGTCCCGTCGCGCGTGGTCCGCCCCGGCCCGTCCCGCGCACACGGCTCCGCTTCGCGCGAGTTGCGCGTCGGCCGGGCTCCCGAGCCGTCCCAATCTCCGTGCCACGCGTATGCAAGACCCGTCTCGCACGAGCTCCGTTGTCGAGCTCCACCACAAGCTTCCGCCACGAGCTCTAACGAACAAGCTTCATTGGGCCTCGGCGAGGCTCCCGTCCACGAGCTTCACCACTAAGCTTCACCGACAAACTCCACCGACATGCTCGTGACGAGCTCTTATAACGAGCCTCGCCGAGCCCGGCCACGAGCTCTCCGGCGCCGAAGCTTCTCGAGCCCGTCACGAACTTCTCGAGCACTTCACCGATGAGCTTTGGCGAGCTCTACCGTGTCCAAAGGCTTCGACCTCGACCGCTCGTACAACTGCGCTCACTCCCGACAATCGAGTCGTCACCAACGCCGAAAAACATCAAACAGCTACGTCCTTTCTACCCTTAACATACCGTAAATTACCGTTCAATGCCAAAATTTGTGCGAGCATTAGAACCTTTCCGTTTCCATTTGTTGAGCAACGGCCGCCCCTCCGCCCCAGCGAGGCCAGCCCCCTTTCGGGGGGCTACAGAGGACAGGCGCACACCCCGCACTTTCGCCATCCTTTTTTCGCAAAAATAGAGTGTGTTCTATGCGCTTTGCTTCCTTAGGATCACTTGCGTGTGCTATCGTCCGACTAAGTTTGGCGTCAAAGTCGTAAGGCCTGGTGCAAGCGCCCCCGACCTCCTACGCCCGCGGCTAACTAACGAGGAATGGCCCACCACTCGCTCCTTAAAAACTCAACCTCAAACTTAGGAACTTCGATAAACGTGTAAGGGAATAAAGGAAACAAAGCGCGTACACGACTCAAACGATTTAAAAGTTGGTTACCGTTTTCCCGACCACAAAGAGTTCACTCCACACAAATGAAAAAGGCATCGCCTCAATCTACTACTATCGCTACCACTCGTCTTATGCGGATGCATCCTCGCAACGACACCATCGGCGTCCTCATCGCCTCTCCGCGAACAAGGAGAGCTTCGCTGGGCCGGCACCGTCGCCCTCGTTGACATCGAGCGCGGCCGCACACCGCCGCATGCCGATGATGAGGTCACGCCGCTCCGCCGAGCTCCTCCCCGCGTCTGCGGGCAGCAACAAGGTCACGCGCTCCTTGTCCCGTAGCTTGCGGATCTTCACGCTGCTTCGCCGTCTTTGGCTCGCACCTCCTTCGCCTTCCCCTGCGCGAAATAAAAACATGGCGCTCACAAGTCGGCGACCGAAAAGACTAAGAAGTGAGCAAACCAAATTCACGATCACCTACCTTCCGGCTCGGTTTCCTTGCCCTCGAGGGTCTTCGCAGCTTGGTCGGTAGGGCCATTCCTCGACAAAGCGTTGTTTCTTCTCTTCCTTGACCCGATTCGCGGAGGGTGACGAGCTCTCGCTGAAACCGCCCCGCCGTGCACGGGCCGCTGAATCCACTTTCGCCGCCGCGGCGAAGCCTCGGCCACCAGGCGAAGCCGCTCGATCTCGGCTTGAGCAACCTTCAACTCCCCCGTTCTTCCGACCAAGGGTCGCCAGCCCCGAAAAGAAGAAACGCCAAAAGTAAGAACGACATCTCGAACAAGAGGCAAAACAAAGCTGATAAGCGGACTCACCTCCAAAGCGACCTCGAGGTGCTCGGCGGATCGAGTCCCTCTGTGGGCTCCTCGACCTCAACCTCAGCTGGGTTGACAACCCCCACGAGGCACGACGACATCGGCGACCTCAGCGATGGTTTTGCTCGATCCGTTCGTCCCCGACTTTGCCGTCACCTCGATCGATAGCACCGGCACCAGTGTCGGTGTCCACAAGCTCCGGAGCAGAGAAGACAGACGGAAACTCCCCATCAGGTTCGGCCTCGACAAGGGCGCGGCCGTGACGCCGCCTCCCCGAGGTCGTTGCGGCGGCGATCGTCATCCCAGCCGGTCGCGTTGGCCTCCGACGTGCCTAAAGCCCGTCTCCGTCACGGCCTGAGGCTCGGGGGCTAAGGCCGTCCCGTCCTCTCCAAGCTCGACATCACGATCGTCGGACGTTCCCTCGTCGCTCCCGGGTGTCAAGGAGTCAGCCCCGGGATCGACGACACTGAACCCCGGCACGGGGATCTCGATCCGAGGCTCCTTCCGCAGCCTCTTCTCCGGATTGGGCACCACCCTACACACGTAAAAAGGAACATCGGTCAAAATCGGAAGCAATGACGGCATCAAAAAATTCCAAGACTCCAAGTTATTCTATGCGACTCACCGCGACGTAAGACGCCTCTTCGGTCGAGGGCGGGGCGTTCTCCACTGCGGCCAGCGCAAACCACCACTCGCGTCGAGGCCACCACCGCTGCGTCGGCGCCCGCACTCACGAGTAGCAGCGGCTGCTGGAAGTGGCGGTCGCGATGGAGGATGTCGAACGACCAACCTACACGTGGAAGACAAGGCGGCGTGAGATCAAATCTCATCGAAAGCAAGCAAATGCAAGAAAAAGGAAAGACTTACGGACGGCGCCACGGCACGGGGATCGACCTCTTCGTACATAAAGTCGCCCGCCGTCAATGCCTTCACCCTCCCCACGACCCCGAAATTTGGGGAGTGAAGGCGCCGTGGACGGTCCCCATGAAAGGCGCCTTGTCCTCTGTCATCTACATCGCGCAAGACACGGGTCCGTAGAGGCACGACTCCATGAGCCAAGTGGTGAGCGAGCACCGCCTTACCCGACAACCGCGCCTCGGAGTTTGCGAATCGCCTCCACCGCCTTGAGTATTGCACGGGATGCTTATGACCGGGCCTGCCCCCTCCAAGTGTGCACTGGGCCCAAGATCGTCCGACCGTGAATGTCGGAAGAGGACAAACGGGGTCATTCTTGAGATAGAACCATCGGGAGTGCCACCCATCGCTCGGCGAAGGAAGGAGAAGCGCGGGGGTACTCAGCAATCATGCCGACCGCGACGGATCGACGCAACACCAATGAGGGCGGCACCGAGCTCCCATCGCGATCCTTGACATTCACAATATTGACGAAGTAGTGCTTGAAGAGTTCCATGTTCGGCTCAATTCCTGTGCACGCTTCACACGTTGTCACAAAGACCGCAATTTGCAGCACCCCATTCGGATTGAGGTGCCGCAGCCGATCCTCCGGTAATGAAGAAGCCCGCCGGATGAAGTCACCGCCGAACAAAATCCACGCAGATGAAATCCAACGAATGAGACGACGCACTGGGCCCGCCGGGCCGTGGGACTCCTCGCTGCCGTGAACCCGCCACTCCGACGGCTTTCGTGAGCTTCTGGAGGCCGCCGCACGACACCACGATGACTCCGATGAGCACGAACCACCGGTGGAACGCTCCAGTCGCCACCGTCCCCCCGCGGTCCGACCTCACGGCACGACGGCACCGCGGACTCGAGCCCGGCCACCTCCTCCGATCTCCCGGCACGCGGGCACGGGCCACCCTCGGTCCTAGCCATGACGGTCGCTAACGCGGCGAGCCGGCGCGGCTTCCTCCGACTTCCTCCCCGGGAACAGACGACGCAGGGGCGGCGGCGCCTCCCTCCCCCTCCCTCCGAGCGAATGACGACGGACAGAGCAACGGGCGCACCCGCGACCTACGGGCGGTGGCGGCGGCTCCCTGTGGCTTAGGACTCGAGGAGCGACGAGCACCAAAGACGGTGTAAAAATAAAAACCCCTCCCGATTTTTATGCCGTATACAGCCCCGTCTCCCTCTCACGATCGAGTCCGGCTCCGCGATCCGCGACCCGCACGAGCTCCGGATCGACGGGCCAGCCGCGCCCACGGCACGCACGAGCTCTGGTTCACTCGGTTCGCACGGGCTCTGGACTCTCGGGACAATTACGTGCGGCATGCACGAGCTCCGCATGTCACGCGCCTCCGTCCTGAACGACCAGGGGGTCGGGACGGCCGAGTGCGCTCCCACCACGAGCAACCAACGAGCTCGACATGCGCCACACATGCGCGCCGCGCCCGTGAGTGAGAGGTCGGACCTCCGACCCCACGCATGCCTGCGCGCCGCATGGCTAATTATAGATTGGGGACGACGGGACGCAAGCCCGCTCACCACACGACTAAAAATAGGTCAGGGTAAGTCCGCGTAAGCCGTGCATCCAGAACCGCATGAGCTCAAAGGTCGGGACGACCTTCAACCTCCGACCTCGAAGCCGCTCGGACGCATGCACGCAACAAATCCCTCCGACTTCCGCAACGACTCAGCTCCACAGCGAGCTACACACGATCATGCCCAGGGTTCGAAGGCTGGCCCGCCGAGGGTTCGACAGCCGCCATGGGCCAACCCGAGCGAGGGACACGTCGACGAGCGCCCGAGCGGCCTATGTCCGTGGTGCACGAGCGCACGGAGCTCAGCGACTGTGCTCGAGTCGCCCGGTGCATCGAATCGACCTTTGGTTTCCTCTACGATGAGGAGGCGACGAGCCGGGATCTCTCCGAAGATCTCGAGAATTATAGAGGTTGAGGCACCGGAACATGAGGTCGATCCACTAGCCGATCGACGAACGAAAGCCGACGAGCTTCGGGCCTCACTCGAGCTACCCGCTAGTAACTCACCGAGCACCTCATCTCGCCACCGAGGTAAGATGAGGCACGAGCTCACCCTACCTCCGCGAGAGAGCGTAATGGGGAACGAAAACAAACAACGACTCGGCTCCGGCACGAGCTACACACGATCATGCCCGGGGTTCGGCTGGCCCGGCGAGGGTTCAACGGCCGCCATGGGCCAACCCGAGCGAGGGACACGTCGATAGAGCGCCCGAGCGGCCTATAATCGTGTGCACACGAGCGCACGGAGCTCAGCGACCTGTGCTCGAGTCGCCAGTGCATCGAATCGACCTTTGGTTTCCTCTACGATGAGGAGGCGACGAGCCCTCGGGATCTCCGAAGATCTCGAGAATTATAGAGGTTGAGGCACCGGAACATGAGGTCGATCCACTAGCTGATCAGACGAACGAGCTGACGAGCTCGGGCCTCACTCGAGCTACCCGCTAGTAACTCACCGAGCACCTCATCTCGGCCACCGAGGTAAGATGAGGCACGAGCTCACCCCACCTCTCCGCGAGAGCAGAATGGGGAACGAAAACGAAAAAACGACTCAAACGAGAGTCAAGACGAACTCCGCCTATCGACTCAAAATACAAGCCTCGGGGGCTACACCGGGGTGCGCAAGCGCATCTTCCGGAATGGGAACGAACCCAACGACGATCACGGCGACCTCGACCTCGACCTCGGCCTTAAGAGTATGAGGGGAATCCATCTCCCCCAAAGCGCCGAGGGCCATCGAGCTTTGGCTCACCCTCCCCACAGGGCAACCATGGGGAAATGAACGAAAACACGAATCAATCAAAGCCTCCGCGGGAACTTCTCATTCCCACGGAGCCTCGGGGCTACACCCGGCGCAGCTTCGCCGCGCACCCGTGACGAAGTCAACCCGGGCATGGCCCCTATCCTCACCACGATCTCGAGGTCATCGCAGAAAACGCCTAGAGGAGACTCCATCTCCCCGAGGCGGCTCGGGGGCTATTGTGGGATACCTATATCGTGGGTATCCCAAAGCATACGGCTAATCACGGCGAAAAACCCAAGCGGCACTCGGCCCGGCAAAGCATCAACGCGAGCTCGGCCCATGGTGGCACTTCCGCCGCACGAGCACGAGCACGAGCCTCCTCGCACGAGCTCATACGCCGGAGACCAGCCCGCGCCGCGCGAGCCCGACCGTACACCCCCCGCCACGAACGAGTTTAGGGCCGGGCCGCAGAACGACATCCCGCCTCCGACCGCACGATCCCGCTCCAAGCTCGGGACTGGTCTCCGAGCCCGAGCTCCTGAGTCCCGGCCTCGCCAGATCGACTCGCATGACCCACGGTCCCCGAGCCCGAGCTCGGGAGCCCACGCTCACCGACGTCACGCACAACTTACCCAAGTTCCACGACCAGTGGAGCTCACGATCCCTATGATCCCGACTCGCAGCTTCCCGAACGCGGCGACCCACGAGTTCCGAGCCCGAGCTCGCAACTCGTGGTCCCGCCAAGACAACCTCCTCACAAACTCCGACTCGACACGACCGGGAGCGCACAATCTCGCGACCGTGAAGATCGCGGCGGCATACCTCCGACTCGGGCACGCGGTCGCGGCACGCACGACCCTCGGGTTCGCTCGACCTCTTCCCGCCTCACGCAGATGGCGCGGCTGCATGCCGCTCTTTCCGCCTCGTGCGAGCTCTTCCGCACGAGATCTTCGCCTCATACGAGCTCTTCCGTGCGAGCTCTTCCCGTCCTGGGCGAGCACGAGGTCATCAGTTGAGCCCTCTCCGTCTCGTACGAGCTCTCCTAACAACGAGTTCTTCTCCGACCTTCGCACGACCTCGAGCTCGGAACAACGTGGAGCCACGAGCTCCAAGCCTCCGGCGCATCCCACCACGTCGCATACCGCCAACCGCTACATGACAAAAGGACATCACAGGGCCATCCCGACGAGACGCGTTCCTACTACGCTTGCGACGGGGCATGGAGGCGGGACTTCGCCCATCCCCCGGAATCCTGCGTACGGCGACGACCGAGTGCGACGGGACAAGCCCATGACGACCACAGTGAAACGTACGACCTATGGGTCCCTCGTCATTTTGCACTTTACCCCTTCTATTTTGTGTTCTTCTCCTCTTTAGCCCCTCTCCAAGTGGCATCTGTGTACCTCCCCTTGCAGCTATAAAAGGGGGGCTTCAGCCACAGGAGAAGGCAGGTTCTCACCTCTCAACCCTCACATACGAAACTCTTCAACGATCATACACCACCCACAGAGACTTGGGAGCCGGCCTCCCTCTCTCGAACAGCTTGTATTCTCCCCGATACGAGCATTTGAGCTCGGCCACATAGTGACTCCAACTGGAGACTGGACTAGGGCACCGATTTGCCCGAACCAGTATAAATCTCGCATCTTGTGTCCCTTGAGCTAGGCCATCGGAGCTCCACACGAGCCATACGATTGTACTGTGTCTGTGGCCTACCCCCGGTATGAGACCACGACAATTCTAGTCATTTTTGTTCCAATTAATTTGTAAGTGCTCCATATTTATTTATACATATTTTTTAACATATCCACTAAAATAACTCTAGAGCACCTACATATTATGTTGTGTGAGCCCGTGAGGTAGTACAGGTAAATTGTGTTGTTGGATTTTTCCAAATTTTTAATGTCAAATATTAATTAAATGATATATATATATACCGGTTCAAAAATTTGTGACCGGTTTGATAAAACGGTCCATTTTTATCGGACCGGCGGTTCAAACGGTTCTAAACGGTTGGACCAATGAACCATTGAACCGACGGCCTTACCGGTTCGATCACCGGTCCGGTTCAAAAAACTAGGCTTCAGCTAAACAATGCACTATATAATTAATATCATCTTCCTGTATAAACATATACATCTCTTAATTTTTAATGATTAACATTCTAATTTATATTCCTTTATCATTCTCGTGTCAACGTGTGAGGAATCCTCCTAGTTATGAAATAGTTGAAGGTCTTCATGACGAGATATAAAATCCCAATATTACGGGAGATGTCCAAAAAGACCATGAAAATAACATGCAAATACCATTTCTCGGTCAATCATATAGACCAAAACATTGCACACACACATACTCGAATTTAAGACCATAATAATTAGTTCAATTTGTTGTAACCGCATTTGGAGAACATTAGTCATATTCATTGGAGGTGGTAATAAGACAAATAGTATATATCTGAACAAGTCTCGAAATAAAATGTGCTACATGACAGTCGGAAACATAAATATTCACTAATACAGAATTGGTAAAAATAAATTAGATTACACATTACAACGCAGACACCCAGCACGCACGCACACTCACCTCTATGAACACATGTACGTAAACCCTACCCCCTGTGAGCACATTCGAAGGACTGAGCCGGTAAATCTTGAAGTTCACGAAGACACCACAGGCGTCTCGCTGTCGACGGGGACTCACCTACCACTTAATGCATGGTGCCAGAAAATCCTGAAATAAATCCAGAAAAATACGAGCACCAGGATTTGAACCATAGTGGGTAGTGTCCCGTTGGACCGTCCTACCATTTGAACCGACACAAATAAGACAAATGGTATATATATTTGAACAATTCTCAAAATAAAATGCTACATGACCGTCGGAAACATAAATATCCACTAACATAGAATTGGCGATTTTGAAGCGACACAACCATGTCGGCAGTGATAGGGTCGACATAAATGTCGGTTCTTCCAACCAAGCAGTGTCGAACTACACTGCCAGGTCGCGGTTCGACCCGGCTATGATGGAGAACATTAGCCATATCCATTTGGAGGTGGTAAGACAAATGGTAACTGTAAAACGTGCTACATGACAATCGGAAACACAAATATTATTGAATTGGATATATGGTTTTGTTGTGGTTACGGAAACAACAAATCTTATCAACCCCCGTCCAATTTGCCTCAGTATAGGGAAGTTTGTATGTCTGAGGTAAACGTTATGTAGTGTAAAAGGACTGAAGACACAAAAAAGAAGACTAATCTAAACATGACAATTAAGCAAAATTAATTTGATTGGCTTTAGTTACTGTCGCCGTTTTTCTCTCCAACACGCAAATAAAAGCTTTTGCCGATTTCAATTCACTTTCTTAGATTCTAACGAGATTATGAAATCGAAAAGGACTTATACATGTCGACGCTTGCTGCCCTCTTTGTGTCGTGTTCTTGGACAGCACTGATAAACTCCAACAGAGATTGAGATGTACTCCTACGTAATACGCCTTGTAAACGAGACACAATTTGTGTAGGCATGATGCGTCAATGACCTTTTAGATTCCTGATAGCTAGGGTCCATGGTAGCCACTGAAAAGTGTGTGAATGCACGGTGTTAAGCCCCACTAAGACATATTCTTGCTTGCAAAAACAGGGAATTGTATATATATTATTATCAGTAAGCTGTTCACCTACAGGCCTCGCTGTACGAAAGTGTCCTTCTTCCTCACTCTTACTTGTCCCCATTGCATAACAGTGCTTGCGTGGGAGATGAAGCTAGATAGATAGCTACCCCATGCACCACGAGCTAGAATATAATTGGAGCACAAATCGATCGGTCCATCCATCGATCATTGAATTCATGATAGATGATGTTGTGTCCTCCAAATGAAAAAGGAATTATTGCTGACTGCTGAGCAGAACTGAATGCATGATTAGGGTTTCTGGTTAGCTTATTAGTATGCAGTAGAGGAACAACACATTGCCCTAATAAGGGGTGCTCGTAGGATCAGAGCCCCTAATGAATGCTCATCACACAGCACAGAGATCTCTAGAGAGAATAAAGGAAAAAAGAAGAGAGAGAGAGAGAGAGGATCAACAAGATAATAGAGGACTACACTACAAGAAAGGGCGACGTCTTAACCATCTCGGAATGGTTTAGCTTAACCAACTGGATCGATGATATCGAATCTAGCTAGAGAGTGCGTGTGACAGCAGAGAGTATAAGCAGCATCTGTTGCATTCAGCTGATTCAGGAGCAGAAATTAGGCTCTATATGAATCGGTTTGCTACAGTGTTAGGGAGACCAGTGAGCAGTACTTGTAGGCCCAGCTTGTGCTGCCTGCCTGAGATGATATGCTCCTTCCTCACTCAAGCTATGTGATATTGTGATGTCCCCATCCCCTGCTTTGACAAAAAGGCCCCTCCCTGATTGCTACAGTGTCCCCCCTAATTCAAACAAGTAGGCAACTGTTCCTCACTCAAGCTATGTGATTATAATAACCCACTCTGTATTTCTCCACTATTAACTGTTCCTTTCTGCATGCCTTTTTCATGGTATCTACCTGCATGCGTGCCCTTTGTTAATTTGTTTTGCCTTTGAGGTCACGGTAGCTTGATTTGAGCTACTAGATGAAGCAGGCAACATCGATTGGTTCTCTTATTCTGGAATGCAGGCATACAGTATTGGTTCATGTCGGAGTATATTAGGCATCTTCGGAATGATTATTGGTATTAATTATAATCCCATCATAACATTCATTTACAAATCCTAGCACGTGCCTCTCACTACAACGGAAATCTATAACTCTAATAAAGCTAAACCCCACTAGATGATTTCTAAATCTCTACATGCATATGGTGTCCATATTATTCTTCACTGAGTCCATGCCGCGTCATCTCTTATTATTAATTACGAAAAAATGTTCATGTCATCTTAAATCTTTAATCTAATTAACATACAAGTCATCTGTATATATATTATTTGTTTCATCACCCATTCCTCTATAATAAAATTAAGTATTCTATTTTAGGAGGCAACATAGATTTTTAGCAAACACTAGAAAAATATGCTCACCTCCAAAATATATTTTCGGGGTGAGCATCTTATATGGGTTGCCTATGGAAAATACAATTGACCCAATAAGTAACCCAAATGCATCCCTGAGGCCCCAATATTCACCGTACTTAATAGTTGTCGCACTTCCTCCTCTCTTCTCTCCTTCTCCCTCTCCCTCTCGCCTCACTCAATGCCCTCGCTCTTGGCTCAGCTACCATAGCACCACCCCAACACCACCTCATTGGACACACCAACCCCACCAATAGCCCCCATATCCTAGTGGCCCACTTGGCGAGAGTCTAACATAGGGATATGTTAAGTCCTTTTAAAAGAGAGAGTCAACATCAGACACCCCTCGATCGACCAATCCCATGAATCGCGCGAGGGCTATACCCATCGTGTACGCTCGTGTGTACCCTCTAGAAGGAGTAATTAAGGGCAAGCCTGAGAATGCTCGTAGTTGTTGCTCAAGGCTAGGGAGCTCGTCTGCAGCATGACCTTTACCCAATGACAGTTGCGTCCCAAGCCACAGGCCAGGATCGAACTCAAGAAACCCATCTGGCACCCAAGGTGTATGAAGATATTATACCATCTACTCATTCAACGGACCCAAGGTCATGCAACAAGTGTGACACATCAAGACAAGGGACTCCATCGGTTCCAAGGGTGAAGGGCTCCATGCTGACTGCTTGTTAGCCCCTCCAGGCAAACACACCATGGCAACTGTTGAAATATATTATTGCAAACCTTTGCAACCATTGACAACGAACGCGATTTGGCTCCAACATCTATCTACCCTTTTTAACAAAATTGGGCTTCTTGCAATGTTTTTTTGTCGTTGCACAAGGGTTAGAAGTTAGTAGTGCACTACTACTTTTTGTGGCGGTTTTGTTTTCATTAACTATGGCAGTTTCTTAACCGCCACGAATGGAACCAACCGCCCAAAAACCGCCCAAAACCACCACAGTTAATATTAACCATAAAAACAAAAAGGGAAAGCCTAGAGCCAAACCTAGATGGGCTTGGATCTGGTCCTCGTCGTCGTAGGGATCATTTCGGTACCCTAGACCCGCTCACCCTCACGCCTGTGGCGCCCTAGATCCTTTGCCGGAGCGCTATGGAGGCCTGGATTTGGGCTCCCAACCCATCCGCGTCGCCCCATCGCCAGGCCCCGTCACCATCCCCACAGATCTAAGAGAGGAGAGGTGAGAGGCAACCTAGATGAGAGAGGATAAGGGAGGGGAGAGAGAGGATGAGGGCATATACCGCGTGCCACCCGCTTGGACGCGTGTCGTCGTCGAAATAGTCGGGCGCACGCCGCCGCCCGCTTGGACACGCATTGCCACCGAATCCTGATCCTCGCCCTGGTCAGGGCTCCTTGAAGGGGAGTGGGTGAGTGAGTGAGTGAGGAGCCTGATGCTGGGAGTGGAGGAGACGGGAGAGAGAGTTGCGAGAGAGAGGGATGGCCCATGCTGGAGTGGAGGACAGGGCCAGCGCTCTGGAGTGGAGAAGAGAGGGAGTGGAGAGAGGAGTTAGGGTTTTTCCTCGCTATATATATGCAGAACCGTCAACGGGTCGAGTTGGGCTTTTCTATATTAGAGTGGCCTGAGGCCTTTTAATCATGGTGGTTATTTGTAAAATGATCTCCACAGTTAATATAGGTTTTTATAAAATAACCACCACGGTTAATATATATTAACCATGGCAGTTATTTTACAAAAACAACCATGGTTAATCGATTATATTGTGGCGGTTATACCCTGTGGGCTGGTTTGCCCAGACTCAATTAACCGTGACGTTTTTCTCAATGTAAAAACCGTCATGGTTAATAAATCCTAAACGTCTTGCTACAGATTTTTGTAGTAGCGGTGAGTCCTCCACCAAAAATGGCCTCATGCAACATGAAGAATGAGGTTCCAAGCATTCGTTGGTCAACACATGAGATTCCATTGAAATTATATATGTGGGTGGATACAGTATGTATATGTTATTACCTTTTTTTCATATAATGATGCATGTATTATTGCACTCAAGATCAGC
This sequence comes from Hyparrhenia diplandra, assembly GCA_015847255.1. Lineage (NCBI taxonomy): Eukaryota > Viridiplantae > Streptophyta > Magnoliopsida > Poales > Poaceae > Hyparrhenia > Hyparrhenia diplandra. Next base: position 1,835,854 of record JADLZK010002109.1, read on the forward strand.
ATCCTACAGTTTAAAAAGCAAAGATAATTTTTTTTATTTTAAAAAGTCTCCACGCTGTTCCTCTGAATATTTTGTTTATTCACCCATGGCCAGGGATTGCTTGCTTTGCTACCCATGTTAGCAAAAATAGAACAAGAAGAGAAAAGGGATATGGAAGCTTGAGATGCTCACATCGCAGATGGTGAGTTATATGCCTCAATCAATCAAAACACTCCGCTGCTGCTGCTGCTGGTCCTACTGTGCCATAGAAAGACGTTATTGGCACACCACAACCATAACTAACACTAAGCAATAGCAATCAAACGTACGCCAGTACTTTGTGACAGTGACCTATTAACACACAATTCCAAGAGCATTTGGGATCCTAATGCCATTGCATATTGTGCTTTATGTTTGATAGAGTAGAGACTCTGAAGCACTAGGCAGGCAAATGGAATTGCTAGAGTGAGCTAAGTATAGTTCTTCGAGATCTGAACATCTGAAATACATTGCGAACACAACGTACCCTAAAATTTAACTAAATCTAGATAGCAAAATAAGAACTAATTCTTACATGGATAATGCAAGACCACTCTAGAAATAATTGAAATCAAGAGGGCTACATGCTTGTGCCAGCCTTTTGGATCAGGCTGCTCCCAAGGTCCAGACCACCCCAATCAACTGATCTATTAAGCAGCAACTTGTGTAGCCTACCTGTCATGCGTGCAAACTGCAAACACACATGCAGTTTGAAAATGTTTTTTGACCACATGTTTGGGATTCGGTTGTTCAAAGGCCCTTCTCACAAATTCCTGGCATCCCAATGCAAATTGCCCAGACCATCACTTTTAATCACTGTTGCTTGGGATCCATGATTTACATATGGACAAGACGAATCGCTTTGTTTGTACTTCATCTCTCCATATTTTTCAATTTGTTAGTGAACAACCTAGGAAGACCAACACGATTCTTGGCACCGATGCTTCACCAAACGGAGAAACACATTGTTGGTTATTGGAGGAAATTTCAGAAAGATGCATGGTCCTTTTTTTTTTCAAATCGAGTACTGAATATTAACTAATTTATTTGGTGAAATAACAACGACGAAAACAACCGTTTCTCAATGTAACAAAAATTGCTTCTGTTTCTACTGCATCTCACATTCTTTGATTTGTTAGGGGACCAACCTAGTAAACTAGCACAATTGTTGGCTCTGATGCTTCACTCAAACCTAGAAAAATGTGTTTTTTTTTTTTTTGGGAAAGATGCTCCGATTGCATCATAGGTCAACTAATTTAATTGCCAAAATAACGATTTAGAAAACAACATTTTTTGTTTCACTCTTACTCCATTAGAAAATAGCAGATCTGCTCACCTCACCACATACATTCAGCAAGACATATCAGCCAGCAGACAAATCAGTCGAACAGTAACTTTAACGATCACTAAAGTTAATCAGGAGCCCATCCAAGAGGTAAGTAAACGTAACTTTTCAGATACCTGTCCCTTTTCACCTCTTGGTTTTGCAGGAGAAACATATATCTTTTCTTTTGACACGACACAGCAGTGCAAACTTACATGGATTCAAAGACACACTATGGGGGTACAGCCGTACAGGTACAGCAAGTCAAAGAATTGAAGACGATGTAAAGCCTCCTGCACTTGTCGTTCAGTTAGGGAAAAGCCTATATAGATCGAATGATCGATGCATGATGTGTATGTACCTGCATATTTTCTTCAGTGCAATTAATTTGAATGTCTCCCTCTTTGTTTCATTGGCTCTTGATTAGTTATGCATTTATATATCTGCATCAATATAATCTACGTTGTTTGGGTTGGGTATATATCATGCAGCATGAAGCAGCAAAGCATATTAATTATAATACCTAGCATCTCTTTCTCCGAATGAAGTGTGTGGGCTGCAAGTTTCAGACAGCAAGAAGACTGAAGATTCATTCAGTAAAAGTCATCAGTATGTAATGTACTCCCTCGGACTGGTATTAGAAGTCGTTTAGGACAGCGACACGGTCTCCCAAAACACAACTTTGACCTCTTGTTATCATAAAAATATTAATGGAAATGTGACATATGTATACTTTTATCGAAATATTTTTTAAGACAAATCTATTCATATAATTTCCACATTTACAAACTCAACAACTTAAAAAGTTATTGATGATTTATATTCTAATGTTTGACCAAAACCTTGTCCAAAACGACTTCTAATACCAGCCCGGGGATGAGTACGTACACTGGTCTGTTTCCACTCCAGCCAGTCAGTGTCACTTGGGAACTAACATGCACTGTGACCATGAAGGAACTAACCAGCCGATGGAGAGGCGTGGCGCGTGCGCTAACCGATCGATCGGCCAGCGCCGACAGCAAGACGGCGACCGGAGGATCTGCGTCAGGCCGACGGTGGCGACGTCGTCTCGAGCAGCCGGTGTACTACATGATTGATGAGGTGAAAGAGCGAAGGTGAAGGGGACCGATGTGATGTTGCCTGTGCTCTGGCCCCCTGTTGGCCCCTACATATCATGTTGTGGTTGGTGATCATCGATCGCACGCTGTTAGTGTTAAGATCGACGATCGATCAGGATCAATTTCATTTCAATGCCAAGCTATCTTGCTTGCATGAATAAATAATAATCTATCTGGAAACTGGTTACCTGGTAGCTCTTGCATGTGTTGATTCAGTCTTAACTGAAGAACTAGGTAGTAGTGAGTAGTGACCAATGCTGCTACTTAGTTTCAAGAGTAATGTTGGAATTAGGTGACCAGTGTTGTCTACACTGTCTAGAAAGTTGGAATCGACCAGTGTGTAATTTGCATAAGCTAGGATTTGAGTTTTGTTCATCACACAGGGACTTAATGTGTCATGTATGGTTGTTTTGCTTTGAGCAATGGCAATTAGAGATGTCTCTTATGCTTCTTGTCAGACAGAGATCGATAGACAAGTTAATCGGAGTTGCTTAGAACTGGGTGAAGTTTCCTCCCTTTTGGTTAGCTCGTGTATAGATTTCTGATTTGAACAAAGCTGTTTCCCCCAAATTCTGCATCAAGCCTCTATTTTCCCCCTACCTCCATTGTGGAGCATCATATAGTTATTGTTTTCTAGAAAAAAAAAAACTGATAATACTGTACTATTGTACCACAATGAGGATGCATGCTTAACAACCTTGTACTTGCTACAGGATACATGAGGATTATACACATTACACACACAAAGCATGACGCATGATCTATCTGCAAAGTCTGAAAGGTACACACTCTGCACTTGCTGCAGGTACATACTCTGATAGTACTATGATCTAGCAGCATCAGAAAAGAAAGAATCCATGGACACAATGATGATTGGATGGGATTGTAATATCACTGTGACACATCAGTGAGGTTACCGGAGAATCCTGCTTTTGTCTAGCTAGACTTGATGAATTGGATCGGATGGCCACTCTACTACTGTTCCTTCCTGCTCAAATCCCAATCGATCTGTCCTACTGCATGATGAGATGAGATGCTGCGAATTGAAGCTTCTTATGGTTGCAGAGATGTGAAGGGGACGTCTCCGATCCTACGTACAATTTGGAGATTTCACGTACACATTTCGCGGTCTGATTCATTCGTTTTTGTATGGGAGATTTCACTATCAAGCTCTCGATGGCTCTGCGTACGTTCTCCATCGATCTGTCGTCGACGGCATATGCCATTTTCCACGCAGCTACCACGCTGGGCCTCCCAAAAGGGTTGGGGCACTGTGTCCGATGCCTAATTCTTCGATCGAGTGCTAACACAGTAACACGTGGGCCCTACTGTCATTTGTTCTCTTGTAGGAAAATCAAAATTATCTATATTTTGGCTATGTAAGCTATCTTCCAAGTTGATTTTGCCCATCAGACTCAAAAACCAGGTATCTTGCAATCTTGCTCTCTTGGTCGTCCTGTCGTTTTACCTTAGGGCCCGCTAATTTGTAATCTTGCTCTCTTGGTCCTGTCGTTTCACCATAGTTGCGTCCGTGCTCTGTAATCTTGCTCTGTTTTTGGCCATCCAAGAGCGTGTCACTGTAACAGTAAAATGTTTTCTATCTCATCAACTTGTATGTGGTGGAGTGGAGTATGACCTATGTGAGGAGGTCAAGGTCACCTTTGAGATCTTTCGTGTATGTAGAATCTATTAGATCCTTTTGGTTGATCACCAGGGATCATATAATGCAAAATGATAATTTTAATAAATAACATTCACAACCACACAAAGAAACAAAACACTAGAAACAAGAATAAGTTATTTCTAATTCACAATAAATATCATTGTTATTTTAGACATTAATATTGTTCTCCATCTGGTAAATAATCGGGAATATTTTTTTTTCCGAAGCGGGCTTTGCCCATACAGAAGATAGAAAGTTCATACACGACCTGTGACAAAACCATAGCGAGGTGCCGTGGAGTTGACACAAGTAAGCACACTAACGAGAAGGCATCAAGCGTCACGATTGGAGCAGGTTTATGTGTAAACTAATTCAAAATAAATGTATTGTGCTACAAAGAAAGGTGGCGGAAGCACAAGCCGTGCGGCGGATGGCCCTAAACACCACCCCCGCTTTAGCCTCGTGCGGGACGACATCAAAAACTATAGAGGGTGAGGGAGACAACAACAACAGTTTGCGGGTTATGCTCCTTCCAAGCCTCCTAGAAGGCGAGGAGCACAAAGAGAGTCGAAGGCACCACCTAAACTGCTGCAACGCGGGCAAGGCGTCCGAGCCACCATTCTACCGTGTAGTTTGGTGCGGGCAAAGGTGGGCCAGGCTAACACTTCGAGCAAGAGATTTTTAGCCTGGCAAGTGAAGACGCACAAAGGCGAGCAAGTGGTACATGGACTGGGTCCACCTACGAAAAGGGCGCATTCCACGGACGTTTGGAGGCTGGCTTCGCCTTGAAAATTTCCGTCGAAACAACCTACCGTGCAAAGGCCATATTGAAATGGTTTAATGTGATAAGAAGCTATATATACATCGTGTCAATTAACACCTCTAATTGAACATGTTTATACCATCCAGTACACTCAACCCATTTCAAACCAATAAACATATATACTTGTCTTGTACAATATATAGAAAATCGAAAGCATCAGCCATGGGTTCAATCCATTCGTTTCCAAAAGGGCTCAAATTTATACTGGACACATTATTAGTAAGTAGAAGACAACAATACCAACCACCTCTAGAAATAAACCTCAATTTTTTTTTAGAGACAACTCGAGTTCCCAGCTGTTCATGCCTCTAGAAATATCTTGAGGTGGCTAAATTTAGCTGCTCTGCCCAAAAATAGATCTGCGAGTATTGTCTAGATTGGACGAAGATATGCATATATAGTCACTTGCTTATTGAGCAATAACAAAACAAAATCAACAGCAATGATGATTTTTGAGATCAAGCACACATACATACAAAATCCCAATCCCAATCAGCTGCACGTAGTACGTACCTGAATGTTCAATTCAAAGGACATCGCTTAGTAGGTTGACATCAAGATCACGCATAATATTGCGTCCATTACACATACCAACCTCCACATTTGCTTGCTAACTACCAACAGGAGCACCCAAAGGCACATATCTATGCTATGAAGCACTTTTTCCCGTGACAATAACTTTGCCTTTCAAGCAAAAAAAAAAAACACTCACATACACATCGCCTTTCATGCCACACACATGCTTGTTGTATACTATACACATAAATACTCCACAACAGTATCTGTCATGTAGATCTATATATTCTTCAGGTTAGTTATGACTCTATCATGCATGCTTCATACTGATGCCATGTACTGATGTGTACCCATGCATCCAGGTATATGTAGCCAGCAGCAGGTTGTTATGCGTATATACAAGTGAAGCGTATAAAACAAAGCAACCAGTCTTCTCCTTCCCTGGCTTGTACATGTTTTGATGCCATGTCGCTGTAGTGTTAGATAGAAAGCACCAATTAATAAAGTGGAACCGGGGTGGGGCCCTCACCATGGAAAACCCAATGAAAGGAAGTGTCATGGTGAGGCCTTGCATGTTTGCTTGCTTAATAATCTGGGGGATCCTCAAGAAGCTAAGCAATTAGGAGAAAAAATTAATCGATCATGATTCGATTAAATAATCGCCGAAGAAGAGTGAAGGAGGCACAAGCTAGAGCTAGAAGAGGAAGGGGGCAACAACAACAAGACAGAGGAGAGAGGGAGAGGAGAGAGCTCATGTTAAAGCCCTACTAAACACCAACCAACCATTTGCACCCAGCATTCAGCAGCATGATATGTCATATGCATAGATTCCTAGCTCTTGATATATAGTTATAACCTCCGCGTTGTTGCGTTGGTGTGCATAGCTAGAGCTAGCTATAGTGTTATTAAGCTATAGCTTAATACCTATAACTACTGAATCATATCTATCTTCATTCAGTTAAGTCGTTTTGTGTGTGTGTGTTGTGTGTGCATGGGGCATCACTCTTGCTGCAACCAGCAGAAGGTGAAGAGGGGGCTCTGGTCCCCTGAGGAGGATGAGAAGCTCATCCGATACATCACCACCCATGGCTATGGCTGCTGGAGCGAGGTCGTGAAAGCCGGTAGGTTTTTGTTCTCTCTAGCTTGATGATGACTACTCTCCATTTGTATAACTCAATTATTTTGTTGCTGTTCATGATCATTTAATTTGGATCCTTGTTCTTGGATGGATGACCATTGGTTCATTTCTGGTCGATTAAATTTGTGCAATGTGAGGGTTTCTGCAGGTCTACAGCGGTGTGGGAAGAGCTGCCGGCTGCGGTGGATCAACTACCTAAGACCGGACATCCGGCGAGGCCGGTTCACGGCGGAGGAAGAGAAGCTGATCATCAGCCTCCACGCCATTGTTGGCAACAGGTAGGTTGTTGCACAAGTTCTTTCAGCCGTCAGTACTAAATGGAGAATGAATTTGGTCCATTAATTTCTTCTCTCTTCTTAATTTCCCACCAAACTACTTAACTAATTTCTGTAGGTACTTAATAAACTATTACATGCGTGGCTATACAGTACTGAATCACGATTCAGTTTTTTCCATTATTACTAGCAAGAATTTGTGCACCCCACATTGGCGTGTTCCATCATAATTCGATGAAAATTCCACGCTTGATTATTGCGTTCTTAATTTGGCAATGCTGGCATGGCTGCAAATAGTCACTATGCTGCATGCATATCCTCATCTTCTACACAATTTTCTCCTTGATTCATCATTTCCACCGATCTCTTGTGACATGGACATGTCAGTCTTTGTGTAGCTAACATCAGCAGAGAGCAAAACTGATCAGAAATGTCTAGGAAATTAATTGTGATTTGAAGTGTCGATATCGTCTCTTAAGATAGTACTTGTCTCTAGCTAGCTAATAAGTGAAGTTCCACACACATATATATCACACTTTATTTTTCTCCCAAGGTTTTCAATTTGTTGTCTCAATGTAATTAAATTCAATATCAACTAGTAATAATGATGTGTAGATACATCAGCTTGACATCATACATGCTTGTTTTCTTGAGGTGTCGTTTTCTACTAGTTAAACTTGAACACGACTATATAACAAATCATGCAAAGCGTATGTAATAGCTACATGTCAGGTTCAGGCAGCATTACTTGAAAATGAAGGCTAAATCCAAAGGAATGCAACACCCTAGCTAGGTAGCTACTTGATGTGTACATGACCACAGCTAGCGGTTCTCTGCAGGTGGGCCCACATTGCCAGCCACTTGCCGGGCCGGACGGACAACGAGATCAAGAACTACTGGAATTCATGGATCAAGAAGAAGATCCGGAAGCCAGCGATGAGCACGACGAGCTCGTCGGTGACGACGGCGAGCCCGCCGTGTAGCACGGCGGCGTCGGACGCGGCGCTTGGTCTTGGTCACCACCTGCAGACGCCGTTCAGCACGGCGGCAGCGGAGCACCAGCTCGACGCCTTCCTCAGCCAGAGCCTGTCCTTGCCACCGCCGAAGATGCAGGTCGGCTCCGGCGGCGGCGGCCAAGAGTCCCCGCCGGCGGCGCCGTTATTACCTCCGCACTGCCCATTCTTCATGTTCGACACGAGCATCAGCCCACCATCGTCGCTGACGTCGCCGGCGGGGCACACCCGCTGCAGCTCCCCTTCCTCACGTTCACGGCGGCGGCGATGGACGACGACGCGCCGATAAGCTACCATCTGCCTCCGTTGGTGGACGGCATGGGAATTGGCGGCATGGCAGCCATGGACTGCGGTGGTCTAGGCGAGGAGGAAGAGGCCATGATCACCGCGAGGCCGGAGGCAACAATGGCCAAGCGGCGAACGGTGGCAGCGGCTGCTGCTATGGGCAGAAGACGGAGGAGCCGGCGGCGCTAGGGCAGGACCAGTGGGACGACGAGTCGGCGCAGCACCTGCTGATGTGGGACGATGACCAAGGACTAACACCGTCCAACCTGGAAGCCATGGAAAGTACAGCTCACTCCCTCCTTTTATGGGACCAAATGACCATGCATGATGAAAAGCTAGCTTGGTGGTGCATTCATGCATCTCTCTCTTTCTTCTTGATCTGATCTACCTCTAGCTGATCTGCTGATCTGTCCATACATGAAATAATGAGGTTTTCCAAGGCGCATAATTTATTTTGTTGGACATTTCATTTTTTTTCCACCTTGATTTAACCCTTTTTTTTTTTGTGTTTTTGGTTTGGACTTTGGAGTGAAGATACTAAAAAGAGATGGAGTGTGTTAATTGGGTTTTTTTGTAAAGAGAATGAATACGTTCATGCATGTTTTGCATGGCGTTGCGCTTGGAGTGTAATTTGATTGATGTATCTAAGTGAATTTAAAATAAGAGAAAGATGACACAAAAGAGAAGTAAAGAAAGGGAGCCACGCCCTTTTCCGCTTTGGGTGCTTGTGTTTGTTTGCTCTAGAGATTGCGCATGCATATGTGGATGTCGATGTGGATGGATGTATCTAGTTATCAACAACTTTCTTGGCCGTAAGCATCCAATGATGTATGCAGGATATGCAAGGCCAAAGCTATATACATATTTTTTATTTTCTAAAAGATTCAACTATATATTTTTCAGGATTGCTATTTTTTTTTTTCTTGTCTACTTATTATGTTCATTATCTTATTGTTTTAAGCATTATTTCCTTCATGTAAAAGAACAAAAATAAATTGATGCTCCATTATATTTATATATATTGAAAATCAGCAAGCTGTAAACATCGATCAATAGTAACAAATGGTGTCACACGTCTATATATGTGTTGTCCATATTAAAATTAGCGTGTTCATTCGTACAAGTGAGAAAAACACACATCCATGGAAGACCACATCTTCACCTGATTGAGAGAACACAGTCCACTATGTTTGACTTAAGGGATTTCAAAAGGCATGTTTACATACTATTGGATGCATGCTCCTACTGGCATCAATCGACATGTCGCGTGTCTAGGGGGGGTGTGATGGCTGCTCGAATGCGGCTTTGCGTGGGTGGTATTTCGGCAAAGCCTTTTGCCGAAAGTGTATAAGGGGCTTTAAAGTACACGTGGCATAGACAAAGAGCCTAAGTCCGGTAGGGATGAAAACGGTCGGAAAAGATCGGAAGGAGGCCAAATCACTTTGACTTTCATTTTCTTTTCTCGAAACGAAATCGATACGATATTGTTGGAAACGAATACGGTGTCGGAATTCTAGGAATTTTGAAAACGATGTAGTCGGTCGGAAAATACAATGATAACGGTCAAAATCTATGATAACGGTATCCTAAGAAATGAAATGAGAAGAGTCATATAACTTCGTAATTAATATCACCACAGTTCTTGACAATAATACAAATAAACGATCGAGCTCTAAGTTGACTTGACATAGCATATTGATAAAAACATGAATTACTAGAGTTCCTTCTTAAGTAGAAGTTGTTGATCCTATATGTGTCATATAGTTAGTTTCAAAAAATTTGCCTTATATGCACGTTGGTTCGTGTGCCTTTGATTCGGTAATTACCAGCGGTAAATTACCGCTTAAATACGGGAATCTTCGAAAATGATCGGAAGAGGACAAAATTGTTTCCACTTTTGTTTCCATTTTTTTACCATTATTGTTTTCATTTTTTTGATTACAACTTTCATTTCGTTTAGGCATCGAATCGGAAAAACTTGAAAATGACTACGGAAAATGGAAACTATCATTTTTGTTTCCATCCCTACGGTAGTGACGCTTTAGTGCGGCCTACGGTCCAGGCATGTGATGGCTGCTCACTGAGTGTGACCTCTACGGCCCAAGCATGTGTGATGGCCGCTCATGGGCAACTTCCACTCGTGACACCACCACCGGAAAAGACCTCCACTACTCTTCATGCCATGAGCCTTACGACCTCTGCACACACCGGCACCATCACTAACCCCCAAGGCTATGACCTTTGCTCGATTGCTAGGGTTAGGCTTTTTGGAGCGGAACACGCCTAGGTGCAGGAGTTGGCAATGTGGTGTCGGGGTGTTTATGGGGATTGCGGGTGGAGGCGTGTTTGTCCTGGGTAGATGTGTGGTTAGTGATGAGTTCCAAGAAACAAGAACCAAAGCCGAAATAAAAAAAAAAAATCCAAAAAACCAACATTTTGGTTCAGTTCAGTTTGATTTTTGGTTCTTGCTGGTGAAAAAGTGCCCAGCCCCCTATCATTGTCGAGTGTGACAACTTTACGGTGAGGCTAACCAAAGGTGCATGGTGGCTGGCTCCCCTTGTATACGGCGATAGATGAGGCCTACCCAAGGTTGAGTATGACACCACAGTCCAGTACCGGACGAAAAGTGGCGAGGGCCATAACGGCTGAATTTCGACGGCCAATGCAAACACACAACAAGTGATGCGATCGAGGAAAGGGAAATGGGATCGAGTAATGTACCCTTTGTTTGAGGATCAGTGGCGGTTTTTGAGGGATTGAGAAAAATAGAAAAAGGATCAGTTCATCCCCTGATATATGATCGTTTAGCGAAAGAGGATTGTTTCATCAATCTAGTGAATATTCTAGTATGTAAGAGTTGAGAAGAGGCACATGAGTCATGTTTCTCTATCCCACATACATAGAGGGCTCGAAATAAACTTCTCATTGATATGATAACTTGTCCATCTAGCTAGGTTCGAGCCGTTCCAACTCAGCATAAATATGTGCTAGTATTTTTTTTTTTTTTTTTTTTGAAAATTATTGGTGGTGGTCACAATCCCACCAAAAAGTAATATATGTGTGACTTCCTTCTGAGAGAACACTGTCGGTGTAACCATTATTGTGCACGTACGAACACATAACTAATTAATAACATCAATCACACCATATCCACCCTTGGTGCATTATTGGAAGTTTAGAACTTTGCTTAGAGAAGATACTATATATGTACACTTTCGTTAACACTAAACGAGATGGCTTAGCAAAATGGCAAACACATATAGTGGTGGTATCTGGCTTGCTTAGGGCCGATAACTCTTGCTTAAATATTAATCAACAGTACTGCGCCGATATTATTAATCAATGCACAACATTTTGACCCGGCCATGATGACCCCCAAAACCGAACTTCTTCCAACTGTTACACATGCATGAGCTGGTAGGTAACTATGGTACAAGTACAACATGCATCTATGCATGCATGCATCATGCATGCATCTATGCATGCATGCATTATACTTATTTGAATTGGTTTTCCTTAGAACCCAAGCATGAAATTAATTTGTCAATCCATCGTGGAGATCAAGTGGCCAGCCTTGTTGCATCACCCACCACCCAAGAATGTTCCCATGCATGTCACATCGCCAACACACACACACACAATGTAATGAAATGTGCATGTTTGTGTGTGCACACATGCACCTTATTTAATTTCTAGCTTGTCCAATGAAGAATAATTCTTTTAAATTTGTTCACACATTTCTTTATTTTGTGGAAGTAATTTGGGCACATACACACACATTATTCTTCATTTCTCGAATGAATATTGTTAGGTGTAACGTTAGCCGGCCAGCAGGGCCGGCACAATATGATCAGCTAGGTTTATTAAATGATAGAATATTTTTCTAGCTTTTGCTGCTCGCTCTATCATCATATCATCAGTGGAAATCGTAGCAGCTAATACTACTATAGATAATGAGAGGAACAAGAAGTTTGAATATGAATAATGGACGGCAGCTTGATCCTGAAACAAAAGATAGCCTGCAGGCATAGGCCCATGTTGACAGCTATGTTCGTCCAAGACAGATAACGACATGAAAGGAACCCATGCAGATGCAGTGGTGCTGTTATTCATATACTCCTCGGGACTGGTATTAGAAGTCGTTTAGAGACAATGACACGGTCTTGAAACACAACTTTGACATCTTGTTATTATAAAAATATTTATGGAAATGTGATATATGTATACTTTTATCAAAGTATTTTTAAAGACAAATCTATTTATATAATTTTCACATTTACAAACTCAACAAACTAAAAGTTATTGATGATTTATATTCCCAATGTTTGACTCAAACCTTGTCCAAAACGACTTCTAATACCAGTCCGAGGGAGTATATGCAAAGCATCGTCGTTCAGTGTCGCATTCTTCTGGATAAATAGTACGTACTTTATACATGCATAGTCGTCTGTGGCTTTAGTTTTTAGTTAACCTGAAAAATAAACAAGAATATGGATCATCATTTTTTGTCCGTTTCTCTAATAATTCCTGCAACATGCATGTACTAGTTTTTGTGTTGCATGAGAAAAAGTAAAAAGTGCTTCGTATGTATATCTTATATATATTATCAAGTAGCTAGTAATTCATAATGCCAAAGCAGTGCTGTGTACTGCAGAGATTTAGGTAATTCATTAAGATAGGCTTCAGCACCTTTCCATATATGTTATATATATAGTATCAAGAAGTCACTACTACAGAGAACTGATTTGTAGCAGTGTGTGATACATCATGTATGTACTATGTGTATATATTTATATGTGGTACCAAAACTTAACAAGCTTTAATTTTGACATGACCATTACTTATTTTATATATCTTGGAATATATAGCTATTATACTCCATTACTTTTCTTTTTTTTTTACTTTCTTACATCACCATTTTACTCCATTTGTTCTAAACTATAAGACATTTTTACTTTTCTGGATACATAGGTACACATATGTATCAAAGTGTACGCGAAATGAAATGTAATGTATCTAGAAAAGCCAAAAACGCCTTATAATTTGGATCGGAGGAGGTTATTAGGTTATTAAATTTCTCCGCACAAAATATATATGAAAATGAGCAATAATATAATGTTTCATTTGGCCTGACACATGAATCAACGAGTGAATAAATATAACTAGATTTCCGTCGGTGAAACCAGCAGAACTTTTGCATCAGCTCTGCGTGGGTCATTAGGTGGAGTTGGACTTCTGCAAAGCAAGCAATTAGCTGGAGCGTCACATGGCAGCTGATCGATACGATCCATCGCATGTCACTGTGGACCGACGGATTCGATCAAGCACCCTTTCTCCTTCGTTTTATATATAATCCCTTCACATACACACACACACATATGCTCCTCTCCTCAGTTGTTGCTTCCATGGATAAAGTGTCATCTCTCATTCTTGTTTAATCATCAGTTCAATTTAGCATGAATGAATATTTAATATCTATTTTGCATTCCATTGCATCGCAGGGACCATAGATGAGCCTTTTTAGCTTGTGACCTTTTTATTCTTTTAGCCGCATTTGCAGCTAGATATAGTGTACTAGTGTGTCATGATTCTGTCTCAGCTGTGGTCTAGCTCAACTGGTTTTCGTAAGGATGCAGCTAATTCAGCTAGGACTAGGCGCGAATAATAGTGCAGTGGACATGCAGTATCCAACGACCATCCACCGGTCGATGATCCATCCATCCATCCTTCATTTTCGACCCTTCCAACGTCAGAGTTTGTTAGGCTTTGAAATGCACTAACTAGTAGTAGAGGAGTGTAGTAGTGGACATGCCAATATTTACGCATGTAGTATGATAGCCGACAATTCACTCCCTGGCTCTAGTGTCGTCTTCTCGATACAATCCTTGCAATTTCTCCAAAATATTCTTCCATCTTTCAACCGACAGCCGTTTGATGGACTTTTGTTGTGTTCTATATTCTAGTGTGAGTGTGAGTGACGCTTTTCAATTTCGTTCTTTTGAATCTATTCGCTTTTGTTCGTTCGGATTTGCATGGGATGGGCAGTCAATTGTGGAAAAGGGGAAGATGCGACTGATGCAAGGGACTACACAAGCCAATGTACGTCCTTGCCTCCTTCACATTTTCATAAGGATGTAGTGAGCTCCGAATATCAATCATATGACAAAATTCAAATAACTTGCCTTTCTTTCAAAATAAATAAATAAATAACTTTTCAAGAAATTAGCTAGAATGGCAAAAAAGAAATTTGGAGTGGAGGAAGTAACTGAACATTATTTCCAAATTTCCCATGCTCCAAGCTGACAATGCTGCAAAACTTTCTATTCTGAACATTGCAGACCAGACAGACTCTCAGTTCCCAACTTTCTATGCTCGACTACTGACATCCATCCAAGATTCAGATGTTTGCTTTCACCAGGTGATGATGCTCAGACTTGCGTTTAACTTTCTTAAGACAAGAATTTCATAGTAGAGTCCTCTATTCTGCAATCTGCGCTAAGTACATCATCTCCAAACACTTCATGGAGACATACATTCAGGTACACTTTCAGTTACACCAGAAATACACCAAGCTACTCTTGTACCACCACAGTACCAACTGCCAAGTACCACAGCAGCGTACCAGAGTCTGGTGGAAAGCCAACAATAATGGTGCTATTGCCAGACAACATTCTGTTTTTCTCACTTTTCCCATTGATAATATTTGATATCATAATGCGAGATGCCTTCTGTCTGGACCTAATGTAGAGAACCATGCATGCACATGCACTGCACTCAATTCCAACTGGCATACAAATGCGGTCAAAATGATCAGCTAACCGTGTGCCAATTCCTAAAACATATAGAAGTAAAATAAGTAAAAACTAAGAGAGGCAGTAGGCATAAGATTGACTGGAGCAAGCCAAATTACAGACAATGATATCGTCCTCGTAACTCGTGCTTTTATTCATGTATTGCTAATAGAATGTTAAGATTTATTCGGTTAACTGTCAATAACCACAGTAACTTCTAGAAAAAAAATATTAGCTTAGATGACTTGAATCACGCCTACCGCATTCTGGGAAGACATATTGGTCATATTTTGTTGTTGGGAGGGTGGGGCAACAGTCAGTTCCAAATCCTCCTCCTCTGACGGAGGATCTCCCTTCGGAGGCAATGAAAGTATCACCTCGCTGGCTCAAGAATGTGCTAGTACATGCGGTCAGGTTAGCTTGAGAGGCTGGAACAGCTATATTCGCAGCACCAGGAGTTTTTGAGGCGTCCCTTGAGGGGCTCTAGGAATTGGTCTGAATGGTAGGGGGAGTTCTCCAGTAGCGCTCCTGAAAAAGGACAACAGCATTAGTTAATTAATAATCAATGAAATGAATATTAAATTTTTAAATCTAGCTCATAAGAACATCAACATTTAAACAGCAGGACAATAAAGAAGAAATCTTCCCACATTGTCTTAATAACAGAACTTTCTGACACCACACACAGACTCCCTGTAGCGGTTAAATTGCCAAATAACTTTAGTTTAGCAACAACTTCCATATTTTGTGTCATATACTCCCTCTGTCCTGGATATAGTGTATTGCTCCATTAGAAACATTATGGAATGTATTTTTATAACTTACCTTTTAAATGTGGTAGAAGTTAATATGTTTCCCTATAGTTTTAGTCAAACATGAGGTGGGTTGACTTAGGACAAATGAAAATGTGCTATATCTACGATGGAGGGAACATTTCAGTATGAAAATAATAATGGGTAACTTCAAATGTCTTAGGAAAATGGAAGAGAGTTATTTAGCTGCTACTTGTTGGATTCATAGTTGAGGCTAATATAATAGGTTACACTAAACTGTAGGGGGTGTGTTACACAACACCTATACATAGTGCAGCCCACCTATTCAAAGCTCCAACACTGTCTCCAACAGCCGACCATCCAAATCATCACAATAGGTTCTACAAAATTAGAGGTTAAGGATTAGGGTGGCCTAGTGTCCAATTACAGTGCATGTCTTCACACATGAGAAACAGAGTAAACAAAGTTCACCAAAGCTTGAACAGGATTTCTACTTCTATTTGATTCTATTCACTTCTATATATTTTGCAGCTGAATACCTTTCCTTCTTGTCTGTTTCAAAACTTCAACTTTGTAGGATGATACATGATTTTGTACCTACATTTCCAATTCATTTTTTAGTGATGATTCAGATGACCATTAAATGCCGAGAGACTGGGCAAACCTAGCAAACCACCAAATGGAACTTCACTTTCCTCATAATATGTCCTCTAGGTAAATATGAATAGGCTTTTGGTTTGCCATTTTACTTATTGTAGTGTCCACCAATACCTAAGGCTCATCTAGCTAGTGATAATGGTGATCTGTGGCTCTATAGTAAGATAATTATGCCAATGTCTTGTAAGTTAAAAACCCTCATTGTGGGGTGTGGATAAAAAGCAGCTAATCATACAAGTGGACCAACACTAAAAGATTTGGACTCCATACGACCATAAATATCCAAACTCATCATGGGCATGAACATACTAATCTCTCTAATCACAAAAACATGGTTGTTTTCATTGCATGCAGTCAACATATTTCAACTTTTAAACATCAATATATCTTATAACAATTCAATTTAATTTTTAAAAACGGTATAGCTAGATTTTCCTTGAGAAGAGGTTTTCATTAGAACCTTGCTATAGTTAAATATGTTTACTATTAACTAGTGGTCAATGATCACGTAGATGTACAGACTACAGAACAATACTATTTTGTGACTGGAGGAGTATATGATATTATGCATGTATATATCAAGGGAAAACCATATAATTTCTCATAGCCATCTTTTGGCAACTCTGTTAGGGGGTGGATTAACACAATTAAGCGTATGACAGAAGAGATAATATAGTAGTTTTTACCATGTGGCTAAATTTGCTGAAACTTGAATCTATATTTGTTGCCTTAAAAGATGGAACTGGGGGAGATCTCTTCCAACTTGAGATGCTACATTAGCTGCATTGGAAGACGAGGCTCCTTCCTGAAAGTGAGATTGGCAATTCAATTCAGTAATGAAAGTATGGTATTGAAATTAAATATATGGATCATGAGCATACCAAGTTGCTATTCTGGAGTTGTTTCTGTCATAGCTACCACGTCATGTACTTTTGCCATCGATGGTGGTAATATGGGGCAATTTGGTGTTGGTGACTGCAATTCACAAGTTTGTTAAGCATTGGGTAGAAACAATTTTTGTGATGTCAGTGCAATACTGCAAAGGTTGCCAGAAAGTACCCAGCTCTCTTGGCATCATGTCAAAAAGACTAGATCTCTGCGCTTCTTCTTGTTTGGATTAGTTTGTCTAAGAAAATATTTCTGAGCATGACTAGCAACTTGAGTTGGTGTTCTGGTGGTAACGAAATTTTTTCGCTATACCCCTCCAGTCTCCCTTCCCTAGCTTTTTCAAGACCAGCAAGAAATGTTCTATGCTCCTCTTCAGTCCAAGGAACAGCTGCAAAGCAGAAATAAAACAATTTAACAGGTATTATCAGATATGGAAAAATGTTATGCTTTTACAAATTGTAGTTAGAGACATCCATCACTCTTTATCGACTCAACATAGAAAAATGACTTGAGTTGGCTCTTAGAATGATTCACTAATACAATTGTCCAAAAAAAATAAAAATGTTACATGACCTCTGATCTCCATATAAGTTGTTATTGTCTAAACAAAAGGGTAAACAAGAACCAAACAAACATCACAAATATCCAATGCAATAAATAATTACTCAAATAAAATTAACTAAAAATGGTGGGAAAAAAACTTTCATTTGTAGGTTTTGAAATTTTTCAATTTTTAACAGTTTGCTACCACCACCACTCTGATAAATGGGGCTCGCTGTAGGGATAAGCCTCACTTTTCAAATATGTGTATCTACTCATCTTACTAAATATCTGACAAAACTTTCAGAACCACTTAGAAATTAGAAGAATGAACACCTTCTAACTCAAACTTGTTCATCAATGATTCCTGAATCTACCTTTTCCTATATTTCAAAACCTATTCAAACAGCTGTACAAAACCTACTTGCCACCAGCCACATAGGATATTGTCAATATCATTTTGCTAATAGTTTCAGGTTTTTATAGGCATAAGTTGTGTCATAGCAGAGGCTAAGACAGTAGTATAAGAAACCAAATTGAAGTCACCACTAACTCTTACAGAGTAATTTCTTAAAACTAATGCAGGAAGTAAAGACAAATTGGGTACTCCCTCCGTTCCAAATTATAAGGCGTTTTGGATTTTCTAGATACATTATTTTTACTATGCATCTAGACATAGTATATATCTAAGTGCATAGCAAAAGCTATGAATCTAGAAAAAGACAAAACATCTTATAATTTGAAACAAAGGGAGTGTAAATTATTCATTATTTATTCAAGTATATTTAGTATAAGTTTGTATGAGTTAGATCACCATCGCTAACAAGCATGGTCACATGCTATGCTTAGCAAAACAAATGGGATATCGTTCCATGGTCTAATGTAGATACAATCAATTAGTGAAAAGTGGATGTTACAATAGTAAACATGACATGATAGATTTAATTTTTTTATCCATTTAAAATTTAAAAAGAGTGTAGGTACCTTTGGGAAGCATTGGGACAATGTGGATAGCCCCAATCTATATCTAAGAGGAACAAGACTAACAAGCTAATATAGTAACCCATCAAACAGAATACAGAACTATAACTGCAAGCAGCCAACAACTTTCAGCTTGGGCTTCAGTGTTTCATCATGCCTCAGCCAATAGAAAACTGGCTCCCAAATGACTTACTACAAGGACAAATTATGGCACCAAACAGGGCTGCATGCATCAGTGTGATGCCAAAAGGAGTTTTCAACTAGAGCTGTTCCATCTGGTTGACAGTATATGAGCTACCAAGCAGTGGAAAATAGCAGAATTCAGCATCACACATCACCACTTCCTGATAGAAGACAAAGAGGCCATCTTTTCTGAGCGCAAGATGGCTAGAATCAATCCAATATAAAACTACACAAGTCACCAGAACAGAAGCATTAAAACTTTTCCTGTCTTATGTCTGTGGCGATAAGAACGAAGGTATACAAGTGGCAGTGTTCAATATGGCCACACACCATGACATACATCAAAGACAGGTCTGGTAACCGCCTTAACTCTTTACTAAGCTCCCATCTTGACAGACACAAGGTCAAGCTCATAACTCATTTATATAACAGTAGTAGTCAACATCACACAATATCATTCGATGTATGAAATCCAAGTTCTATATCTCCCAATCATCCACCACAGTGTACTGCCAAGTGCCAAGCCCAAACTCTATTATAAACGTACAAGATAAAGTCACAAACTAACAAAACATAGGATGCTTACACGTTAAACAAATCAACATGCCAAAACAAGAAACGGATGCACATACAAGCTAAGGTACAATTGCAACAAAGAAACAAGCTTTATGCGTTCAACACATAAACCTGCAGACCAATCATATAAATACAGCACAGTTGTTTATTTTTGCTAACCCTATAAAACATGCACGCATACATACATAAGAATAGGACTAGCATTTCTGCATAAAAAAATCCAGAAATGGCGCATCTTTCTATATCCAAAGGCAAAAGTATGAAACTAAAACCATTCCTGCGACACAAATGGGACTATTGGTGACCAGATCTTTTGCGTATTCCTATGCATTTCTGCATCACAAAACAAAGATTCCCAAGGCAAAACAAAGGAGGAGCGAAAAAAAAAGACGGCACCTTTCTTCCTCTCCTGCTGCGTCCTCCGCCGTTTCCCGGACGACTGCATCAGCCCGCCGTCGGAGAGGTACCCGTCGCCGGCGCCCCTCCGTCCGCGCCACCTCCTCCACCGTCCGCGCCAGCGCTGCCGGCAAGAGCGGCGAGGTTGCCCATGCTCTTGCACTTGCGCATCACGTCCTCCCCTGGCCGCCACGGGCGGGTTGGGGCTCGGATCCCGCTCCGGCGGATCCGCCGGCAACGGCGCGATGGTGACGCCGAAGAGGCGCATCCCGCTGGGCGCGAATCTCGAGGCATCCCGGCGGCCGTCCGGGCTCCGCCCGGGTCCGGCGAGTGGGGTGGCGGTTTTTTTTTTTTATTGGGAGGCGTCGGAGGGGCTGAACCGGGACGACATCACTTCTTATTCATCGGAGCTTGTCCTTTTATTTTGGTCCTTGAGATTTGGGCTTTCTTTCCAAGTGTTATTGGAATTTAATTTCAATATCTCGTATAATAAATTTGTCTGTGGACGTTTCTTATCTCAAAAATTAATTTTATTACTCCGTTACACAAGGACTGATAGGAGGCTCTTATCACTTGGGAGTATTATTCCTTTAAATGAGCAATGTATATAGGTACTTAGTGAAATCTTTTTTTATTATGTGTACAATATATAGAAAATACTTGACAACCATGCATTGAATCGTGTCTTGACAAAAAAATGTTTTTCATGAATCCTGTTGGCACATACTTTGATTCTTGGGCCTAAGAGCCCGTTTGGTTTCATATATTAGGTGACTTTATAAGTCAAAAATTCAAAATAAGTGACTTATTTTGGTGAAACAAGAGGGACTTATAAGTCCCTTGCAACCATTTTTCTCTTCTTTTTCACCCCGACTTATAAGTCACCCATTTTCTTTTTTTTCCTTGACTTATAAGCTCGGGCGATTGAAGCAAACAGTATGACTTATAAGTCACCGATTTTTAGTCCTTTTTTATGGAAACCAAAGTGGTCTACCCAGTGCAGATTGCTCAACATTGACATTATTATGGAATAATGTTTTTTTTTAAATCGAGGCGGTTTGTATTAGATTTTAAAACTTTGTAGTTAAAAAGTTTTTCTTCATTTGAGTAGTTGCCAACATATTCAATACAATATAAAATATTGATATATAAAATGATAGCATATTATATATAGTCATAGATGAGTTTGTGGTGTGGTTGTAGAGAAGTAGTGTTGAATGACAAGTCACATGTTTTATCCTTAAAAGTTGTATTTTTAAGTTTTTAGAGACCATTACCAAAGGCGAACATGTTAAGGCACCCATCTACATTAATTGGTTAATGAAGGTGGTCACCAATGAATCACATCTTTATGCGTAAAGGGTGGTTTTTCCCATATGTCAAAAAGATTGGAGGTGAGTTTTGGAGTTGTTGGAGATGAATCTTTCATCCTTCCTAAAACCAGATTGGGAACGGCCGAAGGATTATTAGGTACTTTTGGAGATGCTTTTAGTTTAATTTTTTCGCTCCACTTTAACATACATAGATTGAGGTGAATACATGTAAGCCCTAAAGAGTTTGGTCAGTGTTTTACCCCAATGTCATAGCTGTTTTATTTTATCGAACCCTTGAGGAGTCAGAGCATCTACAAGAACCTTTCTAAGACTTTACAGATTATTATTTACAGAACCATTTGAGTAAAAATCTAGTTTATATAATTTGTACCATCCAACCGCTTTTTAAAAGACTTGTGTATTAGATGTCAAACATCAAGAGGCGTGCAAACTAATTGATGGTTAAATATTGAGATTTTTCATTAGAAAAAAAAAAAGGAGATATGACCAATTTCATCCCCATCGAGTGGACATGAAATGGAGAGAAAAAAAAACGATAACTACTCCCTCGTCCCTATTCCACGCCAACAAAAGCTTCGGTAGGCAGCCACGAGGCCCATATAAAGGCCCATTTCATAGCTAAAGCCACCAGGCCCATCTTATAGCCAGGCCACGAGGTCCATATAAAAGCCCATCTCTTAGCCCAGCAGGCCCGCACAGCAGCTGCCGCCACCATCGCTGTGTGCCTCTCTCAGTGCTCCGCTCCGCTCGTCGGAGCCGCCGCAGGAGCGGCACTGCGGCGTGCTGCGCGGCGTGGGAGGCGGGCTCCGGGGCGCTGGTGGCCGGCACCGGGGGCGGGCGGGGCCTCGACGTCGGCAGCGAGGGGCACCCTCGCCACGAGCTTGGTGAAACCTGAACCGCGCCACAGCCCACGCTCGGCTTGCCTAGGCGTCGCGTCTGCGCCCCTCCGGCTTCCGCCCTCTGCTGTCTGCTCTGCGAATCTGCGCTCCTGCCCCAGCCGGCCGCCGGCTGGGCTCCCCATTGCCCCAATGATCCAGTCCCACGGGCCACGGTTCCGCGCGCACCCCCTTCTTGCTGCTGTTGTTGCACAGCTGTGAGCTGACAGTGAGTATCAGTTTCTCTGTTTTATTGTGTTCGATCAATGCAGAATGCCCCATGTCTACTCTGTAAAAAATTGCGCTGTAATTTGCAATATCTCATATCGTAGGTTGGTTAAGTGAGTTCATTTGTTAATTAAGGTCTAATCATCCCTACCCCATATGTTTAAGTTCCTGGCCAAAGAAATGAAGGGTGCGTGCTGTATTTGTTTACTTCAATCCATTACGAATTTTAATGTAAAATTAGTGTGACATGTATTTTTTTTTTTGTTATTGGATTGGATGCTCTCTATCTGTTAATTTTATTCACAATGTTGTACACATTGTAGCAGGCATTTTAAATTGATACGTTATTTATTTACCTACCCTGTATCCAGGGTTTTTATCGCAGGTCTAGGTTTCCCTTGTTAAACGCGTTATCCGGACTTGGTCAAATTTATCGGACGCCCGTAGGTAAAAGATTTGAAATTCAAAATCAAAAAAAATTGAAAAAATCGTGGAAAAAATCAGAAAATAGTTTTACGATTTTATAGAAACTTTGAATTGCAATACTACTTTTCAAATTTGAGTTCGTTTATAAAAAATTTCAAATCTAAGTTTCAGGTGTTGAAAATACAGTACCGCCCATTGTATGAGGCCCATTATTTTAAATCATGAAGGTCTAAAAACATACTAAACACACTCCAAATTTGAGTAATTTTGACATCATTGATTCTACAAATCATGAAATTTTTAGGAATTTTTTAGCATTTTATAAAAAAAAATTAAATTTTGAATTTTGAAAAAAACCGATTCAAACCTCTTAAACCGCTTCTGGTAAACTGTTTATATACGGCCTGGGTCTGCAACCCGCTCAAACCGACGGTAAAAAGATTTTAACGCACAGAAAATTTGAATTCATTTGAATTTAAAACCCAAACCGGCCCGGTAACCGGCGCACGCAGAATGCCGGGCCAGAAACCGCTACCGACCGGAAGGCGTTTTAGGTTCCTGGGCCGGTAAAAAAAAACCTCCCATGTATGCATTGGTATGTTTGCTAGTAAATTTTACCCTTCTATTACTTAGCCCCCGAATTTGGGCCTTAGAAAAACACAAAAGTCTCAGCTAAGTACATTACCCCCTCATCAAGGATATGGCGCCCAAGGATGCGGCGACATGTGTTCAAACATGTGATGGCGAATGCCGGTGACTTTCAATTAACATAGGACTACATCAAGGGTCGGCGATTGAGGCCCTTATTTATTTATCGGTGATGGATGAGGTCACAAAGGATTCGTGTTGATATCTCTTGGTGTATGCTCTTTCGCGATGATGGTGCTAGTGGATGAGAGCGAAGCAAGGGTAAATAGGAAGTTGGAAACGTGGTGGAGGCACACACTAGAGTCGAAAGGGTTTAGACCGAGTAGGACCAAGACCCGAAGTATATGTGTGACTTTAGCCCCCGACAGGCAGGAGTTGGGGCGGCGTCACCCGGATGGACAAGTAGTGGCCAAGAAGGATACACCGGCATTTAGGATCTATACTGGCCGCAGGGCTACGCATACTGATGAAGATGTTAGACATAGAATTGCGGCCGGGTTGGTAGAGCGGGCGTCAAAAACGTGCATCCTATGTGACAAGAGGGGTGCCACAAAAAGCTAAAGGGAATTCCTATATAGCCCGATTCCGGACGTGCTCTATATGGTGTCGAAATGTTGCTGGTCTGCCAAAAGGCGACATACGTCCGGCTGCTACGTGATTTGCGGCGAGATCGATATGTTGGCGCTAGTGGCGGACATACTAGAAGGGATGAGGGTTCGGAATGATGTCGATAGGGCTCGCGTGGCTCCTATCAAAGGAGAGAAATTGATTCAACATCGGTTGAGATGGTTTTGGACATGCGCAACGGAGGCCTCCGCGGCGCCAGTGCGTGAGATGGAGTTCTAGAGTGTAAGATAATGTAAAAGAGAGGTAGATGTACGACCTTAAACCGACTTGAGCGAGGCGGTTAAGAGAGACCCTAGGGAGTGGAATATCTCCAAAGACAGGGGTCAAAAGGAAACTAAGTTTCTACTTTTCTACTACTACTAAGTATAGGTTGGGAGGGAGGGTCATTTGTAGACTACATGGGGGAAGCTAAGAACACACTTTGTTGGTAATCCCAGCAGCAGCTGCTGCCCCTGGGGTACTAAGCAAAGATATTGAAGTGATGAATTGGAGCTGAAGGCTTCGCAAAGATTTGGTATTTTTCAGTGGGTATCAAGTTTGAGGGATAAATATTATACTCTAAAATTAATGTGGTGGACAAAACGGCCAAATCTCATATGGTAAGTGAGGTGGTGTATTACTAGATTTCAAATTAGTAGTTTGTCTGACTTTTTACCCCAAGTTTGACCAATTGTCTTATTCAAAAATTTGTGCAAAAATATCACTTCTTTTCTTTTGTCTTGCTTTTATTAACAAAATCGAGAATGGTTTTAAATTTGACTATGTTTGCACTAAATTTTTGAATAAGGCGTGGTGGTGAAACTAGGGGGTCAAAAAGTCAAACGACTATAATTTGGAATACAAGTTTAACATTTGATCACAAACCACAAGCAACATGACACATGGTCATCACCACCTAGGATCGTCTCCCTTCTAGCGGGATCCTCTTCAATCCGCTCTCTTCAATTTGGTGGACACAAAATGCTAAACTTAAATGTTGCCTTTGGCTTGTGATCAGATGCTAAACTTGATATATGTATACCACACCTCATTTACTGTTCTAGTTTTGACTATTTTTGCCCATCACCTTAACATTTCAACATGCAGATCACTTTAACATTTCAGCATGCAGTATAATATTTTGTCCCTCAAATGTTGCACTAACTGGAAACATTAAATCTCTGTGAGCCTTTCTATTTACATCTTCACTTCAATATTTTTTGTTCAGTACTCCAAGATGGACACCCCTCCAATGCATTGCACAACATTTCCCCGAAAATTGAATGTGCTTGTGGTCTGGAGTAAGGTTGACATCATGTGCTACCCATCCTGAGAAATGTGTCGTCATTGTCCTTGAAATCATAAGCTTTAAACCTGAAGCAGAACAAACCAATAGGCTTGTGGCCTAGTTTGCCTTGGAGGAGCAATGACATGTGGTCGGACACTGAGAGAGATGGAAGCGAGTGGAGGAAGCATGAAGGATGTGATATATGTTGTCTTATCTGGATTTAGTATTTCTGTTTTGTTTTGTTGTTTTTGTTTCATTGTATGGTTGTGTTGAACAGCGCCATGGGTTGAGAAGGGTGCCTTTGGCGAGGCTGAAAAGAAGAGGCTTGATGAGTAGTTCACAAAATAGTCGATTTCAGTAAATGGAATCCTTGTTCTTTTGAAGGATTTTTGTTATTTTTCCTGATACGCAATCCTCTCTGATTAACAAAAATCAAAATGTGTCAGTTGATAATTGTTTTGTTAATGTTCGCTCCTGACAGGACTATAATCTGCACACACTAAGGAGAACCATGGCAACACACATGTAATTAAAGCTTGCAGATTTTATTTGTTTGTGCTCAAGGTCAAGGTTTCTGCCTGGATATTTGATGTTCTTCTTAACACAAAATAGCATTTTTGTTATGCACGGCAGGGAGGATGAGAGCATAGGTAAGGGCTACGATCTCGATGGGACTCTGATGATGCCAATTCAGAGGGCAGCAAGGCTGCTGCGGGTGAGAAACCAAAAGGACAGCGAGGATAGATCTTCCAGAAAAGAACATGTGTGTTTGCTTTTATACACCCTGCGTCCACAAACAAGTGACGCTTTTGACTTTTATCCAAGAAACTTTGTTTGGCCAATTCGTTTATTTAAAAATGTTGTCGTATAAACATTTTGTAAAGTAGCATAAAATATAATGAGAGGTAAATTAAATAGCAAAATGAGTAATATTAAAACTTTAAATAAGGCGGAAAAATAATTGAAAAATAAAATGATGAAAGTCAAATAATTAATGTGGGCCGGAGAAATGTCCTCTCACTGACTTTCTCTGTTCCTCACTTCAGCTCTTGTCTCAATTGCAATGTCTTCCTGCTCCACGCGCATGTGCAGGATGAGTGAGCTCTAAAGAGTGGACAAAACCAGGCTATCGATTCGTGAACAAAGCTAACTGCTGAAAAAGGTAACGATGATATATGCAGTTAGTGGGTAAAATATAACTTGTAGAAATCTTTACCTGGTTTGGTCCATCAGGCGTTGTTAAGTTTTACTGTCAGTTTCGCCCGCTGCCACTTTCTCTCTTTTTGTACTGCTTTGTATCAGACAATGCTTGTTCTTGAACATTGACGGATTGGGATATTGATACTGCTGTACAAGACATGAATGAATGCCATGTGTCAGTTTAGACCTTGACATGTAAAATATATCTGATGTTCAGTAATAAGAATTAACTGTTGTCCAGTTTCAGTAAACACAAAAAGTAGCACCTTGAGCAATATCGGGCCTATTGAAATGATGACGATTAATAGTAAAGCATGAAAGGGGTTGTCACTTGGAAGCACTTCATAGCATTATTCTAATTTTAAATTCAGAAATCTTAATATCTGCTGAGCTAAAATATGCATTTTGGCACTTGTAGACACTGAACTCCAACTCTCTGGAAAATCGCACTTCTTTGAATCTGAACTGCAGCTTTCTGAAACTTTTGCATTAACCCCTATTCACTTGTTTCAGTTATTCTCTCACAAAACACTATGGAATTAGCTTGTTTCAGCCTATGTTCACGGTCAATGCAGAAAAGTCCAGTAATAAGAATGACACATGTAAACTGTAGCTTTCTGAATTCTAACGCTTGACGCTTGTAGAAACAGAAATATTCTGAAAGCTGTACTGACACTCCATGTTTCGCGGATACCCGCGCTCTCCGATCCGTCAGTACCGCCAGTCATCCTTGCTTCCTTTAAAACATGCTTTCAGATTTTTAATTGAAATTATGAACTAAATGGATTACAGTTAGTAGGTCAGTAGAAAAAGGCGGCGTTGCCACACTGTCCGGCGTGAATGCGCCAGTTTGTATTTGTTTTATGAGTTCCTGATCCGTTTTATGCTCAGGCTGTGGTATTTTACAGCAATGCGATACACCTGGCTGTATGACCAAATTGCCGAAGCTAATTTTGGCAGTAAAATCATAGAATGCTTTTGCACAAGGATTTGCGGGTTTTGAGTAATGGTGGCGAAACCGAACTCGAGCACGTGCATTCTCATACAAAATACATTGTGAAAAAAGAAAATTTTGTGGCAAAAGTTGTCTATTCACAAGGAACCGGTACAACATATTCCTGTCCCTTTTTTTTGTTGTAGTTTTTGGCTTTTGAACGAGGTGCAGTAAAAGTTTTCTGACAGTAGATGTGTCCATATGCATGGATGAATCTTTGAATTTGGACAGCACTTTTAATGCATGCTAGAGCGTTATGAATACTGGGACACACAATTCGCAGGAGAGAGGGATGCTAGTTAGGCACTTCTACTGCGTTTTTTTGATGATGATAAAACAAAATCCTAATATACCCTTGGATTCATTGTATAAAGGTTTTGTTCTTTTTCTCTTTTTTTTTTCTTTTCCAAGTAGAGCTTGCTCAATTTGGATTGATCACCTTCATCATATCCGTCTTTGCTCTCCATCTGAAAGTGGACTTATATCAGCTTAATCATGCACATAGCAAAGCGATTAGTCCACTAGTTGTACTACTCCATGGTTGAAAGGGAGGCGTTTTGGAAAAGAACTTGGAGTGAAGCGTTGGGACATAAATAGATTTAATAATTTTTAAATTGGTTGGCTTGAAATGTGAAAAATCATATCAATAGATTTGTCTTGAAAAGTATTTTTCATAAAAGTATACATATATAGTTTTTAATAAATATTTTTTATAGAAAGAAGTCAAAAGTTGCATTTTTAGGAACCATATACATTTGTCCTAAGCGTCTTTCTTTTTTCAACTATGGAGGGAATTATCAATTATCAAAACCAAACATAAAACTTTCACTATGCCCATCTCTCTTGACCATGAAATTCATGAATATTTCTCAACATGTGCTTGATCACAATTGACAGTCCTCTTGATCCTGAAATTCATGAATATTTCCCAAACATGTGCTTGATCACAATTGAAGGTCCATTGCTTTGGCTCTTACATTTATCATTTACGAGACACGAATTGAAGACATATTTTCACAAGTACCAATTTGGAATATAACTTTTCATAGTTTTGACAGAGGATCTTTTGCAAGTTGATGCCGATTTGAATGGATTACATGTAATATCATCTGATAATATTTTCATTGATTCTCTCATGAGGGCAAGAGATAGAGTTTACAACTAGTGGTCATTTTGGATGTAAGGCATAAATGTATATATATGCAAAAGAAGATTTACTTTTAGTCAATTAAGTCAAACAATTGAATGTAAGCTACATTATAGAGATAATTGTACAAGAGATAAATTTGCAACTCAAATATTTGTACATAATTGTACCAATATTTTTCAACGCGTATGTATTTTTATTAATTATGACACTGAATCTGCTATTTACTTGCCTACACCCATGTCCATATAAAAGTAAAATACTGATGTTAGCTTGCCGCTTGCCCTAGTAAGGAATACATGCAGACGTGCGTCTTTTGTGTGTCTCTTGCCTATTTCACTCTGTAGCGAGGCTGAGAAAGAAGCATCTCTAATATAGTAAATACGATACTCTTATCAAATTCCTGCGTATCCAATCTGTTTCTATCAGGATCAAGAAAATCTGTTTTTCTATCTCTGGCACAACAAACTTGTCGCGCAAGCGGGTGTGTGTACTCTAGGTTGGGCCATGCCAAGATCACGGCTCAAATGCTTTGATGTTTTATCCACATTCGACACTACTTTTGTAGCATAATATAGTGATTGCCGCTGGGAATATTTAAAATCTATCCATCGTTTAAAACAAATGAGATGAGATGTTAGACATATTGGTCATCATCATGGCAAGAGCACCCTCAGGCATTATGGCGTATAGGAGTTGCTAGAAACAGGTACATGGATCTAGAGAATCAGGACCCAGGGGACGGGGCGAGGTAGGCGGCACAGCCCAACACTGGGCGCCGGGTTTGCGCGCGCACATGGTCTTTGAGGAATTTGCTCAAACTCGCGCTGGCACCACTCCCTCTTCGGTTTGGGCAGCTGTAGCTGGCTGCGCTTAACCAGGACCACAACCCTAAATTAAGACCAGGGCTAGGCTCAGGCCCAAGGCCAACACACCCATCTTTGGGCTCAGCCAACCAACCAAACAAGTGGAGAGACTAAACACAGAGGTTACATGGTGTTTGAGGAATTTGCTCAACTCTCCTGCAACTCACCCTTTTCCGCTTTTTTTTTGCTTCATACGCTTCCTTAGCTTCCTTAACTGAGGACCGCAACAAGTTTTCCTTCACAATCCTCTGATGATG